>WOAB01000873.1:3600000-4306159 GCA_027886185.1 Rheum nobile
CAAGGTGGGACCTTGTAGAAACCGAAAGGCACGGTAAATACGGAAATTTGTGGTTTTTCTCAATAAACTTGCGAAAGCAAACGATGGGGGAAGAAACAAAATTTCGTGAACAAGATTGAAACTTGAGTTCGTGACTTACAAGACTGCTTGGCTCTGATACCAGTTGATGTGTTCTTGCCTCCGATGACAAGCCAAATTGTCAAAGGTGACGCCTTTGGATCTAGTCTTGGTTGGGAAGTCACTTGATGTTGTGATTCTGCTGTGGAACACGATGGTGGGGATGATCTCGAGCGGAAGATCGCGATGAATGGGTTTGTTGACGTCGGCGACTGGGAAGACGGTGGCGACAACAAGGAACTCGGTGGTGATGGAAATGATTTGATGGAAGAATTGTTAGCGGTGGCGGAAGCGATTTGGTGAAGGATATAAGGCTTGAAAAGACAAGTCTTTGGGGTGTCGTAGCGTCGACTGCGGATGAAGGAGATGCAAAGATAGACTTTGCTTGAGAAGATCAAGCGATTTCCGTAGCGTCGGTGGCGGAGGGAATGGGGATGAGAGGAATATGGGTGACGTCCGATCAAGGGAAGGAGGAATTAACACTCTACTTGAAACCTTGAACTTTAACTTGAACGTGAGAAATAACATTAACAAAGTCGGGTATAAATAGGGGAGGTGAGACGTCGGATGGGCCGAGTCGAACCTCGTGGGCTAGCCCATGCAAGCATGCAAAAGGCACAAACCCTAAAAGATAGAATGACTATAAGGAAACTATCTAAAACGCTATGAAAGGAAACTAGGTAAAGCTATCAAAGGAAACTATCTAAAACACGCTGGAAATACCAAATATAGATAGTGTCTTAAAAGAACATGTGAAACTCCTAATGCGGTGAAGATGACGACGAAGTGTCGCTGTCTTCAAAAGAACGCGTTGATCCGATGGTTGCGAGGACGACGAGTCTTGGATTGGTTTTTGGGCTTCCTTGGCCAGCGATGACGCGTGCAACTAGTGATGCAACGGCGGAGGCGATGGCTTTGGACCTAGACCTAGTGACTGGGCCCTGTGAGCGTAGGCTCAACGGCGGAGCCAAATTGTCAAAGGTGACGCCTTTGGATCTAGTCTTGGTTGGGAAGTCACTTGATGTTGTGATTCTGTTGTGGAACACAATGGTGGGGATGATCGCGAGCGGAAGATCGCGATGAATGGGTTTGTTGACGTCGGCGACTGGGAAGACGGTGGCGACAACAAGGAACTCGGTAGTGATGGAAGCGATTTGATGGAAGAATTGTTAGCGGTGGCGGAAGCGATTTGGTGAAGGATATAAGGCTTGAAAAGACAAGTCTTTGGGGTGTCGTAGCGTCGACTGCGGATGAAGGAGATGCAAAGATAGACTTTGCTTAAGAAGATCAAGCGATTGCCGTAGCGTCGGTGGCGGAGGGAATGGGGATGAGAGGAATATGGGTGACGTCCGATCAAGGGAAGGAGGAATTAACACTCTACTTGAAACCTTGAACTTTAACTTGAACGTGAGAAATAACATTAACAAAGTCGGGTATAAATAGGGGAGGTGAGACGTCGGATGGGCCGAGTCGAACCTCGTGGGCTAGCCCATGCAAGCATGCAAAAGGCACAAACCCTAAAAGATAGAATGACTATAAGGAAACTATCTAAAACGCTATGAAAGGAAACTAGGTAAAGCTATCAAAGGAAACTATCTAAAACACGCTGGAAATACCAAATATAGATAGTGTCTTAAAAGAACATGTGAAACTCCTAATGCGGTGAAGATGACGACGAAGTGTCGCTGTCTTCAAAAGAACGCTTTGATCCGATGGTGGCGAGGACGACGAGTCTTGGATTGGTTTCTGGGCTTCCTTGGCCAGCGATGACGCGTGCAACTAGTGATGCAACGGCGGAGGCGATGGCTTTGGACCTAGACCTAGTGACTAGGCCCTGTGAGCGTAGGCTCATGGCTTCTTCCTCGTCTTGGGCCACATCATGAAAGAAGGTCTTCCACAGGAAGGAAAAGAATACATGAATGTATTGAGATTGACAGTGATTATGGGGAAGACATTGGGCGATATTTTGATTGGGATGACTTTGAGGATGATGTTGAGGAAGATGTTGAAGAAGGGCCATTGTTGGATGACACTAATGAAGTGGACAACTTATTTATACACATTGAAGAGGAAGTTCTCCAAGAGATTGAAGTCGAGTACTATCGTAGCAAAAAGTTTAGTAAAAGGAAATTGGATGATTTGGAAGAGCCAATGGAGGATAATGGGGTGAGCGGAAATGATTTGGAAATAAAAGTTGAAGAGCATTTCAATTGCAAGAAGGATCGTTTATCCTTGATGACATTACAGAGGCGCTTCCAGATGCATGTCCAGAAGTCTGATAAAAAGTTATATGTGGTAAGGTGTATTGATCCTAGTTACACATTTTTTGTGATGTAAGGAAGTATTGTGGACATCATACATGTGGCATGAAGCTAAAGCATAACCACCACACACATGCAAGTTCAAGCGTAATTACTGACAATATTATGTCAAGGTAAGTAAACAATCCTGTCAATACGATCATATATATTTATCAGCATGTATATCAACTAACCTTAGCACGTTACATGTACAATCATGTTACAACTTTAACACAACCGGTACATGTACTGGGCCTCGTGCTGCACAAATTCAAGACATCATGAAGAAGATGGGAGTGAAAGTTAGTTACGACAAGGCAAACCGAGCACGTTTAATCGCCAAAGGTTTAAGAGAGCGCTACATGTTCGCAAAGGATGGTTGTTGCACACTTTACCTATTTCAAAACGTGAAGACGAGGTTTAAAAGGAATGACTTGTGGATTTCATACCAAAGGGAAAATCAAGCGTACACCAAACATGACTTCAATCGTGAATTTGCAAGACTTTGGCCCAGTCCCAGGAAGTCGGTACCTACCTAAGTGGTGTTGGATTTGAAGTGTGGACAAGGTCACATATGCCCGTAAACAGATTCAACATTATGACGTCCAACAATGAGGAATCCGTTAATAGTTGATTAGTGGGGCCGCGTCGAATGTCGTTGATTGGGTTGCTTGATGGTATACTGAATGTCATGACTCAGTGGTTTTATGACAGGAGGCAAAAGGGAGAGCGACATTCTGATCTGCTGACCCCAACAGTTTGTCGTGAGCTAGAAGGTAATTATTTGAAATCGTTGACAATGGTTGTGAGTAGGCTGAATCAATATGAGTTTCAAGTGCATGCCTATGGAACTACATTCTTGGTAAATCTGCATGCTCGAACTTGCTACTGCAACGTCTTCCAAGTTGACCAAATTCCTTGTGCGCATGCAATAGCGATTGCGAAGGATTCTGTTGTGGATCCTGTCAATCTTGTTCATCCCCTCTTTACTGCTGAAAAGTGGAAGGAAGTGTACAAGGAAACTTTATATTCAGTTCCTGCATTTGAGCGTTGGGAAGTTCTTGACACTATCTTGAATAGAGCATGTTTACCCCTGGATGTTATGAGAAAATCTAGAAGACCAAGGAAGAAAAGAATCCCATCACATGGAGAATACAGAGTCTCGAGGAGAAGGTGTGGAAGTTGTGGCACTCTCGGCCATAACTCACGAAACTGTCCTAACCCCTCAGCCGGCCCATGATGAGGTTAATTGTGTTAACTCTTTAATTATCTATTTTGTTAATATGTGTATTAAGAGATCCAAACTCTTCTTTTGTTAATATGTATAGTAAGAGATCCAAACTCTTGAAGGATCTCTTACCACTCATATTACTTTTCATAGAAATGATATTTAGTCGTTCGGTAGTTACTGTAACTCTATCCTGTCATGACTACATTCATATCCTGATGAAATCAATATTGACTACTTTTGGTTAAATTCATATGACAGAAGTTTCACTCTATTCTGTACCCTTTGACCCCACTTGTTATTCTTCCATATTTATCATGACAGATTCAATATGGTTTCAAATAACCTACCGACCGACATGAGTGGCATCTGAATAACACACAGGAAAAACATAAACCATCCTCGGCCATACATAACATGCTTCCTAAATCACTACATTTACGTGACATTATATAGTCACTACATGACATTATATGTTCACGACACTAACATGTATTACCACAGTAGTTGTAGTAAAGATGTTCAACACAACTAATTTAAACCAACAAAACCATCACCATAGAGTTACATTCTTCAAATTCAAAATAATACTAAAAACAGACATCTAAGCTTTGAATATGGTAACGTTGTATATAACATTGCGGCGACTCACTCTTTCAAATACACCTGCATCGTTGATTTCCAATTCATTGTCAATTACAAATTGCCTCCAGCCTGTGCCAAATCTGTAGCGATTCCCACTTTTTGCGACAGACATGGGCCAAGCAGCCATACCACAATTCAGGATGACTTCAGTGGTTCTTACAACACTCAAGAATTTGATAGCATGTTTGCTAGGGACACCCTGCATATCAGTAAGTGCATTGCAAGTTGATATTATGAAGTAATCCTTATCAAATATATACATGATAAAAGATGCGGTGCCTACCAGACGATAGTCGCCCTAGACATTGGTTTGTTTCATTAAAACAACGAAACTATTATTCTTGTCACATGGAAAAGCTTGAGCTCTTTGTATTGCTGAGGTTGGTTCAGCTGCAACATCTCCAACATCTTCGTCATCTTCATCATCATCAACATCTCCATCATCTTCAATATCCTCATCATCTTCAAGAATAATTGGGTGGTCGCCACTGTTGTACTCTCAAGTACTGTAAGTGGTGTAACTGTTGTCTTCGACTAAGTCAGATTCAGAGCTGATATCAATCACATTGTTCGGCATCCTATTAACAGAACCACACAAAAGAGGACTTTGATTCAATACGGTAAAGCAAATATCATACCCAATTCCAAAGAGAGACTTTCATTGAAACTCAAAATATCACTTTAGCAACTCTATGTGTTCGAATCCACGATAAACTTTTGGAAACAATTATAAAATAACCATGCTAAATGTATAATAATACATGGACTTCCTTTTTCGTGAGTCAAATGGTGTTGATTGTGGTTGAACTCTCTCCAAATGGGGTCAATTTGATTTCGGCTGCTCAATCCCGACAAACCTTAGAAAACTTACCCAAATTGAGATAGATGAAATGAAGTCAAACCCGTTTTGGAATAATATATAATAGTCTGTTAAATCGGTTTCATAACAAGTTCTTAATATAATTGTTAATCGGTTAGAAATTGGCCCTAATATGGCATTGTGTGCTCTAAGGAACCGCTCAGAAATTGGGCCTAATATGGCATTTTGGGCCTGTCATACTAATTGTTTTGGCCTATCGTCTTTCATATGTCATAAAGTACTATATTATGCAACATTATCATAAAGTACTATATTATATAAAAGGGAAATACATAACATGCTTCATAAAGCACTACATTTACATGACATTATACAGTCACTATATGACATTATACAATACCTACATGACATTATATAGTCATTAAATTAACATGCATTACAAAATACTTGATAACCTACTAAATACTACATGACATTACATAGTCACTACACTAAATTACTTAATAAAATACTAAATATTACATAAACACTGATGCAGAGGAGACCGATGAATCTAGGCCGTCGCGTTGCGGGAGTTCTTGAACAACATCTCCGGTCATGACATATATGTTAATAAACGCCACAGTTCTACCAAGGGCTGCAAGGACGGCTGCGTCTCCACAGTTCTGCAAGGCCCTCAAGGTACGAGGGCCGCCGTGGGGGGGGGGGGGGCACAACTTCGAAGAAGTAGGAAGCGTCCCGTTCACAATTGTTAAAATGATAAAGTTGGTTAATGAGCCACCAAACATCCTTTACCATTTTAGCCAAAGGACACCAGTTTTGGGTCGTCCCACCTTCGTAGTAGTGGGTCGAATTTCTGGCCATTGCTCCCCTCGAAGGGAGGATTCTCCCTCCTGTATGGATGGTGGTAAACACCATGTGTTCGTACGGCTGATCATCCATGAAAACGAAGGAATAGTAGGGAATTTGGAGTTGTGTAGAAGGTGGAAGATGTTGGGAAGATTTGTGGATAAGGAAATGTGACTACGGAAGATGGGGTATATAAAGAGGTTTTGGGTTGGTTGGCAGTTACTAGTGTTAATGTCCCGTCACTGTTACCTATATATCCTGTCTAATCAGCGTAAATTGGAGTTGGTGGGCAGTTACGGCTAACTTCATGACGATTTGGAGTTTTTTTATTGTCTCTTCTAAAAAAAGAGTTAGTAAAGCCAATGCCCTGTTACAGTTAGTTGTGTATCCCACATCCCTCTTACATTCATCTTGTCATGCTACTTCTTAATATGTATATTATGAAGTCAGTCAATGTCCCTATATTATTTTACACAACTGTCATTCGAATGCCATTTAAGTGCCATGTAACTGCCATTTAACCTACATGCACATAACTGCCACTGCCATTTAACTGGCATTCAACTACCACATCTATAAATAAGTTGTTGTAACATTGTACGTAATCTAAGCAAATGTCTTCCAAAACATCCAATTGTACGTAATCTAAGCAAATGCCATCCAAACCACAAAAAGAACCTAATGTTTTATCCAAACATCCAATTTAAATGATGGGGTTCCTTAGACTCGACCTCCACACCCCGTCAAACACGCTGTGAGCCATGTCGCTCCTGAAGCCGTCAATAAATTTGTCTGCCACAACGTCAAGATTTTTCCAACCAGCACTTAGCAACTCGATGTGTTTCAGAGTGTATATCTTACAGTCATGACTACGAACACAAAATGCAATAAAGTTACTTAGATGAAGTATATAATAAAATTGGTAAGGGGATTGATATTTCGACTTACCCGCGCTTGTTTTGCTTCAGTCCTTGAATTTTTGAAAATTTAATCTCTTTAGTACCCTGATGTTCAAATTTCTTGGCAAGAGGTGAGTACTGTGTCATGAAGTGAGGAAGAAACCTTAAAACCCCATGCAGCCAGGTCTCTACGAACAAGTTAGTGTTCAAATCCACATTACAATCATATACATTTGCCTGTCATTACTGCAGATCGATCTCTATAGCCACCCAATGCATGTTATCGATGTTGAAGGGGACATAAATGAAGTCCAGATCATCCCAACTAGACCCATAAACTTTAGGCCGATCTCCCCTAAATTATTCAAGTGCACGTTCAGCTATAGGTGTAACAATGGGGGCATTTTTGACATAGTATCTATATGCATCCGTATAATCAGCAGCCTAGAAAATGTCCAATACTGTGGCCTTGTGTTTAACTTCAGACTCTAGAAGCGCCTTATGGATATAACAACAAACTTCGTCGATTTGCTTTAGAAAAATATAATTCATCCTGTCAGACATTGCAACAATTCCCAACAGTAAATTAATTTGACATCATAAGTAAATAACTTACACCATCTTCCAACCAAGCTTTTGGTTCCAGTATTAGGCCAAACCAGTCCTTGTCTATCGTCTGACAACACAATCCAACTCTTGGCTCAGAGCTGAAAAATAACGAAGGCGTAATTAAATCCATGAAAGATAGTTGAACATTATTAAATCCGTGAGATACTAACCTTTCATCATCCATCCATTTCAGCAAAGCAGTCATCTCCTTCACCTGTGAATTCTTGGTTATCTTCTTCACAATTTCCCCCTTTTTCTCATCTGTGTAAGGTGTTAGTTTTTTGGTGGATGGCTTCACGATACGACTAGGAAGAACCCTCTTCGATTGGAGATGCTGCTTCCGTTAATTTTTGGGTTTCGCCTTGGTGGATAAATCAACCACAACGGCTAGCACTGAAAGAGGTTCATCAACCTCTGTTGTGGTTAGCTCCTGCTATGTAGCTTCTAGTGCTCCTTCAAGATCATTAGTAAAATCATGCTCCTGGTCCTTTTCACCATCGCCGGCCTTTTCATTTAGGTCTTGCACAATGGCCATTACACCATCCGCACCCTCAACATCATTGTTACCCTCAATAGAATTATCAAAATCTTGCAATCATAATAACCATGTCAAACTACTGACATACATGAGTAACAATCCTGTCACCATGCCAGACTTTTCATATGAGCATATTCATACCTCTTTGCCTTCAGCCTCTACCTTCTCCACCTCATCCTCCTGAACTTCAGCCTCCAGAACCTCAACCTCTACCTTGTCCACCTCAGCCTCCTGAACTTCAGCCTCTACCTTGTCCACCTCAGCCTCCTGAACCTCAGCCTCTACATTCTCCTCCTCATCCTCTTTGTCACCACCCTCACCATCACTCTCATTATCCTCATCAGCATCACCAACTTCATTATCCTCATCAGAAACTTCATCATCATCATTATGACTTGCAAACTCAGCCTCTACCTTGTCCTCCTCCTTCGGTTTGTCACCACCCTGGCAAAGTTCTTCATTGTCATTACCCTTATCACCATCACCAAATTCATCACCATCACCATCACCATCACCATCACCATCACCATCACCATCACCATCACCATCACCATCATCATCATCATCATCATCATCATTATCCTCACTCTCAACCTCCTCACTCTCAACATCCTCACTCTCAAACTCCTCACCCTCAACCTCCTTATCCTCCACCTCCTCATCCTCTGTTTTCTGGTCATCATTATAAACCTCCTCCTCTTCCTCATCAGACTCATCATAGGATTCAAAATCATCCTCATCCTCATCCGAATACCTCTTTGGTTTCCCCTTACTCTTGAGCTTAGGCTCCTCCTCCTGCTTTGATACCGTCTTTTCCAGCCTTCTCATCTTGTCAAGCACTCATTTTTCCATCCTCTTCATCATTCTAAACATCTGACTTATCACCTCTGATGAATGCATATATGCATTACTCGGGCTCGCTCCATCTTTTCCTTGCTTCCCCTTCCCCTTTTTTTTCAAACCCTTCATTGCTTCCTTCACAATCTTGTCAAAATACGGGTCATCATTTTCAACAACATAATAGCAGTCGGACAACTTATCCACCTCATCCTCATCAGGAATAAGAATGGGCTTAACCACATGTGTAGGATCAGCCAAAGACAACTCCAACACTCAATGTTCAGAAGCTTCATCTGAAAACCAACGAAGACCTCGAGGCATTGCAGATTCACTCAACTTTGATGCAAATTGGAGACCAAATGTTGGCACAACTTCCCATACCAATATATACAATAACAAGCGGTTTGAGAATTAGCAAATTAAGATACATTAAATCATTATATCCTGTCACCCTATAATTTAAATCAGGTCACCATAAAACAATCTCGAATGCACATAACACTATGTTGGATAACTAATATGTTGTTTTAATCAAACAACAAATAACATCCTGCATATTCACCACGATCGTGTCACCCTGTATTCAAACATCCGGTCATAGTATAGCATAAAGTATACTACTATGCTGCAAATAAAACACACTCAGTAATTCATATTTGAACCATTAAAAATTTATAATATAACTACCTGAAACACAACTGGCATGCCTTGAATAGAATATGGAATTCTTGGTGCGTTGGAGAGTAGCTTTGCCTTCTCTATTGTTTGCATCCTTTTGGCCAATGATGTGGTCAATAGGGGTGTTCATCCGGTCTGGACCGGACCGGATTTTTTCAAAAGTGTGGATCGGAGATCGGACCGGACCGGTCTTATTCGGTCCGGTCCGGTTTAAGACTGGATTAGACCGGATATTTTTTTTAAACTCCTATTTAATATCTAAAAAACATTTAAACTCCTCACTTATTAATTTTAGGAAAATATCTATAAAAAATAACATTAAAACCCCTAACTTATTATTTTTTATTTATTTAAAAAAAACAGTCCAACCGGTTTGGACCGGTTTTTTCCGGGTTTGGACCGGACCGGAACCGGATTAAGGAAAATATCCGGACCGGAGACCGGACCGTAATTTCTCCGGTGTGGAAATTCCGGTCTAGACCGGATGAACACTCCTATTGACCACAACATTGGTTCATACCACACTATCCCAATTACAGTGAAGCTTACATGAAAGTGAATAAGATATCCTTCACTAGTCAAACCACTTCATATCGAAAATACTAACGGCTATCCTTTTTCTGTAGTGATCCACAAATTTGTCACCCACGTTCACGATGTTTTGACGTCCGGAACTTAGCATTTCTATGTACTTGATCGTGAAGATGCCACAATCGCTCCTGTACACAAGTAAAAAATGTAGATGGTTTCCTAATATTATAACCAATTTCACACCAAAAAATGAACAATTGATGTAAACAACTTACCCTCTCTTGTTTCTCTCCAATGTAGGAACACGAGTCACATTTAGGGTATTTTTCCCCATATCTTCATAAATTGTTACCAAGGGCTCATACTGTGCTATCTTGACAGGAATAATATATGTCAACCCTACAAGGAACCTATGGACTTCCGACAATTTGAACAAATTGACGTCAGGATCGTATATAGTGACACACCATTTACATAGTTGTATCTCCAGAGCTACCCAATGTTTCTCCTTGAAATTGAAGGGGAGGTATATACGATCCACGTCCTTCCAATCCTTCCCATAAAGTGCAGACAGTTCTCCACGCAGGTATCTCATCTTAGATCGATTAACAACATAACTTTGCTTATCTGAAAACCATCTATTCATTTCCTTGTCCAACTTATGCTGAAAAAGGTGTCCAATATTGCCACTTGTTTGTCACGTACACGACAACCAAGATAATACATACATTCGTCCAAGTGCTACAAACCAAAAATATAATATATCATACCAGAAATTTAAGATTTGCTACACGCCACGATAATTTATATAAATAATGAAAGAGGCTTACCGGAGAACTCAACCACCCCATTGGTTGCAACAATTTCTCAAAAAACTCCTTCTGTAGATGTTCTCCAGTTGGAGAAACAATTTCCTCACTACATCATAAGATGGTTTAATTAACAACATCTCAAACACGCGTTCATATCATCAAGACAAGAGGGAGGACTTCCTAACCTTTCCTTCGAGTCTAACCAACGACACAATCTATTCGTGTTTGAAATACCTTTGGACGTTGAAACCTGGCATCGTTTGGGATTATCGGCTTCTCTGGATAGTCTTCTTTTCCTGACAGGATGGTCCCTCAGTTCACCAGTTATATTTTTTTTTTGAGCTGGTTTTTCTTGTTAAGACTCCAATTGATTCTTTGGTAGAGTCTCCTTCCACATCAGCTTCTTTTCTTGCTACCGCTAGCGTCTGCAAATAAGTTTTTTCATAAATAAGATGTTGGAAGATTTATTAAAGTATGTCATCATCAACTATTGTTGATGCATACCTCAACTCCTTTTGTCCTCCCTTTCTTAGTTTCCCCCCTCATTCTGAACTGTACCATCTTCATCACCCTTCTTTTTTTTTGAACGAGTCTTCCTTGTAATTACTTTTCCTTCTTTCTTATCTTTTTCTTCTTTTGTCATCGTTTCTCCATATTTCCCCTCATCTTGTACTGCACCCTCAACATCATCACTCTGAACTACACCATCTTCATCATCCTTCTTTTTTGAACGAGTCTTCCTTGCAAATATGTTTCCTTCTTTCTTATCTTTTTCTTCTTTTGTCATCGTTTCTCCATATTTCCCCTCATCCTGTACTGCACCCTCAACATCATCACTCTGAACTGCATCATCTTCATCATCCTTTTGCTTTCGATAAACAACCATATATCCTAAATTGTCATTGTCGGCTTTAATGGCACCTTCATCATCGTCATCCTGTAGGGGATTTGAATCAGACCCCCCCATTCTATCCATTTCGACATCCTCATCACGATCATGTACAACATTCTGCTTCAATAGATAACAAATTACATTTAACTCACAAGAATAATAAGTAAGTGCATCATTCTATGTTGTAAATATAACATTCCTATAACATTCCTAAAATACATCTACACAAAAACAGAGCTTTATGCATCCATCCAACTTATAAATATTGACTTTTTATTTTGTTACTATGACATTCCTGTTATAATGTTTGTCAAAAAATAGGCTTTAACTTACAATAAATATAAGTAACTGTCAATCTCAAGTTGAAAAACAGTGACATGTTAACTTTTTAATATGACATTCCTATTCTACATTCCGACAAGAAATAATGCTTCAGCTTCCAGGAAATAAAAATCTAAGTTCCCAAAACTTAATAACGATTGTTGACAGTTATCTTACCTCCCCTTCCTCCTGTTGAATGTCCTCTTCTTCATCATTTGTTGAATCTGAGTTATTGAATGTCCTCTTCTTGATCATTTGTTCCATTATGCCCAAGGTTTTTTTTCATAGCATTAAATCCCGCGTCCACATGGTTTTCCAAATTAATCATACGCTCGTGAAGCTCTTTCATAGCGCACATCACCTATCTCGCATCCAGTCCCGAGGACTTCGCAGCAGGGGCAGGGTCCGAATCACTCTTTCCTTTTCTTCTACCATTGATAGACCTCTTATTACTTAGCTCGAATTTCTCAACTGCCTTGTCAAAGTAAGTGTCCTTCACTTCCCCATCAAATTTGCATTCTTTTAAGACCTCCACCTCAGCTTCTTCCTCTATTAATACCACATTTGGAATAAAACGGGATATGGCCTTCCCCAAGAAAGACTCCACAACCGTCGCATCAGGTTGTGAATCTGATGACCATCGTAGGCCGCGTGGGTAGGCCTCCTTATCCACCAAATGTGCAAACGTTGAAGCAATTGGTTTTACACCTTCAAATAGCCATACCTGAACCGCATTTTTTCTTGTCAGTATGATACTTATTTCTTGTAAGAAACCATCAATATATTGTAACTACAATACCAACTTTAAAACTATATACATTACATCCTGTCATGTTACCTGAAAGGCCATTGACAACCCCTTGAGTTTGTAACCCAACCTTGCACTTGAGTCTCTGCTTGTTTCAACCGTTTCCAATCTATTCTTCACCATTGAACTCAATCCCTGGTGAGTTTCAATGTAGCTAACCCTGCCCCACAGGAATTTCGTGAATTGATCGATATCAATCAATAATTTGACATGACCCGTGCTTATGCAAACCTTTTTCTCAACCCCAAGAATGACGCCCTCTAATATAATCAATAATGCCATCTTATATTTCAAAGGGCTATCAGGCTGTGTACGCATAAATAATGACTCTAGCTCACCCAATGTCAAATTATGTACATCAAATAACTCTTTCACGGCATTTTTATCCGGATTCAGCTCATTATCATTCATTCTGCGACAGCATAACCCCGTCACAAGTACAAATTCTTTCATTGAAAAACACAGCAGCTGTCCTTGTAGGTTATACCACGTCTCCCACAACTTTCTCATTTCTACTTGACGGAATAAAACGTAATGTACAAGTTGGCATGAAAAGGTTTGTCGATGAACCATATTCACAGTGGGTCCAAATGGACCATCTATTATCCTCTGCCAGTCCATAGGGGAGAGGCATTTCTCAATAATTTTCAGCAATTCACGCCGACAGTTTTGGTTGACTCTACCTTGATTTTTGTTCTCTTCAAATCTCAATAAATGACCCTTAACAATACAAATTATACGAGGTCAATAAATACAAAAGGAACATATACTTAAAAACTACATGACATGATGTGAAATATGGAAAACTAGTCAAAATGAGCTAACCAAAATTTACCTTTTTACCCATTTGAATTTCCTCCGTTTATTCTTTAATCGACTACTGCACTTCAGCTGCACTGGTGAAGATAGACAAACAACAGAGAATATCAACATTTAAGTTTTTTCTATGCACAAAACTGAACATACACAGATGTAGAGATCACACGAGAAGACAAGGAAGTTGCGAGAGGAAAAGAGCTATAAAGTCAAGCAAATAAAAACATCTCTTTAAAAACACAACAATGTTTCACAAAACTGACATTCTAATTGTTCATTTCAACAATAAAACTATACGATGTGACAAATATTTCATCAATGCTGACATGAAATTTTCAAAAAATGGTAATTCCTGCAATTGTGACAAAAAATAAGACTAATCTGACATTCTCATTTTTCTAAGACGGATTTCACAGGTTTATATAATTCGCTGCATTCAACTTCAGTTCATTTCAACTCAAACGAACAATAGTGAAAAACCCTACAACGAACAACAATGAATCAACCCTAAAAACACAATGAACAGCAACGTAGCAACCCTAAAACGGCGTTGAATGGCTGGAACCCTAAAAAAATGGACATACCTCCAAGGCTCGAACGAGATAGACAGAAGAGGAAGATGAATCAGAATCGCGACCGAATGGGGTCGTCGGTCGAAGACCTGCACTTTGTCGCGCGTCTTCGGTGGAAGACCTGTAATTTTGGGCCGTAGTCAGAGGATGATTACAAAGCTAGCTCCAACGGCGAAGAAGGGCTCCGTATGTGGAAAACTTGCAATTTTGCACCGTCGTCGGAGTAAGCTAGCTCGAACGGCGATGAAGGGTTTCAAGAAAAAATAAAAGCTGGAGATTATGGAGTTTGAAGCGATATCATACCTGGAAGAGAAACCTTTCGGCCGACAATGGTGGAATCCGTCGGACAAAGCTGGATTCCGCCGGAGAAGCTGGAGAGACCTCAAGCTGGGGAGAGAGACGATGAATTAGTTGGGTTTTTGTAGCAAGTTTCAATTTGAAATTGAAATTGAATTAAATTTGTTTTTTTTATTCATAAAAGGAGTGCCATGTCATATTTTATTTTCCAAAGAAAGAGAAAACTATAATTTCATTTTACCTTTTTATTTTGGGGGTATTTTTGCAAAAAACTTAGAATTTGTTTTGGGGTACTCTTGCAAAAAACAAATAGGATAGGGTACAATTGTAAAGTCATTAGTAAGGTAGGGTATCTAATGTTATTTCTCTTGAAAAAACTATCAAGGTTACGTAGGTTGTCATCATCATTAAGTCGAAGGAACTACTAAGGAAATTAATTAATTTTGTTTCTTTTTTTTGATACTAGGCAAACACTAGGACCCTTCAAAAGAAAAAGGCAACCTTAAATCATCACAATTGATGATCTTTATAAATTTTGTATCAAAATTAGCATAAGTGGACTTCATACTTATGAACTCATATCTGATGGTAAGCAGGATCAGGGCAGTAGTGTTAGAAGTGGTAAGTGATAGGAGTCGCTGAAATTTATGAATAGCGGAATGTGGAATGGTATGTGTAGCAAGAAAATCAGCAGCACGGTTGGCTTCGCAAAAGCAATGATGTACCTGAAATGCAACATAAGAATAGAGTAACGTAGTAATGTCTTGAATAATGGAATGAATTTCCCAAGGAATTTCCCAAATCTCTCTGATGGAATTAACTACAATTAGATTGTCACCTTTTACAATTAAGTTTTTAACGTGAAGCTTAGTAGCTTTTTGAATACCAAAAAGTGCTGCAAGCGCTTCACTTCTCAAAATAGAAGTAGACAGGATATTTTCACGGTGAAAGGAGAGAACAGCTCCATTGTCACATAATAGGTATCCAAAGTGTGTTGTATCATCAAGTTTCCTGGATCCATCAAAGTTTAATTTGATCCAATTAACGAGAAGTTTCTTCCAAGTATGGTTGGTAGATCGTAGACATTTTCGTTTTATAATTTGATCCAAACCCTAATATGATCCAATTCGCATAAGCTACTATGGGCATAAAACATCTAGGAATGAATCAAATATCATATCAATTCAGGCAAATAAATAATTTTATTTACATACGCATTGTCGGGATCACCCTAACCTTAGAACTAGGAATTTAGCCAAGTATAATTGAAGAAATATTCAAAAGATTTAAACTAGCCATTAATATATATGAATTATTCAATATAAGCAGGAGATAAGAAAACTTAGTCTCAATAGAGAAATAATCCAAGTTGACAAAGGCTAGAACAATAATCTCAAATCTTCAATTGTTATAAGCGGAAATCCATCGTTAAATTCTTGTTTGAATGCCGTTGTAATCAACTCAAAACAAAAACAAAAATTTAAACTATACCTAAAACTACGTAATACTCCTAAGTCCTAAAGCTAAAACGGTTTCCCCCCTCAAGAACCTAATCTAATCTCTATATAAATCTTGCCGCCTCCCACTAAAGTCCACCCAAAAACTGGTTGACTCATCTCACGCCCCTTTCATCCATCTTGCCCATGTGTGCTGGCTTTTAGTTCATTTTGGGCCTTGGCCAAACTGTAGGCTGGATTTGTGTTTGGGCCTTGGTCCAACTCTAGTCCCATTTGTTTGGTGCCCTTGAAAATAGTCGCATGTCACCTTTAAATTGGACCTAAGATATTGGAAAAAATAAAAACACGAGTGTAGACTCCGAATGCAAAATTAATTGTAAAACATATGAAATACGCATGAAAATGAATTATTCTAAGATCAACTAGACCCCTAAAATATGTATAAATTAGGTGATATCGACTTTCCTCTTCAAACAACTTTACCCGATATTGATTCTAAGCAACAAGTTCCCGTAAAAGCGTTTCAATGGATAAGGGAAGAAATGCACACTTCTTGCCCATAAACAAGAAAGAGCATCAATTACAGTAACTATCGTATGTGACCTCATTCTCTATAGGCCAAGGGCTGCCTATGAGTACTTGGGAGACATCCATATGCACTACATCACATAGGACACTAGGTTGAAGAGGACCCATGTGAAAAGTGACTAAGAATTGTCTACTTACTTTAGCTCCGCAAAGGTCATATGATTGGGGTGTGGCATGGCTCTAGATTGAAGTGTTTGGCCACCTTTTCATTGATGAGAGATTAAGTGTGTTTCTACCATCAATAACGAATTTGAGGCTTGCGTCAAAGACCTTGCATCTTGTGTGAAACGATTGTGCAACAACGCTTCGCACCTTAAGCCCACCATTTGTGGGGTTCATGGTCTCGAACATGCACTCAAGGCCTCTCGTTCGTTGTTAAGGCTCACCATCGCCTTGTATTCGTTATAAGAGGTGTCCTTTCCTAGATATTCATTATCTCGAGTTTGGAAAATCTCACATGTCAACCTGGGAGCTCTAATACTGATTGATACGTTAGGAGTAGCTCCAACGTTGATTTCAGTTCTTGTCTTTAAGGAAAGGATGCAAATTGAAAAAACAATCATGTAATGACAACGGGAGGCAAGCAAGAAACCAAGAGAAGAATAAGACATTTTCGTGTTCCCTTGGTACGGAAGAGCCCAAGGAGAACAAATATACATTTCCTCCAAAAAATGATTATTTTTCATTAAACTATGGTGCGTTTAAATAGAACAAGAAAATAACAAAACTTGTGAAGAGAGCTAACTAACAAGTCGGGCCTAATAACCCAAAATAAACATTAAATCTAATTTAATTCAGTTAGAAACGTATAAGATAAAAAATGTCTATAAAATGATAGAATAATCACTTCAAAGATAAGCTTGCAAAAGAATCCTGAACGAGCGAAGCGGGGCGTCTAGAAGGACACCGTGCACCCGACCGCACGGTCCAAGCCAAGTCTATGCACGGCCCGTGCACCCAAGTGCACGGTCCATGTACAACTTCGTGCACTTTTCATGGAAGTTTGAAATCATCGTTTTAGATTATCCTCCCGATGGAATTTCGACTCGATGTAAACTATAGAGTTGTAAATAGTTGAGTTAGCTTTCCAACTTTTCTTGAATGAGCTTGAGATCAATTCCCACTAGGCAAGAAGGCATAGCTTCCGCACTGGGACACCTTTCCAGCATAAAACAATGTCAATAATAGCCTGGACAATAGGGCAATTAAACCAAAAATGATCCTCATCCTCAATGGCAAATCCACAGATAGCACAAGCACCACTAGGTATCAATCTCCATTTGTATAGCTTTCATGGCGTAGGAAGTCTATTAGGGTTAGAAAAAAATGGGGTATCATTGTCTTGGACTTGGGCAGGGGATAGTAGGAGAAGAGTACACCAGGGAATCACAAGCATTGTAAATCTAAGCCGAGAGTAAAAAGAACAACAATCCAAAGCCCCATTAGGCTTAGAAAAAATTGGGGTATTAGTGTCTTGGACATTGGCAGGGGATAGCTGGAGAAGTTGGAGAATAGGCCCTCTAAGCTTAAGTAGTAATCTCTAGATCCAAGAGTCATCGCAAAAAGGTTGTACCTCCCAGAAATTTTGCCTTCTAATTAATCAGATTATGAGCAGCCCATGATGTCCACAAGTTACATTTACCCACATTGATATCAAACCTTACTTTGAAAAGAAGAGTTTTATTCCAAGAGAGTAACTCTTTAGAGTTTAAACCCCTTTCTTCAAAGGGCCTACAGACCTTTGACCACACAACCAAACATCTCTTCTCCTTAGTTGTTCCTGACCATAAGGAAGCTACTAATAAGAACACCTTCATTAACTGAGCAGATGACATGTCATCTCCCAGCATATGATAGTTATCTCACAATCGTACATTGAATCAGGCCTTTAATTATATTAATGAGATGGGTGTACTCACCTATTCTGAGCCATTTTGAATGTAGGGGCACTCCAAGATAGCGAATAAGGAAGCTACCAATACTGAATCCCAATAAATCTACCAATTGGATCTTATCACTTGAACTGACACCACCAAAGAAAACTCTGCTCTTGGTGGAGTTTGCAACAAGGCCAGACTTAGAGGCAAACTCTAATAAACAGTCTCTAATCATTCGTATAGAGGTCATTTTTGGCTTACAGAAAATCAAGAGGTTATCCACAATAGCAATATGAGTGAGTTGTAGTTGCTTACATTTGGGATGAAAATAGAACCCAACCTTCTTACTTGCTAGATTTAGCTTCCTAACAAACATCTCCATATCAACAACAAACACCCCCATGAGATGCCGAGTGTTGGGCATTTAGACGCATCTTGCTTGGGGCCTTACTGGGATTTCAGAGCATGTTATCTTGAGGATAGCCTTTTTTGCATTTTACATCAATACCCCTTGATGGTATTGATCTTTTGTATTATTTGCTTCTATAATCAAATTTATCATTTCCAAAAAAAATTGTAGCCAGAGTTATGGCCATTTTATCGAACATTGTCCAGGTCTTGACGGGATCTTCAAATTCCTGAAACATCTTTGGCTTGATCCTCTTTCTTGGCGGTCTTGGTATTCTTCCTAATAGGTTTTCAAGTTGTTCATGACCATTCTCTGCCACTTGACTTTGAATCATCCTCGATTCAATGTGTGGATAGTCGTCAAATGGAGCATAGGGCGAAAACTTTGACATCGTGGAACTCAATTGCTTGTAGGTTACCTTAAATTGGGCAAATTATTTTTTCTTGGGACAACATGATGTCGGTTGTCCGCCAATGTCAAGCTTGGTTGAGTGTGGCCGACGAGTGGCTTAGAGGTACATGGCGTCATGGGTGCAGCGGCGGTCTCAGTACGACTGGCATTACGTTGACTTTCCACTTATGTCAACTTCTTTGCCCTATATTGATGATGAGAAACATGTTCCTGCAAAATCTCCTCATTGGATAATGAAACAAATGCACACTTCTTGCACATAAACAAAAAAAACATCTATTGCGATAATTATCGTATGTGACCTCGTTCTTTATGAGCCAAGGGCTGCCTATGAGTACTTGGGTGACAACCATAGGCACTACATCACATATGACACTATGTTCAGGAGGACAAATGTGAAAGTGACTAACAATTGTTTACTTACTTTAGCTCCGCAAAGGTTGTATGGATTGGGGTGTGGCGTGGTCTCTAGATTGAAGTGTTTGACCACCTTTCCACTGATGAGATTATGCGTGCTTCCACCATCAATAACGAATTTGAGGCATGCGTCAATGACCTTGCATCTTGTGTGAAACCATGGTGCAACAACATTGCGCACCTTAAGGCAGTCGTTTGTGGGGTTCATGGCCTCGAACATGCGCGTCAAGGCCTCTCGTTCCTTGTTAAGGCTCACCATCGCCTTTTATTTGTTAGAAGAGGTGTCTTTTCTTGGATATTCATTATCTCGAGTCTAGAAAATCTTGCCTTTCAACCTGGGAGTTGTGATACCAACGGATACGTTAGGAGTCACTCCAACGTTGATTTTAGGTCCCATCTTTAAGGCAAGATTGAAAATTGCAAGAACAATTATGTAATGGCAGCGAGAGGCAAGCAAGAAAGCAAGAGAACAAGAAGGCTTCTTAGGGTTCCCTTGGTTGGGAACAACCTATGGAGAAAATATATATTTTTCCTCCAAAAACTAGTCTTTCCATTAACTATATATGGTGCTTTTAAATAGAACAAGAGAATAACGAACCTTGCGAAGAAAGCTAACTAACAAGCCAGCCCTAATGACCAAAAATAAACATCAAAAATAATTTAATTTGGGCTGAAAAATATAAGATAATAAATTTCCATAAAATGGTAGAGTAAATCTTTCAAGGATAAGCTTGCGGAATAATTTTCCAAATAGACAAAGCAGCGCGTCCAGAAGGAAACGCATGGACCGTGCACCAGACTACACGGTCCAAGCCAAGTATGTGCCCATGCTCCAGCTGATGGTGCACGGTTCCTGCACCCAAGTGCATGATCCATGTCCAACTTCATGCACTTTTCTTGGCAGTCAGAAATTGGCTTTTTTTATAATCTTTTAGATGGAATTTCGACTCGATGTAAATTAGAGTGTTGTAGATGTTTGAATTAGATTTCCAACGCTTCTTGAATGATGTTGACATCAATTTCGTTGCCAGAGTTTTGGCCATTGTACCGAACACTGTCTAGGTTTCCGCGGAGTGTTCAAATTCCCAAAACATCTTTGGCTTTATCTTCTTTCTTGGCGGTTTTGGTTTTCTTCCTAAGATGTTTTCAAGCTGTTCCTCATCATTAGGCTCCTCTGTCGGCCTATCTTCCCGCCACTCAAAACAACCGATGTGTGCCTGGATCACATCAAGAAGCAAACCATATGCGCGCCGCGACTTCCTCTAGCAACGCTGACGCCAAGAGCCCTTAAGCTAGGGTTTCTCCATTTGACGGCACCAACGACCTCATGGACAAGCTCACAAGGGCCCCAAACCAAAGATATGCCCTATGAGGAAAGCTCACCAATTTTGGAACCATTTAGAGGAGGGTTGCCGGATGAACCAGTTGTGGATTCTACAACGCCGACAATGTTGATGACCCGAACTAGGGAAAGGTTCCGTTCTCAATTGGTCCAGCCACTTGGTCTGAGTTTTGGATATGTTTGAGATCCTGGTCTTAACTGCAAAATGTCCAAGAGTATTGGGCTGATTTTGGGAGACGATTTAGCGCTTGGGTTTATTTTGGACCTGTCCAAAATTCAAGCCCATTAGAGTTCGGAGGCAGAAGATATGTTGCTTGGAAGCTACGGATTCCCTAGCTTGATTTGGGAAGATCTCATGGATTCTTGAAGATTTGAAGATCCCTATTTTTTAGTAAATGGCATATTCTTGGGGATTCTTTCTTGCAAGAGGAGTTAACAATTCAGACAATTTATATTGCTTTCTTAGGACGTTTTTAGATAGATTTTTTTATTTTTGATAAATACATTTGTGATTGGAGGTTCGTCGTTCTTTGAGTATATGAATTCTTGGTGAGTAATATCTGAGCGTTCTTTACTTTGTGTTTTGGTGCGTAATATCCAAAGCAAGTTGATTAAGTTTAGGTGAGTAATATCCTTGACTGGAGTCAACAACCTTAATCGATCCAAGGTGAGTCATATCCAAGGATTGGTTGAGTCTTTCAAGCCGTTGAAGTGCGACTCCGAGATGGTGTTGATTGCTTATCCGGTTACTATCTCCATCACCATCATCCTACCTTCATCATCACCAACCGCAGATTTCACAAGAAGGAGCGTCTACCTTGTCCAGAAAAGATCCTCGTGTCCCCGGGACACATCACTTCTTGTATAAGAGTCTAGTACACCTTATTCAGCAAAGGTAATGTATCCATGGCCAACATCGTTGCTCGAATGGTTCCATACACTGTTTCATCCAATCTCATAAGAAGTTAGTGAACCTTTTATTTTTCTCGGCGTTTTTCCATCTGTTTTCCAAGATCACAATAGCACCCAACATAATTACATGTGCAATTGGTTCATAGTGTACAAGGGTGTCTCACAACGACTTCATTTTCCCATATTATGTCACAATAGAAAGACCATGATACTTACTCTCGGGCAATTTGCTTTTCAGTTGTTGAATTCGGGGTTAAAAACTTAAAAGTTCTTCTTGATATCATCGCAAAGCTCCTGTGCACTCTCCATATATGAGTTGGTGGAAAGGAGGCTTGGTTTGATTGTATTGAAGCACTACGAGACCATCATAGAATTGACGGTCCACCAATCCTCCGGTCTGGGTGCCTTGTCGCAGGTTTCAATATTTATTCATTAACAAAGCCCCATTTGCTCCGCGCTCAGAGCGACATCTTCACCGCCCATGCCCATTCATCGTAGTCCTCGTCTTTCAATTGAACTTGAGTGATCACGTTCTTGGGATTATCATTGGTGCTGAGGTCGTAAGGAGACGTCGTCTTGTTCATTCCCCTAAATTAAACCAAATAACAAGTAGCCACCACATGTATACAAAACTAACCCCCAATACTTCACAATAACATATTGATCTCATGTTTCAATGATATAGATGAGTAATGCCAAAATGACTGAGCAAAATAAGTATTCAACCAAATAACAAGTAGCCCCCGCGTGAATAAAAAAACTAAGTATATTAACCTAATCAATCTAAATACATGAAACGAATTCAAGATGAATTAGGAAGTTGATATTGCACACAAGATTGCAGCAATAGTCAAAACATATAATACTTTTATGATATTTTTCTCAGGTTGATGTAACCTAAGTAGACTGGATTTTGATGTAGGAATGTATGGCAATAACCTTTCTTCGGAGCTTATATACATATTGTAAGATAATAGAAGAATAGACAAGTAAACATTCAGGCTTCAGCAATAATAATTTAAAAATCAACTATAGTGACATGATCAGGGTTCACATCAAGCTACAAGAGAAGAACAAAGGAAGTGTCAATTCTAAAGGAGCACCTAGAGAGCCACCGAAGAGCCTTAAGCTAGGGTTTCTCAAATCCACCAAGCAAGCATCACAAAAGGCAAGCTTCTTCAATCCCAACTCTCATCAAAAGCCAGTTGAAGGGTGTCTACCAAAGGGAGGGGTTGTAGGAGGAGGAATACCAAAGGATCGAGCTATCACCACCGTGCTTGCGGCGCCACCGATGCCACTAAGAAGGAGCCACGGTCAAAACCAAAATGTACAACACTTGATTCGCACAAGCTTTGACCTACAGAGGAGCCAATAAACCCATGGAGTTCAAGATGGACGAGGGAAGGGCAAAGAGGCTCGGAGATAGACAAGCCAAGAAAACCAGCGGCGGCGCCAAGGACTTCGGCAAGCAAGGCCCAACATGGATACAAAGCTCTTTTCTGATCCACTGGTGCATTTAGGCTGATTTTTGGATATGTTTGACCTTAAGGTTATGTTTATCTCATGTCCAAATTTCAGACCCAACGAAGAATAGGAAAGAACATTTCAGTAGATTTCGTTTTTAGGGTTTTCATTTGCATTTTAGGGTTTTAGAAACATTTGACTATTTATAGTTTGTGTTATTGTCATTTGAGACTCAACTATTGATTAATTGAATACACACATTTTGGCATAGACCATCATTGATCTTGAGCTCTTTGTTCTCTAAGTGTTTGAGCATTGGTGAGGAATATCCGAGTGTTTTTATACTTGTGTGCTTTGGTGAGTAATATCCGGAGGAGGGTAATTAAGTTTGGGTGAGTAATATCCCTTGTGAGAATTATCATCTTCTTGAATCTCTTGGTGAGTCATATCCAAGAGAGGATAGTTGTCTATCCCTTTGATTCTTGCTTTCTTAAACACCAAAAACCACAAAAGAACCATTCTTGCGTTTGCCTTGTCGTCCAAGAAAGAAGCAATCAAGAACGCATCCACCCAAGTGACTTGTCCTTGAACCCAAGTGCGGATCCTAAGGGGAATCACATCATTTGGTATCTGAGCTAAATCGAGGTAAGTCTAATCATTCGCTCATCTTGATTTCAAACTAAAGGCTTGTGTTTCTCAAGACTTAGCTTGATCTCTTGACCCTTGATCTTGTTTCCATCCCTGAGTAAGACCAGTGGAGAGCGACCAGCCTTGGGAATCTTGAGACCTTGAGTGAATCTTGACAAGGATCTTGGCCAAAGAACAAGACCGGGAGAACCTTGCGCCCCAAGGAAAAGAAATCTTGCAATCTTGCGACCAAAGAACCCAACCACCATCATGGACATGAGTTTCTTGAAATGGGGAGTGAGAAGCTGCCTTGAGAAGCCTTAGTTCACCTCGCAACTTTAGCGCCAAGAAAGGGAGAGAGGAAAGACGCATCCTTGCGCACCAAGGCAAGGGTCTAACCGACCTTGCTTGGGCATTCCCTTGCGTCCCAAGGCTTCCCCACGCCCTTATCCGCAACCAACTGGTCAAAAATCTATCTTACTAGGATTTATCCTTAAAGATAAGATTTTATTATTGTTACAATTAGATATGATTCGATCAAGATTTACTTAGAACTTATATTTAGTTACATCTCTTGTTATCTTGTGGAGCAAAATCTATCTCACCTTCTAAAAATCTAATTCCAACTAATTCGGCTTGCACAACAAGAAAAAGAGGCAAAGCCCTTGTGCGAAGGACGTGGACCCGACCTAAAAGGCTTGAGAAGTCCAAGGGAGCACCCCAAGTGGACCCGGCCTAAAAGGCTTGAGATGTCCCCACCCTCCCAAGAAAAGACTTTCTCCTTGACATCCACGGACTCAAGAAGGAAAAAGATGGACCCTTGTGAATCTTGAGAAGTCCAATAAGGGAAAGAACGTGTATCTTCATAACAAGAAATGAGACTATCTTAATGTTGTGAGTTATCTTGGAAGTGGATCTTTCTCGTTTGACTGCCTAAAATCTTATCTCTTGAGGGTGATATATCTTCGACCCGTAAATCTAGTCGTGACCTCTAAGAGAACACACCTTGTTTGATTCCGAGATCTTGCGTTGAACTTACCTAGGGTTGCAAGCTATCATCTTGATTGTATTCCCTTAAGGATCAAGCTAAGGAGGAGAGGAAAAGTCCACGGCCCACTCAAGAGGAACAAGAAGCCTACTCCAAGAAAAGGTAACCTTCTACCCTTAAAGATAGAAGTTTTCTTCTTTTTCCAACAAGATAGAATCTTCATTAAAAGATAGAGTTTTTCTTTTATTTTTCACCAAGATTGAATCTTTATTGAAAGGATAGAGTCTTCCTTAGTCAATATAGCTTTTTTTACCCTAACATAATCGGTTGCTTGCTTTGATTAAGTGAAAACCAGTTCCTTTACCTCTATTCTTTCTTGAAAACACTCATGGCTCGTGACAATTTGGGCAAGGAGGTGGCGGGTACACCACGTGAGGCCACTCCAACAATCACTATGGATGAACTATCTACCATCATGGAAAGGCAGTGCCTTGAGTTTATCAAGATCACGGAGGAGAAGTTTGATCAACGACTAGAAGAACTACAGAGAGAAGTCTTGCATGAGGGGAGAAACCACCATACTAGGGAGGATCTTGAACCACAGGACGATCCTCACGAGGCCGGGTCTTCTCGAGTGGTAAGGGAAGGAGTAAGGATTCAAGAACCACCGAACCCAACCCCTAGAGATCAAGAAGAGGACTTTGACAACTTGTTTGAACAAGACAACCATCGAAGGCCCTCTATAAGGTTCCAAGCACCACCAAACCAAACCTTCATGGAGGGGTTGCGAAGGCGACCACTTGTCGCGGCCCTGGGGGGATTGATGCAACCTAGACGAGAGAGGCACTACCAGGAGGCCAATTTGTAGAGGACCGAGGGTTTGGATATGGTGTGAGAGAAGAAGCGCAGCCACCACCCTAACTTCATGGCGTGAAGTTAACCGTGCAAACCTTTGCGGGCACCTCCGACGTGGAGGCATATTTGGATTGGGAGTCAAAAACCGAGGCAATATTTGATTACTATAGATATCAAGACACTCAACGAGTGGCAATTGCAACCATTCATTTTACGGACTTTGCTTATTCATGGTGGCAAGAAGAGAAGGAGGAGCGAGCCCATAAATATTAACACCCTATCACTACATGGGAGGAGGGCAAGGACTACCTTGATAAGGTCCAAATCAGGTTGGAGAAAGTAGAGCAAGGCGCAAGAACCCCAGAAGAATTCTACAAAGAACTGAGACAACTAGTGAATCGATCGGAAGTGTAGTTTCCCGAAAAATAAGTTATCTCTAAATTTATTGGAGGTCTTAATGCTGATGTTAATGCACATGTAAAGATGCAAAGGTTTGGTTGTTGCATTATTCCACGCAAGTACACTGAAACTTGTAAAGGAGGAAAACTAGTAGCGGGGCAAGGACGTGGGGTGAAAATGCTACGCCAACGGCCAATAACCCACCAACTACTTATTGTGAGAGTAAGAGCGAGCCTACCAAGACAATGGTCAAGAAGGATAGCCCTCCCACAGCCATGGAAACTAGAGTGGAGGGAAATTCAAGGGCAAGAGACCTTAGATGTTTCAAGTGCATGGGGCGAGGACACTTTGCTCGAGATTGCCCTAATAGCCGCCAAGTACTACTGAATGCTTATGGAGAATATGAATCCGAGGAGGAAGAGGAGGCTACGAAGAGGGAAAAAAGGATCACAAAGAAGTAGTTCCTGCCACCGCAACCATTAGCGAGTGTTTTGTAATTTCGAAGATGAGGGACGAGCCAAACGACCCCAAGTTTGAAGTGCTCGGTACCGTGCAGCCCCTGTATGATGGAGAGCTTCAAGACATGCCCCCTATGATTGAGGAAGAACTAGAAGGCATGCCTCTTATGATGGACATGTTTCTACCACCAATCCCCCCCAACCACAACCACCACCCGAGGTAACTTCTTACATCATGAGGCCTAATGAAAGGAAGCAAAGCTTCCATCACTTGTGCAACATAGCTAGCTATGGAGCAGCCCTTCTTAGCATTAGTGGACAGCGGTAGTGATCAAAATGTGATAGCAGAAGAAGTGGTCTCAAAATTTAAGGCTTAAGACAAGTAGCCAATGGCCGCCAATCATGATGGGATGAGTGAACGACGGGCATCAAATCCAAGTGGAAAAGAAGGTGGATGTAACCTTTAGCCTAGGGGAGTACTCGGATATGGCTACGTTTGTGGTGATGCCCATCAATGCCTTTGATCTCATCCTAGGGAGACCGTGGCAATTTGATCTTGACATCCTACATGAAGGAAGGCGAAATTTAAACCATGTGATGAAGGGAAACATAGTATACAACCTCAAACACATGACCTGGGAGGAGATAAGAGAAGCTAAAAGGAAGGCCAATGAATGGGACAAGAGAAGAAAATCACGATGTCGAGTGATGTACCCTCACGAGGTATTTCATGGATCCAAGAGCCCTAAGTCATCCCGAGTGACCTTGCTGTAACAAAGGAATAAGGGAGCTTTCTCAACTACTACTATTTTAATGCTTATTAGTGTCAGACTACACTTGCTAGATTTCCATGTTGATGTTGCATGTGTACTTAGAGTTGTATCTAGCTTCTCTCATGCTATATAGCCAAGCATCACTTTGTGAGATAGGCTGCATGATAAGAAAGAGAGTCCCCTCACATTCATTATTGTTCATACTAGGAGGGTCTGAGGCATAGTGTCTAGGCTAAGAGGGTTCAATTACTTATGCACATTTGCCATGCCATGTTACTTGATATTCCCTGGTATAGGTTGTGAAGATTCGAGGGTGAATCCTTTCAAAGGAGAGGAAGATGATGTGATCCAGGTTCACATCAAGCTACAAGAGAAGAAAAAAGGAAGTGTCAATTCTAAAGGAGCACCTAGAGAGCCACCGAAGAGCCTTAAGCTAGGGTTTCTCAAATCCACCAAGGAAGCATCACAAAAGGCAACCTTCTTCAATCCCAACTCTCGTCAAAATCCAGTTGAAGGGTGTTTACCAAAGGGAGGGGTTGGAGGAGGAGGAATATCGAAGGATCGAGCTATCACCACCGTGCTTGCGGCACCACCGATGCCACTAAGAAGAAACCATGGTCAAAACCAAGCTCCACAACACTTGGTTCGCACAAGCTTTGACCTATCTTCAGCAGAGGTGCCAATAAACCCAAAACCAGCGGCGGCGCCAAGGACTTCGGCGAGCAAGGCCCAACACGGCTACAAAGCTCATTTCTGATCCACTCGTGCATTTGGGCTGAGTTTTGGAAATGTTTGACCTTAGGGTTATGTTTAGCTCATTTAAAAATTTCAGGCCCAACGAATAAGAGAAAGGAACATTTTAGTAGATTTCCTTTTTAGGGTTTTCGTTTACATTTTAGGGTTTTAGAAACATTTGGCTATTTATAGTTTGTGTTAATGTCATTTGAGACTCAACTTTTGATTACTTGAATACACACATTTTGGCATAGACCATCGTTGATCTTGAGCTCTTTGTTCTCTAAGTGTTTGAGCCTTGGTGTGTAATATCCGAGTGTTCTTATACTTGTGTGCTTTGGTGAGTAATATCCGGAGCATGGTAATTAAGCTTGGGTGAGTAATATCCCTTGTGAGAATTATCATCTTCTTGAATCTCTTGGTGAGTCATATCCAAGAGAGGATAGTTGCCTATCCCTTTGTTTCTTGCTTTTTTAAACACCTAAAACCACAAAAAGAACCATTCTTGTGTTTGCCTTGTCGTCCAAGAAAGAAACAATCAAGAACGCAGCCACCCAAGTGACTTGTCCTCAAACCCGAGTGCGGATCCTAAGGGGAATCACATCATACAGCTACCTGAAATCCTGAGCTCCATCTGATGAAGGTTGCAAATGCAACCCTAGGACATAACACACATAGCCTCACTTAAGCAACAACACTCCTCATGGTTTCCATGGGATTCACCTTCAAGAAGATTAGGAGCAGGCCCGACTCGATAGGCGGTGCTACCGATTCCATGGAACCGGGCCCCCAAATATATAGGACCTCATAATAATAAAAATTATTTAAAATGATGTTGTTCTTCTTGTCCACTTGGTAAGTGGGCTTGTCCGATATTCTGTAGGGGAGCAGTTCGAAACTCCACAAAAGCTATTTTACTTTCTATTATCACTTTTCAGGATGGAGCCTACATTCTTTTAACCTTTTTATTGTTTTTTGGATAGGGCCCACATTATTTTAACTTTTTTTTCATCAATTGTTTCTTTGGTTTATTTTCTTTCAAATTAAAAGTCATTGTTTTTTCAATCTTCTTGTACTGTAACTAAGTACAATTACCTAAAATTATAATTAAGCAATTTTTATACACATGCAAATTATATTAAAAGGGCGTAATATTATTTTTTGAGCAAGGCCACAAAAACTCCGAGATGGCCCAAACTAGGAGCATGAGACATGGCCTTAATTATATCAGCAGAAACCCTAATTTCACAGTCACTCTCCTCATCCACATCCTCTTCCTCTCTTAGTTTAAGAATCGACTACGTACCTTTGAGAAGCCCAAGATTCATCGATTCAACCTTACATTTTGAGTTCAAACCAGTTCCATGGTCATCGCCTTCATCGTCGACCGTGAACAAATTATGTCATAGATTGAAGGAAATTACAAATTGGGAGATCAAATTAGCACACTCTAGTACAAAACTGGCCTTTTTCTATGTGCAAATTTATCATGTTTCCGTGTTTTTATATAGTATATGTGTTAAAAAGGTTAAATTACCATGATTCGTTACACACCCGTAATGTTTTAACACCACTTTTACCAAGGTTCTTTAGTGACCCATATTTAGTGAATGTGTTGACTACGTTAAGTATTTCATGTTGAAATTCGGTTAAATTGGTGATCGATAAGTTGATTATTCTGATATGAAAATAATTATACTCCATAAAATTGAATGTTATGTTATTGTTTCCTATCCTAGAAGTTAATTGGTTTAGTTCTCACCATTGCTGGATGAGGAAGCAATTTTTCCAGATCTTGAATGCATTCGGAGATCCTACATCTCATATTTTGAAAACGTCAAGATGTCAAACATGGTATGATTAGTAGTATATCAATGCTAAAGATAACAATGACACACTAACATAGCAGAACGATTGGTGCTAATATTCTTCTATGTTTTGACACAAGAAAAATAAAAAAAAATCTTATGACAATGTATAAATTATATAATGATTGCTAGCAAGTAGGCTCAGATGATCGGATAATCACTTGTTACATGCAAAGGACATTAAGGAAGTGTTCATGTATTAACAGTAGGGAGACCTCATGGGAAGTAACAAATATGGAAATAATGGCTTGTTCATGCAGTGATTCGCAGATCTTTGAATTAGGATCATGAGACATGGCCTTAATCATATCAACAAAAACCCTAATTTCATAGTCATTCTCCTCATTCACATCCTCTTTCTCTCTCGATTTAAGAGTCGACTACGTACCTTTGAAAAGCCCAAGATTCATCAATTCAACCTTACATTTGAGTTTGAACCAGTTCCATCGTCATCGCCTTCATCATCGACCTTGAACAGATTATGGCATAGATTGAAGGGAATTACAAATTGGGAGATCCAATTAGCACACTCTAGTACAAAACTGGCCTTTTTCTACGGGCAAAATTATCATGTTTCCCTGTTTTTATGCAGTAAATGTGTTGACAAGGTTAAAATTTACCAAGATTCGTTACACACCCGTAATCTTTTAACACCACTTTTACCAATGTTTTTTAGCGACCCATGTTATATGTGCTACACAATACCGCGGTTCGTTATTCATATATACTAAATGTGTTGACTGCGTTAAGTTTTTCATGTTCAAATTCGGTTAAATTGGTGATCGATCAGTTGATTATTCTAGTATGAAAAATAATTATACTCCATAAATTTGAATGTTGTGTTATTGTTTCCTATCCCAGAAGTTAATTAGTTTGGTTCTCACCTTTCTGGATGAGGAAGCAATTTCTCCAAATCTTGAATGCATTTGGAGATCCTACATTTCATATGCTAAAAATGTCAAGATGTCAAACATGGTATGATTAGTAGTATATCAATGCTAAAGATAACAATAACACTCTAACATAGAAGAAAGATTGGTGCTAATATTCTTCTATGTTTTGACAAAAGAAAAATAACAAAAAAATCATATGACAACATATAATGATTGCTAGCAAGTAGGCTCAGATGATCAGATAATCACTTGTTACATGCAAAGGATAGTAAAGAAGTGTTCATGTATTAACAGTAAGGAGATCTCATGGGAAGTAACAAATATGGAAATAATGGCTTGTTCATGCCAACGATTCGTAGATCTTTGAACAATGTTGTACCGACGTCGTCTTCTTAATTTTGTGTTGCTTGATCACAATAAGTTATTACTAATGTAATTAGAGTCAGGTTCTTAGTGTGCAAGTGTTAATTGTTTTTTATGAGGCCTTACATTTTCAACTATGATATTCTCCATTCTATGATTGGCCCTGTTCTGCTCAAATTGTACATGGTATGTGTTAAGCTCACTAGCCGGTCGTTATCTTATGCCGCCTTGGTCTTCTTGTCTCTTAGACGAAACAACTCATATTCAAGCGTCCTGATCTTTCCTTGTTGAACCTTGACGCTCTGAGAAGCCTCAAAGTTCTTGGTGGAGAGTGAATCCATTGTGTTCCGGTTAGCTTCATCTTTGTTCTCCATGGCGTCCACCTGCGATGAGATCCCCTTGACTCGTTCCCAAGTGCACAATGTTTCTTGGAAACCTTGTCATCAAGACCGTCAGAACCAGTCTAAAGAAAAAACGAAGTATGAAATGAAAAACACGTATTACCTGCCACTACATGGCAACAAGTTCTTAGAACATCTCTACTTTGTTGACCCTATGTTCCTTCAGCAGTGGTGACCAGACACTTTGCCCAATTTAAAGGGCTCGCTCTTGGGAGATTGTCATGGAGGCAAGTATTCTGGAGAGATCCGACACGTTCGAGGAATGCGACACTTTCAATAAGAGAGAATGAGAATGAAGGTAAGACATGACAAAGATATGAAATGAAATCAAAACAAAAATTATCCTCTTTTCTCCAAGAATGGTGTATATAGAAACTCGCAATCTAGCCCTAAGGACGATTTCTTCATGAAGAAGAAACGGTCGGACCACCCTCTGTCGTTCTTAGTTGCATCGTTCATTAAGCAAGGTCTCCCCGACCTGGATTTGCACGTGATCCTTCCTTGACCACATGAAGCCAGGGAGTAAGAGTAGAGGAGGTTCTGGATCGTGAACGTGATTTTGTGGATTTGGATTATTATTTCGAGAGTGAGAAAGATCCTCCAAGTTTGAGGGAGAATCTATGCAACACCAATATCTAAGGCGGATTGAAAGGAGCGAACCAGAGGCGAGAAAGGGAGACAATGTCCAATCCGAAAGGGATATTCGTACATCCAAATTCATCCTTTGTAGAAGAAATTTGCGAAGATGAGTTCATCTATCACGGTGATGGTCGCGTCCTCAGGGAAACTGACTGCTTTTATGAAGGGGCGAGGATCAGTGACAGATGAGGCTCTTTGATAGTGAGAGGTTAGAATATGGGAAGGATGGAAGGTGAGTTGTTCATCGTCGGAGGCGTGGGAGCTAGAAGTTGTTGGGTTTCCAACGACCATTAAAGGGTTTCTCTCAAGACTCAAGGAAAAAATTAAGAAAGAGATAGAAGATGGAGATGGAGAGGTTTTACCTACAAGAGTAGAAGAGGCTCAGTTGTTGGTAGAAGAGAAAGGTGATATTGCCTTAAATAGACCGATTTCATAGGTCTGCAGAGAAGATCTTGGGAAGGGATTTTGAAATTTAAATAAGGTGCTTCGATTTTCGAGGAGCTGTGTTGAAGGCGTTTTTCACCTGTGACCGAACCATCTGCCAAATGCATTAAGGGGATTTGTTAGGGTCCCTGGACCTCGTCTTCGTAGATCACCTTAACACGTCGTAACGCGTTGCTACAGAAGGAATGTGATAGAGATGACAGTCATGAAACACAATTATAAGAAGTTTCCAAGCGACGCGACGATGAGAGATCTTGTTTCCATAAATAAAGTGACTCACCTGGGAGATAATATGGGACCCTTCAAGCTCTTATTTAAGGAAATACCTTACCTTAGGAGATATAAGATCATATATCTAATTAAGGAAATATCATTACCTTATCTAAATTATTTTATTTATGCTCAAGGTAGATAGAATATATTGTATTTTTGGTAATTTTATTTCCACTAGGATTATCCATGAAGCCCTATGAAAGGAAGGTATTCAACTCTTGTAAATCATATCATCCAACTACCGATCAATACAACACAACTCTCAAAAGCTTACTTTTATTCTCAATCGGGTAATCCTTGACCCTATACTCCACAATCAAAACGGATCGCGTCTCGATACAAAATCGGCCCAGAACAGTATGCATATTATTGATCTTATAAGCAATTGTATTATAATTGACCATATTGGGTATTTATGGATAGGGTTTTTGCGCCAAATCATCCGGCCTATTTTGCATGAAACCACCCGTTATATCGATAATTATTGTAAACCACCCATTAAAAGGCTTCCGTTAAAAAAGCCACCCAAGAGATCCCTCCGTCACTTTTGCCGTTAATTTGAGTGAAAAGACCTATCGTTCTTTTTTAAAATTATGAGTAATACCATATTTGTTTTACTTTTTTTTTGATTTTTTTTTTGATTTTTTTCCCCAAAAATTAATACCATGGACTTTAGCATGTTAATCATGCACTTTAAGATACTAACTCATGCACTTTATATGTTTATATATGCACTTAATTTTATATTTTTTATTTATTTATTTTTCAAAACATCTTTTTCTCAAAAAAATTTATTTGTTCAAAATTCATATCATTCACTTTATCATTTTAAACATGCACTTTTCATACTAACTCACGCACTTCATGTGTAAAACAAATTCATTTCATGCACTTTAGCATACTAACTCATGCACTATATATAAAAAATGAAAAAAATTATTTTCGTAAAAAAATGTTTTTCGAGAAAAAATATTTTGTAAAAAAAATAGTTTTTTGAAAAATAAATAAAATAATAATAATAATAAATATAAAAAACATGGTATTACTCGCAATTTAAAAAAAAATCAGGAATATAAGGGTCTTTTCACATAAATTAACAACAAAAATGACGGAATGATCTTTTGGGTGACTTTTTATTAACGAACGCATTTTAATGGGTGGTTTACAATAATTATCGATATAATGGGTGGTTTCGTATAAAATGGGCCATATAACGGGTGATTTGACGCAAAAAAACCCTTATGGTTAATAAATATAGTTTGTGACTGTAAGCCTATTATAGAAGCTTATCTTTGGTAGGACAATGATGAGACAAAAAGTAGATTTTACTTTGAGTTGGTGTCAGTAGAGGCGAGTCTAAGGGGTCCAGTGGCCCCCATTCCCCTGGCCCAGTTACTTATATGTCTTTCAAATCAAATAAGTTTAAATATGTATATAAACAAGTGGTTTAAAAGTACAATAAAACAACTCTTGTCGGGTGGTAAAACACAAGGAGGGTGACAGGGATGTCCTGTGATCGAATCCCCATCATTTACATATTAGCTTCTTTCAATTGTTTTTTTTTGTCTTTTTACAACATTCTGTTATGCACCCATAATTTGACTATATTTACTCTTTTTATCCAAATGCTATTATTTCTTTATTGCCCATAATGATTATAAATTGCGTTATAAACTTTCAAAAGCTATTAAATATACCTTAAATAAATTCTCAAACTATACAATGTGAAATTTATTTATAGATATAACATTTCTGCCTTTTATATTTCTTTTAACTATTTCACCCAAAATAATTTTTCACATAATTTTAGTTCAAATTATGAATTACTGTAGATTACTTCTTACATAATAAGCATGTCTTTCATAAAATACGATTTTGGAAGAATTATTACATATTATCTTATCATGAGGTAATATATGGTGAAAGGTGATTATTAATCAATATCGCATGATTTTTCAAAAAGAGATTTTGTGACCCTCCTTTAAATAACTCCTGGATTCGCCACTGGGTGTCAGGAATTGGAGCATGTCTATATGCACATGATAACACAATAATGTTTTTTACTATATACATAAAAAGGGGAATTACATATTAATATCTCCATTCAAATGTAATGTGTGGAAACCACCAAGTGAAAACAAAGACACGTTCCTTAACTTCAAAATATACAATAGATATTATGGTCTGTATTTTTTTTGTCATTCTTAATCATTGGATATGCTGAAATTAGATTAATTCATAGGAACTTCCTATTCGATCTATCTGAGGTCTGTGAATAGATTGTCAAAGAACTGCTGCATTAATTTATTCTATTTCTTTATAGATTTTACATTCTTTGTATGTTAAAAAAAAAACTACATAAGACAATAATTGAATAGTAATGTTATGCTATTTTAATATTTCTGTTCGGCCTTTAAGCAAAACTCACTTAAAAAGTGCACTAGTGAATGTGGTTTAATTTGTTGATAGATGATACTTAATGCCTACTCTTAGAAATTTGGGTGTTATTTTTTAAACTAACTATTCTTCAAAGTTGGTTTAGCATCCTATATATACTGAAGACATTTGCAATTTTATGGGCTGCTGCAAAAGATGTATATGAGCCAACTCGTACTTTGTAGGCTTGTAAGAGATGGAACCACGCAAATGAAAGTGATGTATGTCTAGCAACTCCAACAATGTAATTGAAGTTGGGAGTTGGGTTCCCGTGATGAGACTTCTTATAGTAAATAGTGGGAAGTTTTGTGAAGCATTGATTTTTTATATATTACGGTTAGATTGTAGAGAACGTGTAAGTTATAATAGGACTTGTTCATTAAAAATGAGTTACAAAGTCAGTAAAAAAAATTAAAAATATTATTATGGAAAGTAATATTTAATTTCCCTAAAATATCTCCCCCATTTATTGTTCAAAATCTTTCACCTAAAAAAACTTTTATGCTTTTTAACTCATCGACCGTCATTGTTTATGGTTAAAATTTTGTTCATAGATGAACTAATTTATAAACCCTAGGTTGAAATTGTTTGGTGTTCATAGATGAACAAGTACAATTCTATGGCGAATTAGTCTACTTTAATGGTGGATTTGTTAATACTTGTTCATGTATGTGTTATAGTTGTTCTTTGTTCATCCAATTCCTTTTTGTTCATTCTAAGTACAATTGTTCATGTGAAATTAAATAATCGTTCATTGATGTTATTTTGTATAGTTGATGTTAGTCTTTTTGTTATTGTTCAGTTACTAAACTCTAGTTGTTCATTTGAACAAATTTTTTTTCAAGTATTGTTGTTGTGCATTTGTAAATATTTGTTGCCGTGTGAAATTAGTTAATGAACAAGACGACTAAATGTGATGAACAAGATGTAATGAGCAAGACGATTAAATGTGATGAACAATATGACTAAATGTGATGAACAAAACGACTAAATGTTCATGGATGACAACTCGGTCATTACTGACCTCGAATCTCGACTTATGGATGACAAGCTATAATTCTTCTACATCAATGGAGATTTGAAGGTTATAAGTATTTATAATAATGTCTCTCAATATATTAATTAATTTCTAAAACATAAAGAAAAACTATGTTGCGTAAAAGTAGGAATTCATATCATTCCAAGGATTGTTACAGTGCACACTATCCCATTCTTTAAAAAAATAGTTGATTATTGATCATTAGATTTGTCACATCTAATAGCTAAAAATGCTCCTTACTATTTACCCTAATACTAATATGCACTTGAACCTAAATCTTAAAGTTGGCATAGGAAGCTTTATATCATAGTAACAAGAGTTTGTTTTTCATACATGAATAGTGTTAGTGGCACTGCCAAATGGAGGGTCCTATAAACTCCCTAGGGCACATAGGCATTTTGTCTTCTTCCTCTCCGTTCCTTGAGCGTGGGAGCTGGGGTTTTCTCATCGGGCTGGTGCGAGTTTCTTTTCCTTTCCTTTTTCTCCAAGCTGGTTCCTTGGTTGGGTCCTTTGTTTGTTGTGAATCTCAATGGCATCGAGCTCCAAGGATGGACGATATATCCATTTAATTAAGGAGGAGTGTGTGGTGGAAACTACAAACACTGTTAGTCAGGATGAGACGTCAGACCACGGGTCCCTTACTTTGATCGGTACTCTCTTAACATCCAGACCCTTTAATGCCTTTGCCTTAAAGGCCATAATGAAAGGTGCTTGGAGGACGAAGAAGGGCTTTGTTTTCAGAGAGATTTGGAACAACCTCTTCGTCTTCCAATTGCTCACCCTGGTGACAAAGAAATAGTCTTGAAAGGGGGTCCATGGGCCTTTGACCGCTCATTGTTGGTGTTGCGCGAACTGGGAATGGAGCAACCCTCAAAGATGAAGTTTGAGAGAACTGATTTTTGGGTCCGTGTTTACGATCTTCCGATGAAGGCTATGACCATGTGGCGAAGGCGATTGGTGCATCATTAGGAGGCTTGGTGGAAGTGGATGAGTCCAATGCGCTCATAGGTGGGAGGTTTCTTCGTCTTAGGGCTTCCTTGGATCTCCTGAAACCGCTCCGTCCGGGTATGCTGATCCAGTTGGAAGGACAGAAAATATGGGTTGAATTCAAGTACGAACACCTCCCAAATTTTTGTTATATTTGCAACGTGATTGGGCATGTCGATATGGAGTGTGAAAACGAAGAGGCTAAGAACTTTCACAATGAATATGGCGACTGACTTCGTGCTTCTCCGCTCAAGGTCATTCACGAAAGATCCGCTCTCGAGAGGGCGAGAGAGCAAGCAATTCTGGGAACCCTCAGAGGGGTGATAAGGTCTAGGATTTCGCTTCTTACTCCGAGCAGGGTGGTACTGGTGCGGGCAGTAGGAAATCGCTGCTGTATTTCCTGGAGGAGGCGGATAAGGAAGATGAGGGGAGAAGATATAATGATAGACATCAGCTCAGTGCTAGTGATAAAAGTTCTGTCCTTAAGGTTAAGGAGATGGGAATTGAAGAGGAGATGGGTGAAATGAGTTCTCATGCTGTAAGTGAGCCCCCAGGATGGTTTGCATGCCACCATGCACAATACTAATGTGGTATCAAAAAATGTGGTTTGCTCTGCTGATAAAGGTAAGGTGTCTTTGATTGGGCATTCTATCAAGCTGACAGGTGGGAATGGCCAACCAAGAAAAGATATAAGGAAAAACTGAAAAAGAATAGCTAGAGCAAGAGGTAGGGTCCTTGAGGGTAAAGAGGTTAGGGGTGGTATTTTGCAAATAAAGAAAAGAGACTGAGGATGGGATGCATGACATGATTATCTGTAGCAGTGGAACGACTACAAACAAAGATCGCCATACTGCGGAGAAGAGACAAAGAATTGCTACTGCTTTGGATACAATTGCGATATCGACAGGGAAGGTGGATACCCTTCCTTGGCGGATGCCATGAGTCTCATAAGCTACAACTGTCGGGGATTAGGGAAGGCCTTGACAGTTGCAAGACTCACGAAACTCGTGAGACGGGAGACCCTAATGATTCTTTTCTTTATGGAAACAAAATCTTATCGTAAAAAAATGGAGAGTATTCGTCGGAAGCTTGGGTATAAATCTTGTATTGTGGTGGACTATGTGGGGAGATCTGGATGTTTAGGTGTGTTGTGGGAAGAGGATGTTGATGTGTCTATTTCCTCTTATATGACTCATCACATTGATGCCAATGTGTGTTTTGGGTCGGGCTCTCAACCATGGAGAATGACTGGTATGTATGGATGGCCTAACAAGGATGAATGACACCATACTTTTGATCTCATCAAACGTCTGGCTGAGGATTCGCATCATGCTTGGCTTTGCTTCAGCGATTTCAACCAAGTTATTAACTTGGGAGACAAAGTGGGGGGTTTGCCTCTTGATTTTTCCCTTATGGTGGACTTCAGGTCGGCTGTGGAAAAGTGTATCTTCAAAGAGCTTAATTTTTCTGGTTCGAACTTCACTTGGGACAATGGTCCGGCGGGATTAGAGTTTATACAAGAACGCCTGGATTTGGTTTTTGCTAATGAGCCATGGGCTGAGTTATTCCCAGAGGGAAGTGTCGTTCATCTGGATCGTTGTCGCTCTAATAAACTCTTTGTTCGTGTATCCATGGACTCTACTTCTTATGAACATCAATCGATCAAGAAGAAGATGCCTTTCCATTTTGAGGCGATGTGGTTGAACAATGAACATTTCTCTGAGGTGATTCAGAATGCATGGGGGAATTCAAGAAGGTCTCTCGTGAATACGGGGATCCTCGACAAGATTGAGAGATGCAGCAAAGACTTGAAGGAGTGGGATTTTGCTTGTTTCAGGAATGTAAATCGAGAACTACGAAAGGTGAGAGCTGATCTTCGGGAGTTAAGGAAGAGGGGGATTAATTGGGGCATGTTGATTAGGAGAAGGGAGCTTGAAGATGTGCAAAGATAATTGATGAGAAAGGAAGAAATCATGTGGATGCAGCGATCTAAAGCGAATGAGCTCAAATGGGGCGATCAAAACACTCGGTTCTTCCATTTAAAAGCCACTGGACGTAAGAAGCGAAACTCTATAAAAAAATTGATTGACGAAGATGGGAAGGAATGGAGGTCTTTTGAGGGGAAGGCAAAAGTTGCCATGGATTAATTTCTCAATCTGTTTGCCTTGGATGTGAGTGCTCCTCCCGAATCGGCGTCTCATGGTATCGCCCCCTTACTTACTGAGGAAGATAATGCTGAGCTCCTTCGTCCTTACTCTGCGGAGGAAGTGAAAGAGGCGCTCTTTTCTATGCATCTGACAAAGTCCCCGAGGCCCGATGGTATGTCAGCACTTTTCTATCAGAAGCATTGGCACATTGTCGGTACTAATGTCACTTCCTTTGTTCTTTCTATTCTAGACGGTGCTGATTTCCCCCCAAACTTTGAATTTTACATTCATTATGCAAATCCCAAAAGTTAAGGAGCCATGCAGGATCAAATACTTACGCCCTATTAGTTGTAATATCCCACATAAATTAGTAGGGTAAAATAGTAATTTTAATTTGATAAAAATAAAAGTTACGAAATTTATTGTATTTCTTTAGAGGAATAATTTAAATTTTCATTAAGTTAAGATTAAAAGTTAGGTTAAGATAATTTTATACAAATTATCAAATGGGATATAATAGTTTGGTGTAGAAATAAATAAATAAGTATAACAATGAATGTAGTTTAAAATTTTTAAATATAATAATAAAAGGTATAAGAATTATTATGTGTATCCATGATAGGATAAAATAATAAATACCTAAAGTATGTTATCTCCTTAAGCGATGAATGGTCTAAATTACTATTAACCTTATGTTAATTATAAATTATATAAAACTTATCAAATTTGACTTAGAATATTTAAATCAAGTTTAACAAAATTTTGCTAAGGATTTAAGTATGGTCAAATTCATAAGAAATATAACTTAAGCTTATTTTAACCTAAGTTAATTTCTCTACATATTAATTTTGTGTTAAAATAATATTAGAAACTTAGAATTATAAAATAAATGAGTTTGCGTAAGTTTGGGCGATTTTGGTAATTTATGAAAAGTTGCTGGAAAGCATTTTTGCCACAAACCAAAAAGTTGAGGGGCCCGACCGTAAATACCCGAAAATACCACCTTCTTCCTCCTCAAGCTCCAGCCGTGAGCTTCTTGTGGCCGTCAATGGCGGCTTTGGCCAAAATTTGGCCTCGCTTTAGCTCCAATTCGTTCGATTAATTAGTGGACCTTATAGGTTGGATCAAAACGCGCAAAATCGTTGTGGGATCGAAAAGAATCATCCTCGTATAAGATCGAATTTTGTCATATAAGGGAAGAAAAATATTCGAATTGCGTCATCCGTATATTGGACAATTCAAGATCTTTTTGATCCAAATTTTAGATGATTGTGTAGTGCTTCCCGAGCTCCTTCAAACCCCTATAAATACTCTTCCAATCGATGTCATCTCGGCATCCAATTTCACTCCCAATTCACGAACCCTAAAATCCCATCTTGGTTGTCATCGGCCAAATTCATCTGCCACTGAGCTCCTCCGCCCCAATTGTCGCTGCCACCATGTGAGCCTAGAGGTCCTCTTCAAAAGTCCTCACTCTCCGCCGCCGTCCCTCCGTTGTCGGGCCTCCAATTTCGCCGAAAATTGCCAGTTGCCGCCGCGACCTCTTGGAGGAAATCGGTTTGTCCGATTTTGAGTTTTATTTTTTATTAGCTTAATCTTGATTAATTAAATTAATCTAGATTACGGAATAATTAGTTGGGATTAATTTGCTTCTATAAATATTAAGCTTTAATTAATTATAATTATTTTGGGCATTATCTTATATTATGAATGGTTAATTTATCTTTCATTTAGATAATATTTTGAGTTGGAATTTTTAGACTTATAAATAAATTATGGGATTAAGTAATTTATGATATGATTATTTAGAATATACGAGTAATGTATTTTTGATCGTATAGATAATCGTTTTACCGATAAGCCTTGAGAAATTGAATTATTTGGAGTTAAATAAATTCAATTTAAAATTTAGACATATACCCTTCAAAATTCAATATTGAATAAATTATCTAATTATAATTTATTTTTGTGTGTGGTTTCGATATGTCTCGGAATTTCCTTTGGAACAGAATCAAAACATGAGGTTAAGTATTAGTCAAGCAATCGCTCTCGTTACGCGTTCAACTTTCTACGCAATTCAAGGCAAGTGGTGGTTCACTCTTGTCATTTCAGTTCATCATTTGATTGACAATTCATATTAAATTAATTATTAATTAATCTGGTAATTTCTAAAACCTAATTAATGTTTGGGAATACTTGTGTGCTTTAAATAATTTTGTATTCGGGATGATAGTTATTATTGATATATATATAGTTATATATATGTATATATGATTATTGTTGTTATCGTCATAATGACGGTATTGCGTGTGGACTTTGTTTGTTTTGTGTGGACTTTATAGTCATTAAGCATGGACTTTAATAGTCGTGTGTGTCAGGGATGTAATGGCCTTGCGAGGCATAATGATCTCTTCATAACTCGGTATTAGTCGAAATAATTCCCTAATACTTTTAAGGTAATGACCATTGCTTTTTATCCACCCGTTAAGGATAAGAGGTGTTTAAGCACCTTGCTAGTGCAATTGGGTTAGACGTAATATCGCCCTGTGTTGCTCTTGTTTTATTCGAGATTGTGTTAAAAGCATTAAGAATAATTGTGGTGTGGTGAAATTAAATAAGATAAGTGTTGCGAGCACATAATTAATAAACTTCGAGTGAGAAGTACAACTTGGAAACCGCTCGTGCTCCAGCTTAAGCAGGGTCGTCTTTCCAATCTGGATTCGCATAATGCGGTACGGTTGGTCAAACCCAATTATTCAATGGAGTTTAATATATATGTTGTGTGTAATTTAAAACGTTCCCAAACAAATCATATCTTCTTCCCATAATACCCACATTCATTCAGGTATTCTCTTGGTGCATATCTCTTTTGTTCATTCTTCAATTCAGTGGAAGTATTTTTGTTATATATCGTCTATCGGCTTTTATTCGAGAGACAATGATAGTAACTAGATATGACCACGTAGAACCTCACATAAAATACCCTTGCGTAGTCTTTCATTAGACTAACCAACCATTATTTTTCCTTGCATGGTTGGCTAATGCCATCCATCCCATACGTCACATCAGTCGACTTGCCTCAGGTTGTTTAGGAGTAACGAGACGAAAAAGAAGGCTTGCGGATGAAGTTTAGTTTTTGAACAATTTTCGAGTTTGTTTTAAATATAAGATTTATTTTTCTAATTAATGTAATAGGTATAAGTGTTTGGTAACCTAGCCATGTAATTAGAATTTGTTGAAAGTCTTTTGTTGTAATTTCAATATCATTTGTAAAGCTTATCTCCTCAATTTACGAGGAAAATATTAATAAAGTTTCGATATTTGTTTCAAAGGTCTTCCGTTGTTTACTCTTATTTATAATTGTATTTACACTTAAATTGTTTAGATTAGAGCCTAAGGTGACTTTGGACTTAAAATCTGAGGTCACTGGCGTGTGGCACTATCGACATAAGTCGGGGGTGTTACATTAGTTTTTGCAGTGTCCTCTACAAAATTGTTTCCAAGGTAAATTCTAATAGGTTAAAGGCTCGCTTGAATAAATTAGTTTCCCAGAGTCAGAGTGCTTTTGTCCCTGGGAGGTTGATCACAGACAATGTATTGGCTGCGTTTGAGATATTCCACTATATGAAGAACCTTCGGTCTAGTAGGGAGGGGTATTTGGCGCTCAAGTTGGATATGGTGAAGGCGTACGATCGAGTTGAATGGTTTTTCTTAGAGCATTGTTTGAGAAGATTGGGGTTTACTGAGGTCTAGATTGCTCTTATCATGCGTTGTGTGTCTCCTTTTCTTTTCGCATGGGAGGGCATACTACTCAATTCTTTACCCCTTCCCGTGGCTTGAGACATGGGGATCCACTATCGCCTTTCCTATTTCTGCTTTGTGCTAAGGGCCTTTGTAGGATGTTAGGAACTAATGAGCTAAACAAGCACATTCATGTAAACAAGATTGCCTAAGGTGCCCCACTCGTTTCCCACTTATTCTTTTTTTATGACAATATTTTGTTCGTTAAGGCTACTTGTCAACAAAGCTCTGAACTTATCAATATCCTCCATGCATATGGAGCTGCGTCGGGTCAACAAGTCAACTTTTCCAAATCCGAGTTGTCTATTAGCAAGAATGTGGGACTTGATCGTCGCCTCGTCGGGCTGAGATTCAACATATTATGGGCTTTCGGGAGGTGGACAAACATGATCGATATTTGGGTCTTCCGACTATGGTGGGGAGTTCAAAGAAGATCATTTTTGGGCATGTTAAGGAGCATGTGAAGCAAAAGCTTGGAGGCTGGAAGGAGAAAACTTTATCTAGAGTCGGGAAGGAGGTCCTTATCAAGGCGGTTGCACAAGCAATTCCTACCTACACCATGTCATGTTTTTGTCTTCCATCTGGACTTTGTACTGAAATTGAACAAATCATGGCTAAATTTTGGTAGGGTGATGGAAGCGATAATCCAACAATCTATTGGCTTTCATGGAAGCGTTTCTTTGGTTCCGGATTGTGGGATCGGTTTTATTGCCCGTGACAATGATGGTGAAGCTCTAATTTTTGGCTCTTGACTTATCCCCACTTCGCCTGAAGTTGAGCTTGCCAAAGCTGAAGCTACTTAGTGGACTCCGATGGGTTGTATTAATCATGGGTTATCACACATCGAGGTTGAATCTGACTGCCTCCATCTCATTGCTAAGCTAAGTTGCTGCCGTCCGTGGAAGGGTTCTCTGGGAGCTATGTTGAACAAGATCGATCGCCTCCTCCCCAGCTTTGAATCTGTCCGATGGAGTCATGTCAAACGATCATCCAATTCTCTGGCTCAATTTCTTGCTAGTCTTAAGCATTCATCTGTCCTATCTTATAGTTTTCCTTCCACTTTTCCTGCAGATTTCAACCTTCTTTTGTCTACTGATCTTGCCTAATACAAGTTCTGTTCTTGTTGCTAAAAAAAAAAGAAACAAAACAAGAGTTTGTTTTCCGTACCTCGACTCAATGCTATATAGATTTATTTATTTTTTGATGAGGAAAGAATTTGAATTACCCGACATAACAACGTCGGGTAAATCGAGAGACCGATAAATCGGCGCCGGTCGAAACCGAAAAATAAGAATAATAAATCAAGCATGGAAATTACAACACAATAAAAATAGAGCTAAAACGACCTAGAGTGAGTGGTGAGCAAATCATGATCAGACGAAAGCACCACCGGAAGACGAGTCAAACATGAGCAATCCTGCATAAGTGTTGAACGGACTGTGATGTGAAACAAGAGGTTGAATGCCCTTGCCTCACGTGCTAGAGCTCCGGATCGTGGAGCAAGAGAGGCTCGATCTTCTCCTAGTGGCTTCGACTGGCTAGATGGCTCCTTGGAGAGGATTTGAAGGCGGAAGCAAGAGGACTGCTGAAGGAACCCGAGGGGAAGCGAGGGTTGGCCGAGGAGAGGCGAGTGGCCGGCCGAGAATGAGCTTGGCTGGCCGCGGTGGCAAGGGGGCCAAGGAAACCTCTCCTAGAGGTTCCTTGGCTGGCTCGACTTGGATTCTAACGTATTGATTCAGTTTGCTTGAGAGAATTCGTGAGATTGAGAGAGGAAGGAAAGATTGTGAGAGATTTGAGTTGATAGAAGAAGTTGAGGCCTTAGGGAGGTATTCCTCTACCTAAGGGAAAGTTCCACTTTTTAATTCTTCAACTAATGAACAAGGCAGCCACAAGTTGGTTTAAGTACTTAGGGTTTTTAGTGGACTAGGATCTCATGTGCAAATGGGTCCACTCGTCCAAAATGGAAAGACACTTACATAATTAATTGACTAAAAGGGAAAGGAAGATAGGAGCCTTTGAAAGGCTTGAGATATGCGGCCACTTGGCCAGCCAAGGCGCGCGACAATGGAATCATGGAGCCGCGGCGCGCTCGAGGTTGTCTTGATCTTCATGTGCGGCCATCGTCACCAAAGTGACTACGTGTGGTGGCGGGGGTTTGGCAAGGCCCATGCTCGCGGTGGTCTAATCAATGATTGATTGAGAGGCTTGAGCAATGGCCCTTGCTTGAGCTCTTGGCACCGTGCCTTCATTCCTCAATGTCAACAAGTCCTCCTCTTCAGTGGCGGTCAAGGAAGGTTGATGGCCATTAATCTCCCATTCTTGACAGAGAATTGTCCCCAATTCGTCATCTTCATCTGGGGGAACATAAGGAAAGAGGTCCGCCACGTTGAAAGTAGGATGGGATCCATAGGACTCGGGGAGCTCGACTTCATAGGCGTTGTCAGCAAAGCGGCGGAGAACTTTGAAGGGGCCACCACCACGGGGGGCCAGCTTGGAGCAGCGCTTGCCGGCGAAGCATTCCTTCCACAAATAGACCCAAACAAGGTCCCCCGAGGCTAATGTGACAAGGCGCCGGCCTTTGTGTGCTTGGTGCTCATATTGAGCGGTGCGGCGCTCAAGTTGGGCCCGGGTGCATGCATAAAGCTCACGAACAAAATCTGCCCTCTTGGTGCCTTCAAGGTTCTCCTCGGCCGGCAAAGGGTGGGGTGCCAAATCAAGTGGAGTGAGCGGGTTCCTCCCATAGACCACCTCGAATGGAGTGAGCTTTGTGGCGGAATACATGGTCCTATTATAAGCAAACTCAACATACAAAAGTAAGTCCTCCCAACCGGGAGCTCAGCTGGTGTGACATCGGCAAACTCATTCAACACAGACGAGATGTAAGGCCACAAAGAGGAGCCATCCTCCTCTGCGGTGAGGCAGCGGCGGGGAACCAAAAGGAAGCAAGGGCGGCGGCCTTGAAGCGCCGGCGTGAGGTGACGGTGGCGAGCCAAGAGAAGGTGAGGCTCACACCGCCCTTGGAGAGGGGTCGGGCTGTCGCATGCTGTCGGGGGAAGAGGTGCCGGGCATCGCGTTGGGGAAGGCGGAGGCCATGCCGGTGATGAGCGCGCCAGGCGGTGGCCGGGCACCGGTGGTTGCACGCTCACCCTTGCCCGGGCATTGAGGCATCGGGGCGGAGGCCGCTTGAGGAGCCGACGACCCGGGCGCCGCTCGTGTGGAGGCGACTGCCAGGCCGTTGGTGAGCGCGTCGGTGGAGGTGGTTGCACGCTCACCCTTGTCTTGGCATTGGGGGGCCAAGACACGGGCTGGAGTGGGGGCCTCATCCTTGGGCCGCGGTGCCGGGGCCTTGGCCGCTTCCATGGCTTTGAGGCGGTTGCGCTCAACTTGATCTCCAAGGACTTCTCGGGGAGACATGGGCAATAGGGTGATGCGCTTCCCGCCATGGACAAACACGAATGTGGTGAGGAAGCCATCATTGAGCACTCTTCTATCAACTTGACAAGGCCTACCTAGCAAAAGGTGAGTAGCATCCATAGAAATAACATCACAAAGAATTTTGTCAAAATAATGCCCAATAGAGAATGTGATGTGGCATTGCCTTGATACCACATCACCTTTACCTTCGGAGAGCCATTGGAGGCTATATGGTTGAGGGTGGAGTGTGGTGGGGAGGTTGAAGTGCTTGACCACTTTCTCATTGACTATGTTAGCACAAGAGCCACCGTCGATGATCACGCTAAGTGAAGTGGAGCCCATGAGACATTGCGCGCTATCAAAGTAATCCTAATATGCAACTAGAGTATAGCCTGCAAGTAAGGAGTCGAACCCAAGGGAATTAACACGTCAATTTCTATGTAATTACTAATTTATCAACTTTAAAGAACAAATGGGGGGGATTGGTTTTTCTACTAAGACTACTCAAATAAAATAACACCAAAATCAAGTTTAAGAAAATAAGATTAAAAGAAGTTTCACCTAGCAAGTTTCCACACAATAATTAACCAAGTTGATCATCGATTCTTCTCATGTTCATATTTATCCTATGGATTGTTCCAATTCTGATCTTGTTTATATTAACAAGCCAACCGGTCTTGCTAACACTTACCAATTGATAACCTAGAAGACATTCTAAGTTGGTTCAATCAATAGCATAAAGCGTAAGATTAACGGATTGCAAACAAAGACTTAACACTGCAAGTATGTCATGCAAATCAATTTCCTTTTCACAATTGAACTCAATTTACCAATTTCATGCAATTGTGATTGCTACCTATGATTAGGGATTCCACCGTCTATCCCAAATCTAGCACCTAAATTACTATAGATTTAAACTAGGAGATCAATCTAGCCAAATAGATAGTAATAGAAATATGCTCAAGGAAATCAATACCAAATCCAAAGGGGTGAACAAGAGAGATGAACCTTACAACCAGATTAACTGTGTGCTTCCACGCTAGGCAAAACAAGGGTTTAGTTATTGCTCATGTTCTTCACAAACTTTGAATCCAAAAGAAAGACAAAAGAAAACTAAAAATGTTCTTTAGAGAAAACACATGGAGATCGGATGGCTGCCAGTCTGGACGTGGCTCTCTCTAAACCTAATCTGAGCCCAATTAATTACCAATTAACTCAGCAAAACGAAACCGCCAAACAATTCGAGAAAATCGGCAGTTACACAGTCGCTCAGAAAACCGCGACCAACCGCGGTCGCCATGGCTCGCGGTTTCGGCTCCCCAAGGTTCTGCTGACCACTGGTCGCCTAGAGAATAAAAGCGATCACGGGAGATCGCGTCAGATCGCGGTTTCCACTCCAGCACTTCTGTCTTCTGATCACCTACCCTCCAACATGTCTTCGAACTCCGTCTTCAACTCGTAAGTGCTTTCAAATCATCCACAATGCAGCTTCGCACTACAAGCATCAACATCACCTCCAGAACCCTACCAAAGTCTCCTAAAATGTGCTAATAATCCCTAACTACGCCATACAAAGTACGGCGTATCAAACTCCCCCATACTTAGACCTTACTCGTCTCGAGTAACTAAAGACAAGCTACCCTCACCAATACATGCAATCCAGGTCTCAGGAAATATGACGAACCTTGCTAGAGATTACAACAACTCAACAATAAACATCCCAACCAAAACAACAACCAAATAGAGCAATGCGAAAGACAATAAAAAAGAACCCAACTACACCTTATCCCTCCAAGTGGTAGCTTACCCGAATCCTCCTATACTCCGCCCCTTATGTCGCCACGCCAAGCAAGAAAATCCTAGATCACTCACACTCATTTTGCTTAGGCGCCCTCTCGGGTTTTCACCTAACCACTCATTGTTTTTCTTAGATGGGCTCACCAATCTCGCATCACTCCAAGACTCATTTTTGCCTCAACCTAATGTTGAGCGGGTCACCTTCTTTTTGCCTATGCGGCCCTTTCGGGTTTTCCGCATATCCAAGGATTTACTATGCCTTTTTTCATTTTTTCTGGCTTTTTTCTGTTTTTTTTTTTAAGAGAAATGCTGAGATATGTACAATGTAAAGTATCATCCCCTCCCCCATACTTAAATGACGCATTGTCCTCAATGTAATACAAAAGGACCTGAAATGATTGGGGAAGGAAGAAAAATACTCACTGTGGTGGTGGATAGTAGGGGCCAGCACCCCGATAGTACTCCTCCCGAGCTCTCCTCATAGCAGCAATGTCCCTCTGGATGTATCCTTGGGTGTGCTGCATCTCCCACTGAACTCGCTGCATCTCCTCCTGTGTAGCTTGGACCTCTCTCATGCTCCTCCCAAAATCAGAAAACTGAGCATACATATCATCTTGCCTCACCGACATACGGGCAAGCTGTGCAGCCATGTCACCACTCCAATCGGATTCGTCATAAGAGTACTCATCATATCCTCTAGAAGGGCCTGCCTCATCAGTCATAGGGGCATGAACAGGTTCAACATGCTCGCCCTGCTCATCCTCCATCTCCTCATCATCCTGCACTGGCGCACCGGCCCCAAATGGATCTGATGGCAACATGAAATCCTGGTAGCGCGGACCAAACGGGATCGGTCTCGGCAGCCTCATCTTGTGAGTCATGTCTGCTAGGGAGAGCCATGTGTATCCTTGAGTAGCATTTCCCTCCAAGAGATGTGTACGCCTCAATGTCTCCAAATCATACACATATGAACCAGTCAAAGGCGCGGGAAACTCATCAGCCCCGATACAAGCTCTTGCAATGAGGGTGATCATCCCCCCATAGAGATCTTCCCAGTAGATCTCGGCTGATGCTTTTGGCAGCTGCAGACAAATAGCTCGACCCAATCCGGAATGACATTACTCTGCGGGACCAAACTCCATAGTGTGGACAAATCCATTGCATTGATCTTGTTGACCTCGCCCTGACCAAAGAATGTCATGGCGAGGACCTTATGAGCGAGCCTCAGCGGAGGATGAGTGAGCTTGTAATTGTACTCACTACGGGATGGCACAAGCTCGTGCCCTGTTGCGGCGCGCCAGAAACTGAAATGACTCTGAATTGGGTCACTCTAATTTTCGGTACTCGCAGCTGTGACACCAAAAATAGCTTTCAAGCTGACATAGCTCAGTTTATATTCCTTCCCCAACAATTGAAATCGGATACATTCATCATCAACGTTATCAACCAGCGAGCACAAAAAATCCAATGTGATCTCCTTATAGGTAGGAGCATTCCTACTCATGAATTCTCCCAATCCACCATGGGCAAGCAGCTGCAAACAACACTCCTCCAACCCGAGGACTCGCAAAGCATGAATATCAAAGAATTTTGTGACGACCATCGGCTTGTCATCGATGGCATCCCTAATAGCTCGTTCTCTGGAGCTCAAACTCTTGCGTGTTCCTCTAACCATGATGACTACTGTAATAATGCGAGGGAAGGACAAAGAGTGACTCACAAATCTACGGAGGGAACCGCGAGTGGACGCGAGAAACCGCGATCGCGGTTTGGGCTTGAAGCTTCTGGAGAAAAACCGCGGGCGGAAGCGATCGCGGGATGTCGCGATCTGGGCCTGGTCTGCTCGCGTTGAGTCGCCGGCTCCGTGAAGTCGCTTGGAGCTTTCGTGGGAGAGTGAAATGGAGTTTTGGTGGTTGTAGAGGAGAAGATCGTGTGAGAACGAGATGGGGAGTGGTGTGGCGATTTGAGAAATTTTTTTGTGAGGGGAAATGGAGGTCGTGGGAGAGATGGGAGCTGTAGAAAGTGGAGGTAGGGTATGGAGGAAGAAGGAGGTGAATTGGGGTATTTGTGGGGTGGGCCGGAGGCATTTTTTTTTTTTTTTTTGAAATCTTTAGAAAGGAGGTCTTACAGCGGAGAAAACCGCGAGCGACAGCGATCGCGTATGGTCGCGGTTTTGGCTGCAGATTGCAGCTGAACCTGCGCTTCGGGCATCCTTCCCTAACCACAAACACACAACAATGGCAGTTAAAATGAACAGAAATATAACAAGAATTAAAGCATCACAAACCTCGGGTTGCCTCCCGATAAGCGCCTTTTTTAACGTCGTGGCTCGACTCAATGCTGCTCAACTCAAACCTCGGTATTGGGCACCTCCAAACGTGCCTCCTCAAGAATTCCATTGTCGAAGCCCTCATGATACGGCTTCAGACGCTGTCCGTTAACCTTGAAAACCTTGTGCGTCTCCCCATCAAATAAATCCACCGCTCCGTGGGGGAAAACTTGGGCAACGACATATGGTCCCGTCCATCTAGACCGGAGCTTTCCTGGAAAGAGCTTCAAGCGTGAATGAAATAAAAGAACTTTATCTCCGACTTTGAAGTTCTTCCTAAGAATATTCTTGTCATGCCATGCCTTAGTCTTCTCCTTGTAGATGACGGCGTTGTCATAAGCCTCAAGACGCAGCTCTTCCAACTCATGCAGCTGTAACTTCCGAAATTCTCCAACTTCATCAACCTGCATATTGCACCTTTTCACGGCCCAAAAGGCCTTGTGCTCAAGCTCCACTGGAAGGTGACAACCTTTCCCAAAGACCAATCTATACGGAGACATCCCAATGGGAGTTTTGTAGGCTATTCGATAAGCCCACAAGGCATCGTCTAATCTCAAACTCCAATCTTTTCGACTAGGCCCGACAGTTTTCTCCAAGATTGTCTTGATCTCTCTATTGGACACTTCAGCTTGTCCATTTGTCTGCGGGTGATAGGCTATAGAGATTCTCTGGGTGACATGGTATTTCCTCAACAGAGCACTCACGGTCTTGTTACAAAAGTGAGTGCCCCTATCACTTATTATGGCCTTCGGGATACCAAAACGAGCAAAAATGTTTGCCTTCAAGAAACCTGCTACAACTCGTGAATCATCAGTTTTGGTGGCCTTCGCTTCCACCCATTTTTGGAAACGTAGTCCACCGCAAGCAAAATGTATAGGTTCCCGTATGAACTAGGAAACAGTCCCATGAAGTCGATACCCCAAACATCGAAAATCTCACAAAAGATGATCGGTGCTTGTGGCATCTCATTCCTCCGGGACACATTCCCAAGTCGCTGGCATCTATCACAGGTCTTACAAAAGGCGTATGCATCCCGGAAGATGTGCGGCCAATAAAAACCTGCCTCTAGCACTTTCCTAGCTGTTTTGTTAGCCCCGAAATGTCCCCCACATGCATAGGAATGACAAAAAGTTAAGACCGAGTGTACCTTATTATCGGGGAGACAACGTCGTATGACTTGATCGTTACAGTGCCTCCAAAGATAAGGGTCATCCCACACATAGAATCTAGCATCACTTCGCAACTTGTCCCTTTGGGCCTTGGAATAGTTAGGTGGAAACTCTCCCGTGACGAGAAAGTTCACCAAATGAGCATACCATGGCTTGAAGGCTTTAAGCGCAAGAAGCATCTCCTCTTGAGCAACATCTGAATTCCTGTTGGTCTGGAAACCGCGAGGGACAGCGGGCCACGGCGATCGCGTTTTTGTTTCTGTCGTAGAGATGGAATCTGTCTGACTTTCTGGAGGATAACCGCGGGCAACGGAGATCGCGGGTGGTCGCGGTTTGGCTGCTGCAGTAACTCCAAATAGAGTGTCGTCAGGGAAATTTCCCTGAATATGCATTTGCATCTCAGGCTTGTCATCTCCTCCTATCAATCTGCTCAAGTGGTCAGCCACCAAATTTTCGGCTCCCTTTTTATCTCTAATCTCAATGTCAAACTCACTCAACAACAAGATCCACCGAATCAGCCTTGGCTTGGCATCCTTCTTTGTCAACAAGTAGCGAAGCGCTGCGTGGTCGGTGTAGACGATCACTTTGGTCCCAAGAAGGTACTGCCTAAACTTTTCCAAGGCAAACACAATTGCTAGCATCTCCTTTTCGGTAGTAGTGTAGTTCCTTTGTGCTCCGTTCAAAGTCATGGAAGCATAATGAATCACATGGGATGCCCTTGCTTCCTTCTGTCCAAGAACTGCACCTATAACAAAATCACTTGTATCACACATGATCTCAAAAGGGCGAGACCAATCCGGTGCCTGAATGATAGGGGCGCTAGTAAGACGTGCTTTCAACTCATCAAAGGCCGCTTTGCAAGCATCGCTCATCACGAAATCAACCTCCTTCTTCAGCAACTCACACAAGGGAGATGAAATCTTTGAAAAGTCCTTAATAAACCTGCGATAAAAACCCGCATGGCCTAAAAAGGAGCGCACTTCCCTCACGTTAGTAGGATAAGGCAATGTCTCAATCACATCAATTTTGGCCTTATCTACCTCAATACCTTTAGCCGACACAATATGTCCTAGCACAATTCCCTGTTCAACCATGAATTGGCACTTTTCCGAGTTAAGAACCAAGTTGGTTTCAATGCACCTTTTGAGCACTAGAGACAAATGATTCAAGCACGCATCAAAGCTGTCACCATGCACAGTGAAATCATCCATAAACACCTCAATGAAGTTTTCCACATACTCAGAGAAAATACTCATCATGCACCGCTGAAATGTCCCGGGGGCGTTACACAACCCAAATTGCATCCTTCGATATGCAAAGGTACCAAAAGGGCATGTGAACGTCGTCTTTTCTTGGTCCTCCGGTGCTATAGCAATCTGAATATACCCTGAGTACCCATCAAGAAAACAATAGAAAGAGCGTCCGGCAAGTCGCTCAAGCATCTGGTCAATAAAGGGCAAGGGGAAGTGATCCTTTCTTGTTACCGCGTTCAGCTTACGGTAATCTATACATACTCGCCATCCTGTTTGTAATCGGGTGGGGACCAACTCTCCTTGTTGATTCTCCACAAGCGAAATACCTCCCTTCTTGGGCACAACTTGTGTAGGACTCACTCACTTGCTATCAGAAATGGGAAAAATCATACCAGCTTGTAGGAGCTTCAACACCTCCTTCTTCACCACCTCAGTCATTGGTGGGTTAAGTCGTCTCTGAGGCTGCCTGATTGGCTTGGGATCTCCTTCTAGTAGAATTTTGTGCATACAAGTTGAGGGACTTATCCCTTTGATATCTGCAATCGTCCATCCCAAAGCTATCTTATGCTCCTTAAGCACCGCTACCAACTTCTCCTCGTGTTCTTTGGAAAGACTATTAGAGATGATGACAGGCAACAAGTCCTCTTTCCCAAGAAATATGTACTTAAGATGCTTGGGCAGCTGCTTCAATTCAACTTCCGGTGCCTGCACAATAGAAGGTAGGAGCTTCTTGCTCGGCACTATTAGTTCCATGGGGCCACTGCCCAAATGAGTATGAGAATGCTTACCTTCAACATTCAAATGAGCCAAGACTACCTGCATGTTAGTGGACAAAGACAATTCTGCATGTGGATCCACTACATCATTCTCTATAATAGATCGCAACTCATCACAGCAAGTAATATCAAACACATCTTGAACTAAAGGCTCAATCACATCAATAGAACACAAGGAATGATCATCAATGGGATGTTTCATAGCATCATAAATGTTGTATTGCACTTTCTCCCCATCAAATTTCATTGTAAGTGTTCCACTATTCACATCAATTTTTGTTTGTGCTGTTTTCATGAAAGGCCTACCTAACAGTATAGGTGCCGCATACTTGTCATGTTCCATATCCAACACAAAAAAATCAGCAGGAAATATCAAATCACCTACCATGACAAGAACATCTTCAACTACTCCCTTCGGATACACAGTGGACCTATCAGCAAGTTGAACAACAATTTCGGTCTCATGCAAGGGTCCTAATCCTAGGGATTCATACAAGGAGAAAGGCAAAACATTGATAGATGCACCAAGATCAAGCATACATCTTTCAATTTTTGTATCACCTATCACACATGTAATGCTAAACATGCCTGGATCACCACACTTTTTAGGCATTCGCCTTTGAAACACCGCAGACACATGCTCACTAACTTTGACCTTTTGTTTCCCTTTCAATTTTTGATTCCTTTTAATAGTGCAGATTTCTTTCAAGAACTTAGCAAACCGAGGAATACTCTTAACCAATTTAAGCAAAGGAATGTTTACCTCGCACTTACTGAAGGTCTCGAATATCTCCTTATCATTCTTCGGCCTTCTAGTCTCCTTCAACGCCTCAGGGAAAGGAGGGACCGGCTTCTGAGAGCATAGAGGTGGAAAGCTTGGACGGACATAATCATCAAGGTGGTCCTGGTCTAAACCGCGGGTGAACGCGGGTTCCGGCATTCGCGGTTTTGGAGCTGAGGTTTCTGCAAAATTCTCTAGGGAATAACCGCGATCGGCAGCGATCGCTTCAGGTCGCGGTTTTGCTTGCAGACTTTCTTCTGCAGAATCCAGTGGGTCTTCATCGTCAAAACAGCGATCGCGGTAGGGCGCGGTAGATCGCGGTTTTCTATTTTCAGACTCTGCAGAACTGTCTTGCAATTCACCCTGTTCAGCAATAGGGCTTATGTTCAGCTGCTTTTCACTCCTCAAGGTAACTGCACTCACATTCTCCCTCGGGTTGACTACCGTTTGTGATGGTAATTTCCCCGAATCGCGAGCCTCTAGATTACTCACAGCTTGAGCAATTTGTGCCACTTGTTTCTCAAGATTCTGGATGGATGACTTTGTTTCAGCATCCTTCTGCATGACCGACTGAGCCAATGACTTGATCATGTCTTCAACTGACATGGTTTGTCTAGGGTTGTATTGTGGCCTCGGTTGTTGTTGTGGTTGCATGAGGTGGGGATTCTGAACATTTTGCTGATTACTCCACCTGAGATTTGGATGATCTCTATATCCTGGGTTGTAGGTGTTAGAGAATGGATCATATTTTGGTCTTGGTTTCCATCCTCCTACAGCGTTCACCTCGGCATTTGACTCCTAAAGTGTTGGGCATAGATCATTTGGATGTCCCACTTTATTACAAATTCCACATGGTCTGGCTTGTGGTGGAGTGCCATTCAGCATAAAGCACTTCATCATTTCCTTCAACTCATTCACATCAGATTCAATCTTGGACGAAGAACCCACAGCCTTGAGACTCTCTCTTTTGCTAAATTGCCTGGAGCCTTCAGATAGCTCCTGAAACATCTCAAAAGCTTGGGGAGGAGTTTTGTTCAGAATATTACCTCCACAAGCGGCATTCACCATCCTACGCTCCTCATCCGAGAGGCCATTGAACAAGTAGAGGATGAGGTCTTGATCACTGTACCCATGATATGGGCAACTTGCACACAACCGCTTGAATCTCTCGTAGTAGTCATATAAGCTTTCAGAACCTTGTTGTTCAATAGTAGCAAGGGCTCTCTTTAGACTATTCAGCTTCGTGGCCGGGAAGTATTTCTCAAGAAAAGCTTTCTTCATTTCGGCCCATGTCGTGATGCTTCCCGGGGCAAGATAGTAGAGCCAATCATTTGCAGAATCCTTCAAAGTGAACCCAAACGCTCTCAACATGATGGTGTCAGCAGTAACACCCCTTGGCTTCATGCTAGAACATACCGCATGAAATTGCACTAAGTGCTTGTTCGGGTCTTCTCCAGCAAGTCCATGGAAATGAGGTAACTCATGGATCAATCCTGCCTTTAGCTCAAAGTTCACTCCTTCAGCTAACTCAGGAATGGTTATAGCCAAAGGTTGTTGCTCCAAGTTCGGGGCGGTTAGCTGTCTCAACGTCCTATCAGCCATCTCTGTTTGGTTCAGAAGTTCACGGGTTGCTCTTCGATTCCTGAAAAATGTCTGCTCAATTTCTGGATCAAAATCAAGAATGGGAGAATCAGTAGCACGGGTGTGAACCATACAAAAGGTTCACACCAAGAGTTGATAAATAAACAATTACAAAGAGAAAGAACAATTATTAAATCCCCGGCAACGACGCCAAATTTGATAGAATTTTTCAGTCGTGCGCGCTATCAAAGTAATCCTAATATACAACTAGAGTATAGCATACAAGTAAGGAGTCGAACCCAACTGAATTAACACGTCAATTTCTATGTAATTACTAATTTATCAACTTTAAAGAAAAAATGGGGAGGATTGGTTTTTCTACTAAGACTACTCAAATAAAATAACACCAAAATCAAGTTTAAGAAAATAAGATTAAAAGAAGTTTCACCTAGCAAGTTTCCACACAACAATTAACCAAGTTGATCATCGATTCTTCTCATGTTCATATTTATCCTATGCATTGTTCCAATTCTGATCTTGTTTATATTAACAAGCCAACCGGTCTTGCTAACACTTACCAATTGATAACCTAGAAGACCTTCTAAGTTGGTTCAATCAATAGCATAAAGCGTAAGATTAACGGATTGCAAACAAAGACTTAACACCGCAAGTATGTCATGCAAATCAATTTCCTTTTCACAATTGAACTCAATTTACCAATTTCATGCAATTGTGATTGCTACCTATGATTAGGGATTCCACCGTCTATCCCAAATCTAGCACCTAAATTACTATAGATTTAAACTAGGAGATCAATCTAGCCAAATAGATAGTAATAGAAATATGCTCAAGGAAATCAATACCAAATCCAAAGGGGTGAACAAGAGAGATGAACCTTACAACCAGATTAACTGTGTGCTTCCACGCTAGGCAAAACAAGGGTTTAGTTCTTGCTCATGTTCTTCACAAACTTTGAATCCAAAAGAAAGACAAAAGAAAACTAAAAATGTTCTTCAGAGAAAACACAGGGAGATCGGATGGCTGCCAGTCTGGACGTGGCTCTCTCTAAACCTAATTCGAGCCCAATTAATTACCAATTAACTCAGCAAAACGAAACCGCCAAACAGTTCGAGAAAATCGGCAGTTACACAGTCGCTCAGAAAACCGCGACCAACCGCGGTCGCCATGGCTCGCGGTTTCGGCTCCCCAAGGTTCTGCTGACCACTGGTCGCTTGGAGAATAAAAGCGATCGCGGGAGATCGCGTCAGATCGCGGTTTCCACTCCAGTACTTCTGTCTTCTGATCACCTGCCCTCCAACATGTCTTCGAACTCCGTCTTCAACTCGTAAGTGCTTTCAAATCATCCACAATGCAGCTCCGTACTACAAGCATCAACATCACCTCCAGAACCCTGCCAAAGTCTCCTAAAATGTGCTAATAATCCCTAACTACGCCATACAAAGTACGGCGTATCAGACATCTAGTGTGGAAGAGGTTCTCTCTTTGATCCCTTGTATCAACTTCCCGGACCGAGAGCACACGGCGAGCCACGACGCTAAGAGGGGTGCCGGCTCCATGCTCGAGTGGGGCACAATCAAATGCTTCATAAGTGACTTCCTCGGTGGCTTCAAGCTCATTCTCTTTCGTGGCCTCTTCTTCATCCTCAAATGACTCATAGCCGCATTGGGAGGTGAACAAGACCCTCTTGTTGTTGGGGCACTCCCTTTGGTAATGACCATGGCCACCACACTTGAAACATGACCGATCACTAGATTTCTCGGTGGTGGGAACTGGAGTGCGCGCGCCGGGAGTGGGGCCGCAAGGTGGGGCAGTTGAGCGCGTGGCACCGACTGGCGCGGCAGTGGCGGCGGCTGGGCTGGGGCGTGGCTCCGGGGCGACACGGTTGGCCGGGTGAGGAGCAAAGGAGGAGCTAGGAGTGGAGGTGTACCTCGGCGGCTGCGATCGGGGCCAAGCGGCCTTCTTCTTCTGTTGTTGTTGGTTGTATATGTCCATGGCCGTGTGAGTGAGAGTATTGATGTCCCGGATGGGGAGTAGAGTCAAGGGCTCTCGTATCTCAACGTCGAGGTCACGAAGGAACATGGTGCGGAGGGAGGCGGGAGTGGTGGACATGCTGGCCTTGTGGACGAGCTCCTCTAGCTCGGCAAAGAACTCTAGAGGGGTGCGATTGCTTTGGCGAGCTAGTGCATTTTGAAGACGCATATGCTCAAGGTAGTCCTCCAGCACATACGGCTTGGTCATGCCATGGATGAGTTGGTTCCAAGCCATGACCGGGGGCAAGCGGCGCATAACTCTCTCGGTGGTGAAGCAGAACCACCATGCACAGGCATTGTTGGTAAAGTGAAGCGTGGCAATCTCAACCCTCTCATGATCTTCGTATTGACAATGATTCAACGCGTACTCCGTGGCTTGCTTCCAATCAAGAAATTTGGTTGCGTCATATTCACCCTCAAATGGCTCAATGCGAACTTTGATCTCCCGGCATTGGCCAAAGTATTGTTGTGGGCCAATGGGATCACGCCGGTCTTGATGTGGGCAAGGAGCATGGCCACGGCCTCGGAAATCAGTGGGTGGTGGTGGCAGCCAATGGGGATCACGACAATCCAAGGGCCGCCGGCGGTTGCCCCGAGCTCGGCCATGATCCCCGGGAAGCAAGTCCGCCAATGGGTCTTCTTCATAAGGCTCTTGGAAAACTTCATCATAAGCATTATCCTCATCATGGACCTCAAAGGCCTCGTCCTCCTCATCGAAGGCCTCAAAGTCAACATAGGCATATCGAGCATTAGGCACATCATCGGCGGCGGGGGCCTGGGTTGCACGCGGGTAATGCTCACCATCCATGTGGGCTGCGGAGGTGTGGGAACGCCGGCCCGACAGCGGCCTGGCGTCGTGATGCCCTCGGGACTCCATGCGCGCCGAGTGAGTGTCATAGTAGGACGACTCCCGTGGCGGCGGCAACCTCTCGGACAAAAGGCCCTAGCATCGGATTGGGGCGGCGGGAACATCGGCCCCTTGCATCGATCACGCGCCATGGCCGCAAAGTGGTGATCCGTCGGGCCGCATGAGGAGGCACCGGTAAGGATGGATGCGGGGCGAGACAAGGCCACAATCGGCGTGGGCATCGTGGAGGCGGCGGAGAGGGTCGACAATCGGTGCTCAAGGGAGGCCAGCCATGCGTCAGAGTCTTCCTTCTCGCGGCGGTGCTCAACCTCGGCTCTAGCCTCGGTAGCCTCGCGCTCTCGGCGGGACTCGGCCTCGGCAACCCCGCACTATCGGCGGGACTCGGCCTCGGCAGCCTCTCTTTCCCGGCGTTCGGCCTCGGATGCCTCCCGCTCTCGGCGGAACTCGGCCAATTCAGAGTGGGCGGCGCACAGCTCCGCGGCGGTGGCCTCTTCACGGCGAGATGTAGCCTCTGTGGCGCGGTTCTCCTCGGCTAGTCTAGCCGCAAGGGACTCGGGGGAGAGTGTGGGCGTGGAGCTCCGGTTGCTCCTAGTGTCGGCCTTAAGAGGATCCTCCATTGTTGACTCATCTACAATAGGCAACAAGACAAACCAAGTCACAAGTTCAAAGGAACCAAGGCATTAACACTAATGTAGGGAAAGGCAAACTAAGCCTTAGGACAATCAAGTATTTGCAAGGATGAAGGTTCAAGTAAAGGAACAAAGTCGTGGAGTGGCATGTGACTTGCCAACTTGAAGAGAACCTTAGGCACTTGCAATCCTTTCAATTCGAATTACTTAAGCTAATTAGGAAAATCCAACTTCAAAACTTAGAATGATGGGCGTGGGAAAGAGAGGGAGGGGGCTGCCATATGGGCTATGGAAGAGGAGAAGTGAAGTGACAAGAGAAGAGAATAAACTAGGGAGGTAGGCTTAGTGGTCCAAGTTGCCAAGTGAGGTGGGAGAGCCCACGAAATTGGTTGTGGCCCAACCGAATGAAACCTTTCTTCCTTTTTTTTTTTTTTTGAATTTCGGCCTTTGCCTTTTTCGTGGCCTCTTGTTTTGCCTTAGGATTTTTCTCTTGTTTTGAGTAGTGAGGCCGAATTGGGGTAATGGGCCTTTGTGTTAGAAGTGAAGAGTGGGGCCACAACAATTTATTTTTTTAACTGAAAAGGGGCGGCAACAAGGGTGTTTTAGAGTGACAATGTCCCTTTTTGGGAGTGGGACAAAGCTTGAGAAGAGAGGAAGGGAGTGTTGTTGACTTGCCACTTATGTTTCCACCCTTTTTGAAGCCCATAATGGGAAGCTTCCTAGCTCTCTGATGAGGCTAAAGTCGTGATGCCTATCAAAGTAAACCTCAAAAACCTAACTAATATAGTAGGGTAAATAAGGATCGATCCCATAGGGAGGTAAGCAATCTTCCTAAGTGCAAAAGTTGTATGCCAATAGTGAAGGGGGGGATTGTTGGTTTTGTTTCAAGTAACAATGTAAATTAATGCAAAAGATGTAATCAATGGGTGAGAAGTAACTTAGTCAGACAAATATCCACACTTCAGTTTGATTGGTTGATCCTAGATTATCTCCAATTCCTACCAATGAATATTCTTGTCCCGATCTTATGTATGTAGACAGGTCAATCATCCCTGAAAATACTTACCAATAAACAATCATGAAACCATCAAGATTCAATCTAAAGGCAGCAGTAAGCATAGGAATTAACCAAGATACATGCAATACTTAACAACCCGTCAGTACTCGACATATAATCAATTCTCTTTACAATAAACTAGTCCAACCAGTCCTAGAATATCATGTTTGCTACTCTGAATTAAGGATGAACAATATTAATCTCAACAAGTTGACCAAATTAAGGTAACTAGTACTATAGATAATATCAATTTCAACTAGTTTGTCAGGCTAGAGAAACTAATATTAATAATATTAATTACAACAATTGATGAACTAGATCAACTAATAGAATTCAAAATCCTAATCCTGCAATATGAATAATACAATAAAACTAGATGATCAGACTAGAGAAATCAGTAAAACTCAATGGGATGAAGCATAGAGAGAATTAATATAATCAAAGGAAAGGAAATAGAAATATAATCTCATAACCAAATACAAACGAAGGCTTCAATCGTCGGACTAATCTCACAACCAAATACAAACCCTCGGACGAAACAAAATCCCGGATCCGCGTGCGAACAGTATCCGCGACCGCGGCTTATCTTTCGCGCTGTCTCTGGCATTGTTCCGCGACCGCGGCTGGCATTTCCGCGCCCGCGGAAATCCTTCTTTAGCGCTCTTCAGCTTCTCTTGTGGTCTTCTCTTGTGGCTTCGCCTCCATCTTCAATATGTCTTCATTTAAGCACTCAAAACCACCAAATTAACAATTCTTCTCCACAACTCCATTCTCCTATATTGTGTCCTAAACACACACAAATGGCACTCCAAATACTAGTAACAGCTCCTAGTTACGCACTACAAAGTAGAGCGGATCAAATTCCCACATGCTTAAACCTTGCTCGTCCTCGAGTAAGCTAATAGAAACTTACACCTCCAATGAAATACCCAAGGTCTCAGGAAGCACAACAAAACTATCTCCACTAAGAACTGCACCTAATCATGAATTTCCAAGTACCAACACAATCAACACAACACACAAGCTTACAGGAAAACAGAGTACTTCCCCCAAGCTTAACCCGAACACCATAGAGTGAAAGTAACCATCTAATCCTAGCCTCCATCTATGTTCTTATACCTCGCAAAGTGACCTACCCGAATCCTCCTTATATCACCTCTTCTTATGTCACCACGCCAGGAAAAATGAGGAATCCTAATAATCACTCTTCTTCTTTTCACTCATTTTGCCAAGGCGACCTTTCGGGTTTTCACCAAGCCACTCATTTCATTTTTCAATAGATGGGCTCACAAAACTCACATCACTCTTGACCTCTTATTACCCCAGCCTAATACTGGTCCAAGCCACCTGCTTATTGTCTAAGCCGCCCTTTCGGGTTTTCGACTTATCTCAGGATTTTCTTTTTGTCTTTTTTCTCATTTTTTTTAGTCAGACGACTAGCAAGTATAGATCACTCCCCCATGCTTAAATATTGCATTGTCCTCAATGTAATGAAAGACAAAAAGATGAAGCACAGGGAATGTAGAACAGTATTTATCCACCCTATAAATAATACAACTGTGTCGTTTTTTCCATCGTGCTCATAAATTGTGTTATGCATATTCATGCTCACACATTTGGGTAAATATAATGTTATTAGAAATTGAGTCAGGATCAAGTACTAACGCACATCCCGATGCAAAGTACGAACATATTTGGGCCGCTCTCACGCGCGTGTCCAGCTAGGGAGAGTCGTTATTTTATATAATTTTTTTCCATAATAAAACACCCACTTGACCCGATTGGTTTTGGAATGTGTGAGAGAATGAGAGGTCTTGGTTTCAACTCTCCTAACAACACACCATTACTATTGTTTTTCATTTGTTTTTACTTTTCTCTTAATTACGTAGAGCACAAATATTACAATTTGTTTTAAATTAAATCTGGAAGGAAGGAGATGTTATCATATATGATCATTACATGATAACTAGACTTGTCAAACGGGTCGGTCAAGTCGAGATCGGTTCGGTTATTTTGGGTTCGGGTTAAGAAGGGGTCGAGTCATTTCAGATAACAGGTCAAGCCGGGTCGGGTCATTACAGGTCAGCGGACGGTTCAGGTTGACAAAAGGGTCAAGAGCGTCATTTTTAAAATATTTTATTCACTATTTAAATATTATTAAATAGTTAAAAACTAATTTAAATATGTCAAAATAATTGAAATGAATTAAAAAATAATAAGATTATTAATTATTTTAATGTAATTGATAATAGTAGACAAAAATCATATTTTATTTATATTTGTAATTTAAATTATATTGATTTATAAATTTCTGAGCATATTACCATTAATTAAGCATATTACCATTATTTATATGTCATTTATCATAAATATTTTATGCTATATTTTATTAATACTCCACATTTATTCGTTAATTGGGTTGGTTTGGGTTGTTCGGGTTCGATCTCGGTAAATTCGGGTTACCAAAAATTTCAGTCAAGTCGGGTCGAGTCTAAATGCGGTCGATCAGGTCGATAAAACAGATTCGGTCACTTTTTGACAACTCTAATGACAATATATGAACTTCAACACATAACAAATGCACCTCTAATTTATGAACCTTAGAGAAGTAATATATGAACATGTATATATTACATATGAACCGTAGAGTACTAATGTAATATCCCGCATTTTGTAAGGGTAAATTTTGAATTTTCTTAAGCCCATATTGCGAGTTAGATTTATTTCAGGGAAAGATGAACATTATGTGTAATGTTTAATCTCTGTAATATTTTTCTGAGCAATATAAAATACAGTTAACGTATTTTCGGGCTAAAAGGTTGTCCGCGTACAAATATATTTAACCCGGGATTAAAAATACGTTACCACTTAAGGTAAAAACGACAAAGAGTCGGAGGGAGGCACTTTGGCCTTGATCGCACCCCGCGGTGAAGGGAGTGCCGCACCCCGCGGTAAGGGCCAGCGAGCAGCTTTGACAGTTTGCTGTGCAACTTGGCGAGGCTACGTTATAGGTTTGAGATGTCATCCGGCCTACTCCCTCTAGCTTGTACACGTCCTAGTATACGTGTCTTGCTGATGGAAGGCTTGGGAGAGCTTTAAATAGAGGAGGAGAGGCAGAGGAGGAGCCAGAAGACAGCTCCCTCACCATCTTCTTCCTCCCAAAAACCTCCATTTCTTGCTGAAGTTCGAGCTTTGTTTTGTGTGTGATTCGAACAACTTTTCGATCAATAGAAGGGTGGTTCTTAGAGGTGTTGTTAAGCTTAAGAAGGTGGGAGGCCCAACCAAGAACAAATCGAAGCCGATCAGATCGATTTGGGTAAGTTTCTCCCCGAAAACTCCATCGTTTTCTGCTTCTGTCATGGCGCCGCACCCCGCGGTGACTGACCACCGCACCCCGCGGCAAGCATGGCCGTGGTGTGTGTGTGTCTTGGATGTTGGCTTGGTCGAGGCTTGGCTTTCTTGAACCGTTCGATTCTTATTCCTTTAGATTCATATATGTAGATATTGAATCTAACTTGGAGTCTTGTTATGGGTTATTCCATATGGATTTATTTTCCAGGACCTGTCCCAATTCCAGACTCGGAAACCTTTACTTCTAAGCTTGCAAAGCTTTCGTCAGATCTAAGGCAAGTGGCGGTTCGCTCTTGCTTATCATTCCATAATTCCATTAATTATCAATTGTTTAATTGTTAATTAATTTGGATTGATTATTGTTCATGTCTGGGAACAACTTTATGAAACTGTTTTGGAAAGTAAAACGGATATTATAATAGGTTGTATTTCTGCTAGAATCAACGCTATTATAGATATATTGTGTAGATGTGGGCCTTGATGGCTTTGGTGTGATTTATTATTGTGTTTAACTGTTTAGTTAGCACGAGTATTCATAGGGACGATGGGCTCTATGTGAGGTCCAGTCGTTTCTTTATAATTATTGGTAAAAGGGCAGTGGAGACCCTGACACCAACGGATGTGGATCGGATGTGGATACGGACGATGGGATCTATGTGAGGTCCAGTCGTTCTTGATCGTGTTGTGGATATCTAAAAGCTTATAACGTGATGTGGTTTGTTTTGGAATCAAATAAGATAAGTGCCGATGAGTATGCACATGACTAATATACCCTCGACGAGTAGCACAGCTAAGTAATAGTGCGGCTAGGAAAACTCGTTTAAACTTGATCAGAGTACGTTCTCTTTCCAATCTGGATTCGCCCTGGGGCGGTGAGGTTGGTTGTGAACCGAAACATCTCGTCAGTTTTTGAACGCTTATGTGTGATGCGTTAAACGTTCCAGACTTTGTCATATTTCCTATAAGACTCATTTCCGTTGGAGTCTTCTCTTCGGGTTGATTTCTGGGAAGACTCGGTCTTCCAGAATCTTCTCTTGTTCATACCTTTTGATATATCCCAGTAGGAGTATAAGGGTTGACTATCGTCATCGGTTATTATTCGAGGAGAGATGAGTCTAACCTAATACGACTACTCGAACCATCTGCTTTGTACCCTTGCATAGTCTTTCATTAGACTAACCAACCGTAATTGTTCTCTGCATGATTGGCTGGTGTCATCCGTTCGATTCGGCACATCAGATTAGCATCCAAGGAATGAAGGCTAGAGCGACTATAAAAGTAAACGGTGTTTTAATGGTTTATCAGGCTACGATCCTTGGCGGGTGATCTTTATGATCAAGACCCATGTATTTATATTTATAAAGACTTCCGCTAAATACTATGTTTTGTCCTATGGGGATTGGGATGTAATCCCCAGACATATATTTTAATTAAAGGTTTTGATGTTTATATCTTAACCGTTGTTTATGAATTGTGTTTAAACCGGTAAAGCCTGGGGTGGCTTCGATGTGGAAACCGAGTTCACTGGCGGTAATACATTTCCAAACGGATTGAAATTTGGGGGTGTTACAGATCTGGTATCAGAGCCAAAGGTTTTAAAACGGGTTTGGGAATTCATGAACCATTTACTCGTTTGAAACTGAGAAATGTTTTCGAAGCCTCTGAATTTTCAAAGAAATTTTTTACCGTTTATAGTCGTGCCTTTTCTTTAGTCTGATATGGAAACGAACTTCCATATTTAGAAAGACTAATTCTCTGTTCGTCACTCGTAGATTCTGAGTGCTTTCGTTTCTCTTCAGAAGGACTCGGAAGAAGCCGAGGTGGTTTCGCCATCTCCAGTTAGGCTTGATTTTCCAGTTCCCTCATTATGATTTGAGATTGTAGAACCTAGTAACTCGGTTTGAAGTTCATCTAATGAAAGTTTACCTAGTTTGATCCTTTTCGAGTTGATTGTTACATTAAGTATACTGCAAGGTATTAATGTATGAAATCCTTGGAATTTGATCGGTAAATAGATAGTGAACACAAGTCGTTCTGGTGCTGGGCCGAGCAACAACCCCAGACCAATCAGGGATAATGTTGGAAATCCAGAGGATGTGCATGAGTCTGCGTCCAATGTTAACCCGGAAGCCAATGACCCAGCTCAGGGCCACGCTCCAAGGATATTTGATGAAACAGCCGTTGCAGAAATTCGAGAAATTTTGATGCAAGCAATGAGCGATGTCCTACACCCGAATATGCCTCAGGCGCAAGATGTGCCGGCATCCTCAGCGGCCCCGAGAGTTGGAGAACAGGAAACTCATGTACCTTTGCATCAGGAGAATGTGGTCAAGAGCAGGAATGATTGTGGCCGAGCGCTGAAAGCCATAAATTCTATGAGACCTGACAACTTCAATGGGAAGGGTGAACCAGTTGAAGTGACGCATTGGTTTTCCCACATGGAGCGGTTATTCCGCTCCATTTGGTTAGAACCAAGCATTTATCCGAAGTCCCTATTACCATTCAGGGTAAGAAGTTTGAGACATTTTGATTTATTCTCCGAGGGAGGAAACTCACGAGGAATACCTGCGGATTGTGTTGTCAATCCTTAGACAAAATGAGCTATATGCTAAATTGTCTAAGTGTGACTTCTGGATTAAGGAAGTGGCTTTCCTAGGCTATGTGATCAACGAAAATGGGGTGATGGTCGATCCCCAGAAGATTGAGGTTGTAGCCAACTGGAAGCGGCCTCAGAATGTGAAGGAGGTGCGCAGTTTCCTTGGACTTGTTGGGTATTATAGACGGTTTGTAGAGGGATTTTCCAAGATCGCTCTACCTATGACCGGTCTACTTCGCAAGGTCCACAAGAAGTGTGTCTGGACTGACAAGTGCGAGGCCAGTTTTCAAGAATTGAAACAACGATTGACCTCAGCGCCAGTATTAGCATTACCAGAGGGAAACGATGGATATGTAGTCTATAGTGACGCTTCTAAGAATGGTTTAGGATGCGTGTTGATGTAGAAAGGCAAGGTGATTGCTTATGCATCAAGGCAACTGAAAACCTATGAAGAAAACTATCCGACGCATGATCTGGAACTAGCGGCGATAGTGTTCGCGTTGAAGATTTGGAGGCATTATCTCTATGGTGTGAAATGCCAAGTCTTCACCGACCACAAGAGTCTCAAGTACGTATTCACTCAGAAAGAGTTGAACATGAGGCAACGACGTTGGTTAGAGCTGCTCAAGGATTATGATCTTGAATTGCTGTATCATCCGGGCAAGGCTAATGTTGTAGCCGATGCATTAAGTCGAAAGACACCGCACGAGACAGTAGTAGCTCTCCTCACTACTCAAGCCAAACTGAATCAAATGGTGTGTGAAGCTGAAATCTTGTATGATCAACGTAGAGGATACCTGAGTATGTTGGAAATTCAGGCTACACTACTTGATCAGATACGAGAAAAGCAAATTGATAATATCATCCTGGTAAAGCTAAGCAGTGAAGTACTGAGCGGAAAAGCTCCCGGTTTTGTGATTCAGGAGGATGGATCACTTTGGTTTCGGGACCGAATCTGTGTGCCTGACGTTGATGGTCTTCGCCAGTTAGTAATGAGGGAAGCCCATTCATCAGCTTATTCTGTACATCCTGACTTTAGCAAAATGTACAAGGACCTCAGAACGAAATTCTGGTGGCCAAACATGAAATGGGATGTGGCAGAATTTGTAGCAAAATGCTTGACTTGTCAGAGAGTCAAGATAGAACACCGTAGACCAGGCGGTGAATTGCTACCTCTCCCAGTGCTAGAATGGAAATGGAAGGATATTGCTATGGACTTCGTCACTGGATTACCCAAGACTAGAACCCAGAAGGATGCTATTTGGGTGATTGTTGACAGGCTCACGAATTGTGCTCACTTCGTGACTATCAAGTCAACATGGAGAGTTCAAAAGTTAGCAAAAGTGTTCTTACATGAGATTGGCCGGTTACATGGTATTCCCAAGACCATTGTATCGGATCGGGATGGCCGTTTTACGTCCAGATTTTGGAAGGAACTCCACAAAGCCATGTGAACCGAGTTAAGGTTTAGCACTGCCTTTCACCCTCAAACGGATGGACAATCTGAGAGGACTATCCAGACCTTGAAGGATATGTTAAAAGCATGTGTACTCGATCGTCCGACTAGCTGGAAAGACAGTCTAAGTCTAATCGAGTTCACATACAATAATAGTTGGCATGCTACTATCAAGATGGCTCCATTTGAAGCTATGTATGGTCGGAAGTGCAGATCGCCAATTTGTTGGGATGAGAATGCCGACAAGATTCTGCTTGGACCAGAGTTGGTCGAGAGAACTGCTTCATATATCGCTTTAATCAGATAGAGGATGTTGACAGCACAGAGTCGACAGAAGTCTTACGCAGACCCAAGGCGTAGGAATGTCGAATTTGAGGTTGGCGACAAAGTGTTTGTCAAGGTATCGCCATCCAAAGGCGTATTCAGATTTGGTAAGCGTGGGAAGCTTAACCCTCGCTACGTGGGACCATTTGAGATTCTTGATAGAGTGGGATCTCTAGCATACCGTTTGGCATTGCCGCCATCGGCACACCCCGTGCATAATGTGTTCCACGTATCTCTATTGAGAAAGTACGTACCAAATGAATCTCTTGTGTTGAGCTATGAAGACATCGAGATTCAGACAGATGGTACTTATGAAGAGACACCTATACGCATTCTGGAGCGCCGTGAGAAGCAGTTGCGCAACAAAGTGGTACCGTTGGTACGAATTCTGTGGTCCAAGTCAGGAACTGAGGAAGTTACCTGGGAAACTTGGGAGACAGAAGAGGATATGCGCAGACGCTTTCCCGAGATGTTTACAACCTAAGTTTCGGGGTCGAAACTTCTTTTAAGGGGGAAGTGATGTAATATCCCGCATTTTGTACGGGTAAATTTTGAATTTTCTTAAGCCCATATTGCGAGTCAGATTTATTTCAGGGAAAGATGAACATTTTGTGTAATGTTTAATCTCTGTAATATTTTTCTGAGCAATATAAAATACAGTTAACGTATTTTCGGGCTAAAAGGTCGTCCGCGTACAAATATATTTAACCCGGGATTAAAAATACGTTACCACTTAAGGTAAAAACGACAAAGAGTCGGAGGGAGGCACTTTGGCCTTGACCGCACCCCGCGGTGAAGGGAGTGTCGCACCCCGCGGTAAGGGCCAGCGAGCAGCTTTGACAGCTTTCTGTGCAACTTGGCGAGGCTACGTTATAGGTTTGAGATGTCATCCGGCCTACTCCCTCTAGCTTGTACACGTCCTAGTATACGTGTCTTGCTGATGGAAGGCTTGGGAGAGCTTTAAATAGAGGAGGAGAGGCGGAGGAGGAGCCAGAAGACAGCTCCCTCACCATCTTCTTCCTCCCAAAAACCTCCATTTCTTGCTGAAGTTCGAGCTTTGTTTTGTGTGTGATTCGAACACCTTTTCGATCAGTATAAGGGTGGTTCTTAGAGGTGTTGTTAAGCTTAAGAAGGTGGGAGGCCCAACCAAGAACAAATCGAAGCCGATCGGATCGATTTGGGTAAGTTTCTCCCCGAAAACTCCATCGTTTTCTGCTTCTGTCATGGCACCGCACCCCGCGGTGACTGACCACCGCACCCCGCGGCAAGCATGGTCGTGGTGTGTGTGTGTCTTGGATGTTGGCTTGGTCGAGGCTTGGCTTTCTTGAACCGTTCGATTCTTATTCCTTTAGATTCATATATGTAGATATTGAATCTAACTTGGAGTCTTGTTATGGGTTATTCCATATGGATTTATTTTCCAGGACCTGTCCCAATTCCAGACTCGGAAACCTTTACTCCTAAGCTTGCAAAGCTTTCGTCAGATCGAAGGGAAGTGGCGGTTCGCTCTTGCTTATCATTCCATAATTCCATTAATTATCAATTGTTTAATTGTTAATTAATTTGGATTGATTATTGTTCATGTCTGGGAACAACTTTATGAAACTGTTTTGGAAAGTAAAACGGATATTATAATAGGTTGTATTTCTGCTAGAATCAACGCTATTATAGATATATTGTGTAGATGTGGGCCTTGATGGCTTTGGTGTGATTTAATATTGTGTTTAACTGTTTAGTTAGCACGAATATTCACAGGGACGATGGGCTCTATGTGAGGTCCAGTCGTTTCTTTATAATTATTGGTAAAAGGGCAGTGGAGACCCTGACACCAACGGATGTGGATCGGATGTGGATACGGGCGATGGGCTCTATGTGAGGTCCAGTCGTTCTTGATCGTGTTGTGGATATCTAAAAGCTTATAACGTGATGTGGTTTGTTTTGGAATCAAATAAGATAAGTGCCGATGAGTATGCACATGACTAATATACCCTCGACGAGTAGCGCAACTAAGTAATAGTGCGGCTAGGAAAACTCGTTTAAACTTGATCAGAGTACGTTCTCTTTCCAATCTGGATTTGCCCTGGGGCGGTGAGGTTGGTTGTGAACCGAAACATCTCGTCAGTTTTTGAACGCTTATGTGTGATGCGTTAAACGTTCCAGACTTTGTCATATTTCCTATAAGACTCATTTCCGTTGGAGTCTTCTCTTCGGGTTGATTTCTGGGAAGACTCGGTCTTCCAGAATCTTCTCTTGTGCATACCTTTTGATATATCCCAGTAGGAGTATGAGGGTTGACTATCGTCATCGGTTATTATTCGAGGAGAGATGAGTCTAACCTAATACGACTACTCGAACCATCTGCTTTGTACCCTTGCATAGTCTTTCATTAGACTAACCAACCGTAATTGTTCTCTGCATGGTTGGCTGGTGTCATCCGTTCGATTCGACACATCAGATTAGCATCCAAGGAATGAAGGCTAGAACGACTATAAAAGTAAACGGTGTTTTAATGGTTTATCAGGCTACGATCCTTGACGGGTGATCTTTATGATCAAGACCCATGTATTTATATTTATAAAGACTTTCGCTAAATACTCTGTTTTTTCCTATGGGAATTGGGATGTAATCCCCAGACATATGTTTTAATTAAAGGTTTTGATGTTTATATCTTAACCGTTATTTATGAATTGTGTTTAAACCGGTAAAGCATGGGGTGGCTTCGGTGTGGAAACCGAGGTCACTGGCGGTAATACCTTTCTAAACGGATTGAAATTTGGGGGTGTTACAACTAATATATGAAAATGTGCATGTTACAAATGATTTCCAAAGACCAAATAAAAAGAATTTCGAACGTGAACATGTTCATGTTACATATGAACTTTAATGGGCTAATATATGAACATTTGAATGTTACATATTAGTCTCAAAGACCTAGTAAAAAGAAATAAACATAAAAGACGATGGGTTAACAACTATACACTATACTTAAGGTTCACATTACATTCAACACAACATAGGTCCATACTTGATATACTTACTAAAGCTCTAGTATTAAGTGTGTTTGTACATGTTTAGTTTACTTTAATTTGTAAACTTCTAGTATAAATTGTATCTAATATGAATATATGATCCTTATAATACAAATAAATGAACATCTAGTGTATATATGTGAATTAAAGATAACATCTTAGAACGATCAGGAAAAAATTTGTGAACTGAAGAAAAAAAGTTCGTGATATTTACGAAAATGTCACCGTGCAATTTAATTTCGCTCCTTCCTCCCCCTTGTTACAATGACTCACAATGCTTCATACTTCTTAGTGCTCGTTTGGTTGAATACATGAAGTGTAATTCTTAGGAAATTATTTCATGTGAAATTATATCATGGGAATTTGAATTCATGGAAATTGATAAATTATGTTTGGTTAAAATCTATATCATGGGAAATATGGGGGAAGAAAATCTTACCTACCCCTCCCTAGGTGATTGGAATTCATGTGTTTTGCATGAATTGAAAATCACATGAATTAGAATATCTAGGTTTTGCAAAAACAAAAAACCAACCAAACACATATATTTGATATCAGTTCATACGGTATTTAAATTCATCGAAATTTACTTACCAACCAAACGAGCACTTACTTTGAGAGCCAAATGTATAAGAACCACCATTAGAAATCTGTCTTGATTTTGATTGCAAATAATGTCGTCGATAATGCAGTAATTTTAAGGGAAATTCTTGTTGATGTCCCATGATTAAATTTTTTCCAGTTGATACCCTTATGGTTTTGGTTTGTTCGCTTTGTAACCGAAAATTTCCATATCCGTATCATTTCGGTTTGAATTCTGATTCGCTTTGTAACCAAACTTTTTCATCATTATGTTTATTCGACTCCTAAAACAATCAAATCCAAACTCGAACCATTCCGATTTGAATTCTTAAGGTCGGAAACGGGTTGTTGTTTCAGAATTCAAATCGACATGGTTCAGACGAGAATTTGAATATTTTAGGAGTCAAATCTTACTAATTTGACGACGAGGAACACAATGGTAAACTTGGATTTAATCAATTTGAACTGAAATGGTACAAACCTGAAAAAGTTTGATTACAAAGCAAACAAACCCAAACCTTATGGACACCAATCCAAAAAAACATAATCGTGAAACACCAACATGAATAACCTTAAACTCAGGAGCACCAGAATTTCCTTAATTTAAAAATAGTTCAAGTGGATCATACGACAAGGAGCGAGTAGATTGACTTGATTCTGAGTCTTCTGAGTGTAGGGATTTAGATGCGTATAAGCGGAATTTCAGAAAACTATTTTCTAGCATCTAATTAGGATCTCATACATGAATCAATACGGATCAAGTAGAAGTAGAGTTACATAGGTTTTGATGCGAATCAAATCGTTCCGGCAGAGCTTCAGCGGAGATTAAAAGCCCCAAGTATGACTTCTCTACTTGGTCCACACGAGTCTGGATTTTGGATCGCCTTTAGTCCCATCTGCTAGAACGAAGAACGAAGACACGAGCTTGACACTTGATGGGGATGGCCGGCTGTGTGTATTAGGGTAAGTAAGTGATCGCTTTTGCTTTTGGAAGCCATCACTTATATTGTCATAAGATCATATATTATCTTTGGTAATAGATATAATATCTTTATATTGTATCTATATCTTCTAATAAGATTCACATTTATCTAGTTATTATTAATAATAACTCTTATTTATTAATAATAAAAGTCAACCTCCCAACTTAAGCCATAGGGTCGAAATTCCATGTCCAACATGGGCTTCTAGTTCAGTTTGATCCAGCCATGTGTGTGACCTCATAGGACCCGGTTAGTATAGTCATGGACGTAACCCGATTAAGCTCATTAATCGTAGTTGGCTTTTAACAATACACTACAATCCCTATAATACCAGGATTGTAAATCTCCATTAATAGTCTTATTCCATGTTTGGTAATTACACATTTGATTAAAGGACACAATTCCTTCACTGAGTTCGGACTCCAAGGCCACCGGTTTCAGGAGAGGGGAAACATCCATTGTTCTTCCTAACATTCAAGCCATACGGCCGAAATTCCATGTCCAACATGGGCTTCCGGTTCAGTTTGATCCAGCCATGTGTGTGACCTCATAGGACCCGGTTATTATAACTATGGACCTAACCCGATTAAGCCCATTAATCATAGTTGGTTTCTAGCAAAGCACTACGATCCCTATAATACCCGGATTGTAAATCTCCATTAATAGTCATATTCCATGTTTGGTAATTATACCTTTGATTAAAAGACACAATTTCTTCACTGAGTTCGGACTCATCCAAGGCCATTGGTTTCAGGAGAGGGGAAATATCCATGGTTTCAGGAGAGGGGAAACATCCATTGTTCTTCCTAACATTCTATTCTACGGTATATATAATCAGAATTGTCTACTGGACCAGACTCCATTTGGATTTGTTTGAACGATCTAATATTCATCTTGCAAGATGACCATTTTCGACTCTCAATAGGTCATATACCGAGATCTTAATTATGAATTGCAAAGGCTGTAATTTCAGAGAGGTATTTGTGGGCAATTCGGTATTCGTATGGTTGTGAATACGGAATAAGAACAGTAGTCCAATATGCACTACCACTGTTAACTGAAGTAAGAATCGTACATAATGTTCATCTTCAATGTAGCTTCATTGCTATTATTTGCACCAGATACTTGATTTCAGGAAGCAATAATAACTAACAAGCAAACATGAATGATATCTGAAGAAGCATTCTTATTTCAAGGGAGATGCCTATGTTCAAGAGACTATATCAAGTTCTCAAAAAGGACAAACAAGAGCAATTGAAGCTAATAACAGAACCACCATTCTCAGGTAGCAACACCAAGCACATTCATAACATGAAATTTAGTGGTATGCCAGTCCAAATAATAGCACACAGGAACTTAGAGAGCACGCGCCTGACCTGAATTCTGTTGGGTACACAAGAATCTAACCGCAGCCCTTCAGCTCTGACTACGGAAGATACCATGTATGTATGTGCCGCTCATACCAAGTGAAAGAAGGGCAACAACACCAGCCGGGAATGCCTTCCCTGTCTTTTGGTATCGACGGCCCATCGCCCCAACAAGTGTGGCCGACACCCCAAGCCCAACAGAAGATGCAAAAGCGGGTCTCTCTGGGAGCTCAGTGCAGACATAGTAGAGTGCGGAAGCTGATAACCCACCAGCAACAAGAGATATTTTGCTACCTCCCTTCACAAAGCCCATGACTCCTCCAACCCCAACCAAGGCAGCATATCCAAGAGTGATTTTCTGGGATGTTGATATATCCATCTTCTCTTCTTTTTCTAGCAGGAGACACTAGATTGGCTGTGCCTCTGTGGTCAATGAAGTCATTTGTTTTTTTAGTTTAGCAATAATCCTATTTTATAAATCAAAATACAGGCCATGATCACTTGTCCTGCAGTGTAAACAAGAAATGGCTGTTTTCCCATTTCGAGGGAGCAGTAATGACAAAATCATGCATAAACTCAAGTAAACCTGCAAAACAACAAAATTTTGTGGTACAAATATCATATAAAAGAGAAATGCATTATCAGAGCCCTTTGAGTCCTTTCTATACAAGAGGCTGCATTATCAGAAACCAAACGTGCCATTTGAGTCCTTTCTATCTCATATCTTTGGTATGGATACCAACAGAGAAGTGCATTATCAGAGCCAAATTGTTATATAGTTTCTCTTTTGAGTCCTTTCTATACAAGAGGCTGACGCTGCTGAGGCAGAACTATACTTACAACTTCTATTTAATGTCTGTGGTTCCGTTCGTTATATCATCTGCTTAAGAAGCTTTCATTGATAAATTTGAACCCTAGGAGAGCGAGATGAAATGATATCTACATGAATGTGCAAAATTGGACCTTGAAATCTGAAGTCCTACAAGGTATCAAACTAAAACATCAAGACGGAGTAGTACAAACTACAAACAGGTGAGCTATTCAACTAACGGTCATCAATAAGCTATTGTTAGCAGACAAAACGTCGTAGTACACAGAAGATAGAGTTGCTCCCAGAATTCAATTAACAACAAAAGAAACGAATTGGTAGAAAGCCGAGGAAGAAGAGTGATGAACGACCATGGCCCATAGATTGACAGAAAAACCAAACCCTAAATTACATAAGTGAAATGACGGAAAATTCAAAGGAAAACCGGAGATTCAAGTACACTAGAGAACGATAAGCTTACTGGAATGACAGCTACGGCACCTCACAGTCGATCTCCCCGGTTTTGGTGCTTGACTTTGCCTAGTTAGCATCCAGAGAGGAAAAAATACTTGCGGAACATCCAGATTCCAGAGTGTTCTTATATATATATATTTTTTATATATTATAAAATTACCCATTCTCACAAGTAATTAGCAAAAACTATCCATTTTGATTTTTTATCCCCATTTTACCCCTCAATTGAATTTCCGAAAAAGATAATTTTTATTTCATTAACTTTTTTTCTTATAATTGACTTAGAATTTTATATTCTAAACAAAATAATAAAATAAACTATATCTTCATTTTCTTATAACTTGTGTCAGTTACTTTTGAAAAAATAAATAAATTAAAATCTGAAACAAAAAACCCATTAACTTCCCTCCATTAATCTACATCTTCATTTGCTTTCCTACAGAAAACGCAATCAAAGCAGTGCACCTGAAGTTATCCGCCTCAAACTGCTCAAGCCAATGTTGCAACTGAAGGTTTTCTCCATTGTTGCAACTGAAGGTTTCTTCATCATTGCTTGCTGTTTTCCCTTATTTGATTCTGTCTGAAAACCCTAGAAAGGCTAGGGAAGAGACTCCGGCGAAGGAAGTGAAGAAAAAAAAGGGCGAGAATGCGATTCCGGCGAACGCAGGGAAGAACAAAGCTGTGAAACCCAGTCCGGAGAAGGCTCCGTTGAAGGAGAAATTAGGTAAAACCAGTCCGACGAAGGCGGCAGTGAAGGAGAAAAATGTAAAACTAATCTGGCGAAGGCGGGGAAGGTTGTAAAGAATAAATGTGTAAAACCTAAACCAGCGAAGGATTTACCCAATTCAAGTCCGGCGAAGGAGGAACCAACGAAGGCTGTGAAGGACAGTACGCCGAAAGAAGCGAAGAAGAAAGAATCTGTGAAATTGAAGAAGGATAAAGGGAAGAAGGAGGAACCAGCCAAGGTTGTGAAGGCCAGTCTGGTGAAATGGATGAAGAAGAAAGAGTCTGTGAAATTGAAGAAGGGTAAAGGCAAGGAGGAACCAATGGCTTTCAAAAAAAAAAGTAAGTTTTCTAATTTCCAGATCCTGTCAATCTTGTGAAATTATTTCCTTCAGTATCCAAATTAGGGTTTGTTTATTTGTATAGATGATGATCATGTCAACCATCGCTGGGTGTCCTTACGGTTTAATTGTTCTCGTTATTTGCAAGTTATGTACAATTATTACAGAGGTGAAGCATTTTATGGGAGAGTAAACATAAACTGTAGGATACAGTTTATTCGTGATATTGAGAACAGTATCACACCTGTTGATTGGCAACGTATATTGGATGGCCCGTTTGGAAATATAATGAGGATGTTCCAGCATGTATCTTTTTCTTCACAGACATTGCATGCAGTTCTTTTCAAACAACTGAAAACAAAGAAGAAGTGAGAGTCTTGGTATGAGGTGGGTGGAAAAGAGTTGAGGTTTTCAATTCAGGAGTTTGGTATTATCACGGGATTGAATTGTGGAGAATTACCTCATGTTGATTCAAAAGGAGACAGTTTAGTGACTAGAAGATTCTTTGGAACTCCAGCAGGCCCTAAAACAACTGTACAAGATTTGTACAACAGATTCAAAGAGCATCGAGTCTTAGATAATTACAAAATGAAGTTGGCTCTTTTATTGATAGTGGAGGGCATTCTGCTTGGAGGTGACAAGAAGAGGCTAGTTAAGGCTGAGCATGTGAGGTTGTTGGAGAACATGGATAGGTTTTGGGAGTATCCATGGGGAAGGGTTGCTTATGAAGAGCTTCACAAGTCTTTGACAACATCATTGGACAGAAGAATGCTAACAGTGGAGAAGGCAAGGGCATTGTCTAACCAACCAAGAATTCCTTATTCAATTTAAGGAATGCCAATTGTCTTTCAGGTACCTGAAGTATTTTTATGATGTTGACTGGTTCTGAATTGTATGTTGCCAGGATATTGTGTAGATAAAAATCATGATTATAAATTGAGAAATAAACCTGACTTGGATTGTTGTTAGGTTGATTGAAATTCTTTTTGGATGTTTAGACTAATTGATATGACAGGATGTAGGATTTAAGTGTGACAGGATGTGTTGTATCTGGCTGTATACTAAACATGATTAAAACTCATTTTTGATGTTTAGAGTAAATCTTTTGACATGATGTGTTGTATCTGACTGTATACTCTCATAATTATAACTTGAAATAAACCTTACTTGTATTGTTGTTTAGGTTGATTCCAACTTTTTTTGGATGTTTAGGGTAATTCATTTGACAGGATGTTGTATTGAAGTGTGACATGATGTATTTTATCTGGATGTATAGTATCATCTACATAATTTTTTTTTTATTTCCCACTTATTTCAGATCTGGATATGGGAATCTGTGCCAAGTTTAGGCAGGGCATATGCCTCAAAGTTGAGGGAATCTGCAATGCCTCGTGGACTTCGATGGTTTTCAGAGCACCTACCTGAACATGGAATATTGGAGGAGGCATTTGCTGATCCTACAAATAAGGTTATTCCCATTCTTATCCCGGATGAAGATGAGGTGGAAATTTCCTATGCTGATGAGGTTAAAGACATGCATTTTGATAAGATTGTGAAGCAAGCTTATGAGAAAATCAAAGGAAAGCAGGAGCAAAAGAGCAAAGGTAAGGAGGTGGGAAAAGTTGAAGGTTTTGGTGAGAAATATGAGAAATTGTTTAGAATAATACAGAGGATGGAGAAAGGCATGTTAGAAAGGTTTGATAGGCTGGAAAAGATAAAAGTTAGAGGAGGGGGAAGGAAATTAGAGGTTGCAAAGAGAGAAGTTGGTGGAGGAAGAAAAAATAAGGGGAACTAAAAGAATAAGAAAAAGGTTGAGTCTGAAGAAGAGGTATTTGAGTCTGATGAGGAATCAGAAGAAGAAATGGAAGAAGATGATGTTGTGGATGATGATTCAGATGATGTTGAGGATGATGATGAGGATGATGCTGAGGATGATGCTGAGGATGCTGAAGAGGTTGCTGATGACGATGATGCAGAGGAAGAGGATGATGGGGATGATGATGATGATCATGGAGATGGTGATGGGAAGCACAGTACTGGAAAAATGGATGATCAGGTGGCTACACATGAACAAGAGTTGTCGTCGGAGGAGGATGAGGATAAGGAGGAGGATGAGGAGGATAAGGAGGAGGAGGAGGAGGAGGAGGAGGATGAAAAAGAGGAAGAGGGTGAGAAAGAGGAGGAGACTGACAAAGAGGAGGAGGCTGAGAAAGAGGAGGAGGCTGAGAATGAGGAGAAAGATGAGGAGGGCAAGATTGATGATGAGGGAAAGATTGTTGTGGAGAATGCTGATGATGCTGAAGTCAGAGATAATGAGGTTAGAACAATGGCAGGTTTTGTAAAGTTGTCTGTCAGGATAAGTATTGATTTATTGTTTTATAATATTGTTTGTTGTATTTCTTAATTGCAGGAGGAAGGTATATCACAACATATGACACCCAAAAAATTGATATTTGATGCCCAAGATGATTTGGTCATGGTGGAGAGTGTTGGTGATAAAAAGGGTGGTGATGGAGGAGAAGGTGAACCAAATGGGGCACCTGCACCTAGGAATGCTGATGTTACTGGTGATGGTGAACCTCTCAACGTTGGGGATGTTACTGAGAACCTTGAGGATTGCCCAATGGAGGATGTAACCCAACATGATACAACAGTAAGTGGACTTGAACTGCTAACATCTGCAGTGGCCACATCATATAATCAGATGGGCAATAAGAAGGGCAAGGTAAAAGCCGAAAAAGTCACTCCCCCTAAGAGGGTCCTGCCTCCCCGTAACCAGAAGCGTGGTATTCAGTCACCTTATACAGATGAGAAAAATGGTAAAGAGTTGAAGAAGATAACCCAAAATAAAGCAGTGAAGGAGATAAACGAACTGATGAAATGGCTTGATGATGAAAGGTTAGTATCTCTTGTGTAAACCTTTGTGTTTTGTTCATAATTTGATTAGAATGAATAATGGCTAAGATTTGGTATATATTTTCAGGAGTGAATCTCGTGTAGCACTAACCAATTATAATCTGGACAAGGACTGGTTCCGAGCTATACTAGAACCAAAACATTGGCTAACTGACAAGGTAATGTTGATGATGTCTGTTGTTAAAAGTTAGTATTTGGGTAATTGTACATTCTATGACAGGATACTTTTTTTTTGTAGCATATGGATGAGGTTTTATGTTACATACGTAAGGAGCTTGTGGCGCACCCATGTGAGACGCATAAGGCAGCTGTCCTAGATGTTTGGTGGGCTTATGGTTATATTAAGGCAAAGGAGGATTCACCAGGCATAGCATTGACTGAAATTAAACTACCTAGTAGTGCAAGTGAATACTTTAATGGAGTTAGGCCTACTCTATATGGGAAGAGTTGGGATGATGTGGATTTCCTTTACGCCCCTTTTAACTTGAATAGAGACCACTGGATTACTCTGCAGATTGATCTCCGTCAATGGGCGATCAATGTCTACGACTGCGCAGTTGATTTGTACAAAGAGACTGAAATATACAAGCTTGTTTACCCAATCATGACATTACTTCCTGTTTTCATTAGCCAGCACCCATCACTTGGGGAGAAATACAAGAACCGTGGTCATTGTGCGTTCGCAATCAGGAGAAAGACTGCGAAACAAGTGAAGCAAAACAAACGCAGGTAAGAATGAAATTAAACAGTGATGATCTAGTTTTAGTTAATGATTGCGGCATTGCTTCTAACATTCTGATATTATGTGAAACAGTTGTGATTGCGGCATATATGTCCTAAAACACATAGAGATGTTGAGTGTTGGACGGAAGAACGTTGATCTGGTAGCTGACAAATTTATGGATTATTTGAGGATGCAAATGGCTGAGAGTGTGTTTGATGGGGTGTGGATATCTAATTGAAGTTTAGTTTTGGAGTAATGTTTTTTAGCCGCTGTAGACTTGTAAGTGGTTTGTTAATTTGGATTGATACTAAGTGTGTTTGTTGGTTTAGGAAGGATATTTGACGATGGATATTTGATATTAAGTGGTTTTCTTATTGCACCATTATGACTGGGGTCGCTATTGTGCATGACAAGATAGTATGCATCTTAATACAAATTAATTCATCGTATGTCTATTTAATGTAATACAAATTCAACATCATTAAGTGGTTTTCATATACGCTCTCTATGTTAAATAGGTATGTAAATAATCCATAGTTATAGATTGGTAAGTAAATAATCCGGGGTAATGAAATTGGTCTAAAACTGTAAAGTAGTCAAGTAAAGTTAGAAGATTTTGTTGACAAGATATTTTCAGTTAATGCTTGATATGAAATAACAAATATAATACAGTCGGATTTGACACCATATCTATCCATTTGGATAAATCTTTGTAAAACAATTTATTGACAGGATATTTTCAGTTAATGCTTGATATGAAAGTACAAATTTGCATTAATTACTGTGAACAACCAACTACATTTTACTTCTGCCTTTTGCTCATCTCATCTTTATATGTAATACAACACTTTTCTCACATTACCTATCTTCCACAAAGCCAAATTGTATGAGTCACATGGAGCACCAAAAAATGTATTGTGTAGTCCGAGCAGCTGGTAGAATCCTGCCAGCGTCGGGAAGGACGGCTTTGGTGAGCACACACATATACGAGGGTGGTGTTCAGGCTAACTGGTCACCACGCCTAGAAGTTGTAAGAAACATCTGGCATTTGATTTCACATCTTTGGGAGTACAACAATCGGCAACCGAGCTCCGCCTACTTCTTTGAGATGGTCCACGATCATGGAGGACCTCGTACCCTAAGGGCCTTGCAGAACGAGAACGACGTGTCTGCGCTTGCAGATCTTGCCACAAGGGTTGCATACATCAACATTTACATAGTAACCGGAGAGAAACGATAAGCTTCCTGCACCTCCCTTTCCAACATCATCCATGTCATCAGTGGGTTACTAGATCCCCTGTCATTGTAGTATTTTATCTTTGTTTTCAAGTGGCGAATATGTAAGATTGCATTATGTACTGTTTTCTCTTTCTTTTCAAGCGGATAATATGTTGGATGAAGTTATTATATCATTTTTATCTATGTTGGATGAAGTTATTATGTCCTTTTTATCTATGTTGTTAAAGTAATTTATAATGTTTCAAATTTGATACTATGTCGTAGAAGATGTATTATGACAGATATTTATGTCATTTATGACAGGGTATATATTTAGTACATGCAAACAGGAAATACCTAGTTCACCACATAATTCAAATTGGAAACATATGGAATTGGAAACATATGGTGTTAAACCCATGGGCTCAGTACAACTTGTAGAGTACATAAATTAGTTAAATAAGGCAACATAGCCTAATGCTAAAACAACAAAAACAACCCAAGAAAGTAGAAGGATCCTCATCAAAGTCGAATTTTCAGCCTTCAACGTACAATTTTCAGCCGATAGTGCCTTCACCTCCACATTTAAGGTCTTGTTCTTCTCCATTATCTTATCAACTGATGCGGGACCATCCCCTCAACCTCCTTCCAAAGGCCCCGTCACAAGGTCACGAGCCAAATCACTCCTCTTGGAGTGATTTGGCTCGTGACCTTGTGACGGGGCCTTTGGAAGGAGGTTGAGGGGATGGTCCCGCATCATCAACCCTCTTCTCTAATGCCTTCACTTGTGGTTTCAAGTCCTCGTACACATTATCCATATTCGGTACACTCACCGATGAAGAAGCATCATTCTCACACCATTTGAAAAATTTACAATCATCCTTCCCCTAAAATCAAAACAATGAAGACGGATAATGAATTAGGTAAAATGCTTCAACAACTACATCACTATCCAAAATTTTATAGAACATGTATAAATACCTGCCACTTAGAGCACCTATAAAAGTGTTTCCCGAAATTATGATTTGGCTTCGAAACCTTAAGCACCAAGGTGGGCAATTGGTGAAAACAAAGGATCTTTGTACAATTTTTTTCGTATGTTCCCCAACTTGTTGAAGAATGGTCACTCATGCTACAACAAGAAAAACCACCAAATTCAAGGCCAGGTACAATTATCTAATAACACCTTTATATCAAAGAAATTCAATTGAAATTGAGACCAATTTGGCTAAAATCAAGAATCTCCATAAAACCCCCAAATTTACATGAACCCTAAATTAAAATCACAAAAATCAACTATGTGCTGAAAATTATACCTGCCCTTGGAGTAGATCCGACGATATTAGAATTGTGAGAAAAAAAATGAAATGTATTCGACATTCAACCCTAGTAGAGGAAATGTGGGAAAATTATAGGAAATGTGAAACCCTTAAACCCTAGTACAACCAACTTCAATAAATACCACCTAAAAAATCCAACCAACTACCATTTACTCTCTCCCCCGACTTCCCCCGCCTTTAAAAATCCTTCTGTTTGTGTAACGCCTTTTAAATATTACATGTTCAAGTTTCGGTTGCCTACATAACAAGTGCTACGCTTGTTAGACTTGCCTACATAACAAGTCCTATAGGTATGTCCTCTCATCCCGCAAGTTGCACAACGTAATGCATGACTCCTCTCCCAATGGCCCTTAAACCTCTTAAACTTTGGCCTTCCAATGCCCCTTGTCACAAGAGGTGGAGCACAAGCATAACTCGCTACTGATAAAGGAACATGCCAATCTGTGACTAGTGGAAGAAGGTGAATTGTCTCCTTGTAAGCTTTCTTAATCGTTTCATTCCTATAAAATGGACTCACAAAAGTACTAGGATCAATTCCCCTGTCCTTTGCTACAACTAGGGCATGTGTGCATGGAATCCTGTCAGTTTGGAATATCTTGCACCGGCACGTCATAGCGTCAAGATCTACTTCAAACTTCTTATTTCCATCGATAACCTGGGCTTCTGAGTGGCTAAGCCTCACAACCGGCATAGTTAAACATTCCTCGTACCTAAAGTCAATTAGCTCAATAGTTCTTTTCGTAATAATCTCACCCCACTTGTCTGCCTTCTCCCTACGTTTGCAAAACCATGCTGCAAATGTTTCTAAAATACCATCAAATAGTGCAATGATAGGCCACCCACGCTCCTCCTTGAACAACCCATTTAAGGATTCAGCATTGTTTGTGGTCATTATGTTGTACCTATTCGCAGGGAAGTGTGCCCTTGACCAAGTAGATAGATCAGCACTTAGAACATATTTCGCAACCACTTTCGAATCCTTTTCCAGCTTTTTTAACTCCTTCTGATACTCAGACACTGTGTAAGCCTTGGCTACCTTGTTCCACTGTCCCAGTAGATCTTTTCTCCCGAATTTGGCCTTGAAGTTTTGGTAAATGTGAAAGATACAAAAACCATGGCCTGCCAAGGTGTAGTGTTTTCTCAATCTGTTCTGAATGCTCTTATGCCGATCTAAAACAAACACTACTTCTTCTGGATCATCTAAGCCAGCAGCTTTCAACTCCTTCAAGAAAAAAGACCAGGAAGCATTATTCTCACTATCAACAATAGCAAAAGCTAGAGGGTAAATGGGACAGGTCATCAACATTACTGATCGGCCAAAATTGACGAGGAGTAGTTCTCCAAGGCTAAGAAGAAGGTTGCCAAGTGGGAAGTCGCCGAGGGACGAATCAAATAATTGGAGGCGGAGATCAAATCATTAAAGGAAGCTCAGTATTGTCATGTGCAGTGTGTGTGGGATCTGGGTACATATTTCTCGTTGTAGGTCCATATCAAGGCGATGGAGGAATTCAACCGTGGTTAGCATTTTTCGTGGGATCTGGAAGAGGAAAAAAAGAAATTGGTTGTGTTATTCCCTCCAGAGGTTGATGAACCCGGGGAAGAACGACTGCAGTTGGCTGGTTTTTGTTTAAGGAAGTTCTTGATGAGGAAGAAGGACATGTTATACGATGCTTAAGTCAGTATACTTTAATTGATTGAATCAATTGAACAAGTGACAAATGTGAAAGATGGAATAGTCGTAAAAGGTAAAGTGTTAATAATAGATAAAGGTTTAAAAGTGATATAGTTTTAGGTGTGCTTCTAATTGGTATGCTCCTTGTCCGACTACTTCTTTAATCCGATAAGGTCCTTCCCATTACGGGGCCAACTTGTCGTCAGCCGGGTCCTTGGTATTAGCGAACACCTTTCTTAGTACACAATCTCCAACTTTGAACACTTTGATTCTGACATTTTTGTTATAACTTCACGCGACTTCATGTTGGTATCTCACCATTCTCATTCTTGCATGCTCCCAGAGTTCATCGATATTGACGAGATTATGTGACAACTCGATCTTGTTCTGATCTTCCGTTTATAGGCCGTATCGGGCGGTCGGAACTAGGATTTTGGCTGGGATAACGGCCTCTGAATCGTACAATAGTGAGAAAGGCGATAGCCTCGAGGCCGTCTTGGGTGTGGTCCTGTCATACCAAGGTATGAGAGGTAGCTCGTCGGCCCACTTCCCTTTGGCTCCTACGAGTCGGTTTTTGAGGTTATTGATGATGATCTTATTGCTCGACTCTACTTGTCTGTTGGATTGGGGGAAACGAGGGGTCGACGTGATCAAATTGATGTTCCACTGTTTGCAGAATGATCTTGTCCGATGGATAATGAATTGCGATCCATTGTCGCATACGATTTCTGAAGGCACGTCGAATCTGCACAAGATATTACACTTTATGAATGATACAACATGCTTATCTTTTACCTCTCGATATGCTTCGGCTTCGATCCACTTCAAAAAATAATTTGTCATAGCTAGGAAGAATACGTGTTGTCCCGATGCTGGTGGATGCTTTGCAACAATGTCCATGCCCCATCGTATAAATGGCTAGGGGGATAGTGTGGGGTGCAACAATTCTAATGGTTGATGAGGAATTGGAGTGTCTCATTGGCAAGCATCACATTTCTTGGCGTACTGTGATGCGTCGCGATTCATTGTTGGCCAATAATAGCTTGTTCTTAATGCTTTTTCGGACATGCTACGTACTCCTGTGTGGTTGCCATATGCGCCATCGTTTAGAGATTGTAGGATGGATTGTACTTGGCGCTCTTCTAGGCATGTGACATACTTTTTGAACAATTCACCTTCTATCAAGATAAAAGATAGGGATCGTACCTTGCGTTGTATGGCTTCCGTTTCATCAGTTGGAAGGACACCTTCTTTAAGCCATCTGATATAGAAAAGCGTCCAATCGTCTTTGTCTGAGATGATGTCATCTTTCACGTTGTTTCCCACCTCTGCCAACACTACCTCTTCCAGGGACAAATTTTCTGTGTTTGTAGGTGGGTTGGCGTTTACAAGGCATTTTTTTTAAGTTTGGCGACTGCAAGGGTCGTGATATGAGCAAGAGGAATTGTAGGGAAGTCGTCTAGATTGATGGCCGATCTCAGATATGCTAGAGCGCCTGTGACATGATCTCGCCCGTTTTGACTCAGTTAAAGGTATCTTGGCTCGAGCTTTGCGTCCTCTAAGCAAGACAAGGTTCGTTCCTCCTTCGAGTGATGTTCTTAGGGCCGATTTCCTAGATATTTGTCAAGGGAAGTCATATTTGTAATTGTAAGAGTTCCCTGTATCGCTAATTTTTTGGAATTTGTTACTTTCTTTGTCACCTAGAAAGCAGATTTATGAAAGTTTACTTTCTGGCCTGAAATTTTGCAATATTCATCCAGAATATTCTTGATATCCTTACAGTTTTCTTTCTTTGCTTTGGAGAATATCATAATATCATCCGCAAAAGCCAAGAAACGAATTCGAGTTCCCAATCTTGATATTTGGAATCCAATGGGGTTTCTTGGTCTATCCGCCTCTTTTTGTAATTTTCTCGCTAAAATTTCAGATCCTAGGATAAAAAGGAACGGGGATAGTGGATCTCCCTGGCGGTGGCCTCTAGTTCGACTAAAGATTTCCGTCGGTCCATTATTGACCAGTACCGAGAAGGACACTGTCGTGATGCATTCCCTGATCCAGTTTATGAATTTTGAATGGAATCCAAATTTCTCCATGATTTTAAGAATGAAATTCCATTCAATTCTGTCGTATGCTTTTTTTCCATATCTAATTTGAGTGCTATAAATCCTTCAGCTCCATTTTTCGATTTGAAAGAGTGGAAAATTTCATGATCAATTAAGATATTATCTTGGATGGCTCTATTGGCTACAAATGCACCCTGAAGGGGGTGAATTAATTTTTCCATAGTATTTTTCAGTCTTCTAGTTATAATTTTTGAGATTATTTTATAAATTGTAGTTTATAGACTAATCGGTCTATAATGGTTTGTAGATTTTGGATTGTCACATTTTGATATTAGAGATATGAATGTATGATTAATCTGTTTAAGCAATTTTCCTGAAAGAAAAAAGCTTTTCACAACTTGGATTACAGAAGGTCCCACAATATCCTAGTATTTTTGATAGAATTCAGCTGTCATTCCGTCGGGTCCTGGCGATTTGTCTGTGCCAATATCAAACATTGCCTTTTTAATTTCATCATTAGTGATATTTCTGGTTAGTTCTTCGTTATCTTCCATAGATATTTCAGTGTGTATTAATTCTAGATTTTCTTGCAGTAGTAGAGCATCATTCATTTCTTCACTTTTAAATCTTTTCATGAATTCATTTCTTATTTCATTTCTAATATTCTCTTCACCAATAATGCTCGTTCCTTCTTGGGTTTTTATTTCTTTAATGATTTTTCTATTTCTTCTACCACTTGCAATTTTATGAAAATAGCTCAAGTTAGTGTCAGTTAGTTTAATATGTTTCACTTTTGCTCTTTGGTTCCAGAATATCTTTTGGAAAGTTAGTAGTTTCTCTTTCTTGTCAATAAGTCTTTTTTGTTTCTGGATTTCACTAATATTTGCATTAATGCATACATTAATTTGAATCTCAGATAATTGTTTCTCTATTTCTTTTCGTTGAGTGAAAACATTGCCAAACGTCGTTTTATTCCATAGTTTGGCATGCTTCTTTAGTAGTTTTGTCTTTGAAACTAGGTCATACATTTTTTATCCATGGTAAGTTGATCTCTAGGCCTGTTTTACAACATTTCTGAAGTCTTTTCTTGTCATCCATATTTTTTTGAACTTGAATGGTTGGTTTTTGAATGAACTAGTTGAGGCTAATTTAATTGATATAGGGCAGTGATCTGATGTCGTAAATGCATAGTTTTTAGTACAAATGTCCGGATACCATTGTAAAATTTGGTGATGAATTAAGACTCTATCCAGTTTTTCATAGATATTATCTATTTTAGTTTTGTTTTTCCTCCAGATAAATGAATTCCCCTGGAAAGGAATGTCTAGTAATTCGCATTCATTTTTGAAGTGTCCTAGTCTAGTAAACTTTGATAAAGGTGGTGCAGAGCCTCCCATTTTTTCGGTTGGGTCTTGTATTTCATTCAAATCACCCATAACAATACATGGATAAGCACTATTATTAATAGAGGTGATTATCGTATCCCAGAATTCATTTTTACCTGTTTCATTTGGTGGCGCATAAGTGAGAATTAACATTGTTTTGAAAGGCATCTTGTTGCTATGTATTGTTCCATGGGTTCAGCTTGAGCTGGTTTATTGGTATAAATACCAACTCCATATTTCATACTTTGATTGTTTAGTTTTTCCTTCAAAGTGTAGTTTCCTGTTGTTGTACCAAAAGTTACACTAGATTTCCAATTTTGGTTTCCCCAAGTTTTCATGTCATGTTGTATTTTTGAGAGGGAGGTCATCCCATCTGCAATGAAATGCACATCAATTTCATAAACCAGCTCTTCTCTATTTGGTTTTTTCTTGTAGTTTTTTATCAAAAAATAAAATTCCAGGATCATATTAGACTTCATATAACAGTAAAGTAACAAAAGGATGGGATAGTTTACCTTGATAAAACCATAAAGCCCACAAATGTGGTGATGGTTGCAACTCAATTGTTCAAATTGGTTTGTTCCAGGAAATTGCAGTAAAAGGCTAGCACCAAACCTCTCAACAAGATCAGAGATAGTCAGAATCAGGGTAATAGATAAAAAATTATGAGTCGTATGATAAACGATATAAAGATTCCAGGATTTATTTCTAAAATTCCTAAAACTCCAACAGGAAGTCATAGAGAAATTAATGTGGCGCAAAGACCAGAAGCACAACAAGAAAAAACTTTCCGAGCCTTTCTTAGTGGAATCCAGAAAATTTCTAGTCAAAAATAACCTAGAATCAATGAAATGAAACACCAGTCCAACATTATGACTTTTGTTAAAATTATAACAAGGATCAATACTCATAGAAGAGATAGGTTCAGGGTACATATTCCAAATCAAAACTTGGAAACATGCAAATTTAATCAAGCTTTTTTCACTAGCCACAGATCCAACCGGCAAAAGGTTCACTGCAGAGTTCATCTGTTGATTAGTTGTGGAGGTAAAGCTCCAGAAGAGTTTGGTCATGGGAAAGGTTTTCATCGATTCCTTCCCTTTACCCATAAAAATGGATAGGGAAAAAACCAAAACCAAAACCGAGAGGGAAAGCAAAAAGAAATCCAAGCACCAAATACAGAGATACCAGAGATTGTTCATGGAGTTCAGGGGGTGGAATAACATATTCAACCAATCACTATGATAATTAAAAGCACCAAAAATAGAGAACAAGAGTAAGGAAACAAGGCAGAGAGAGACAAGGAGAGAGCACCTTAAATTCGAGGAAGGATGGTTGCAAAATCCATAAGACCAGATCCAAGTCTTCCAATGGCGGAGCAGGTACCAAAACCCATCAAGATCTTCGCCGGTGATAGAGCTCCCCACAGAGACCACCTCACCAGCCCAGATCCAGATGCGGATCTTGCTCTTTAGACGAGCCAGAAACCCTTCATTCAAGCGGAAGTTCCGAATAGACTCGCTAAGCTTGAAACTTAGGAGAGATTGAGAGGTTGCAGTGTTCTGGAGCAGGCGAGCGCAGAGGTTAAGAAGCAGACACACATGGCCGAACTCCTCCTTGATCTTCTCCCTACAATCCGCCTTCTCAGCAGAGAAACCGGAATAAGAGAGGCGAAAGTTGGAATGCGGCTGAACATCGCTGTGAGCATAATCGTTCCGGTCGAAGGAATGGCGGTGGAGGTTCAGGGGAGGGCAATTTTGAGGCGGTGGCCGCTTCGTTGCTAGGGTTTCTTTGGTTTGGAATAAGGTTGAGCGGCGAGGTTTTCAGATGTAGAGAGCGTTTTCATTGTTAGCACATGTCCACACTTCGAGAATCACAACGTTGAAAGTAAGGCTCGGGGCAACTAAAGTTCTCACTAGATGGTTTGACAACGACAATGATCAACAGAGAAGAACTCAACAGCTAAGTTTTTAGCTCTTCCCCTTAAATTCATGATAAAACACCATATTATTTGAAATATATCACAAATTTCTTGAAACTACAAGCCTACGGGCCGCAGGGGCACGAGCTGCCATCTTATTCATTAGCCTACAGGTTGCAAGGGCACGAGCTGCCATATTATTAGCCTACGGGCCGCATGGGCACGAACTGCCATCTTATTAACCTACATGTTACAGGGGCACGAGCTTCCATCTTATTTATTAGCCTACGGGTCATAGGGGCATGAGCTTCCATCTTATTCATTAGCCTACGAGCTGTAGGGGCACGAGCTTCCATCTTATTAGCCTATGGACCGTAGGGGCACGAGCTGTCATATTTGTAGCCTACAAGCTGCAGGGGCACAAGCTGCCATTATATTAGCTTACGGGTTGTAGGGGCACAAGCTGCCATCTTATTAGCCTACGAGTCGCAGGGGAACGAGCTTTCACCTTATTCTATTAGGCTACGGCCGCAGGGGCATGAGCTGCCATCTTATTATATTAGCCTATGGGCAGCAGGGAATGGATGCCATCAATCTTTATTAATTTAGCCTTGGACTACAAGGGAACGAGTTGCTGCGCAAGACCAGCTCAGAAACAAAAATTGTACTAGCTTTCACGCTAGCTATAACACTATGAGAAATTACACTAGCTTCTACGCTAGCTGCAACGCTAAGAAAGCACATAACAAGAAGCAAAGTTTAGCAGGATGCAGGGGGCAAAGAGTCAGCAAGTCGATGTCCTCTTGTTGCTCAACAATCAAGACCCATGGCACGCCAAGGGCACGCTAAAGAGCGTAACCGAGCTAGCAAGTTGCTACTCAACTAGGCCGAGTCACGGGCTATAGTGAGTCAATACGTGTTTCTCTCCTGTAACCGTCTCAGATTACAATAAGAAAGCCGAGCTAGCAAGTTGCTACTCAACTAGGCCGAGTCACGGGCTATAACGAGTCAGTAAGTGGTTGCTCTCATGTAACTGTCTCGGATTACAATAAGAAAGCCGAGCTAGCAAGTTGCTACTCAACTAGGCCGAGTCACGGGCTACAGCGAGTTAGTAAGTGGCTTTTCTCCTGTAACCGTCTCGGATCACAATAAGCAAGTGGAGCTAGCAAGTTGCTACTCAACTAGGCCGAGTCACGGGCTACAGCGAGTCAGTAAGTGACTGCTCTCCTGTAATCGTCTCGGATTACAATAAGAAAGTTGAGCTAGGAAGTTGCTACTCAACTACGCCGAATCACGGGCTACAGCGAGTCAGTAAGTGACTTCTCTCCTATAACCGTCTTGGATTACAATAAGAAAGCCGAGCTAGAAAGTCGCTACTCACCTAGGCCAGGTCACGGGCCACGGCGAGTCAGCAAGTAACTGCTCTCTTGTGACCGTCCCAGATTGCAACAAAAAGTCAATAGCACGTAGCTACCCACCTAAGACGAATTATAGGATAAGGTGGATCAACAAGTCGTTGTTCCCCTAATAGGGCCCCCGAATCGTGAGGCTAACAAGTAAATGATTTGTCACGTTCACAGAAGCTAGGGGACGAGGAGACAAATCTTGACAAACTGCCAAATACCAGCATAAAAGGAGCCACTGGAGACTGCCACGATTTGCATCAAACCATGCCAGAAGACTCTAGACCGTGCCAACCACGAAAAGCAGAGCGGAGGGCTCTCTGTAAACCTGCACGGTTTGCTGCAAAGCGTGCGGGTCGGTTCTGAACCGTGCCAAGTGAACAGAAGGCACACAATTCACTTATGTGAAGCCACACGGTTTGCTGCAAACCGTGCGGGCGTGTTACAAACCGTGCCAATTTTCCGAGAAGTGTAGAGTCCAACTTTTATAAAGCCGCACGGTTTGCGGGCGGGTCACAAACCGTTCCATCCCTCCGAAAGCCAGAAATGGGGTATCTGTAAAGATGCACGGTCAGTTGCAAACTGATGTGACCTTGTCCCATCAAATGAGCCAAGCAAGCCTAGATATCTCCGTTAACCAAGATCAAGATAATGAAGCAATCAACCTTAAGGTGGCGCGTCCGAGCACGTGAATTATGTTGCTTCAAGTTGATTTTTTTTCATGACATTTTAAGACTTATGTTAAGTTTGTTTTAAGCCTAGGAAAGATTAATGGGCCGCCGGCCATGTCTTGTAATTTCTTTCTTGGATTTTCTTTGCTTTTGTTTTATTTTCCTCTAATTGCCTTGCCATATAAAAGGCTGATGTGAGGCACATTAGATGGCATGTTTTATTGAGATCAAATACAGTTTCTGGTTCATCAAAAAAGCTATCTTCCCCTTCGTCTCTTCCTTGTGAGTAACATCAAGGATCTTGCTTTATGAGTCATATCAAAGCCATTCTTGTTGATTCCCTTGAGCGTGTAGTATCTCTAGGGGTCGACTATCTCTTCTTCTTGATTGGTGAGTCACATCCAGCCAAGGAGGGAGAATATCCATCACTTTCATCTCCATCTTCACGCCGGCCTTCATCCATTTTCACCATCCTGTCGTTGCCGCAAGAGAGGAGCCAATCTCCTTCTAGCGTCGGCCACCGAGGGGCTTCCATCACCATCCGCTTGGCCCTACCATACTACCTTCATCATCATAATCTCCACGGCTTCCCTTCCAGATTTCACAACAATTGCCCAAGGAAAGCCTCACCATAGCCGAGAGAGCATCCAACGCCGGTCATTCACCTCCATTGCCGCCGTCTTGTCTTGGAGGCCAACGAGAGGCATCACCTTGCACCGAGTCCAACCTTGATCCTTGTTCACATCACGTGGTATCAGAGCTAGCAAGGTAATGATCATATTCTTGGCTTACAGTTCATAAATTTTCAGTTTGCAAGCCTAGACGTGAAGCCCTAGGTTGGTTGTTGTTTATTGTCGTCTTGGCTGATTGCATTGGCCATTTGTCTTGCGTCTTTGTGCTGTTTTCCATAGCTTAATTGTGTCTTGATTTAGGCTGTTAGAGTCGGATTTAGAGTCCTTAGAAAACCAAAGAAAAATAGCCTACTCTTGAGCCATAATTTGTGTGTTGTGCATCTTGGTTTGTGTCTTGGTTGTTGTCGTTTGAGTCTTGTGTCTTTGATGCTATTTCGTGTCATGTGTCTTGCAATTTCCTGAGTCAAATTAGCTGCATTAGGGACAGACATACCAAGGAGAGAACCAAATTTGAATAGAGAATCTTGGTTGTTGCTGAGATCCTATTTTTTAGGGATTTCTGGTTGGAGTTGTTGCATCCAGATTTTGAGTTGTTGTAGCCCAGGTTTTGCTCCATTTGTTGAGTAAAATTAGGGACGTGATACTCAGTTTGTTTGAGTCTTGAGTCGTCTTTCATAGCTGCCTTCGTCCCTTGGAATTTTCATGCTATTCGAGCTTGAATTAAAAACGTCAACGCTAGGATACGGGAAAGGTTTGTTGCTATTTTTGAGCACTTGTTTTCACCATTGTAAAGTGTCAATTCTGCATTATAACTTCTTCATCAAAAATCAAAACAAAAAGTTTTGCATTTGGACAAGAAAAAGCGGATGCAACCAGAAAAACTCGGCTAGTACAAAAGAGAAAGCCATAGGAAAGGTGGCTCATCGTTTTTCAAAAACCAAAAGAAGTGGCTGCCTTAGTCGTGTGATTTTTGTCCAATTCTCTCCTTCTTGTTACACAAGTGCTACATTTGTAAAACAATTGAACTTAGTAGCTTCCTATCGTTGCTTGCTTTAATTTTTGCTCGAGTGTATCAAGTTCTTTGAGACATGTGTGTTTCTTGTTTCCTTTTACTTCTTTTGTTGAGTCTAGTGACCCCTAAGCCGAGACAATTTAGGAGTGCTTTGCTTGCTGAAAGTTTAAACTTTAAAACAAGTTTAGAGCTCCTTTCTAGCTTAGGTCCATTGTGTAGTTAAGATCTTTGGAGGATTTTGTTGCTTGGTTGTCTTGTGCTGCTCTCTATGACAAGATCAGGTCCAATGGATAACCAAAACAAGGACAAGGGACCTTCCAATGAAGAGAGTCCAACCGGCTCGCCCATTACTTTGGAGACACTTCTCCAAGCCATCCGAGCAAACAAGGAAGATACAGATGCCCGAGTGAATCAACAAATCCAAGACATGAGGGAAAATCAAGTGGCTTTCATGAGGAGCATGGAGTCCAAGTGGGAACAAGTCCAAGCAAGTGCTCGGCTGAGTGGAGGCCAAAAAGTCGGTGCCTCATCCAATTCCTACACAGCCGAAGGAGGCACTCATGGAGGCGTCTCTCAAGAGCTATCAAGGCTGTCCCTCCATGAGCCTACAACCTCCCACATGCCTATTGTTTCCACCCATATAGACGTCCAAGGAATGCCCCGGGAGAGCCAAGGTATGAACTCTGAATTTCATGTGTCTTCCGGTCTACTTCCTATTCCTCCCTTGCAAACTAACCATGTAGATTATGGAGGGAGAGGCCAGCCACCACCTCAGGCCGATTTCTACCAACCCCGGAGCCCGGCACCACCCTTGTTTCCGAGGAGAATCTAGCCCGGCCGTGGCTTTGGCCGTGGCCCCATTCCAGCGCCGAGGCCATCCTTTCAAGCTCAACGTGTGGCCTACGAGGATGAGTATGGAGACCAGCTAGGCCGCCCACCTCACCATTGGATCAAGCTTGAAGTTCAGCCTTTGGGAGGTACATGTGAGATTGAGTCCTATTTAGATTGGGAGCAAAAGACCGAACAAATTTTTGAGTGTTATAACTACTCGAATGCTCAATGAGTAGCTATAGACTCAATTAAGTTTGTTGATTTTGCTTACCATTGGTGGCTAGAGGACAAGGAGGATATGACCTATAGAGGCTATCCCCAAATTGAGACTTGGGAAGAGCTCAAGGTTGCCTTGAGAAACAGGTTTGTGCCAGATGATTATAATGAGAAGGTCCATGCTCGGCTTGAGCAATTGAGACAAGGGAGTAAGACCCCGGATGAATTCTATAAGGAGCTAAGGACTTTGGTCTTTAGGTCCGGACTAAGATTTCCCGAGGGCTGTTTTATTTCTAAGTTCATCAATAGCTTAAATCCGGACCTTAGGGTTATGGTGAACATGCAACATTTATACGAGGGACGCCTATTGAAGAGGTTCTTCATTACACTAACCATGTGTACAAGAACCTCCCTCAAAGGCGCCCCCAAGCTGCAAACCCATGGCCATGGACTCCCAATGGTAGTGCTCCCCAAGCTATTCCAAGACGCCTAGAGCCTAGGCTTGACCCACAAAGTCAGCCTAAGAGAGACGCTCAAATTCAACCTCAACCCCAACCACAAGAGGGGGAGGGCCGAGCTAGAGATCTCAAGTGCTTTAAGTGCCTTGGAAGAGGGCATATGGCCAAGGAATGCCTCTCTAAGAGGCAAGTTCTTCTTAACACTCTAGGGGACTATGAGTCTGAGGATAAGTGGCAAGAAGAAGTTGTTGAGGAGGGAGAGAAGGTCGAAGAGCTACATGTGATGGAAGCCGAGGGTGAATGTTTTCTGGTAAAAAAGACATTGATTGCCTCGGAAAGTCCTAGTATGCCTACTCAACGTGAGACCCTCTTTCACACAAGGTGCACCATTAAGGGGAAAGTGTGTAGTGTCATCATTGATGGTGCATCATGTTGCAATATCATTGACCAAGAAGTAGTAAGTACATTCAATCTACCTACTACTCCCCACCCTCAACCCTACACCTTATGTTGGCTGAATTCCGACACTCCTTTTAAGGTCAAGGACCAAGCCATCATTCCATTTCCTATAGGGGGATATGAGGACGAAGTTGTGTGTGATATATTACCCATGACTGCATGCCATCTTCTCCTAGGTAGACTTTGGCAATATGATAGAAGTGTCATTCATCAAGCGGACTTGAATGAGTATTGTTTCATGATGAATGGCAAGAGATTTACTCTCCACCCTATGACTCCCCATGAGATTATGGCTGACCATATGGATAAGAAACAAAGGGAGTCACCACAAAGCAAAGAGCAAGCTAAAGGTAAAAAGCTGGCCATTGGAAGCAAGGGGGGTGCTTTTAATCACATGCTCTTGGCTAAGCCAAAGGAAGTCCCTAGGCCTAAGAGAGGGAGGGACTTTTCCTTTGTTGTTGTGGATAGGGCCTCTAAGGAATTAGATTTTATTGCATGTTCTCCACTTCATGATGCACCTTATATCACTAATCTGTTTAATGACCAAGTTGTGGAGTTGCATGGAGCTTCTAGTGCTTTGATTTCAGGTGAAGGAGAGACAATTGTGGGCCATTCCAAGCTGGACAACAGAGAGGTTCCCCTTGAGCCTGGAGAATATGGTGTCCTTAATGTGGTTGATTTGGTTTATTCATTGGTGGAGGAAGATGACCTTGACGAGCTGGATTCGAGGTTGAATCCCTTTCAAGAGAAGGAGGATGATGTGACCATGTCCCATCAAATGAGCCAAGCAAGCCTAGATATCTTCGTTAACCAAGATCAAGATAATGAAGCAATCAACCTTAAGGTGGCACGTCCTGGCGCGTGAATTATGTTGCTTCAAGTTGATTTTATTTCATGACATTTGTAGACTTATGTTAAGTTTGTTTTAAGCCTAGGAAAGACTAATGGGCCGCCAACCATGTCTTGTAATTTCTTTCTTGAATTTTCTTTGCTTTTGTTTTATTTTCCTCTAATTGCCTTGCCATATAAAAGGCTGATGTGAGGCACATTAGAGGGAACATTTTATTGAGATCAAATACAGTTTCTGGTTCATCAGAAAAGCTTTCTTCCCCTTCGTCTCTTCCTTGTGAGTAACATCAAGGATCTTGCTTTGTGAGTCATATCAAAGCCATTCTTGTTGATTCCCTTGAGTGTGTAGTATCTCTAGGGGTCGCCTATCTCTTCTTCTTGATTGGTGAGTCACATCCAGCCAATGAGGGAGAATATCCATCACTTTCATCTCCATCTTTACACCGGCCTTCATCCATCTTCACTATCCTGCCGTTGCCGCAAGAGAGGAGCCAATCTCCTTCTAGCGCCGGCCACTGAGGGGCTTCCATCACCATCTGCTTGGCCCTACCATACTACCTTCATCATCATCATCTCCACGGCTTCCCTTCCAAATTTCACAACAATTGCCCGAGGAAAGCCTCACCATAGCCGAGAGAGCCTCCAACGCCGATCATTCACCTCCATCGCCGTCGTCTTGTCTTGGAGGCCAACGAGAGGCATCACCTTGCACCGAGTCCAACCTTGATCCTTGCTCACATCACAACCGTGCCAGATGTATCATAAACCATGCCACATGTCAGAATGCCGCAAAAGAAGATTTTGTAAAGTCACACGACTTTCGCGGGCCCGTACTCAAAGGGGGTCCACTTGGCCGACGCCGGTCTAGTTCACACAACAACGTCAGTGCGCGAGTTTGACTTCCTGAGCCTGCATCAGACTCGGAAGCCCGAGGGGCAAAATGATGAGGGTAATTATATATTCCCGTATTTATCTTAATTAGTTATTTTCCCAATTAAAGAAGCATTTAATTATGGATGGAAATAAAAGGATAATTGTGCAGCCTTTATTGATAAAAAAAGGTAATTAATGGGTCTAATAAGTGATAGGCCCATAAGGAGATAGCAAGGAAGGCCTAGGCAAAAAATACCCTAAAAACCTAGCTTCCATCTTCTTCTATGTTCTTTCTTTTCTCTCAAGCAACCACCATTATTGTTTGAGAGCTCTTTATTTGATGATAACATCCATTTTATACGTATTTTAGGAGTCTAGTTTCATATTAGAATAGTTCATTTGCATGCATATTTTTATATTTTATTGTTAATTTTGCATTATTTTGTATTCGGAGTCTACACTCATACTTTTGTGATTTCAGGTATTTTAGGTGCAAATTTGGAGGCGATACGAGACTATTTTCAATGAGAACTACACGTATGGATTTGAAGTTGGGCCAAGGCCCAAAATGAAGTAAATGCCACACCAGCCCACTACAATCCTGGAGCATGCGGACGGAGGCAGCAATTTCATCAGGGAGAGGAGTTGGATTTAAGCTGCTGATTTCTTAATGTGGGCCGGCCCACTACAAGTTGGAGATGGCGGCTGCAACTTAGGATTAGATTTTGCTGAATTAGATTAGTTTTCTTTTCTTTTCTTTAAGGACGTAACTTTAGGTTTTATTTGAGTTCTGGAGTTTTAGCTTTTGCTTAGTTTTGTTTTAGGAGGCTAGACTGCCACACATACATGGACTAATTTTCGAGAAGGAATTTCATGCTTTAGCACTTTGAAGATTTTGGTATTATCGTTCTAGCCTTTGTCAACTTGAATTATTTTGTTATTGAGATTTGAATTTCTTGTCTCCCGTTTTTATTGAATAATTCATACATGTTGTTGGCTAGTTTAAATCTATTGAATATGTCTTCAATTATGCTTGGCTAAATTCCTAGTTCTAAGGTTGGGGTAATCCCGACGATGCGTATGTAATTAGAATTATTTATTTGCCTGAATTGAAATAGTATTTGATTCGTTCCTAGATGCTTTATGCCCATAGTAGCAGATGCGAATTGGATCCTATTAGGGTTTGATACTGAAAGGTGATAACTTTAATAGGTAGTCAGGTAGGGTTTGAGACTGAGAGGTGATAACTTCTACTGGAATCCTAGGAATTGAACCTGAGTGTTATTTGTGCGACAGCAACTTAATTACTCTTGAGGATTAATAGACTATCGTAGATGTTCTAGGTTTGAGTTGGATTAGCGGAGCGCGACAGCGAATGTTATTTCAGTTTATCCCTAGACTCTAAGTGCGTTAAAGGGTTTGGATGAGATTAGCTCTGCGCGACAGCGATTGTTAGTTTAGTCCAGGCACGTTTACTATCGTCTGAAAGGAGTTAGTAGATTACCTTAGATAGCCTACCTTCAAATAATTTGGACTAGATTCAGGTGAAGTGTGATTTTATTTATTGTTGCATCGTTGCGGTGATCCTTAACCTTAGACACATTTATCCCATTGATTTTATCCTGTTTTATTTGTTATTATTTGTTAGCTTAGTTATAGTCTTCTCTAGTTTCATATCTTTCCGGCCTAGTTCACTGGTAGCGTTTCAATTAATATTACATTGGTCTCTGTGGGATCGACACTTGACTACTACAACTGATCCCGTACACTTGCGGGTAGGTTTTAGCCACATCAAGTTTTTGGCGCCGTTGCCGGGGACCAATTTGTTGATATTAGTTGTTATCTCTATTAGTGTTTCTAGGTCTTTATTTTTCCTTTGATTTTTTTTCCTTTTCTTTTCAGGCTAATCAGAAAGAGTCGAACAAATGGATTCAGGTATGTATGAGGCAAATTCTCACCCCTATCTTTCTTTTAGGCCTAATACAAGTACTCAGAGGTATGATTTTGAAAATTCTAATTTGGGTTACCCAAACCCAAATACTTTTAACCTCTTCTGTGAGTTTTGTGGAGCTGAAGGTTATGATAAAGCAGATTGCCACACCAATTGGATGGCACAATCACACATACCGCTCCAGGCTGAGACTTATCTGTCCATGCAAGACAGTAAGCTTGATGACTTCATTATACGCCATGATAGGGAAGTCGAGAAAATTCTTACTGTTCTTACAGCTATGCAGGATGATGTGCTTAAACCCCTATTAACCCAGTTTTATTCAGTTTTAGGTTTGGTGGACTCTTTGAAGACTCAAATAGATGATTTAACCATAGAAAATCAGATGTTGAAAGATCAAATTGCTGCGTTGGTTATCTCAAATTTGGCTACAGAGCCACCTGAAGTGCACTACTTTGAGCAATGCACTTCTATCATGATTGGGATTAAGAAGCAGTGGGATGAGCCACAATTTGATAGGAAGCAATTTACCCAAGAGAGCAAGGAGGACCCGATGCTTGATGAGCTTAAGGTGTTACAAAGCTCTACCCCGACCTCTAGCATCATTACCTGCTGTAAGGTGCAAGAAAAGCTTCCTGATATATTGCCCGATGTAGCTATGTCATCACAAGTTGCATTGGAAATTCAGAACCCAAGGGTGGAAGCCAATTTAGAATTTGATGTTCGGAGTAGACGGAAGAAGAGAAAAAGACACTCTACTAGTCATGCTCCAATTGAATTCAAGCGAGGGGATCATGTGATTCTCTATCATCACAAATCGAGCATGTTTCCGGGAAGTAAGAGTACAAGATGGTCCGGTCCATACTACCTGAACCGAGTTCTACAAAATGATTCTGTGGAGCTATGTCATAAGAACTCGGGGTACTTTAGAGTGAGGAAAATTTGGCTGAAGCCTTACATAGAGCCTGATCTGATCAAGTTGGGTATCACCGACCCGCCTGATCCAAGTACATGACATTGGTGAAGGTCAGGCTAATGACCTTAAACAAGCTCTGGATGGGAGGCAACCCATCAGGTATGTTTTCTTCTCTAAACAAAAACTTGATGTGGCTAAAATCTACCCGTAAGTGTACGGAATCAGTTGTAGTAGTCAAGTGTCGATCCCACAAAGACTAATGTAATATTAATTGAAACGCTACCAGTGAACTAGGCCGGAAAGATATGAAACTGGAGAAGACTATAACTAAGCTAACAAATAATAACAAATAAAACAGGTTAAAATCAATGGGATAAATGTGTCTAAGGTTAAGGATCACCGCAACGATGCAATAATAAATAAAATCACACTTCACCTGAATCTAGTCCAAACTATTTGAAGGTAGGATATCTATGGTAATCTACTAACTCCTTTCAGACGATAGTAAACGTGCCTGGACTAAACTAACAATCGCTGTCGCGCTGAGCTAATCTCATCCAAACCCTTTAACGCACTTAGAGTCTAGGGATAAACTAAAATAACATTCGCTGTCGTGCTCCGCTAATCCAACTCAAACCTAGAACATCTACGATAGTCTATTAATCCTCAAGAGTAATTAAGTTGTTATCGCACAAATAACACTCAGGTTCAATTCCTAGGATTCCAGTAGAAGTTATCACCTCTTAGTCTCAAACACTACCTGACTACCTATTAAAGTTATCACCTTTCAATCTCAAACCCTAATAGGATTCAATTCGCATCTGCTACTATGGGCATAAAGCATCTAGGAACGAATCAAATACTATTTCAATTCAGGCAAATAAATAATTCTAATTACATACGCATCGTCGGGATCACCTTAACCTTAGAACTAGGAATTTAGCCAAACATAATTGAAGACATATTCAATAGATTTAAACTAGCCAACAACATGTATGAATTATTCAATAAAAACGGGAGACAAGAAATTCAAATCTCAATAACAAAATAATTCAAGTTAACAAAGGCTAGAACGATAATACCAAAATCTTTAAAGTGCTAAAGCATGAAATTCCTTCTCGAAAATCAGTCCCTGTACGTGCGGCAGTCTAACCTCCTAAAACAAAACTAAGCAAAAGCTAAAACTCCAGAACTCAAATAAAACCTAAAGTTACGTCCTTAAAGAAAAGAAAATAAAACTAATCTAATTCAGCAATATCTAATCCTAAGCTGCAGCCGCCATCTCCAACTTGTAGTGGGCCGGCCCACATTAAGAAATCAGCAGCTTAAATCCAACTCCTCTCCCTGATGAAATTGCTGCCTCCGTCCCCATGCTCCAGGATTATAGTGGGCTGGTGTGGAATTTACTTCATTTTAGGCCTTGGCCCAACTTCAAATCCATACATGTAGTTCTCATTGAAAATAGTCTCATATCGCCTCCAAATTTGCACCTAAAATACCTGAAATCACAAAAGTACGAGTGTAGACTCCGAATACAAAATAATGCAAAATTAACAATAAAATATATAAAATATGCATGTAAATAAACTATTCTAATATGCAACTAGACTCCTAAAATATGTATAAAATGGATGTTATCAAATCCCCCAAGCTTAAACCTTGCTTGTCCCAAGCAAGTACATAACTAATGAGTCCACAAAATATGCAAAGGTTGTTTCAATCCAAGAGACAAGTGAGCAATGACCATGAAAGTCTAAACAAATGACAAGTTCCTTCCTAGGATGCTTCTCAATCAATGACAAGAAAGTAATTAGTTCCTCTACTCTAGACCTCACCAGGATAAAAAATAAAGCCACTCACACTCATGTGTTTAGGATATGTGTTTCGCTCAATTGTTACTTTGAAGGCTAACTATCATAAGCTTGTAACAATATCTAGATCTCCACTGCCAGAAACAATGCAAAACACAATCATGAGACATAAAATAGGGTTGTAATAGGGCCAAGGTATTTTGATAAGGCATGGATACATTTGGCCATGTGGTGCTAAATCCAAGGAAAAGAACTTCACAAAAATAACACAGCATAAACTGATTTTACAATAAGCTCAACAACAACCCAAAGTTCATCATTCTGCCTACGTACTTCTTTTCTTCTTCTTCATTCTTTTTTTTTCTTCTTTTTTTCGAATCTTTTTCTTCTTTTCAATGAAGAAGAAGGAAGCAAACTTAATGAACAGAATGGCACATATTATTGATCACCCACCATTTTATGCTCCTCCCCCAAGCTTAGTCCATGTCCACACTTAGCAAACTAAAATTCAATCCCCTGGATATGTAGGATATATAATAGGCTCAGATTGCTTTATAGAGCTTCAAAAGAAAAAGGCTATAAGGCTTAGGGGGCTTCAAGCAGAGGGAAATAATATTAGGGTGGTCAAGTAAGATATAGGCTCATGAAAAATAATGTCTCAATCAAAATGTAATGCATATTAGTCCTAAATGCAGTCTCGAAGAGGTATTGAAGCAAGTTCTAGAGATAGCAAGCAAAGAGAGATCACACAAGCAAATAAGAGGGCTTATGCAATTATAGTCCAAGAAAGGCTAACATGCTCACCGGGACATTTTGTCTAGAGTATCGGTTCTAACACATCTCAATCAAAGTCCACATGCTCAGGTCATTGTCAAAAGTTTGATCAATCATATCATGCTCATAATGCAATTGATCGGATCAGGCTGACCTTCACCAATGTCATGTACTCGGCGCCAAAAACTTAATGTGGCTAAAACCTACCCGTAAGTGTACGGGATCAGTTGTAGTAGTCAAGTGTCGATCCCACAAAGACCAATGTAATATTAATTGAAACGCTACCAGTGAACTAGGCCGGAAAGATATGAAACTAGAGAAGACTATAACTAAGCTAACAAATAATAACAAATAAAACAGGTTAAAATCAATGGGATAAATGTGTCTAAGGTTAAGGATCACCGCAACGATGCAACATTAAATAAAATCACACTTCACCTGAATCTAGTCCAAATTATTTGAAGGTAGGCTATCTAAGGTAATCTACTAACTCCTTTCAGACGATAGTAAACGTGCCTGGACTAAACTAACAATCGCTGTCGCACATAGCTAATCTCATCCAAACCCTTTAACGCACTTAGAGTCTAGGGATAAACTGAAATAACATTCGTTGTCGTGCTCCACTAATCCAATTCAAACCTAGAACATCTACGATAGTCTATTAATCCTCAAGAGTAATTAAGTTGTTGTCGCACAAATAACACTCAGGTTCAATTCCTAGGATTCCAGTAGAAGTTATCACATCTCAGTCTCAAACCCTACCTGACTACCTATTAAAGTTATCACCTTTCAGTCTCAAACCCTAATAGGATCCAATTCGCATCTGCTACTATGGGCATAAAGCATCTAGGAACGAATCAAATACTATTTCAATTCAGGCAAATAAATAATTCTAATTACATACGCATCGTCGGGATCACCCCAACCTTAGAACTAGGAATTTAGCCGAACATAATTGAAGACATATGCAATAGATTTAAACTAGTCAACAACATGTATGAATTATTCAATAAAAACGGGAGACAAGAAATTCAAATCTCAATAACAAAATAATTCAAGTTGACAAAGGCTAGAACGATAATACCAAAATCTTCAAAGTGCTAAAGCATGAAATTCCTTCTCGAAAATCAGTCCCTGTACGTGCGACAGTCTAACCTCCTAAAACAAAACTAAGCAAAAGCTAAAACTTCAGAACTCAAATAAAACCTAAAGTTACGTCCTTAAAGAAAAGAAAAGAAAACTAATCTAATTCAGCAAAATCTAATCCTAAGCTGCAGCCACCATCTCCAACTTGTAGTGGGCCGGCCCACATTAAGAAATCAACAGCTTAAATCCAACTCCTCTCCCTGATGAAATTGCTGCCTCCGTCCGTATGCTCCAGGATTGTAGTGGGCTGGTGTGGCATTTACTTCATTTTGGGCCTTGGCCCAACTTCAAATCCATATGTATAGTTTTCATTGAAAATAGTCTCGTATCGCCTCCAAATTTGCACCTAAAATACCTGAAATCACAAAAGTACGAGTGTAGACTCCGAATACAAAATAATGCAAAATTAACAATAAAATATGCATGAAAATGAACTATTCTAATATGCAACTAGACTCCTAAAATATGTATAAAATGGATGTTATCATTTGACTTGAGCATCGGAGGGGCTTTAGGGGAGATATGGCCCTCCCGCTGACTCGTTTTTTTGGTGCAGATCTTGTTCGTTGATCGGGCTCTTGGAAGATCTATCGTTGTCGGTTTCATTGATTTATTGGTACAAATTTATGCTACCACAGAAGTGATTATGACGTTTCAAACTCATGGATCAATGAGACTGTTATGGAATGGCGGGTTGGCAGGATCCTTCAGCCCATCTCGAGGCATACGACAAGGTGATCCTTTGTCCCCATATTTGTTCGTACTTTGTATAGAGCCTTTATGCCATATTATTAAGGATGCAGTGCATGGAAGTTCTTAGAGGCCGATTTTGGATGGTGGGTGCATGTCTCACACCTTTTCTTTACTGATGATCTCCTACTCTTCGTGGAGGGAACGGTCTCAGGCTAATGTTAGGAAAAGTTGCCTTGACCGTTTTTGCTTCGTTTTCGGTGAAAAGGTTAATTTTGCTAAAAGTCTAGTCTTGTTTTCTTGCGGTGTCTTGGCATTTGTTCAAGACAAATCAGTTCTTGCCTTGTAGTACTTGTCACTTCTGGTTTGGGAATGTATTTGGGTATTCCTACAATTTGTGGAAGAATGTCTCGAGGCAAGTATGCTTACTTGATAAAATTTTCAAACCGGTTGAGGGGTTGGCAATCTAAGACTCTTTCTTTAGCGGGTCAACTCACTTTGGCTATTTTGGTCCTCACGGGTCTTTCGTTGTATGTGATGCAATCGACACTATTACCTCATGTTGTTTGCGATGAGATTGATCAGAAGGTTGGTGGGTTTATTTGGGGGGTCCACGCCTGGCCATCGGAAGACCCACTTTCTCTGATAGGATGTTCTCTCTTGCCTAAGAATGGAAAGGGGTAGATGTTTGAAGTGTGCATTCCTCTAATTGTGCTACTTTGGCTAAGTTAGGGTGGCATGTACTTTAGGAACCTAATTATTTTTAGGGCGTGTGTTGCGAGGAAAATATTGTGTGGGTCGCTGCAAAGTTGATATGTTTCAATGCTCACCACGATCCTCTCTAATGTATTAGGGCATTGTTTATGGTGCAAAGACACTCTCAGAAGGGCTTAGGCCTGCTATTGGTAATGACCTTCAAACCAAATTTTGGTGACATTCATGGATCTATGATTGCCCCCCTTATGGATTTGTCCCTACAACCGGTCCCGAAAAATATCCAAGATTCAAAGGTCGCTGATTTTTCAACAACGAGGTGTAACCGAGTAAGCCTTTCCCCATTTCTGCCTAGAGAAATCCGATATTTTCTTGCATCTGTCGCCCTTGTTGATTGCCTTGATGCTACTGATTGTCTTTTTTTGGCAACCTAACTCTATGCATATGTTGTCTTCTAAGTCTGCACCTCCTCTCCTTAGACCGCCCTCGATCACTCCTGTAGATAAATTAAGGAAACTTATTTGGAAGACTTTGACTCAATAGTGAATTCGTCAATTCCTCTTCTTGGCGGCGCATGAGGGCTTTCTTTGTAACAGAAACTGAGTCCGTCATCACCTTGCTCACTCTATTGCTTTCCGTCGATGCATCCAAGACGATTCATTCCTTCATATCATGCGGGATTGCCATGTTGTTTGTGATATATGGATTACCCCTAGGGTTCTATCTCGCTCACCATCCTTCTTTAGTTGTGATATGAAACCTTGGCTACTCACGAACTTATCCTTGGATGGCATTTGGTGCCACACCTTTTCTTATTTGATTTGGCATATCTGGAAGAGGCACAATCATCTTTTGTTCCACGGGTCTGATGATTTGGACGGGATTTTGTCTCGAGTCCAATCTCTTATCTTAGCTTTTTTAGGTGGTTAAGTCTTCCCTGCTTTAACAAACACCGGGGCATGTCATAATCACTAGGGGTGAGAAAAATTATATGTTTCGCCGACCCAATCCGGCAAATCCGATCCAGAATTATCCATTTTCATAAATATTCGCTTAAATTTTATTCGTATCCAATCTGGGTGATCTTATCAGATACTCGGCCGAGATACGGATCAATGTTTTATATGTACCGAATCTCCGGTGATCCGGTACCATTGATATATTATATACATGTTTTTAGAAATGTTATAGAATAGTCTCCTAGTTTAAATGGTCATGATAATGTTTGTGCAACCTAAAGCAATTGATCGTTGGTTTAATTCTCCACAATAGTCTTTGATGTTTGTAACAAATTTTGCTAATTTCTTTTACTTTAAGTTATGTAGTAACCGGATAACTCAGATATACAAGTTGAATATCCATTGATCCAAGATACTTAGATTGAATTATAACATCAATTTTCGTTACCGGATAATTCGGATTATCCGAGTCGGATATCCTATGCAAATCGGATAATATTTTCCAAATATCTAACTAAATACGGATCAGATATCGATCAGGATATTACATCAAAAAATATCGGATATCCGATATGCTAGACATGATCGGATCAAAAATATCTGTTTGCTCACCCCTAGTTATCACACTCACAATTCCATCTACGATCCCCACCTTCAGATTGGCCCAAATTGAATATTGATGGTGTGTCTAAGCGGGACCTAGACATTGTCGATGGCGGAGGGGTTCTTCATAATGCTGCAAGTGCTTTTGTCCGAACTTTTGTCTTCCATTATGGGCATTGTACAGCTCTTCGAGATGAACTTTGGTCAGTCCTCCATGGTCTTCTATTGGAAGCCCAATTAGAAGTGCAACGCTTGATTTTAGAATGCGACTCCACGGGAGTATGTTTGTTGTTGTAGGAGCCCAACCTTCTAACTCATACTAAGTATCAACTAGTGGATCAATGTCGTCGATTTCTTTGCGACCATGGCTAGGAGTTTTGTATTTTTCATAGTCCTTGTAAGGGGAGCTCAACGCCTGATGTTGTAGCCAATTGGGCCCTATCTTTAGATATAGACTTTGGTATTTTTTGTATCCTCTTGCCTGTATTAGCTCATGTTTTTCTTCTTCTGCATTTTCTACTAGTTTGCATGATGTAACCCCTCGGGGGATGCTACTCTTTCTAATTAATCAAGTCTTGTTGGGCCTAGCCCTCTTGTAGACAAAAAACATCATTTATAAAGATACAAAGAAAAAAGTCAGTACTACAAAAATGCTATTTTAGATCATGATATAATAACACAAACATCATATAGCCTGTTTAATAAGGGATGAAAACACTGGATAATTTTATTTTCTTTTAAATTTTACAATAATAATAGCAAATAGCTCGGATATATGACAACACGCCCGAGTTTTGTAAGTACATAGCTCTGTGATCCATGTGGGAGACTGATATATTAATAAAATAACCTAGACCTTGTCTAATTGAAAAACACCCGAGATATTTATTTATGTTATTCGAATTGCATATTATTATATATCTCGGATACCTTGGGGTTCGGGCCCATTTTTGGATAGAAATTTCATTCATGAAACGTCATAATCAACTTGATATGTTCTGCTTAGCTGAAACAAAAGCTAATGATACCATACTTCAAGCCGTTGTTGGATCTGTCCAAACTCGAACCTCTGGACGAAACAAACTACAAGAGGTGGTCCTAGAAGATGCTGATTTTCTTCGAGCAGTTGGAGGTCGACTACGTTCTCCTACAACCAGTCCCGACTCCTACTGCACCGACTACTGATTCGGTCGTTCCTAACATTCCAAGGATGGACGGATTTGCATCTCAGGAAGGTAATTTGACTGTTACAGATGACTAGATGAAAAAATATGAATCTGATAACAAAACAGTTTGTGGTCATCTACTCAGTCATGTTACGAACCCTATTTTTGATTTACTGGCTACCCACAAATCTGCAAAGGTGATGTGGGATTTATTGGAGACTAAATATTCTACTGATGATGTTGGAAAGAAAAAGTACGTGTGCGGAAAATTCATGCAGTTCAAGATGGTGGACGAAAAGCCTACCATGGCTCAAGTCCATGAGTACGAGAATTTGGTGGCTGGCATCTTGGCTGAGGGGATGAAAATGTGCGAGGTTCTGCAGGCAAATTTCTTGATCGAGAAGCTGCCTGATTCTTGGGCCAACTACCGCAACCATCTGAAGCACAAGAAGAAGGATCTGACCCTGGTTGAACTCGTCAGCCATATAAAGATTGAAGAGGCGAATCGCCTCAAGGATAAGCCTGCTCCTAAAGTTCCTGATAATTCGGTTAAGGCTAATTTTTTAGAGTCTTCTACCAATGCTGGCAGGTTCAAAAAGAAGGACTCAAATGATGGACCTAAGAAAGACAAGGAGTTGGCCCAAGAAAGACAAGGTGCAAAACAAGAAGGGTCCTAATTTCAAGAAGCAGGGAAAGCCTACTGACAAATCCAAGCAAGGTTACTACGTCTACAGGAAGCTGGGACATCGAGCTTTCCAATGCTTCCGCAGGGCTGACAACCAGAAGAACGTCTCAAAGCCTAATGGAGATCAGCCCAAGCCCCATGCCAACCTTGCTGAAGGAAACGACCAACTGATAGCTATGATCACTGAAGCAAACCATGTAGCTGAAAAGGTAGAATGGTTGTTAGACACAAGAGCAACCAAGCATTTATGTGCTGATAGGGAGCTCTTTGCTGAGTTCGAGGAAGCTGCTGAAATAGACCAAGTCTATATGGGGAACTCAACTGTCTCTCAGGTCCTTGGGAAAGGGAAGGTGTCTCTGAAAATCACTTCAGGGAAGTCTCTTTTATTGCAAAATGTTTTATATGTACCTTCTCTGCGTAGGAACTTGATTTCATCTGGTTTGCTTGAAATTGCTGGGATAAAACAAGTGATTGAATCTGGTAAAATAGTTTTATCTAAAAATGGTGAATTCATAGGTAAAGCCTATAGGTCTGGATGCTTGTATGTGCTTGAGAATGTGATTGATAATGAGAATGTTTATTCTTCTGCTTATATCGTTGAGTCTTTGGATTTATTACATGGTAGACTTGGACATTTAAATGTTAAATTTGTCAATCGTTTGCATGCAATGGGTTTAATTACGAATTTGGCAAAAGATGGTCATGGTAAATGTAGTGTGTGTGTTGAGGCTAAATACAAGAGAAAGCCTTTTAATTATGTTAATGAAAGGACAACTGAGTTGTTGGAATTAATCCATTCAGACTTAGCAGAATTTAGAAACACATAAAACAGAGGTGGTAAGAAGTATTATATCACTTTTGTGGATGACCATTCTAGATACACCAAATTGTATTTATTGAGATCCAAGGATGAAGCTGAAAATGTGTTTTACATTTATAAGGCATAAGTAGAAAACCAACTGAATCGGAAAATCAAAAAGGATTAGATCTGATAGAGAAGGTGAATACATTAACAACTCTTGGAAGGAATTCTGTGAGAACAATGGCATAATTCATGAATTTACAGCTCCATACAGCCCACAACAAAATGGTATAGCTGAAAGGAAAAATAAAACTTTGAAAGAAATGATGAATGCTTTGCTTTCTAGTTCTGGTTTGCCTGAAACACGTGGGTGAAGCTGTATTGACTGCCAACCATATTCTCAACAGAGTTCCTCATAAAAAGCTAGACAAGACACCTTATGAATTATGGAAAGGGCATTCGCCTAATCTGAAATTTCTGAAAGTGTGGGGGTGTCTAGCTAAATTGGGATTGCCTGCCTTTAAAGTTGATGCAATCGGATCTAAAACTTTTGATGTTGTATCTATTGGTTATGCTAAAAATAGTGCAGCTTATCGATTCATGTGTTTGAGTGATCGTTCATTGTGTGAATATCGTGATGCTGAATTCTTTGAGCATATATTTCCTTTAAAGAAAAATGATGTGCAAATTGATTATATGCCTAGCGTTGTTGCATCTTCCTCCATGACTTTACCTTCCATGCCAATTGATGTTGAACCTAGGAAGAGTAAGAGGCAAAGAAAAGAAACTAGTTTTGGTCCTGATTTTGTGACTGATTTCCTGATTGAACTCAATGATTATGATGAATTGAATGATACATTCATTAGTGTGCATATGCTAGAGGATGATCCTAAGACATATGATGAAGCTTTGAGTTCATTGGATGCTAGTTTTTGGAAAGATGCAATTAAAAGTGAAATAGATTCAATTATGTCTAATCACACATGGGAACTAGTTGACATGCCTAAGGGAAACAAAGCCATTGGATGTAAGTGGATCTTTAAGAAGAAACTTAAGATAGATGGCTCAGTTGAGAGGTATAAGGCAAGACTAGTTATTAAAGGATTCACTCAAAAATATGGGATTGACTTCTTTGACACTTATTCTCCCGTGACTAAGATCTCTACCATACGTGCATTATTTGCTTTAGCTTCTAGCTAAAAGTTGGTAGTACATCAGATGGATGTTAAGACTGCATTTCGAAATGGTGATCTTAATGAATAAATTTATATGGAACAACCTCTTGGGTGCATAGTTCCAGGGCAGGAGAACAAGGTGTGCAGACTCAAGAAGTCACTTTATAGGTTGAAGCAAGCACAAAAGCAATGGTATGAAAAGTTTCATTAGACTATTCTTAGCTTTGGCTTTAAGGTCAATGGATCTGATGCATGTGTTTACTCAAAAATGTTTGGTGTTGATTGTGTGATTATATGTCTATATGTTAATGACATGCTTATCTTTGGGACACACATTAATGTCATTAACACGACCAAACTATTTGTGTCCTCTCGTTTTGATATGAAAGACTTAGGTGAAGCTGATGTGATTCTAGGTGTTAAAGTAACTAGAACTGAAAATGGTTTCACCTTGTCTCAACCACTATGTAGAGAAAGTATTAAAGAAATTTAATCAATGTGATGTGGTGCCAGTAAGAACTCCTTATGACTCGAGCATGCAATTAAAGAAAAATTGTGGTGATAGTGTATCACAAAATGAATATGCTAAGGTAATTGGGAGTTTGATGTTTCTAATGAACTGTACTTGGCCTGATATTGCTTATGTTGTTAGTAGACTTAGTCGGTATACACATAACCCTAGTAAGGATCATTGGTGTGCACTTAACAGATTATTGAGATATCTAAGAGGCACTATGGATTGGGGTTTGCACTTTGTTGGTTATCCTAAAGTTTTAGAGGGATACTGTGATGCAAACTGGGTTACCAACAATGATGAAGTTAGCTCTACTAGCGGTTATGTTTTTACATTATGTGGTGGTACTATTTTTTGGAAGTCTTCTAAACAGACTTGTATTGCTAGGTCTACTATGGAATCTGAGTTCATAGCTTTAGACTTAGCAAGTCAAGAGGCTGAGTGGTTAAGAAGCTTACTAGCTGACTTACCATTGTAGGGGCGCCCAACTCCCACTAATTCTCTACAGTGTGACTCTCAATATGCTATCTGTGTAGCTAATAGCAATGCCTATAATGGCAAGAAGAGACACATTCGGATTAGACATGCGTCTATAAGACAGCTGATCACGAATGGTGTACTTAGTTCGGAGTATGTGAGAATAGAGAGGAACATTGCAATTCCTTTGACTAAAGGACTAAACAGAAGATTAGTTCTTGATACGTCGAGGGGAATGAGACTCAAACCCGTGAGATGAGGAAGTATTGGTGGATCCCCTTTGTGGTCAAACGAAGCAATAAAAAGACTTATATGATGGTACACTACATCCCATTTCTATGACAAGTGTACTTTAGAGGTTGAGAATTAGCTCTTAATGAATTCATCGCCCAGGATTTGGGTGGTCCTATTGAGACAGACTTGATGAGTTCACCGATGGAATAATGAGAGGTTGAGTTATTAAACTCTTAATGACTTTATAGCCCATACTGGGTGGTCCTTTTGAGACATGACTTGATGAAGTCATCTACTAGAGTGTGAAGGGTTAGCCTCCTTCTATGAAAAAACTCGGGTGATCTTTCTAAAGCACTCTTTAGCATCCCAAGGAAGAACTGACTATTTTATTACAGGTGTTATCGAGGAATCACATGGACCTTAGGTAAGAGGCGTGTTGTTAAGGACAGTACTTGAATTAGAGAGTTCAAGACTCGTTCACTCTTTAACGAAAGGACTACTTGACTTCACTATGTGTTGGTTCAAATCGTAAGATACCTACACTTAAGCTTCAAACCTTACAATATGCTCAAAACTTGTTTTTAAACTATTTTGAAAAATATTTCTGCACTGTGGGGGATTGTTGGGTGTATAGAACTTTTTCAAAAGCATAGTGGGGCTTTTTGCTTCCCACATCAAGATTTTGGGAGGTTGAGAGACTAGTATATATTTGGGGCTTTACTTGTTACAATTAGTTGAGTTAGAAAGGTGTCCCCCTCGCGCGCGTCGCCGCCGTCCGTCCGGTTTCGGTCCGTGTTCGTGGCACGTGCGCGGTGTGGTTGGGTGTGACCTATTTTACGAGTCACATTAGTTTTTGGGCCTTTTAAGTTTCGGAACGTAAATTAATTACGTTTCGATTCTTCCGATTTGTTTTAAATTTGAAATTTAAATTTGTTTGAACCAATCAAACTTTGTTGTAACTGCCCCTTAATTTCAGTGTAACAGCCCACGTTTTTCTGAGAGTAACTCTCTGCAGTTACAGAGTTTGTTTTAAGTAGAAGAATTTCTGGCTTTACAGAACACACAACGAAAACCAATCTCTTCTCTCAAACGATTTTGTTCTAAGCATACCCAACTGATTCCAGTCCTTCGTTGGCGAGAGCCCGCGATCGAAAGGCGCTGTGAGAACCTTGGGGGGCGACGCCGATCTGACAAAGCTCTGGTGGGTCAGAGCGAAATCGCTTCTAAGGCAGCGGATCCCATACCGCGATGCAGCAAGTTTTCGTTCGAATTTTTCAATCGGTTTTCAACGCGGCCCTACACACAATTTTTAGTAAGGTCTCATCTAGTTCAATTCTGGTTTTGTAGTAACAGTTACACAATTGGGGGATACGTACTCGATGGTCGGACGGCTCGATCAGTCAATTAAGTGTTTAATGAAGGGTTAAAGATCTAGATTCGGGATTTGGGGGAGATGGATCCGAGACTTGCAGAGACTTGCAGGTGAATTTCTGAATAATCAATTTATTTCAATGTTCTTACAGAGTTATTGTGCTCATTTACTTAGATTATAAGTTTAGGTTGATTTTTGTGCTGAATTTGGTTTCTTGCTGCTAAAAGGGGGAATTTTGATGTGGTTATGTTACTTGTTAGGTTATAAAGTGCAAAAAACGAGTGATAGTTGATGGGGATGGATACCACCAGACCCGTAGATAAGGGTGTTCAAGTGGACCGACCGCACAGTGCCCCCAAATATTTAGGGCCCAATATATTTAACGTGTGCTAATAATTTTACACAAAAAACCTCTTGCTCAGATGGTATAGTACCTCCTCTTTAATAATGAGCTCCTGTGTTCGATCCTCTTAAACCCCAAAATCTACTTTTTTTTTCCTCTTTCAGTGGGGCCCATCTACCTTGGGTAATGAATACACGTAAATCAGTGTTGGTTGTTGTGTACATTTACTTTCCCCTTGTTTAATTTTCTTTTATTAAATCCTCACATAATTCCTTCTCTTTCATGTGTCCCCTTTTCCCATGATCTCCTACTTTATATAGGCATTTAATCCCTATATTAATTAGGCAATTTTTAATTTCTTATTTTGTCAACTAATCTTACTATTTTCTAAATTAAAAATAAAATGATTATATAGACAAGTATGAATTAGGGATAGATTTTAACACTCAACTAAAGCTTCAGTCAAAGTTAGATACAAGTATAAAGAGACAATTAATTTGTGGAATTTGTGAATAATTTATTTATCATGTAAAAATTATAAATGCTAATAACACATAAGACTATCTTAAAGGTTTTTACATGTCTTTCAATCACTCCATCAAAGAAAAATTTATATACTAGCATGTATTACTATTGATTTTTTTTTTCATAAAAGTGAACTGTATTATTTTTATTATTCTATATCAATTAAGTGTATAATCAACTAATGTAATGTAGTGGTAATGATAAATTTAGGTTTTAGATATTTCTTGATTAATTATTATTTAGTATTAATAAAAATGATTTGTTTTCTAATAAATATTATACATCAAATTATTTTATTTTCAACAAAGTGTTAAATTTTAAAAATAAGCCTAAAGTTTATTTTGTATTAATTTGTCCCAATTCTAAGTATAGTACAACATTACTAAATAATTAGACAATTTTTAAAATTATAGATTTGGCACAGGGCCCCCAAAAATATTGGAACGGCCCTGGATACCACTTGAAGATCTTATTAGCTGGAGAGACATTAATACGAAAATAAAGAAAGAAACTAGCTAGTTCACTTTGTTCATGTTCTACCATTTTCCTACTATAGTTATTGGAGTCAATGATTCTTTGCTTCAATTACTGAGATCATATGAAAGAGATTAAATTTAGGTTACTTGGTTCATATATCTAGTCTGACAATGAATGTTGATGAATGCAATGGTCTATTCATTTCCACAAGATTGTATAAATTTAGGTTTTGAATGAAAAAAATCCTATTCAAGAAAACCCAAACAAGTGCTTTAAGACAATTCTTACTTCTTGAGATGTATGCAACCCAAGATGTAGATGTATTTAATGAATTTATTGGATCCAAGGAAATGGAAAGCTGTTAGGACATGGAAATAAAAGTGAGGTTTATGTCCAAAGGTTGTATCTAATTGATTATCTTGACTAATCGAATTGGAGCGTAGCCTAAGTGCATTATCAATCTGCAATTCATAGCCTTATCGACGTAAATCGGGGGTGTTACACAATGAAATTGATCCCCTTCAGATCGAACCTTGTTTTTGCATTGTTTGCATGAATGATAGTACCATCTAAATGTGTTGTTAATGTTCTCTATCGTAACAACAATGATGCATTGACATGGCTGCAAAATAAGATTACATTTGGTGGTGGTAAACAATCAAAGTCTAACATTAAATATTATAACTATTAATATTAAAATATAATAAAATTATAAAATTATCTTGCTGATATATAGAATTTAATCAATCGGATTAAACAATGCGATATCTAATAATTGACCCAATAAAGAATATGAAGGTCCACTTGTAATTGAAGTAATTTTGTTCTTACCAGCATGAACAGTGAAGATTAGCCTATGTTGTTTGCTATAGTTGAGGTAGGTTAAGCATGCGACAACTGATAACAAAAGCTTCTGTGTTTTTTTATCGGTGATGTACTTTGATAAGAATATAGAGTAATAATTGAAGTATAGTTCACCTCATGATAATTTATCGTATTTCTATAGGTGACGTACTTCTATAGGCTCTATGCTAACAAGAATGATATTTTGTTGTAAACCTTTAAAAAAAAGGCTTCAGTAGAACTAATTTATTTAGGAAGAAAGCCACCAATCTTCACAAAAATGAGGGTCCTTAATGAATCTTCAGATGATGATCACTAGGTATCTGATGCCAATTTTGCGTTTGAACGAGTTCTTCATATGCAACATTGGGTAACACTCTCTACTAGAATTTGGGTGCAGAATGTAAGTGCTAGAACTTGGACTCGGTTTTTAACAGTAGATGATATATATGAGTGCAATTCTGGATGAAAAACTTCGGAAGGCACTGGGATTTGGAATTGTGACCAAGATGCACATAACAAGTATGCACATTGTAGGGAAGGTGTGCAATTACTTGTTCAATTTGTCATGGAAACTTGATATTTTTCTATTATGCCTATGGGACATGTGTAGTAAAAATCTAATTTTCAAGGTGTTGCGTGGCTTGGTTCGTGGTACTCCAGGTATTTTCCTGTTGTACATCTACCTCCATGTATAGGATTCTTCATCATGGTTGGGTATTTGTTGGCACTCTTTTGACCGACTCATAATTTCAAGTCTAAGTTCATTCCTGTCACTTTCCTAGTTTCTTAAGACATAGTTAAGATGCAACCTTAGTTTTTTCACTATGCTGACCTAATATTAGATATAGTTTCAAGTTTCAACTCACTTTACATAAACAACGTTTTGTATCTAGTCTTCATAATTAAACAAGAGATCGTGGCTGAGTTGACATGTCATCTATAACTATAAGGGGTTTAATATAGGAAAAGGATATACTTTAATTAAACACCTTATATAATTTTGTACCTATAAGGTATTTATATACTAGTTAAGAGTTAGTTTGTTGCATGTTAATTAAAGTTTTATCCTTGTCCTAGTTCACAACAGTTTGTTAAATGATGACATTGATGTGTACAATGAGATCCTTTGGACTGTGAAACATGATTTCTGTCACCTCTAGCTAGGCGTTCAATCATTTGAACTAAATACTTAGGCTAGAATGGGATACAGTAGAGTTTTACTTCAACTCTCTTTGGTGAAATCCGAACCATTAAAATCATTCAGATTATCTTCATTCTCTCTACATGACTTGATCGCTCAAGCCCCATTTAAGGTGTATCCCATCTTTAAGACCAACTTTCTTCTTCTTTGTTTCCTAGCCTCATGAATTTCTCGAGCACTTGAGTCATCTCTTCGAAATATGTCGTAATCATGGTGAGACGTGAGTCATCAAATGGTTTAGTAAATCAACCCATAGTGTTATGTAAAATCAACTCTACCGAACCCAAACCAAAGTTGGAGTGATGTTTGCGTTCAACTTTAGTAATTTTTGGGTCTGAACTATATAAAGACAGATATTTGTTTATGAGGAAGGAATGGAGTTTGTTTCTATTGTGTTGCTACTTTTATTGATAGAATTGCATATAAGACTACCATGATCAATAGGCTTCATTGCAAGAATGGAACAATTACTCTAATTCGAAATCCAATGAAGTCTATTCTTTACACACACAAAATTACCATTATATTTTTTTGTCCAATGTAAGTAAAATTTGATGAAAGAAAAATGACAGATTTACAAATAACCTTTACCAAACAAAGAGTAAAGGTGATAAGTACATCTCAAACTCCCATCAGTGGTCTTAGAAAACCACATTCATCAACACCAAAAAAGTCAGCAAGGTACCAAGCATATGTATCTCTCCATATATTTGGAAGAAATGCTTCTATCATGAAGCCAAGCCCCCTTGCTAGATCGGTATACGAGCAAGCTCATATACTCATCCACAAGGAGAGGGAGTTGGCACAAATGGAATCCACGTCCACAAAGGCATACAAGCCCCAACCTTGCACTCCACATGAAACAACCACCACATACAACTCACAAATCAAAGCACGGTCTAGAATAATAAACCATGCAAACACACAACTTCCAAGGTGTAAGATTGAGACGCCTTAACTCCAATTACGGGTCATTGTGTACCTGCATACACTCACCATAGGCTTAGATCAGTTATGCCTCTATCATGTGGATCACCCAGGTACTAGATCGGTAAGCAAGCATGCTTGCAAACTCATCCGCACTAGGAGAGGGAGTTGGCACCACAATACAAACAATTCAAGGGCCACACAGGACCACAATCAATCAAGTGAGACAACCATAATATAGGTCTAAGGAGCCAAACTTCATCCGACATCGCAAACACATCACAACCCTAATCTCATCTCATGTCCCCTCCCCTTCCGACTTCTTGGGTCAATCTTACAAAACAAGCTAAATTTGCATTGAACAATAATAATGACAACAAAGTCACGGGGAGTGAGAACTGACCTTTAGAATACATGATCATAACTTGCACGCCATGTATAATAAATGAGCTCATTGAATGCTAACAACTTAACCTGGAATATCATATTCTTTCTTCCCTGAGCAGTTGTAAACCAGTTTAGCCAGTACTAATACTCTGTTAGCGAATTCTGATTCTCAACCATGTCAGCACCTCCTAAAAACAAGTCTAATAAACGGGCAGACACACCACAGATGTTCTTCAGTCTCCCCATCAACCCCACATAAAGAGTCAATATTCTGGACACTAAGACCATATTTCTGCATCTTATCTTTGGTTGGGAGCCGCCTCAGATTAGCTAAACATAGAATAAAGCTCCATTTCTTAGGATGGATACCCTCCTATAGAACAGAATTCCAGCTGACTTCTTGCTCTTTCGGCTTGATCACATCATACATCTTACAATTTCCCATAACCTCTAGTAACTGAACCAAGATCAATAGTATGGAGTGTGTAAGTCTGAGGGGGAGCATCAGGACTTCAGGAGATAAGAATTTCTCTTTGATAACATCTCTTAGCCTTAAATCTGTTCTCCAAATCCGTGACTTATGAGAAGTTTCAGTGATAGTCCAGAAGTCCCTCCGCCTAAGTAGGTTCTTATTAACACACCGTGTCCCTACATTCTCTTTCCTACAATGTATATCATGGAGGAACTTGAGAAGAATAGTTTTGTTACAGTACAAAAGCTCTTTGAAATTCAGACCACCCTCAACAAATGGCGATGTAACTCTATCCCAAGACACTAACGACCCCTACTTTTCTCCTCCTCCCCCAACAGATATGATTGAAAAACAACAACAATCTTATCAACCCCTTTAGGAATGGAAATGGGTTAGGTGATGGATGGGTGGACTACATCCATCACCCGACCCAATTTCTATAACTGATCACCCAACTTGACTTGCTCTCGAAAATCATACCACCCGAACCCGATCCACCCGTCGGGTGAACGAGTGGGTCGGGTGATTTTTCGGGTGAGCTTCATCATTTTAAGTTTTATAAAATTTTGACTATAAAAATTGTAAAATCACAATTAAATAACAAAAAAGTTATAATTAAGACGTCTCATACACGATATACCAAATAAAACCCATGTCCACAAGACAACAAGCTATTGTCTTCATTCAAGATTCAAGACAATCATCCTAGAAAATTAAATCAACAGTACAATCATAATACAAGTCTTTAATTTCACCAATCTTCATTCAACTCCACCTTAGAAAAGCAAATTCTAACACACAAAAACAAATTCGGTGTTATTTATTCAAATGCAAATAGATTATATGAATATAAAGTAACGAAAACAATTAAGTTACATTGATAAATCATGCACTACAGATAACTATTAAAAACAGTTATACCAATAATATAATATTATTCTGGTTCAATCTTGTATACTCATGCCACTTTTTATCCAGCTAAGATTTCTCAAATAAATTCAAATTGCAAAAGTGATGAAACAAACTCAAGCCACATTCAGTCAATAAATCAACCAAAAAGCAGAAAACTTGAAAAAGAAATGATTTTGATTAACCACAAATCCGCATTTCTCTAAATGTAGTCACTTGATCAATCTTCAATCCATGTCAAATTGTCAATACGTCAGTCCTATAATCTTTAATAACTTGGTCCTATAATAATTCACTCATTCTAATGAAATGATTTTCATTTAAGCATCGATTAGTTCTATGATTTCTCTCTTTTCCATTGTGCAAATCTTGAAATATTAAGAATTAGTTACTCACGTAGGTAATCAATTTGTTAACAATATGTGCAACTCATTAATTACTAAAAAAACAACATGTGCTGTAGATAAATATATACAATCTGTGAACTAGTGTTTCATCAGAAAATCAATTAACTTTAAGGCCCCGTTTGGTATGCTGTCTGGATTCGGACTGAAATCAGGAATCAGAATGGAATCAGAAATCAGAATAAATCATTCTTGTAGCTTGGTGTTTGGTATGCTGTCGGAATGAACCATTCCTGTAAATTTGTTATTTGGTATATTGTCGGAATGAACCATTCCTAAAAAATGTTATTTGGAATTTGATATTAGAAATTAAATCATGTTTTATATTATAAATTTGATTTTCATGTTTTCACAACTATATATATATATATATATATATATGCTTTATATGTAAAACTAAATATTATATATTTGATTATCATGTTTTCACAACTATATATATATGCTTTATATATGAAACTAAATATGAAGAAAAATACAAAATTAACATAGGCAAAAATATGATCCAATTATCCGAGTGTCTTGTAATATTATATGTTCACAACCAAATTATATCATAACTAGTCTCAAACTACCCAAAAAATTACAAGGCTATCACCACAAATGTTTGACAAAAGTTTCTTGCAATCACTGTATGAAAATGATATATAGAAAAGATCCACTCCAACCTCCACTTGGACCACCAACTCAACGAAGGAGTTTGAAGACATAACGAGCCTTTCACTCGTCACTTGGGCAGCTGTAAAAAAACATCCATTTCACTTGGATTATTACCTAGAATACGAGCAACATCAATGGCATTATCCATAGAGATTCCATCTATCATGGCAATATCAGAGAGTAATTGCTTCTTTTTCTCAGTTGCTTCAAGCTTGCGAGCCTCCACAACCTTCTCACACTCCTCTACAGCAACCATAGAACTTGCAATTTTGTCTAGGTGTGTGTTCATGCCATCCATTGTACTTGCCCATTTCTCAGTCAAGTCATTCTTACCCCCACTTCCAAAAGATGCTCTTCGTTTCTTTTGCTTCTTCAAAGGTGGTGCAGATGGTAACTCTGTCACACCTTCCAAGTCTTCTACTTCATCTACAAGATTCACGATAGTATTTTCCAAATCATGAATTGCATCATCTATGTCTTCCACTTCAGTTCCTTTAGCCCGGTGAACACCAAAGATAACATCTAGCTTATGAAGATAGGGAAATTCCATCCTCCATAATCCTTTAGCCTTAGGACGTCCCTACACATGATAAAATATATTACTTGAAATTATATAAAAGAAAGTAAAATCACATAATACAAAGTTAGAGTTAATACCAAACAGAATTCGTCAAATGCTTGTCTTTCACATTCAATCATGTGTTTTCATCATCCCACTTGAACCCCGACATGCGTAACATCTCTGAAAAGAGTGTATACTTCTCCCTGAACCACTTGATCTTGGAATCAATGTGAGGGCTAACCTTTATGCCCGTTGTAGGAAACTTTTAATTTAACTTTTTCTCCAAGACAAGCGTAAATCCAACCTTAAAACCTCCTTCAGAATGTCACTGAGGATCATCTTTATAATCCACCATGAAATCTAACAAAGAAGTTATATCTTGCTTATTCCAATACCTTTTGTTTTTTCCTGGTCCCGATGCACTTTGCGATGCTTTGTCCATCCTAAACAAGTTCATAATATTAGATTTTCAAGTTCGGAAACTGACGTGGCCTAAGGTCGTTATGCCAAATCAAAGTAAACCTCAACTTCCAAACTAGTATAGTAAGCAAGCAAGGGTCGAAATCCCAAGAGAATCACAAGCGTCTATATTCCTGTCACAAATTGAATACCAATCGAACAATAGTAACAAAAGTTTTTTTTTTGAGGTTTTAATCAAGTAGAAAATAAAACAGAATAAATAATATGCAATCAAATGTGAGAAAACACTTAGCCAGGCAATTTCCACTTAAGTTTTGGTTGGTTGATCCTAGATTACTTCCAATTCCTTCCTATGATTATTCCTGTCCCGATCTTGTATAGATTAATAAGGAAACCATCCCTAATAACCCTTACCAATGAATAACCCTAGCACCACTAGTGATTCAACCCAAAGGCAGCAATGAACATAAGAATTAACCATGATACACATAACACCTCAACCAGAAGCATTCAACATGTAATCAAATCTCTACATAGATAAAATCCACCAAAGCAAATAAAACCTATGCTTGCCACTCCAGACCAGGACGTTAGCCCAACAGTTTCCTAGTCATAGCAATATGAATAACAATCAATAAACCTAGATGGCCTGTCTAGACAAATCAATAATTATTCAATGATATTCTGCTTAAGAGAAGAGATATAGATCAATAGGAATTAAGAAAGGGAACATAACCTCACAACCAATAATCAAAACTTAAGCTTCCATTTCCAGACTAAGCAAAAGTGCTTAGCCTTCCATAGTCTTGAGAAAACACAATGATGTAAAACTAAAACCTGATATGAGAGTCTCTCTAGAATGAGCTCTCTTCCTAGGTTAAATAGAAAAAAGAACTAATATGGGCCTAACAAGTTCCTAAGCCCAAAAAGAAAAGAAACGAAATAAAATGGAAAAATAAGAAAAGAAATTAGAAAAGATAGACTCGGGAAAAGTCAGAACTTCTAGCGTCGACGACTCACGATCGCGGCCCATTTACCGCGATCGCGGCCTCTTGTGGCTCTGTGCTCTTCACATTCCTCCGCGCCTGCGGAAAACTCTCGACTTGCCCGAGGAACCGCGATCGCGGCACCCTTGCCCGCGGTCGCGGTTAATGCTCGGCCTTCACTCCTTGGCTTCGCCTCCTAACCTCTCGTCTTCACTTCCTTGGCGTCTTCTTTTAGTGGCTTCCTTCCTCAGTGTCTCCTATGATATCCAAAATAGCTCATACACCTCCAAAAACACCAGACTTCGTCCCCAAACGCCATGCACAAGAATGTGTCTAAATCTACCCGAATGACACTAATAAAACCCTCTAATAACTCTTAGTTAATCCCTACAAAGTAGTGCTTATCAGAAACATAACCATCAACTAAACAAATTCAAATACATAGACTCTTTTAAAGTTCAAATACATAACCATCAACAAAACATAATCAAATACATAACAGACCATCAACTAAAAACCTCAAATACATAACCATGGCATAAAGTTGAAATGCATAAAGATCAAAGCCATAAACAAGTTCAAAAATATCTTGATCTCCAATTGTTAAACGAAGTCAACGCTAAAGAGTTCCTAAATGCAATCCATGAATATGATGCTACAACATGAGTGATATATTCGGGTTCTTCGCTCTCTTCTTGCTCCTCATTCCTCTCACTTCCTCCTCATCGCTTTCTTCTTCCTCACTCTCTTCAATAATATCTTGTTCGGTTGGCATATGCTTTCGAATAAGGTTATGCACCAGAGCGCATGCAGTAACAATACAACCTTGAGTTCGTATTGGAAAGAATGAGGGGCTTTGAAGAATAGCCCATCTTCCTTTTAAGATTCCAAAGCATCTTTCTATTACATTTCTAGCTTTGGAGTGTTTCATGTTGAAATACTCCTCTGCAGTTGATGGTTGATTATTTCCCAATTCTTTCAAGTGATATCGATGGCATCTATAAGGAGTTAGGAACCCCTTATAGTTGGTGTATCCAGCATCAGCTAGGTAATAGTTACCTTGTCACATAACAAAAGAATATTTGTTATTTCCTATCCTTAAATAAGTTTGAATAATGTAATTTTGAATAATCACCTTGTGGCACTTTTAAACCCCTAGGTCGTGAAAGAGCGTCGCGAAGGACACGACCATCATGTGCAGAACCTTCCCAACCGGGCAATATATATGAATTCCATTTTAGGTGTACACACACCTAACACATTCATAGCAAGATCACATTTTCTAGTTCGGTATCTTGATCTAACATTGTTAGGCACGTGAACACTAATGAATGTTCCATCTAGTGCTCCTATACAATTCTACAAAAACAAGAATGATTGTGAGAAAATTTTCTAAATAAAGCATTAATTAAATATTTAAAAAAGTTGTTTGTGATACCTTGAAAATTTTCGATCTACCATCTTCGTAATCTTCGGGTATCGGTGTAGGTTTTTTTAGCAAGTGATGATGCAACTTAAGAACCGCAAGAAGACAAAGGTTGAATTGTCGACTTACACTCTCCCCGCTTCTTAGAAAGTAATTTCCTATTGACCTATTTTTCTTATGATGAGCTAAGGTAAACAAATACATGGCAACAATCTCATCCACTTCCATGTTTTTTGTTCTACTCAATCCCCCTATTTCTTTAGTTATCTCACAATGCACATCATTTATACAAATAATATTTTTCAAATTTTGCATTCTATGACGTATCTTATATTTTTTCTCAAATTGAATCTCTCTAATTTGAGAAACTTGTTCTCGTAACATCATAGTTGTTATCATAACAAATCTAACAATGATCGTTATTAGTAGTTGAATGCGCTCTTGTTTTTTCCTTCCTCCTCCTTTCCGAATCATGTTCAAAAGAATTCATCACTACACACCATTTTACACAAAATATCGGGATTAATGAATCACATGGACAAATTACATACTAAAATATGAAATGACTGAATTACATTATTTGTTGAAAAAGAATCATATCTAATACTAAGCTTAGTTAATAACAGTAGCTTATTCTAATAACAGTAGCTTATTCTATAACATAGATACTGTATCGAGTTTAGTTAACAAAGCTTAGTTAATTTTAATTTCATGTAGTGTTGACAATCTCTAACACAACATTCTCCACTACTCTATCATATTGACACGAAACTCGATTTCTAATATATATACCCGATTTCTAATATATATACCCCTCAATCCAATTTTTAATCTCCAATTTCTAATCGAGTTTAATTCTATAAACTCAATCTCCAATAACAGTAGCTTATGAACATGAAAAAAGAGCCATGAACATAGAATATTGATTTTTCAATCTCCAATCTCCAATTTCGAATACTGATTGTACCCTACATTGAAATTATATGTATAAACAAACTCAAATCTATGCTGAGTCAGATATAGATTTGATCCACTTCCATGTTTTTAGCAAGGATGTAGATCTGATAATTTCACCCAAATTCAAGGGAGGACTAAAAAAAAATTTGAGATCTGAAATACCTTGGGTCGGATTGGAGAGGGGAAGAAGATGATGGTGGACGTCGACCAGCCGACGAAGGACGACGACGGGAAGAGTTCTGCTGGCTGCTGGTGCTTCTCGCTAGCAACGAAGAAGGAAGGAAGGAGGCGATATGACTTTTAAAAAAAGAACGAGGGTTTTTTTTTGATGTGGGAATGGATGATACCCTGTGTTTTTGAGAGGAATCAAGACCTTCATAAAATTTGGAATGAGTCATTCCAAGCAATGACATCGATTCCTAATTTTTACCTAACCAAACAGAAATATCAGAATGAACGATTCCGATTCCTCATTCCCATCGGAATCGTATCAAACGGGCCCTAAGACTAGAAAATATATTAGAATTGTAAATTAATCATCTAGCTTTAGGCAATTAGGCTTTCCAGAAGACTAAACAACTAAAATCAAACATCTAACTTTAAGACTGGCATTTACTCACACAGATGTGAGGCGGGAAGGTGTGATTGGCAAACTAGGTGGAGCTGGCGTCTAGCGACTAGTGATGCAGCGCGGAGGCGAGGCGGGGAGGAGACGCTGCGGAGGGAAGGGGCGAGCCAACTCTATGATGGGGTGGAGATGCTGCGGAAGCGACACCGTGGATGGGAGGAGATGTTGTGGAGGCCATGCCATGGATGGGAGATGACGTTGCGGAGGCAACACCGTTGAGAGGGAGGAGACGATGTACATGTGGAGGCGACGCCGTGGAAGGAAGGACACCGCTTCGGAGACAATGTCTAGCAGGAGGAGGCGACGAGCTTAAAAGAACTTCCTAAGGTTGCTTTGGAGGCGACGCCGTGGCTATGGAGAAGTAAAGAACTGAAGAAAAGAAGCAGCACATTGGTTGTATGGAGATTTGGTGATGGTCGATGAGAAGAAGTGAAGAGCTGAAAAAGCGGCTTAGGGAAATGAGAGGAGGAAGTGGGAGGGGTCATATGATTTTAGGGTTTTATTTTTATACCAAGATTTTCTGGACATAAATAAATATATATATATGTCGGGTGATCGGGTATTTTCAGGGTCGGATGATTGGGTCGAGTCGAGTGGATGAAAGCAATCACCTGAATCTGACCCGGTCCATCACCCAAAACCCGATTTTCACCCATATTTTTTCGGATTTTCATCCGTCTTTTTTAGGCTGGATTATGCGGGTGTCCTTCGGGTACAGATGAAATTGCCTTCCCTAACCACCTCCTTTGGCATTAGCACCGCTTAGGCCCAAAAAGTCACCACACTTTCCATCACTAATTTTACAATCTACATTCTAGCTACATAGAAAAGTCTACTACATGTCCAACTATGTACTCTAGAAGTAATCTTCTTCAAGAAAGGCCCATATTCAATCACCCTAACCTTCCTAGTATGAAGCGGAAGACCAAGATAGATGATTGGGAATGTCCCTTTCCTCAAGCCTATGCACTCCATAATTTCAACTTGAAGTTCTTCATCAGATGTTCTTCTTATCTTTTGTATGACCAGATTATGCTCCAAACTCTTCCAATCAAGCTTTGAGAACTCGAATAGAGGACAAGTTTGCCTTACAAAAGATAAGAACAACATCTGAAAAGGCTATATGATCAATAAGCCCCAGCCGCCTACATTTTGGATGAAAGTGCAAGCCCCTACTGTTACCGGTTGCCTTTAATTTAGGACTTAACATCACCATAATCATAACAAATAAAAAAGGTGGCATAGGATCATCTTGCCTAAATCCCTTCCGTCCTTGAAAAACTCCTTCTGGCTGCCCGTTGATAATAATAGAATAGGAAGAAGTTGAAAATACTGCATAATCCAACAAACCAGTTTCAAAAAAAAAAATCATGTACACTAGAGTCTCTTTCAACAAGTTTCTCAAAGGAGTATGACGTTGGTCGTGCTAATGGTGAGATTACATTTTTACCATTATTATTATGAAGTGGAGATCATGAATATTCAACCTCTACAAATTGAACCCCTTGGCTTGGTGCGTTTGTGCAAAAGTGTGTATGTCATCAATGTGCTTTCTTGTTTCCAATATTAACATGCTTTTACTCTTTTTCAGTTTCTTTATGTTTTTTGTGTGAACCGTATTATTTACCTTTATCCATGGATAAAGGTAAGCAAACTTTTCAAAATGGTCTTTATACTCTGCCAACAATACTAATTCTGATCAGATTTGGAAAGTATATCAGACTGGGAAAATTGAACGTGTCACCATCACGGTTGAGTAAACCAAATGTAATAGTGCACAAATGATATTGTAACCTTAATTTTGTTGGGAAAACCTGACTGTAAATAACGCCTTCTATACAATATATTGATTGAAGAACTATTTAAATTTCAACCATCCTCTAATTAAGCAGGCAGGCAGATAGGGCATTGACGAAGGTATACATGCATGGAAACAAGAACATTGAACAATGGAAGAGACATGTAAGGGAGTACCAAGGAAGCACATAATCAACGACCTATTGAGACCACTCTTGATTAGTATATATTGCAAACTTGATAAACTATGCTATGTATTTGAATTTCATGTGTATTTCACTATATTTTACATAATTGATTAGTAGATATGTGTAACCTCATCCTTCTCCTTGATATTTTCTACCATGTGCATGTAGTGGAAACTCTAACAAGGTGACTAACTATCTTACAATCATTTACACTAATAGCTTGAGTGAAACCAATTCCTTTTGTGTGTTAAAGGTTTTCTGCACTAAATGTTTACTTTTGTACGCAAAATATCCAAAATACAAGTAGAAATGAGACAAATAATATCTACAAAAAGCTAGATAGAACATTATTACATGCAAAAAATATTTAATGGTAATCCAGGATTTTTACAAGAAATCATGTACTATATTACATCATACCACTATCCTATATCGGTGGAATTACAGCTCCCTAACCATGCCAAGGGACAAACTCTTCGATTTGAGAATTATATGGATGAAGAGAAAAAAACTTTAAAAAATATGGTTATACTAGCTTTAAGAGTAAATTTATATTTATTTTTGGTCAAGAAAGAGAGAAAAAAAAAGATCAAATATGTATAACCTCATTAGAAATGAACTAAGGCCCAAGCCCTTAGAAACCTCAGCCCATAATGATTTTCCACGAGATCACCCATATTGGTACTGCTCTCACCCTAGCACTCTTAATTTTAGAGTTCTTTGTTCTCACTTGAACCTTGAAAAGAAAGAACTCTTATTGACATGATTAACACTACTCCTTTATAAATCAATCTCAAATCTGAGGTGTTGCAATCTCTTACACTTAAACTCGTGACGTCCTCAACAAGGACCAAGAACCCCCCCTTGGGGCCAAGCACACTCAAAAACTAGAGTAGACTCCGATACCATTTGTAAGGCCAAATCCCTTACAAGAATCAGCTCATCCTAACATGAGGACTTCCTATGAGGTTACTCATCTTGCCATAACACCTTTAATCTTAGAGTTCTTCGTCCTAACATGAACCCTGCAAAAGAAAAGCTCTTGTTGACATGAATAACACTTTAATCCTTTATAAATCAATCTCAAATACGAGATGTTACACCACTTTTGAAACAAAGCACGAAAGAATAGAACAATACAACATTTAAGAACATATTATCTGATTGAGAACTATAGAAGATGATTTTTTTAGAGTTTAAAAGAATATTCTAACATCACTAAGACAATAATTAATCGATCCTAAAGCATAATCGTCCTATTAGGTAAAAGGAGTAAATTCTACTTTTTTAGAAAAACTAGCGTCTAGGAGCGAAGACAATTCACAACAATTAGTTGACACTAATACTAGATTTTCCATGGGCTAATAAATGGTAAATGCAACAACAAATATATTAAAGAAATAAGAATTCTTGAAGGTATTAGTATCACAGGAGAGGAAAATATCAAAAATAAAATTACTCCCGAAAGAGGAAACGTTCAACGGACCATGCTAAACAACATCTAACCTTAATAAACATAAAAAATATAGAAGAGGGTAATAAAGAACTCAATTCACAAGTGACAAACAAAGAAATCAAAACTGTCATTTTTAACATTAATAGTGATAAATAATTGGACTAGATAGAATGTCATATTTCTTTTATAATATATTTGGATATTGTAGGCCCAACGATGATCAGAGTGGTTACGAGTTTCTTTAGCTATGTGAAAATACGAAAACATATAATCATACTTCCATTACATTGATCTTGAAAATATGAGAACCCAAAGTCTACTAACCACTATAGACCACAAGCATGTTCTCTAAGATCTATAGTAATATCCAATATCATTAGGGAACATACACTAGTATAAAAAAGGGGTTTTACCGCACTATTATTGGAGCGGAATTTTAAAACCGTGGTAAAGAGAAAAAACGGACCACGGTAACAATAAAACGCGGTGTAAAAGTTTTTAAAAAAAAATTAATTAAACGCGAACCGCGGTTTTAAATATCAACCGCGGTAAACCAAAAACACGGACCACGGTTATTGATTTTACGCGGTATTAATTTAACTTTATTTTAATTAAGTAAATTACTACCACGTTTATATTGAAACCGTGGTAAATAAAACCACGGACCACGGTTTGCTTAAACCAGCTAAAAATTTTAAAATATTTCACACCGCGCTTAGCAGCAACCACAGACCACGGTTCAATGTTTTAGGTTTACTAAGTTCTCGGGCGCCGCATGCACAATACTCTTGTTCGAGCCCCTTCCGATTGGCTGCTCTAGTACCGGCGCCGACACCTTCATCGTCCCCGGCCGAAATCCTCGCCGCTCCGCCCTACTTCATCGTCCCCGGCCACCGAAACCCTCGCCGCTCCTCCCTCTGTTGTCTCCACCGGCCGCCGAAACCCTTCTACATTCGTTGGTGTCGGTTTCCATCGGTTCTTCTCCCTCGCCGACGCAGTCCCTCGTTGGCTTCTCCCTCCCTGGTCCGATGCGGTCCCTCGCCGGCTTCTCCCTCCCCGGTCCGATGCGGTCCCTCGCCGGCTTCTCCCTCCCCGGTCCGACGCGGTCCCAGGTTAGCACCGTACTCCTTTGTAATTACTTATTACTTATAATAAAACCACGGACCATGTTTACTATATCTTGGTTGTGTGCTCCAATCCATTTGTTCAAAGGCTGAAGATCTGATTTTGCTTGTTTTGTTTCCTTCTTTGTTGTAATTAGATTGTATGTTGCCCAGAGTTCTGTTGACATTTTTAACCTTTCCTGCCATTTTCAGCAGTAAATTGAAGTAGTTGTGCAATCTCACAAATTGCAATGACACTAGGATACTCACTAAATGGATGAACTGGTTATTGTTTCGAGTGAACAATTTTTACTGCTCAGAAACATGCACTGTATATTCTTTTTGCACCTTCTATCAACAAGTTTGTTTGAGTTCTGATAGTAAGAGGCTGTATTGGATATTTCTAGTACTGCATCAAGAACCAAAAGATACAAATTTAGAAACTCTTATGAGATGAAACAATAATGTTTCCTTGTGTTTGCATTTTTTCCCTTGTTCCAACCTGCAAATATAGATAAGTACATACAAGTTTCTTAATTAAACAGTCTACTTTCCAATACAGGCAAATGGATTTGTTGCAAACTCGTTCTACACTGGTTTGACAGCAACATAATTTTTCTTCCATACCATGGGAGGGCGTTAAGGTCTTGTGGACACTGCTGTATATTGATCTTTCTCTCTGTATTTTCATGGAGTGAAAATTGAATTTTTCTAATAATTTATTAGTCAGTAGCAAATAATAGGCTGATTATTGCTAGTCAACTTAGGTTAGGTACATGCTTTTGAAAATAAACCATTACCTGCATATGTACATATTTCTTTTTGCCAAAATTTGGATCATATTTGATGGGTAAAACAATGTTAAAGTGAAATAACCTTCTTAATTGAGCAATGAATGTTTTTTCAAGGTTGTTCTTACTTTTTTCATCCGAAGTTCCATAATGATGATGTCATATTTTGTTACGGTGGTTTGTTTTCAAAGTTGTCAAATACTTGATGGAATTCCTCGAAAAGAGAAAGTAGGTACCCTTTGGTTAAGCTATCTTACCCAAAGTTGTCAAATACGGTCGTTTTGTAAAAATTTGCTTACCATTAGACTTTCAATTTGCTTACCATTAGACTTTCACTTGTCTGGAACTTTGTATTTATGAATCCGTTCATTCTTTCAACTAGGTTACCTTCGCCCTGACCTTAAGCAAGGTGCCTTCTCCCCTCAAGAGGAAGACCACATTGTCAACTTGCATTCTCTTCTAGGCGATAGGTAATTATTCCATTTATAATTTGATATGGTTAATTTTTCTTCTTGAGCTTCATTTTCTTGCGTTATAGTTGTACAAACATCAAGATGATTGATTGATATGAATGGTAAATTTGGATAAGAAGTGATCATAATGTATATACACCAATAATCAATGTTGAATTTTGTTTTGAGCTTTGTTTTTCGTGGCTTGTGATGTTTCCATGCTTCCTCATAACATATCTACACTTTTCAGTTTTAGGACTAGTTTATAAATTTAGCTTTATGTGTGCAAGAATTGAGCCCATAACAAAACAAGTTGATATGAAATGATAAAACAATGGAATGAAATCTAGTTGATATGCTATATTTTTGGGACTTGTCTTATAAGGTCATGATTATTTTTGTAACTTTAGTTGATGTATGATTTATTGGCTTGATCGAGATTAGACAAGATTTTAGAGACATAGCTACAATGTAAGAAATGATTTCTAAATGTTGTTTTATATTGATTTTATGAATGTTTAATTGTAATTGTTGGTTAATAACACTTTTTTTTGTACACGGCCATGAAAAGGTTCAATAGAAAAGCGGTAAAAATCAAACGAGACATACGATGGAATGTTGTCAAGGTTAGTTATATAATGAAGGCTTTTTCAATACTTAATAGCTTTGTTGATTTTCACATATCACGTTTTTGTATTAAAAGTTGATATATTTTATAATTTCAGTGTCCAAAACAACCAAACAACATCGAATGTAGGTACTACATATGTAGGTACATGTTGGAAATCATTGAAAGAGGTGTTGTCAAAATACCGAATACAGTATGCATGCCCCTAATACTTTCAAATGATCAAAATATAAAACTATCGTTTCGTATGTTTTATGCTCGCTTACCATTCATTTAATATTTGCAGTACTTTGAAGGCTCCCCAATGTACTATGAAAAGGAACATATCGACGAAGTTCGTAAGGAATGGCTTGACTTTATGGAGCCTTTTATTCAGGATGAAATCAATCAACGGTAGCTAGAAGCAGGTTAGAGTTTTATAGTTCAGGATATCAGGGAGACAAGTACCACTGAATTTTATTGAAAGAGGTGTTGTCAAAATACCACTGTTTTTTTTTTGCAAGTACGTATCTATACTATGGATTTTCTTGTATGTAGACAATGGCAATGATATATATATCAGAGGATTATTTTGCTTATGATCGAGTTTGTGTCGTGGGAAAATGAATGAGTTGATTGATTGTGGTATAGGTATAAGCCGTATAATATCCGAATTTAATAAAAAAAAAAATTACCGCGGTTGTGCATAATACGTGGTGTATTTAAAAAAAAATGCCAGACCGCGGTGTAAACCAACCGCAGTCCTATACATTTACCACGGTTAAAAGCTAACTGCGGTCCTCAATTTACCCATCGGATTTGAACCGCACCACGTTTTCATGAACCACGGTCCGACAATGTTAACCACGGTTTTTGTTAATCGCGGTCCGGCAATGTTAACCACGGTTTTCGTAAACCGTGGTCCGACAATGTTAACCACGGTTGTCATGAACCGTGGTTTGGTTACCATGGTTTTACAAAACCGCGGTTCGACTCACCACGGTTAACTACAAACGTGGTCCGAGGGCCGGACCGCGCCGAGAACAACCACGGATGGGAAACCGTGGTTCCGTGCTCTAAATAACCGCGGTCCGACCCTATATTTTGTACTAGTGATATGAGGATATGATTGATAAAATAATTGATTCACTACTAGGAGATTTTGTAGCCAACAAAAATATTCACGATTATACTCTGATTGCTAAAGAACTAATTCACTCCATCTGTTCCAAAAAGGGGAAGGAGTGTTGGTAAGCTATCAAAATCGATGTGGAAATTAGGCTTGTTAATAGGGAGGGGGTTTTCTTTTCCTCGAGGGGATTCTCCATATATAACGGGGACGGAGACAAGGATTGTAAATGTTGATGAAAGCATGAGGGAAATTTATATTTCTTCATGGGGATGAGAATTGGTGTCATCTCCCCACCTCAGCCCCAACCCCACCAGGAAAACCTGTGGGGGAATTCCCGTCAGGGGAACTCATGGGGAATCTCCCGCCGAGGTACTCTAGAGGTTAGTTAGCTTTTATATTAAAAAAAATTATTTACTTTGTGTTATGTTGTTTTTTCATTGAATTTGTACGATTTATCTACATTAATCATCAATCTCCAATCATTCATTAGTCTTTATAAATCAACACATGTATATTTCTCCATCTTCTTTAATGTCACTTGTTCTTTTGATTGATCTCATTTTTTTATGCTGACATTATTGAAACTAAAAGTAGAGATGGTACAATAAATTTGTAAGAATATAAGAAAAATAATCCACCAAAAATGAAAGGGGATTAATGGGGAATCACACGAAAAAAAAACCATGAGGACGATAAATATGGGAAAAAATGGGGATGGGGACTGGAACGGGAAGCAAGGTGCTAAACAGGGATGTGGACGGGAAGGGTAGTCCCCGTGATGTAACACTGGATGGCACATGATATCAATCGGCTTAGGATCTTCGTGCAGTGTCTAGGAAAGTCGCCACCAAAGCCATACTCGAACGAAGCCTTCGACGCTCTATGGTCAACGAACAAGTGATGGGATCACCGGTCTTTTTGTGGATTTTTGTTAAGAAATTTGAAAGAGGTATATATTCAAAAACAATTGGATATCCGCAGCAATTGGAATTGAACAAAACATTGGTTAGCTCGTGGATAAACTCACCACTCACAATAACAACAAAGGGATAAGTATTCAAGAACAATTGGATAAATCGCCAATTGGAATTGAGCAAATGATGGCTTGCTCATTGATAAACTCACCACATAAAAAGACAACAATCTTGGATAAACTCACCAAGATGACTAACGTAGTTTGGAATCTCTCCAAAGTGTCCTCAACTAGAAAACTTGAGTTTTGCTAAAGGTAGTTGTTGCCAAACAATGGCAAAAACAAAGCTTAAATAGGAAACCAAATGTTCAACCCTAGTGCAAAACCCTAAAATGCCTATGAGTGGTCCCAACACAAACTTATGAAAATTGACCATAAGATAGCATAATATGTGAGTTGGATCCATATGCCACGCCATCCATGAAAATGAGAAGAAACACACGAGGGGAACTCAAATGCACTCAGATGGAGTTGAGGTGTGCTTGTGGCGTCGCGTCCAGTTGGCCAAGGCTTGACATGGGATCCTGGTGAAACTTTAGGGAAGCTTCGGGACAATTCAGGTGAGGACGCGACGCTTGGCGCGGGCATGTGCGCTACACATGGTGCAAGAAAGGGCGGTCTTGGCATAGCCTTGGGAGCACATGGGCATGGCACGAGTGCGTCGTGGTTTACCCGGGCGTGATCACATCATCCACTCCTCCTTCAAAAGGATTCATCCTCGAATCCGAGTGGCCTTCAAGAAAAATAGGATAATGAGATATTTTAGATAATCCACAAAAGTATGACGATGTACATTCTAACTTTCCAAGCTCTAAATGATACGCAATGATGCACAAGCTAAACCACTTTTCTTCTTATGCCTATATATATGCTTAATCATGCCACAATCGAAATAGAAAGCATACTCAAACTTGAAGATTACATTCACTACTAGAAAATCGGAAAATTTTAGATACTTTCCCCTCGACAAATTTGGAGTCCCTCAAAAAGTTTTTTGGAAGAACGGGTTTTAATGACACTTAACTCGACGCTTTTATATTTTGAGTTGGTCCGACAAATATACCCGTCGAGAAATCTTCAAAAGTATCGATTTTGATTAATAGGTATATACGGTAGGGTGGCCTAGATACATCTTCAAACATGGGATTGCGAGAGTAGTAACCAAATCCACATCAAACTCTTGTTCTCTCTAGTGAATCAGATACTGCATATGTAAGGCCCGAGGCCTTAGAAACGACATTCCTATGCCAACTAATGCGTTCCTAATTGTGATGCCGGATCTATGATCTTGGTGACGCGTCGAAAGTGGAGTTGAGGAGGTGGAACACATTGTTGGAATGGTGGCTCGAGATGGAGAGCGAAGCCGTAGCGTCGGCAGCGGAGAAGATAGACTCGAAAGATCGAGTAATGGCCGTAGCATTGGCAGCGAAGGGGATAGACTCGAAGAAGATCGAGTGGTGGCTGTAGCGTCGGCGGCGGAGTGAAAGAGATGAGAAGACAAAATTTGAGGGTGACGCAGATCTAAGAGGATGGAGGCAAAAGCTCTCGACAAGTAATCTTAGACTAAAATTATGTGTAACCTAATACAGAAGGTCGAGTTGACCTTTTATAAGAGATAGCGAGACTCGGATGGGCCGAGTCTCGCTTAATGGGCCGGCCCACGCGACATGCGTGGAACACACGCCCTAAAAGAAATAACTAAAATAACAATGTTCTGAAATCAAACAATACAAAGATCGCGTTCAGCTAAGGGTTGAGAGAATGACAACATAGAACGTGTTCTCTAAACTGTGTTGAAGGCTTCTGAGGGAGAACGCGGTCTCTTGCGTTCCTTGGCTTGCGACGACGCGGGCAACCATTGATTGTGTCACGTCGGCAATTGCTTTGGCACGCGCTCGTGTTATTGGCCCTTCTGAGCGAATGCTCATAGCTTCCTCTTCCTCTGTAGCAGTCATGATGGGTAGGGGCGCATCACCCCCCCCCCACTTGGCTGTGAAGCATCCCCGCTTCACCATCATCGAACTCTGGCTCCACATAAGGCTCCAAGTCGGCAATGTTGAAGGTCGCGTGGACACCGTAGTCTGGTGGAAGTGCGATCTCGTATGCGTTGTCCCCAATTGCCTTCACAACACGAAAAGGGCCATCACCACGTGGGGCCAGCTTGGATTTGCGTTTAGCTGGAAAACGGCCTTTGCGAAGGTGCACCCATACCAAGTCCCCTGGGGCAAATATAACACGGCGGCGCCCACGGTTGTGATATTTGGCATATTGATCAGCGCGGCGTTCTAGTTGCTCCCGTGTTCGCTGATGTAGATCTTGGATCATCGCGGCGCGGTTGGCCGCGCTAGGGTGCTCATTATCCTTCAGAGGACACGGCAGCATGTCCAGCGGAGTCAGTGGGTTTCTGCCATAGACCACCTCGAACGGAGTGAGCTTCGTCGCGGAGTGCCTGGACCTGTTGTAAGAAAACTCAACAATTGTAAGTAAGTCCTCCCAACGCTTTGGGTTGGATTTGAGCATGGTCTGAAGGAGGGCTCCTAGGGTTTTATTGGTGACCTCAGTTTGGCCATCTGTTTGGGGATGGTAACTAGTGGAAAACAAGAGTTTGGTACCCAATTTTCCCCAAAGGGTTCTCCAGAAAAGGCCTACAAATTTGGTATCGCGATCACTCACGACAGTCCTTGGTATCCCATCTAAACGGACCACGTTGTCAAAGAACAATGCAGCGATCTCACTAGCAGTGTGTGTGGTCTTACACGCGATAAAATGGGCCATTTTTGAAAACCTGTCCACAACTACAAAGATTGAATCTTTACCCTTACGAGAGAGAGGCAAACTTGTGATGAAGTCCATGGACAAATCTTTCCAAGGGCCTAATGGGATGGGCAGGGGCGTGTAGAGACCATAAGGATGGGAGGTAGATTTTGCACATTGACACGTGACACAACTGGTGCAATAGCGCGTCACCTGGGTGGTCATGCGCAGCCAAAAGAAATGCTTGTGAAGAGCAGCTAAAGTCTTGGTAACCCCAAAATGACCGCATCCTTCATGGGCTTCTTGGATGAGGAGTTTCCTAATAGGAGAGCTAGGAATGCACAAGCGCCCTGCTTTGTACAGGTACCCCTCATGAAAGAAATATGTCTCAAACTCGCGGTCCCTAAGACAGTGTTCTACAATTGGCTTAAAGAAGGGATCAATCAGATATAAATCCTTAATCAACGCGAAGCCAAGAAGTTTAGACTGAAGATGAGTAAGGAGAACATACATGCGAGAAAGGGCGTCGGCGACCACATTCTCCTTACCTTTTTTATGCACGAAGACGTACGGAAACGTCTCCATAAATTCCACCCAACGAGCATGACGGCGGTTTAGATGGGCTTGACTATTTAGATAGCTGATGGCCGCGTGGTCCGAGTGGATCACGAACTCGCGTGGCCATAGGTAGTGCTGCCATGTCTTGAGGACGCGAACAAGCGCGTAGAGCTCCTTGTCGTAGGTGGGGTAATTCAAAGTTGCCCCAGTAAGCTTTTCGCTGAAGAACGCGATGGGCTTCTTCTCTTGGTGGAGGACTCCACCAATCCCTACATTGGACGCGTCACATTCCACTTCAAAGTGTTTGGTGAAGTCTGGGAGTTGAAGTAGCGGCGCGTTGCACAAAGCATCTTTCAATGCGTTGAACGCGTGATTGTGATTGTCCTTCCAATTCACCGTGGTGTTTTTTTTTGTGAGCTCATGGAGGGGCGCGGCGATGGAGCTGAAGTTGCGAACAAATCTCCTGTAGAAGCCTGCCAAGCCAAGGAAGCTTCTAACCATTGTCGGTGTGGTGGGTGTTGGCGAATCCCGGATGGCCTTCACTTTGTCTTCATCTACGCGGAGTCCATCCTTGGAGACCACGTAACCCAGAAAGTTTGTAGTGTCGGATGCAAATCGACACTTGCCAAGATTGGCATACAATTGTTCGTGTCTCAATGACTCTAACACAAGCCTAAGGTGATTGACATGATTTTCAAGACTACGCGAATACACCAAAATATCATCAAATTAAACTACCACAAATTTCCCGAGAAATTCCCTCAACACATGGTTCATGAGCCGTATGAAGGTGCTCGGCGCGTTGGTGAGACCAAATGGCATGACTATCCATTCATACAGCCCATATTTGGTCTTGAACGCGGTCTTCCATTCATCACCCTCTTTCATGCGAATCTGGTGATATCCGCTCCTCAAGTCAATCTTGGTGAAGTGTGTCGCGCCATGAAACTCATCGAGCATGTCATCGAGGCATGGTATTGGATGTCTGTACTTGACTGTGATCTGATTGATGGTGCGGCAATCGACACACATGCGCCATGAGCCGTCTTTCTTTGGGACCAGGATCACTGGGACTGCGCAAGGGCTTAGAGATTCCCTTACGTAGCCGCGATCCAGAAGTTCTTGGACCTGGCGCTGTACCTCCTTGGTTTCATCTGGGCCAGCGCGATAGGCAACGCGATTGGGAAGGGAGGCACCAGGTACCAAGTCAATTTGGTGCTCAATGCCTCACAAAGGTGGAAGGCCCTAGGGAAGCTCCTCTGGGAATAAGTCTTTGAACTCATCGAGCGGCTCAGAAATCGCATTCGGCAAAGCTTCCTGGATAGGGCTCTCTGGGTTGCAACGCGTGGGCACTAAGAGGAAACATGGGGCCTTGCCATTCAAGGAGGCAGTGAGGTCGCTTGGTCGCACCAACAACAGTCTGTGCTCACAAGTGCCTTTCAACTTGGTGGTTTTTGGCGTGTTCTTCGGCCCTTCATTGGAACGCGTTCGATCAGTGGACGCGTTGTCGGTGGTAGCGACTTCGTGTCCAGTGGAAGAACGCGTGCTACTTGGACTCTGGTTCTTGGAGGCTTCCATGGCCTTCTGTCGATCACGCTTAATCTGGTCCTGTAAAATCTCATGAGGAGACATAGGTAAGAGTGTGACGCGTTTCCCATGGTAAGTAAACACATAAGTGTGTAAATAGCCATCGTGAAGAACGCGTCTGTCAAATTGCCATGGGCGCCCCAACAAAAGATGTGTGATGTCCATTGCAATGACATCACAAAGGACAGAATCTGTATATTGACCAATGGAAAAGTAAATTTGACATTGACGAGTTACAGTGTTACCAGAACTCGAAGAAATCCATTGTAGCCCATATGGTTGTGGGTGAGGAGTGGTCTGGAGGTTGAAATGAGTGACCACCTTTTCATTGATTATGTTGCAACAGCTTCCTCCATCGATGATGACGCTCAAGGATGCGGTCTTGACCAAGCAACGCGTGTGGAATAGGTTCTCGCGTTGGTCGCCAAGAGTTGCTTCCTTGACAGTGAGGAGACGTCGCGTTACAAGGCTCAGAGGTGTGCCTTCATGTAGCGCGGTGGCTTCACATGTGTAAGCCTCCTCGTCATCTTCGAACCCTTCTTCGATGGTCTCAAGGGGGGTGTCCTCGTCCTCATAAGATTCATATCCTGCGGAGATGTTGGAGAAGAGGACCTTCTTGTTGTTTGGGCAATTTTTCTGATAATGCTCTCTTCCTCCACACTTGTAACATTCCACGTCACGCGCGCGTTCTGGAGTTGGTGAGGGGCCCTTTGGTGGCGGCGCGCGAGGAGCATTGCTGGGTGTTGTCGCGATCTTCCCTTGTCTGTTTTGATTTGACGTGATGGTTCCTGTGGATGGACCGCGCACATTAGTGGAAGGGATTTGACTAGAGTTAGAGTCATACCTTCTTTGGCCATAGGGTTGGTAGGGTCCTTGATGCTTTCACACGATTTGATTGTGGAGTTGTATAGCCGTGTGCATGAGCGTGTTGAGGTCCTTGATGGGAAGGATCTCCAATTGGTCTCAGATGTTGGTGTTGAGACCGCTCAAAAATTTCGTCCTCATCGTGGAGGGAGCCACGCTAATGGATGTCTTGTAGTACATATCCTCAAGATGCGAGAAGAACTCAAGGGGGGTGTCTTCGAACCTTGTTTTGCCATGACAATGTCCAGGCGCATTTGGTTCTTGTAATCTTGGGGCACATACTTGAGTGTCATCACATACTTGAGTTGGTGTCATTCAGTGAGAGGCACCAAGTTTCTCCTTATCTGATCATCCACAAAGCGGTGCCACGAAACCCTAGCGGCGCCACGGAAATGGATTGTGGCGGCGGCCACGTGCTCCTCTTTTGGAATTTGGCAATAGAGCAAGGTATACTCCGTGGCCTGCAACCATTCAAGAAAAACTGTAGGGTTGTGTTGGGCCCAACATCCTCCAAAGATATCAGAACAAACGAATTGGGCCAAGATCCAAACAAAGTCGAAGGCTAGAGAGAACTAGAGGGAAGCAACGAACATTCCTCAAACGCGTGGGATCGACCAGCTCCGAAGATCTCGCCCAAGGCATTAATTTCTCGATCGATGGCAACGGAAACAACATTAAACACATAGATTATGCTAGCAATCAAGAGCAAATACCGAAGATCTCGCCCAGAATTAATAGAAGATATTGCAAACAATATAGTAACGGACACAAGATAAGATTACCATAAATAGACCACAAAGAAGACAACGAAGAGACGCCTGTCTACGCCCGATTTCTACCGACTTACTCTTCGGAAGTCTTACGAGTACACCCACTCTAGCTCAAACTCCCCGGAATACTACCCGATCGCTTCCGGTCAAATCACCAAAACGCCTGTCGGACAAGACCCGACCGTTTATTCTCTAAGGATAAGTTGTATTTCGATCTGATTCAATCATCAATTAATATACAAATTACATTGCTATTTCGTATCTATTCTTTGCTTGGTTGATCATTTATCTGGTTTGGATTTATTTTTACTACCCAGTCGACTCGTTACCCCGTCTAAGGTGATTTAGGTCGTTCGATCTTTTCGCCCTAAAACAATTTGGCGCCCATCGTGGGGCAACTTGCCGATCACCATCTCGAAACCTTCCAACCATGACCATCAACCCACCTACTGGTACCGAGGAGCCACGCCTCGAAGACGACACCCAAGCTCAAGGAAACACAACCGGAAACCCTACTCCAAACCAATTCCAAGAGCTTGCCCAAAAAATGACTGCCCTACAAGAGGAACTTGCCCAGCAATGCCAAAAGACCAAAGCCTTGGCTACCTTATCCACCCAATCCGTGGCCGAGATTGCACAACTAACCCGTGAAAATGAGTCTCTTAAGTCGCAGGTACAATCAATGGCTTCTGGATCCAGGCGGATGCCCATCCATAGTCGAACTGACCCCCCCCCCGGGCGTACGGCGTCCCGGACATACTGAGGGTACATCTCGAACTCCTTTGGTCAATCCATTTTCAACTAACAATGTTATTTTCTCCACACCGATCGGGTCAGCAGGGACCCGAATCGACGAACCACAGGTTACCAATCCTCCCGACATCCTGGCCCTCGTCCAGTAGACGCTCAGTCAGCACATGAAGACACTTGATGATCGCATCGCTAAAATTCCCGGAGTTCCACATCCGATCGAGAAGGAAGCGTCAGGCGGATATGAGGAATCTCCATTCATCGGAGAGATCGCCATAGTCGAAATCCCAAAGAAGTTCCACCTTCCTAGCATGGCGACATTCGACGACACCAGCGATCCAGATGATCACATTTCTCTCTATAAACAAAAATTAATGACTATATCTATTCCAAGGGAGAGCCGCGAGGCTGTCATGTGCAAAAACTTTGGCATGACTCTCGCGGGTCCCGCACTGACCTGGTTTATGCGTTTACCTCAGGGAATGATCGCCTCGTTCGCGGATCTAGTCAATTCCTTCAAGATCCAATTCTCCAGCAGTCGGAGGCTCGAAAGGCAGTCGAGTGATCTCTATCGAATCACCCAAAGGTATAATGAACCTCTCCGAAGCTATCTTAATAGGTACAATAAAGAAAAAGTCGCGATTCCCCATTGCGACATCACCACCTCCATCGAAGCCTTCTGACAAGGTCTGATCAAAGACATCAATCTTTACAACGAGATCACCAAGTACTCGTGCAGACGTTTCGAAGATGTCCAAGCCAAAACTATGGCCGGGGTACGTTTGGAAGAAGATCGTGAATCACGAAAAGCGTCCCATAGACCCAACCAATCCGATCGCAAATCCTTCCGACAACCGTCGAGACAGACGTTATCACCCCTACCCTCGTAATCAAAATGAGCAGAATCAGGTAAACTCTTTCCAGGACAGGTCCCAAGACTGGAGAGATGGTCCAACGTTGTCCCCCAGGGTTCAAGCTTACAACTTCAGTGTTTCCGTGTCGGAGCTCGTCAAGAGTTTCGACAAATATGGAAAAGAGGTAAGATGGCCCCGAAAGAGCGACCGACCGAACGTTAAAAAGGACATGAGCAGATGGTGCGAATTCCACGGTGACCACGGTCACTCGATGGACGAATGCATCGCCTTACGTAAAGAGGTCGCCAAGTTACTCGTGCAGGGGCTCTTGCGTGACGTAATCTCGGAACGAGCCAAAGCTACCATGGAGCGACGAGATCAGGTAAAACAAGATAAACCCCCATCTCCTGTCCATACAAAAAATTGTTAATACCATTTCAGGGGGATCGGACGTATGTGGGAACACGTACTCCGCGACCAAACGACATGCAAAAGAAAGCAAAGGCAGTAAGCCCGAAATGCCAGAGTTCAGACAAACCAAGATCTCCGACCTCCCAACAGTCACGTTCGACGAGTCCGATGCCGACGGGTCGGAAAACCATCACGATGGTCTGATAATCTCTTTATCTATCAGGAATTGTTTGATACGTAGAGTACTAATCGATACAGGAAGTTCGACCAATCTCTTGACCTTCGACGCCCTCAAAGGGATGGGCCTGGGAGAAGATGACCTAATCAAGAAATCGACTCCACTAGTCGGATTCAGTGGTTAAGTTAAACACACTATCGGCGAAATCGTTCTTACGACATACGCCGGGGGAGTAAACCAACAGGTGAAATTTCTAGTCCTAGACTGCCCATCTCCCTATAATTGCATCCTTGGCAGGCCATGGATACATGCTATGAAGGCGGTACCCTCGACATACCATCAAGTCATCAAGTTCCCTACCAAGTGGGGAGTCCAAGAAATCAAGGGAGACCAGAGGATGGCCAAAGAGTGCTACGTCGCCTCCACGAAAAGCACTGTCGAGCATAAGGCCGCATAACAATCACAGATCGGCGAAGAATCTAATCGATACGTCGAACCATAAATGGAAAAAAACTTGACGAGATTGTACTAGATCCTTCAAAGCCAAACCAAACGGTAAGGGTCGGGTCGGACCTGGACGACTCGACCAGACAACAAATTCTGGATTTCCTCAAGTCTAATGCTGATTGTTTTGCATGGTCACATGAAGATATGGTCGATATATCTCCAAACATTATTACTTATAAATTGAACGTAGATTCATCTCACCCCCCCTGTAAAGCAAAAGCGCAGAAAATTTTCCCTAGAGCAAAACAAGATTGTCAACGACGAAGTCAGGAGCTTGCTGGAAACCAGAAAAATAAGGGAAGTCAACTACCCCGAGTGGCTGGCCAATGTGGTCGTAGTCCAAAAGAAAAATGGCAAATGGAGAGTCTGTATCGACTTCACCGACCACAACAAAGCTTGTCCCAAAGATTCATTCTCACTCCCTCACATCGACGCCATGCTCGACGCAACGGTAGGACACAAAATGCTATCCTTCATGGACGCGTTCAGTGGCTACAATCAAATCCTCATGGAACCAGAAGACCAAGAGAAAACGGCATTCGTCACAAGTCAAGGTATCTATTGTTACAAAGTAATGCCCTTCGGACTAAAAAATGCAGGGGCTACTTATCAACGACTAGTCAACAAGATGTTCAAAGATCAGATTGGGGACACGATGGAAGTCTACATAGATGACATGCTGGTCAAATCGAAAAAGAAAGAGGACCACATCGACCACCTCCGCGATAGCTTCGAGGTACTAAAGAGATATAACATGAAACTAAACCCTACGAAATGCTCTTTCGGAGTGTCGTCAGGAAAGTTCTTAGGGTACTTGGTAACACAAGGAGGAATAGAAGCCAGCCCAGAACAAGTCAAAGCCATCATCAGCCTCCGATCCCCTCGGTGCGTCAAAGATGTACAGAAGCTGACAAGTCGGATAGCAGCTCTGAACAGATTCATCTCAAGGTCATCCGACAAGTGCAAACCCTTTCATGACGCTCTCAAGAAGAACAAATCCTTTCAATGGACGAAAGAACATGAAGTTGCGTTTCAGAACCTAAAGAAATACCTTGCCAGTCCCCTATTGTTAACCAAACCCAAAGACGACGAACCATTACTACTGTACCTGGCAGTATCGGAGTCGGCCATAAGCGCAGTTCTAGTCAGAGAAGAAGACGGCAAGCAATCGCCGATATACTACGTCAGTCGAACATTACTACCAGCAGAGACAAGGTACTCGTCGTTAGAAAAACTTGTACTATCACTGGTAATGGCATCGAATAAACTCAAACCGTATTTCGAATCCCATACTATAATTGTCCGCACTAACCATCCCATGAGAGAAATCATGAGGAAGCCTGAGTTCACAGGACGGATGGTCAAGTGGGCCATACACCTCAGCGGCTATGACATTGAGTACGAGCCCAGAACAACGATCAAGTCGTAAGCCCTGGCTGACTTTGTGGCAGACTTCAGCCCAACCCTAGAGCAAGAAGCCGCCAAAGAAGCAACACAATTATTCGCGACAGATGAAACAGAAAAATGGGAGCTCCACACCGATGGCGCGTCGAATGCTAGAGGATCAGGGCTAGGGGCCGTGTTGAAATCACCACAAGGGGACAAGATAGCCCAGGCCGTAAGATGCGAATGGGACGCAGCCAACAACGAAGCTGAATATGAAGCACTCATATTTGGGCTCATCCTGGCGCGCGACCTAGGAGTCCGAGAGATCGAAGTCATTTATGACTCCCTCTTAGTCATAAATCAAATACAAGGGTCGTACAACGCTAAGGACGACAGGATGATAGCTTACCTGGACGTGGCCAAGAAGCTAATCGACCAATTCCAAACATTCGACATCAGGCAGGTGCCCAGAGATCTCAACTCTCAGGCTGATACACTAGCCAATTTAGGGTCCGTCTTAGATCCAAAGGAATTTCCAAATATCCCACTGGCGCACGTCATGACACCAGTCGTTCCAAAAACATCCAAGGAGTCGATCACACCATTGGAGGAACTTGTCACAATGGAGATAGGTGACCGATCAGAGGAAGACATCGTCAACAATCGTGACGACTGGACATTACCTTACATCAAATGGCTAAAAGACGGCATCCTACCCAACGACAAAACAGAAGCAAAAAGGCTAAAGGTACAAGCTTTCTCCTTCGATATTATAAATGATGTCTTGTTCAAAAGATCTGTCACAGGGATACTCCTACGATGCCTCAAGACTCCAAAAGTCAGACGTATCTTACAGTCATTACATGAAGGAGAGTGTGGGAACCACACCGGCGGATGAAGCCTCTCGGGAAAAGCTCTGCGAAATGGATACTACTGGCCCACAATGAATAGAGACGCGATGGAGTACACCAAGAAGTGCGATGCCTGCCAACGACACACACCCGTTCCTCATCTATCCTCGGAACTCCTCCATCCGACTCTGGCATCGTGGCCCTTCATGAGATGGGGGATGGACATCGTCGGGAAACTCTCACCTGTGTCGGGTCAACGAGTCTTCTTCCTTGCCATGACAGACTACTTTTCTAAATGGATCGAAGCTGAAGCCTACCGAGAGGTAAAGGATCAACACGTCATTTCATTTATAAAACGCAATATCTTGTGTAGATTTGGCGTCCCGTCAGAAATCGTGTGCGATAATGGCTCACAGTTCATCAGCCATAAGACTCGAGCTTTTTACGACCAATGGAATATCAAATTGATCACATCCACTCCTCGATATCCGCAATCTAACGGATAAGCCGAGTCTAGCAACAAAATCATCGTCAACAACCTCAAGAAACGCCTCACAGGGGCTAAAGGAAAGTGTACAGACGAGATCCCATTCATCCTCTGGTCCGATAGGACCACCCTGAAGAATGCGACTGGACAGTCACCATTCTCACTCGTCTACGGAAGTGAAGCGGTCATCCCCGCCGAGCTATTGGTTCCAACGGCTCGTTACAGTCTTCAGACGAGTGAAAAAAATGACATCGAGCTAGCGCACAACTTGGACACAACAGATGAGACTAGAGAAAAAGCCAGAATTAGAATGGTCAGGTTCCAGCAACAAGTCGCAAGAAGTTACAATAAAAATGTTCGAGCCAAAGTCTTCAAAGTTGGCGATTGGGTCCTTAGAAAGACATTCCAGAACACAAGGAATCCGGCCGACGGGAAGCTCGCACCTCAGTGGGAAGGACCCTACCTAATCAAAGAAGTGGTCGGACAAGGAGCATACCAATTGGAAGACAAAGATGGACAACCGATCCCAAGAAGTTGGAACGCAACACATCTAAAGCTATACCACTTTTAAAACCAGCAAAGTAAGGCACTAACACCCTTTCATTTGCCATGCGCTATTCATTGCTACGAACTCAATTCTATTTCTTGAAGCTGAGTACTCACATCTAGTAAGGACATTTCTCCTTGCAAAAACCTAAAGTACAGGACGACATCAACGTACGCACTGGATCCAGTCACAAACAAAAGCGCTTATACTACATTTACACGATCGATCGGAACACGGGGAGATGAATACCACAGGCACGTCGGCACACCGCTTGCCTTACACAATACATAAGGTTAAGACACCTTATTACATTTACGTAATAGAGACATATTGCTTTCCTCCTCTACATAACACTAAGTCATGACTAAACATAAATACATACATTTGCAGGCCTCCTTCTTTACATACATACGGCAAGCCCTACTCGACGGAGCACACGGGCAAACCCGACATACAAATCAAAGGCGTCAACGACAAACTTCTCTAGAAGAGTCCGACGAAATGAACGAACACATGAAAAAGTTCAACCCTTTGTAAAACAGATTACATCAAATAACAACCTAAGCATTTTTTACATACATACGACCCGCGATGGTGGACGGGTCACCAAAACACATTGTCTGCCTAAACACACGTAGGACTTCAAATTATCCACGAACACGTTCATCGACCCGCGATGGTGGACGGGTTGCCAAAACCAGAGAACATTCTACCCACACACAGGTGGGGTCACAAAATAAATTACGAAAGACAGTCAAGGATCAGGGTTCGCAACGTTACCTTCAGCAGGGGCCAGATCAGGAGAAAGCTGGGGCTCGAACGGCACGGTGTCGCTAGAGTGGGCTTCGTCTTCACCAGCGCTTTCGTCCAGGGAGTCCTCCCCGACGCCGGCCAACCGGAAAAGCTCTGAGCCAGGATTCCCCTTCGGAAACAGGGTGTCCATAGTCTCCTTCTCCGCCTTTAAATCCTAGGTCTCCTGCTTGCCCTCTTCGAACTCCTCGATCATCTCAACACGCGACTTCAACGCTTTAAAAGCGCCTATGTCGCCTGCGACCCGACCAACATTAATCCTAGCCTGCATCACCTTCTCTTCAACACTTGACTGGCTCTCACTGAGCTCCCTCCGACAAGCATCCAAGTCATCTTGGCAGCTCTTCAGATCCTTAGCGAAGCGGCGCTTAGCGTCCCTAAAGCGGCTCTCAGCTCCTTCCACCTTGGTCCTCAAAGACGCTAGATCGGACTCTGACCTAGCAACCCTATCTTCGGCCTTAGCGACCATCTCTTTGACCCCAGAATACGCGCCCAAGAGAAACTGAAAAGTCTGAAAAAGACAAATTCAAAACAATCAAGGTTCCACCAGATTATGAGGACAAAAACGAACAAACTTGAGATCTGACAAAACGACTTACCTTCCACGCAGAACACCCTGCTTCACCAATACAATCCAAGGGAGAGACGCCATCAACTTCAGACTTCAAAGTCGAATCCTGAGCATGAAAAAGATCGGCAATTGATCGACCGACCACGTCGATCTTCTCGACTCCACGAGCAGCCGTCGCCTTCTTCTTTGGAGTATCCACCACCTTCACATCGCCAGAAGAAGCATCTGTCTTCCTTTTCGAGCCAACTTTGGCTGGGAGCGATGACTCTGCCGGCGTCGATTTACTCGACGAGGCCCTGACCGTCGACAACCTTTGTTCTATCAGACCTTTCCCGGACACTCCCTTCAAACGGGCACTCGACCGACCAACCGGAGACGCTGACACGACAGACAAAACGTAAATCACAAGCAGACGATTAAAAGTACATGAGTCAAACGGAAACTCACACTTGACCCGAGACGACGAAACATTCGACATAACGTCCTAAGTAGCGGGGGAAGTCGACAACAAGTTGACGTTTACGAACTTCCGCTCCGACGCGGGGATACTAAGAATGATCTTTGTCAGACCTTCCGACTAAGTGTCCGCTTCCAACTGTTCAGCCTCAGGGACTACAAAAAAGAAGAGTTAAACAAAGGGTTAAAACACATAAAACAGGCAAAGAGAAGTCAAGTACGTACTCTCAACGCGCCACTCCGACAGCAGAAATGAACAGTCACCCCCCTTCTTCAAAGACGAACGCTCGACGAAGAAAAACTTCGACCCCCATCCACGGTCGTTTACATCTAAATTGAACACCAAAGGCTTCCGACCCGGATGAATACGCAACTGGATGCGAGAAGAACTCTTTGACCCCAGAGAATAGTTGTACCATAGGGCGTCGAAATTAAAACTGGCCCCAGACTGAACATTCAACAAATCTAAAACCCTAAGGATTCGCCACGCCTGCGGCATGACCTGACAAGGCGCAAGCGCCAGGGTCGCTAAAAAGTCCCTAACAAGAGGGCAGAATGGAAACGTATGGCCAATCCTAAACGGGTAAGCATAGAAACAAGCCCATCCCTCATAGCGAGCGTCGGCTCTCTCGTCTAGATGCGGAAACCTTGCGACCGTCTCCGAATAAAAGCCTCCGACTTGAAGGATCTGCTCCAACTCCGCCACCGACAGAGTCCCCATCAGAGCATCGGCCTCCTTGAGAAGGAAAAGGGGGGGGGGCTCATTCTTGCTCGAGTTCGAGCGAGTAGCAGTCGACTCAGACGATTCACTGGAAACCATCTCCAAAACAGAGAGAGAAGGGAATCGAAGAGCAATTTTTTCGAAAAAGCTTAGCAAAACCTACCAGATGAGGAAACAAAGGAAGAAGATGAGGCCAAACCGTCAGAGACATGATTCGAATTTATGGAGGGAATCGACAGGTCACAGAAACGGCCCATCACGAAGCGAGATGATCTCCACGTAGCCCTCGCCTGTCGCGCCCTAATCGGAGGGTGGAGATCATGCGGGATGGAAGTTGTTTGGACTCCATCTCACAGTTGTCGTGAAGCCCAAAAGAACTTGGGGCTATTGTTGGGCCCAACATCCTCCAAAGATATCAGAACAAACGAATTGGGCCAAGATCCAAACAAAGTCGAAGGCCAGAGAGAACTGGAGGGAAGCGATGGACATTCCTCAGACGCGTGGGATCCGACCAGCTCCGAAGATCTCGCCTAGGGCATTAATTGCTCGATCGATGGCAACGGCAACAACATTAAACACATAGATTATGCTAGCAATCAAGAGCAAATCCCGAAGATCTCGCCCAGAATTAATAGAAGATATTGCAAACAATATAGTAACAGACACAAGATAATATTACCATAAATAGACCACAAAGAAGACAACGAAGAGACGCCTGTCTACGCCCGGCTTCTACCGACTTACTCTTCGGAAGTCTTACGAGTACACCCGCTCTAGCTCAAACTCCCCGGAATACTACCCGATCGCTTCCGGTCAAATCACCAAAACGCCTGTCGGACAAGACCCGACCCTTTATTCTTTAAGGATAAGTTGTATTTCGATCTGATTCAATCATCAATTAATATACAAATTACATTGCTATTTCGTATCTATTCTTTGCTTGGTTGATCATTTATCTGGTTTGGTTTGATTTGTACTACCCGGACGACTCGTTACCCCGTCTAAGGCGATTTAGGTCATCCGATCTTTTTGCCCCAAAACAGGTTGTATTCACCAAAAAAGAAATCAATTTTTACCTTGACTTCGTGGCGATTGAGCCTTGGAGCATTGACTTGGGGCATTCATAGCAAGTGCGGCGCTGGGATGTCCAAGGGGTCATATTGGTGGCCTTGGGCCTGTGTCAACTGGGCATGTCCCAGTTGGTGCCTTCGCGCGCCATCGTTGCCGCGATCGTTGCCAACCGGAGCTTGTTGCTCCATCTCCTGGGCGCGTCATCGGCACTGGTGTCCTTGGTGGGGCGCGTCACGGCGAACATCATAAGGCATGGCATGCCTCCTCTACATGTTATCGCGCCTGTCATAGCCAACGTGGGCCATGTTTGCGCCTTGGGTGAGCTTAGGTGGAGGGATCCAATCGGCTGAGCGGTTTTGCAACTCCATGGGGTCGCCGAGTGGGGGATGGAAATTCCCTGGATTGATCATCCCCGATTCCTCCATCTCTTCATCATCAAACTCCTCGAACTCGTCGTGGTGGGGAGGAGTGTGAGAGAAGTAGCCATCCGAGCCATAGCGAGGCGTCCTCGCACTTTGGTGGCCCAGGTGGTCCTCCACGTTGAATGGGACTGGGGTGGGGGCATGGCGATGCTGACGCAGCACAACGTCTGGGGCGCGATTGGATCGTCGCGGCAGACCTGAGTCGCGATCTTCTCGTCTGGCTCTGCTGGCAAGCGATGTAGAGGCAATCTCGCGTTGGCGTCGTGTTCCTCTGGCTTCGTACCTGTCATTGAAGTCATAAGGTTCAGAGTACTCACCATGGGAAACGTCGTCGCGGTCGGAGTCGCTTTCATAGCCGGCTGGTGTTGCCTGTGGTGCATAGCGGTCACAATGCGACACATAGCCTTGGCGGCTTTCTATCACCGATTGGATTCTTTGAAGACGCGGTTGCAAGTTGGAGGTGGAGGGCATCACTCCTTTGCCCTTGTCAACGCGTTGCTTACTTGGCCCGGCTTCAGTTTGACGCGGTGCGCCCAGAGTGTCCATTGGGACCATCAAGGTTGGTGTGGGTTGGGCCAACGCAGCGCGTTGCATGGCTTGAAATTCGGCAACTTGGCGCCTAAGTTCTTGGATCTCACGTTGTTCCTCCGAGAGTTCCAGAATGGGGTCTTGTGGGGGAGGATTGGCGAGTGAGACTACTTCATGTTGCGCGATGTGTTGTGGTGCTGGGTGGTTGTTGCCTTCTCCTTGTACATTCCCACCGATGGGTGCCGTGAGGGTACCTATCACAATGTGACCAAACATCGCGAGTAAAAAATGAACAAAAGACAAAACAGAACCAAAGAACAAGCAAGCAACTTAGCAAATAACAAGTGTTCACGTAGGAGGGCGCGGTCTTTTGGTCGTGAGGGCGGCTAAAGGCAAGCAAAGCAAGTGTGATATGGAAGCACAAAAGCAAACGAAACCAAAAGAAAGAAGTCTTAACCTCTTGCGTAAACAACGCACACACTCAAGACACACTTCCAAGCATGACACTAGACGGTGGAGAGATGAAGAAGATGAGCCTAGCCGTTGAGGGAAGAAGGTTGCCTTATTTTGGCTTTACTTCTCTTTGTTTTTGAATGTCGCATTCTTTTTTTTTTTGAAATGCGACTTTTATTTTTTTGAATTTGAAATTCAAATCCGAGATCTTAGTTTTGATTGAAGATCGGATAAGAATTAAATGAAACAAAATAAAAATAAATGGTTAAGTAACTTAGGAGAGAAATCACGTAATTGTTGCGATAGGAGAGAGAAAAGATTCATTGCAGATTTATAACGGTCAACACAAGTAAATATGGCAAGATGCAAGCGAGATTCACGCGATTTAATTAAGGAAATCTTTGAATTAATTATGCAGATTTCATGCAAACAAATCACACAATTTTCGCCAGGGATCAAGCAATTAATCGGCCAAGAGATTCTCTTGTAGAAACCGAAAGGTATAGCATATGTATGAGAGAGAAAAACTTTGAGTGATTATGGCGGGAGCAAGGATGATGGGGGAGAAAAAAAATTCATGAACAAATGAAACTTGACAAGTGACTTACAAGATCAAAGGCTTTGATGCCAGTTGATGCGTTCCTGCTTGTCATGCCGAATCTATGATCTTGGTGGGAAGTCGCACGCGCCGAAAGTGGAGTTGAGGAGGTGGAACGCGTTGTTGGAATGGTGGCTCGAGATGGAGAGCGAAGCCGTAGCATCGGCAGCGGAGAAGATAGACTCGAAAGATCGAGTGAGGGTCGTAGCGTCGGCAGCGGAGGGGATAGACTCGAAGAAGATCGAGTGGTGGCCGTAGCGTCGGCGGCGGAGTGAAAGAGATGAGAAGATACAATTTGAGGGTGACGCAGATCTAAGAGGATGGAGGCAAAAGCTCTCGACAAGTAATCTTAGATTAAAATTATGCGTAACCTAATATAGAAGGTCGAGTTGACCTTTTATAAGAGATAGCGGGACTCGGATGGGCAGAGTCTCGCTTAATGGGCCGGCCCACGCGACATGCGTGGAACACACGCCCTAAAAGAAATAACTAAAATAACAATGTTCTGAAATCAAACAATACAAAGATTGCGTTCAGCTAAGGGTTGAGAGAATGACAACAGAGAACGCGTTCTCTAGACTGTGTTGAAGGCTTCTGAGGGAGAACGCAGTCTCTTGCGTTCTTTGGCTTGCGACGACGCGGGCAACCATTGATTGTGTCGCGTCGGCAATTTCTTTGGCACGCACTCGTGTTATTGGCCCTTCTGAGCGAATGCTCATAGCTTTCTCTTCCTCTGTAGCAGTCATGATGGGCAGGGGCGCAATACCAACCCAGGGACTTCTCAAGAGGTCACTCATCCTACTAGTATCGATACATGAAAAGGAAGAGCTCTTGTTGACATGGGTAGCACTCTAATCCTTATAAACCAAGTATGGGGGTGTTACAATCACCCCCACATACACCCTTGAACACCTCATCAAGGTCCAAAGACCGCCCTCTAGGTCGAGTGACCTTAATCCAGGCCAAGTCCACTCGTAGCCCATACTCAGCTTTGATATCATCTGTAAGGCCCTGATAAGGTTTGAGGCCTTAGAAGCATCATCTCATGCGAACCCGAGGATTTCCCAAGAGGTCACCCATCCTGGTACTACTCCCCCCTAACACGTTTAACTTTAGAGTTATTTTTCCTCACTTGAACCATGAAAATGAAGAGCTCTTGTTGACATAGATAACACTCTAATCCTTATAAACCAAGTCTTGAATGTTAATCATACATTTGATGACTTATTTAATAACTAACAACAACAATGTTATTATTATAACATTGAGTTGGTGTCATTGCCTTGTGGCCATTATCCTCTTGATCACGTCAAGATTTCTAAAGAAGGATGAGCATTCGATGATCAGGTCGAACATGATGATCCGCTCCTTCTCCTCGCTGCATCACAGAAATACTGGAAATCTACAAATTCCGAAATTTAGAGATTCCAAGTATTTATGTGCTGCAGCGAGGAAAAGGAGCAGATCAGCATGTTCGACCTGTTCATCGAATGCTCATCCTTCTTTAAAAATCTTGACGTGGTCAAGAGGATAATGGCTACAAGTCAATGACACCAACTCAATGTTGTAATAATAATATTATTCATACAATTGAAGACTTATCTAATAAAAAATCATAGTTATAACTTATTTTGTTATATCATAACCCCGATAAAATATCTTCCTCTTTAACTTCCAGTTTGAATCTGAAAGGTTCTCGCACAGCTTTTTAAGCTCATCTCTTTCCCGCACCAAATCTCTGATAATCTTGGCAGCATTTTCGTCGTATGATGGATCAACCCACTTGAAGGTACGACAACCTCTCATCTCCCCATCCCGCTCCATTGGGATATAATCCTTGCATGCGAGGTACCTTCTTTTATAGTGAATGGGCCTGTCGCAAGTGTACAAAACGACTGGGAAATTGCATTGGCACATTGAACCCAGAGCCAATGCAGTGTTGGACGTGCTGGACGACGAAGCCATACTACCCCACGATCTTGATTTCTTGGATCTGAAATAAAATTTTCTTTTAATAGCAATGTATACACCCTGAAAAAATAAATATAGCCAAAAAAAGATGAATAATGTTACCGAGAATGAAATTTGCTGATCTTGAGGAGGGTTACCCTAAACCACCGAACATGATTGGCTCCTTGGGTGTGGAAGAGATGAATTTGGCTGTGGTATTTATAGGCATGTTGGACGGCACGAGATGCAGCCCACATAACTATTCTGGGCGGCACATGGTGCAGCTCACACGTATGATTTATATCACATCTGGACGGCACCTGGTGCAACCTAACCACACTTGGGTCCTTGTATGGGCGGCACATGGTGCAGCCCACACATATGATTATATCTAATTTCGTTATATACTACGATTATATCATAATGTTATATAACATATGATCATATCCTATAGTTATGTAACATATGATTACTATAGTTATATAACATATGATTATATCCTATAGTTATATAACATATGATTATATCCTATAGTTATATAACATATGGTTATACCCTATTTATATCCTATAGTTATATAACATATGATTGTATCATATCGTTTTATAACATATGGTTATATCCTATTTATATCTTATAGTTAACATATGATTGTATCATATCGTTATAATATATGATTGTATCCTATAGTTCGTTATAACATATGCATATATCCCCCCTATATTATATAACATATGATTATATCTCATTTTGTTATAACATATGATTACTATGGTTATATAACATATGATTGTATCCTATTTATATCCTATAGTTATATAACATATGATTGTATCATATCGTTATATAACATATGGTTATACTTTATTTATATCTTATAGTTAACATATGATTGCATCCTATAGTTATAACACATGATTGTATCCTATAGTTCGTTATAACATATGATTATATCTAATTTTGTTATAACATATGATTACTATGGTTATATAACATATGATTGTATCCTGTAGTTATATAACATATGGTTATATCCTATTTATATCCCATAGTTATATAACATATGATTATATCCTATAGTTATAACATATGATTGTATCGTATCGTTATAAAATATATGATTATATCCTATAGTTATATAAAATATGGTTATACCCTATTTATATCCTATAGTTATATAACATGATTATATCCTATGGTTATATAACATATGATTTCACCCTATTTATATCCTATAGTTATATAACATATGATTATATCCTATAGTTATATAACATATGATTATACCCTATTTATATCCTATAGTTAACATATGATTGTATCATATCGTTATAACATATGATTGTATCGTATCGTTATAAAACACCCTCCTGGACGGCACCTAGTGCAGCACAAAGGGGTACACAAACTCAACCAACAATCCCATCTCACAGGTACCCTCGTGGACGGCACCTAGTGCAGCCCAAAGGTACCCTTTTGGACGGCACCTATTTCCGCCCAAGTAAACCACCCTGGGCTGCACTATATGCCGCCCAAAACGGTCATATTTTGCATGTCATGAACCCATTATAAATACACAACGAACTCTCTACTCATTCACACAATTCCCACTCCATGACTTCTCACAAACTTCTCGTGCGTTCTATTTGTTCTAATGGCGCCTTTGGTTCTCAAAGTTTACCAAAATGGGCGAATCACCTACAATCGAATGATACGCCAACGAAGTGGGATGGACATGTTTTTCCATGGCTACGAAGGTGGCGAGGTCCGCATGTTGCGTATGAGGGATGTCTCGCCGGGAGAGGGGGGGTTGTCATTAGGTTACTTGTTCATGGCGTTATTTTACAATCCAACAACCGGGGTTCGCCCTGGTCGGATTTTTTACTTTCCACCGGGTGTGGATCCTCCCCGACTCCGTGAGGTGTAGATGAGGAACACGTAGCTAAAATTATAGCTCTTTACAGACCTGGTGTTCCAGTCATCCTTTACACCGAGGCTGCACACCCGAAACGTCATATCCCGGGTCTTTTAGAAAATCCAGAATCTGAGGTGGACAACGGTAGCTCTGAGGATGGCGAGGAGACCGATTCTAATGAGAATTAGATAGCTTTTTATAATTCATGTTCAACTAGTGTACGCTTTAACGTTTATGTGTGCGTGTATTTGTTAATGATTCCCAAGTAATATTATTGTCTCGTATTGCATTTTCCCGAATCAACAACAATTCGAATCAAAAGAAACGATTATAAACACAATATACGGTCAATCTCAATCAAACTAAGCAAATTGAAATACAATGACATATATAGAGTCAATTACAATCCAAAAAGCCTAGGTAAGTATGTCGGGTCGACCTTGTTCCGCCCGCTCCTCTACATAATTCTTGAACCTATCCTTAAAACGCTCATGACTATCCCATCCATCAACACTTGGGTCCTTGTAAATGAACCATTGCCTCGGAGGCGGTGTAATTAGACAACGATCATCAACAAGCCAAACCTGTAAACATAAACAATAAAATTATAACAATTTATGAAAGAATAAGTAAATACCAGAGAGTAGCGCTCCACGTACCGGTACGTAATGGTCTATCTTGCCTACATGTGCTATCGCATAAACCTTTGTCGGAGGCTCAGCACCCGGGGAGGCCCACAATGGAAGACATGTGTGCGGTCCAAACCATGATAAGACAACAACCGCCACTTGGTGTTCTGTGGCAAACATCAAACCAGTAATATGCATTATACACCAGAAGTTCCTTGTGCACGGTGAAGCAATATAATTCAATTTCCTAACAAATGCTTCCACCGTGAACTCTTCCTCCCCAAGCAGTGCTATGTAGTTGGCTCGATGTGTCTGGAGGTGCTTCGAAAGCTCTAACCGAAAATCAACGTACTCCTCTTCTCGACGACCTAGTAAAACGGAAAGGGAACGAAACCCGCAATGACCATCGCCTTTGATACTTTGTACACTAGAAATGTATGCGAGCATGAAAAGGTCAATATTCTCATGTCCCCAGTTGAAGCCGAGATACTTGAGCCACTTGTTTGAAGCCGATTTGGACTTGTTTGAAGCAGATATGCACTTTCTAGGTTTAGTGGCACTCGCCTTTGCAGTTGAGACTCCACTGCGAGGTCTTCCGCTAGAAGGACATCCTTTCGATCCTACAGACGATTTTGATCCCACAGAGGATTTCACATTGGTCGTCTCTTTCTCTGCAGCCGCATCCTCCTCTTCCACTCCCAGCTCCTCATCCATATCCTTCATATTCTGCTTCTCCTTCATCTTCTTACTTTTCGCATCCACATGCTCGTCCCAACCCATATTCCTCTTGGTGTTGGTCTTTCTCGCATTCATCCTAGGCATCCCCTTTTTGGTCTAACCACGTGGCGAGTCTTCAATCTGGCACGATATAGGGTCATCAATCTCACGCCACTTTTCCGCCATCTTCTTCAACCTAAATCCATCAACTTTCCCACAAAAGAACTCTTCAAAGAAGTCCTGCACCGTGACATTATCCGATGTGATTGCAACACCATCATCGACATCAAGATCCTTAGCATCCACCCCTTCCCATCTGATCTGCTTTCAGAAAATATCAACTTCTTCAGGCACCAACGGGTAACCCGTCTCCACATAGACCTTAATTGTGTGTGGGCAAGGTAGTCCTAGTATGGACTTCCACCAAAAATCATCACATTTGTCCCTAATTTTTCCCTCATTTGCTAACACAGCTTGGGCATACAACATTCTCAAGCATTTCTCAGAGCACTTTTCAAGGATGCACTTGAAGAAGACCTTAACCCACTCAGGACCATTTACTATCTCCATGGGAAAGGCAGTGCAGTTCTTGGTCATCTCAAATCGGATCTTTCGATGCTGATCAACAAACATGTTGTCGATGTGTTGCACAATTGTGTCAAAGCCTCCAACGGATGTCTCAATCATGTCCTTAAAATAATACAATCGTTTATGTTTTACTAAATGAATTTTAAAACCCAGTTTGATTGCAAATGTTTGTATGAAAGTTACATGTTTGATGTTCTTGTGGCAAAATGGAGAACATCATCGCACCATACCGCAACTAGCTTTTCCTTATGGAGATTAAACCAAGTTTCCTCGACATATTTCACAGGGCCTTTATTCCATATCTCATTTAAGTGAGCAAGTCGCTCTCCAAACTCCTCCTTTGTGTGCGACCTCATCACCCGACGAACACTTTCCTAGAATTTCTTCTCGTTAATGTTCATCGACTTAGCATATGCCTTAATATTACGGTCTACATGGACCTGACACAAATGATGCCGAACCTTCGGAAACACCTTATCGGCGGCCTTGATCAGTCCTAGCTCTCGATCAGACAAGATGCATACGGGACTTTTCCCCCCGAACAACCACTTCAATCGTGTCAATGCCCATGCATAATGGCTTGCCGTCTCCCTTTCCATGAACGCCAGAGCAATGCAATATGTGAAGTTGGTGCAAGTAAACCCAACAATCTGGAACAATGGCATACCGTACCTATAAATGAAACACAAAAAATACTTTAAACCCGTCCAAAATACCATTATCTACTCATAATACTAAAATGAGTAAGGTTTACCTGTTGGTTTTGTACGTCGAATCCATGATGACGACATTAGAGAACATGCACAACAATTTTCGAGTGTCTAGATGAGAAACAAACAAGCACGATAATACATCCTTCCCATCTGCCCTCGTTTTAGTAGCGGTGTCCAACAAATAGCCTTTGTCCTTCAAAAACCCCAATGACCATTGTGTCACATTCAGATTGCCTAGGGATTGCAACCTCTCTTTATCCCTAACAGTGTACACTTGCCTCCTCGATACCGTTGAACTCGTATATTCATTCCTAATCTGTGTAGAAATAACCTTAGGTCTTGCACCCGCCGTACTATCAATCATCACTTTTCTACGTTGCTCCTTCGTAAGTCGGGAAGCAAATGCATGGTCAATCAAGATGGTCGAAAGCATATGGTTATGGCATCCTCTAACAACCAATATGGTCCACCTAGGAGCTCTAATAGCATTTCCTTCCCTAAAAATACCATGCAACAAAAAGGGACAACCCTTCTTCTTTGACCTAGCTTTATTCACTCGTATCGGGCTGACCTTTTTACCATCGACTAACTTCTTTTTCTTGTCGGACCTAGGTAACCCGGATCTCTCACAATGAAATATAATCCTTCTAGGCTTTGATGATTTAGTAGTGATCACCATAAAAAGACTAAAACTGACCTTTTGCACCCACTCCCTCAATCCCTCCATACTCGGAAATATCTCATTAGTAGTAAAATGGGATGAAAAGTCGATTGCTATAAATTCATAATCACTAGAATCACCCTATTTATATACAAAAATGAGTACATTAGAGACTAATTAATAATTACATTTATACAAATTAATATACAAAAATTATGCATTATTTCTAAACATTATACATACATAAATCTATGTTATTTCTAGACATTATACATACATGCATATAGTTTATTATGAAAATGGTCAACATTTCAAAGACTTAGTATTTACATTTATTATGAAAAAACAATCATTTTATTTCTACATTTATCTAAATAATATATGTACAGTTAATATCTAATCACTTTATACTGTAAAATATAAAAAATATTACGTACCCTGAAGTACTAAGGAGAAATCGGCGACTGGAAATCAACTTCATCATCTAGAGACGTGGGCGCGTTCGAAGACGACTTTGACAACCCCCTCCAACAAGGATCGGTTGACGATGACATATATATAGCCAAAAAATTACAATGGGTTTGAAGTTTTTTTTTGGTGTATTTCAATGGTGGTACAACTACTATTACATCTCCCATATATATAGCCGGCCATATGACCGTTTAGACTAAAACGGGATAATTCTGGGCGGCACTATATGCAGCCCAAATTGACCGTTAAATTTCAATCGTACACTCTCTGGGCTGTACCTAGTGCCATCCAGAAACCGGTTTCAGTGAACCGGTTTTCTGGACGGCAATTTGTGCCGCCCATAAACCCTTTTACCCACAGTATTGCCGTCCACAAAACCAGTTCACTGAACCAGATTTTTTTTAAATCAAATTAAATCATAATTTTAATATAAAAAAAATGAACCCATCTTGGGCGGCACTTAGTGCAGCCCAAGAAAATAGGATTTTTTGGGCTGCACTAGGTGCCGCCCAAGATGGAGTACGAAGTTTAAAAAAGTGGAGTGTGCGGTTTGTCGCCGAAATTGTAAACACAAGTTTGTAAACATCCTGAAAACACGAGCAAGCTAAATTTCACCAAATCAAACAAATGTCTTTAAACACCATCCCAACGACATCTAAAAATACTATGAGCCATTTGATTTCTGTGTCCATCTACGAATTTGTCGAACGCAAGATCCATGTTTGTCATGCCAAGCATCAACAACTCAATGTGCTTCAAGGTGTAGACCCCACAATCTCATCTGCAAGATGTACAAAAGTAGTTAGAATGTATATCAATTGTAGTTTGATAAGGATTTATCATTGCATTAATACACATATACTTACCCGCGCTTGTTATGCTTAATGTTATCACGACGAGACACCGACATTGGCTTGTCCAATAATGGTTCACATCTCTTTGTCAATGGCTCGTACATCTTGACATATCTTTGAACAGCTTCATTGACGGGCTGAATCATCTCAAAAATATCCTTGTCTGAGTATAGATCCACATTGCAGTCATACACCGTCACATACCAGTCGCATAGTTCAATTTCTAAGGCAAACTAGTGGGACTCTGTGATGTTGAATGGCACATATATGCGTTCCGCATCATCCCATCTCTTGCCATAATCAGTCGGACATGCACCCATCATGTATTTTATCACTGCATCCTCACCTTTACATGGAAAGTCCTTCTGGAAGCGATTGAACTCAGAGGTGACCAAGGTTTGCCAAAATGTGTCAAGCACAACCACCTTCGAAAACCGCTCCGGATCCTCTGAAATCCTTTGACGATACAGCAACATCATTTGCTCCAGATGTTGTAATGGTGAAACAATGTTAATGTATCCACTGAAAATGATGTTACAAATGCATAATATTTTGAAAGGATACATTGGAATATTACCTCACTGACCAACCAGTCCTTTGGGGCAAACAATTTCTCAAAGAACTTCTTATCCAATGCTTGCCCATTCGGTCCAATACTGCATGATGGTACATATTCATTTGAATAAAAAACAAGGCAATATATAAGTTTGTCAGTCCATAAGGAATCATTTTTGTACATATACAGGCAATATATAAGTTTGTCAGTCCATAATGAATCATTTTCCGGTCATATTACTAACAGTCAGGCCATATAACATTTTGACATTCAATTCATTATTAAGTTGAGTAGAATGGTTTGGCTCACTAACCTTTCACTTTGCATCCACTTTACCAGGTCTATCATCCCTTCCACCTTGCTATTTTTGGTAATCTTTTTCTCCAATTTATGATCATCCATATTGCGGAAGGGTGATTTTTCCGCCGCAGCAAGCTCGCGAGTGCGACTTGGATATTTTCTTTTCTGCACTTGGCGACCCTTACTTGGTCTCCCCTTCCTCGGCACATTCCCTTCTTTGGTCTCCCCTTCATCATCCCCCACGTCATCACAATCAGCCTATGATACCTTCTCACCTTGTAATTCAGTCCCAACCTCAACACCTCGCTCATCAACCTTGGTCCCTCCCTTCACATCATCTCCCTTTGCTACCTCCTCAGTATCCATACCTCCTTCATCAATCTTGCTTCCTCCCTCCACAACATCTCCCTTTGGTTCCTCTACAACTCTTTCATCAACCTTGTTGAGTCCCTTCACATCTCCCTTTGGTTCCTCCACAACTCCGTCATCAACCTTGATCCCTCCCTCCACATCATCTCCATTTGCTACCTCCTCAGCATCCACACCTCTGTCATCAATCTTGCTTCCTCCCTCCACAACATCTTCCTTTGGTTCCTCCACAACTCCATCATCAACCTTGCTGAGTCCCTCCACAACTCCGTCATTCACACCCTCATCAGACACTGCTTTTGTTGCCACCTCATCTTGTGTCGCCACCACAGTCCCATCATACACCACCTGAAGTGGTGTTGCCTCATTAACCAACTCCTCATTTGCCTCATTTACCCCTTCCCCAGTTGTTAGCCCCCGTAGTATTGTAGCCGTCCGGATAAGAACTGACAGTGAATCTGTTGCATCCCCTTAAACTTCTTGCTCATTTACCATTGCAACATCTTCACCCGCCTTTTTCCTGACAACCTACATTATCTGCAGCATAAGCATATGTGGGTGATCCAACCTTCTTCATCTCCCATTGTCCACCAGTTAACACAATTGCACCATCATCTTGCTATGCATCCATTGTCTCCTGAAACGATGATATATGGTCTGAAATAAGCAAATGTGTTTTGAAATGTGCATAAATGAACTGAAATGTGCATATATGGACTGAACTGTGCATATATAAACTGAAAAAGTTGGGCATGCCTCATCAAACTCTCCCTATTTGGACTCATTATCTTCGTCATCTTCAGACTCTGACTTTTCCTCTTCTTCATCTTCATGCTCTGACTCATCACTTTGATCTGTTGACTTCACCTCCCTCATGCTCTTCTGGTGTTGTGTAATGTTGGGTTCATCATCACTTTTAACCTCCCTAGACTCTGGCTCCTAGTGTTCTCTAATGTCTTCATCACTTTCATCACTGGATGAAGAGGCCACTGTTCTACGAGCTTTGCCTCTTATGAACTTCTTTAACTCAAGGACTTCCTCCCTTAACAGATCATGCTTTTCATTCAGAGTATGCATCATTTCAAGCAATTCATTCAAGCAACACATCAATTGCCTTTGGTCCAAACCCTCAATGTTTCTAGCTTGCCCTCCCTTACCAACTCCCTTATCCTTTTTACCAGCCCTTTTTCTTTTTGGATTCAACTGCTTAACAATCTGATCCAAGGATTTGTGTCCTTCCTCCTCCGGGAAGTAACAGATTTCTCCCAAGTCCTCTCCGTCCTCCTCAACAAGGAATTGTTTAGCAGCGAAAGTCCCCTCTAGGGCATCGGAAATCGAATCCAAGCTTGGCCTACTCGTTTTAAGCCACCTTACACCTCGCGGCTGCACAACTTTATTTAGCTTTTGGGCAAACGTTCTGCCAATATGGGGTACTGCCTCATATAACCATATCTGATACAAATAGAATTGGAATTAAACCACAATTATGACCAGAGGCATTAACCTTTCTTAGTTTTACATATTCAACTACTAACACATTACCTGAAACACCATCGGGAAACCCCTTATGGTATATCCTGCTCTGGCATTGTCTGAACGTGCAAGTGCAGCCTTAACTGACTCCATTCTTGTGTCCAAAGCAAAAGCCAGACTTTGATAGAGGTCAATATATGCACTCTTACCCCATGAGAAATTATTGAAACGATCCAAGTCTTGGGTCAATTTCACATGTAGGGGTCTGACCTTCCTCTTCTTATCACCCCCAGTATAACACCCTCAAGAATTAACAACAAGGCCATCTTCAGCTTGAATACATTTTCCTCCCGATACGATAAGAACTTGGTTAAAAGGTTAGCAATGGTAATACTCCTCACACCAAAAAAATCAAAGACTGCCTTCTTATCCTCCAAAGTGTCCTCCTCATCGGGCATCCCATAATTCAGTCATGTTATTAGCCTAAACTCCTCTATTGAACACCTATATGGTTTTCCACCAAGATCATACCATGTCTCAAACTGCTTTTTTGTGTCCAGTTGCCTAAACAACACATGGTGAATCAGTTGTGCAGACAGTTTCAAGTTTTTCATAATTTTTATAATTGGTCCAAAGGGGCCATGCAGAACTGTCTGTCAGTCTATTAGAGTTAGGGTGTTCTCAATACAATTCAGATACTGAAGCCTTGAGTTCTGATTTATCCGACCATAAAACAACTCCTCAGAATGCCACTTGTACATTATCTGTAAATAATGACATTCAAAGATACATGACATGTAAGAATGACTTTCATATTCACACAAAAGAAAGAAAGGCACCGTCTTACTTTGTCAAGTAAAGATATATGTTTTTCAGGATAAAAAATATTTTGCCAGACTATATTTTGGTTTGTCAGGCCAAATGGAAGTTGTTCAGGACAAGTCTTTACCCTAGACTATAACTTACAATTTTTTATCAACATGAATCAAGCTACTATGACATTCTAACGACACAACAAATACATGACATTCATATTCACATAAACTTGAAAACTTACTTTGTCAAGTAAGATAATTCGTTTTGTCATAATACATTTTGGTTTGTCAGGCCATATGGATGTCAAGAGTTTAGGCTACTATGACTTTTCCAGACCTCTCCATGCTCTGTTTTTTACAGAGTAAATCATGCTTTGTTTTTTACATAATTTTAACATGCAGTTTATCCAGACCCTAAACCTAGCATGCATCACAAATTTCAGACAAAATATTGCTTTTTTCAGGTAAGTCAAGAGTTAGAGAAGACAACTAACCATGCCAACCGACTTCGATGGCTCCTTCCTCGACCTCTTGGCTTTTGGTTCTTCAGCCTCTGAGATTCTCGGTTTCTTCTTCTGCACCGAAATGACTGGACTCGGTGATTCTTCTTCCTCCGACGAGCTGTAGGCGCTCTTCATTCAGCCACTCGCCACAGTAGCCGCCTTCGCATTCGCCGAATGTTCTTCACTTTCCTCAACCCTCTTTCTCCTCACAAGTGTAGAAGCCTTCGCATTCGCCTTCTCGACTCTGGCTTTCGCAGACTGCAAACCTCTTATCTTCACCATTCTCGATCTGGGGATTTAGTAAGGGCTTCAGAAATGGCTTCACAAAGGGCTTCGCCTTCGCCTTCTCGACTTTGGGGATTTAGGAAGGGTTTCACGAATACTTGATTCGGGGATGAAAGGAAAAAGCGAGATTAATTAGGTTCTTGAGAGTCGAAAAGCTTTTGGGGAAGAAACAGATGGAAATGATGAACTGCTACCGGTTGAACAGGTACTTGATTACGCAACTGATACAACAGTTTAAAATTAACTGCTTCTTTAAACCTTTTCAAAACACTTTTATGTTTTTTGGAAAAGTTTTATTCATAATTCATTTTACCTTTTTTGTTTTGAAAAGTTTTGCAGCTTTTTGGTACTTTTGCAATACTTTTTAAAACCTGGTATTTTTGCAAAGAGCTATCAAAAACATGGTATTTTTTGCAATTCCGCCTTAATAAAATCCTCCCTAACAACCTAAGATATTGAAGAGCACTTCCAACCATTTGTCTTCCTTCTAACTTTATGAACTAGATGTTGAAAGACAACCTTTTTTGAACGACCAATAACAGTAGGCAACCCAAGATACTTCTCATGCTTAGCAACTTCATGAAAGCCAAACGGTTACAGCAAGGAACTTCTCTGCATAGAACTTACATTTGGACTGAAAGAAATTTCGGATTTTTGGGCATTAACCATCTGGCCAGTACTATTCTCAAAATACTAAGCAAAGACTTAATATATTGTCCCTCAACAAGGTTTTCTATCGCAAAAATCAGACAATCATCTGCAAATAGCAAATGGGAAATTTTTGGGGCAGAGGAAGCAACTTTAATGCCATGAAGGTTCCCAGCCTGGAGAGACACTTGAAATAAACTAGAGAGACCCTCCATGATGAATAGAAAGAGATAAGGAGACATAGGATCACCCTGTCTAAGACCTCTCTTAAGAATATAAGAAGCAGAGGGAATTCCATTGAGAAGGACAGAAAAGGAGACAAAACTGATACATATAAAAATTAAATTCACCCACCTCTCATGAAAACCCAACTGAAGCATAGCTGCACGAAGGAAAGGCCGCTCCACCCTATCATAGGCCTTGGCCATATCAAGCTTAATATCCATAAATCCCCTTCTGTCAGTAGTCTTCTTTTTAAGATAATGAAAACACTCCGCTGCAGCAATTGCATTATTCGTAATTAACTTGCCATCAATGAAAGCACTCTGATTCGGGCTAATGATACCACCCATCAGCTTCTTCATTCTATGAGCAATACATTTTAAAATCAGCTTATACACAACATTGCATAGACTAATAGGCCTCAACTCTGTCATTGAAATAGGGTTCAGAACTTTGGGAATTAGCTTCAAGAAAGTAAAATAAACCTGTGGATCCAAAGGAGCACCATTCAAAATATTCAGCATTGCATCAATAAAGGTTTACCAACCAAGCCCCAATGGTTTTTGAAGAAGATAGCGGAGAAGCCATCAAGAAGATAGTAGGATGTATATTGTTCAGATCATTCACAACATCTTTTCAGTGAAGGGGGAGAGAAAAAACTCATTATCTTCATCAGTTATTCTCATACGAATCCCTTCCAAAAGATTTAGAGGAACATATGGGTCATTAGAAGAAAATAAGTTCCTGAAATAGGAGGTTGCCACTTGCTCTAATTCAGCAAAAGATCTTGTCAATGAGCCATCATTCTTCTTCAACTATTGGAGAACTTAGCCCACAGGAATCCAAAGTAGATTGGAGAGCAAACATAGCAGACATATTAGCAGGAATGCCACCATGTTTATTAGAAGAATAAAAAACCTGATTAAAGTCCCCCAAACACAACCAAGCAGAGCTAGATTCAGAAGATAAAGTATGTAATAACTCCCAGGACAAATACTTTTTGGCCAGTCATAGAAGAACGTTTCCCTCCACATAGGGAGAGCATTTTCATTAAAAATCTATACATCAAAATGATGATTAGTAGATGTAATTACAGATAACTGAACAAAAGTGTCCCAAAATAACGCAAGACCCCCACCACGCCCATATCTATTAGTACAAAAAAAACCATCATATCCTATCTGTTGAGAGATATTATACATATAAGAGCGACTACTTAGTTTCCATAAGGAAATGACATGAAGAGAAACTCTTCTAATCAACTTAGAGAGTCGAGAAACTGCACGAGGACTCCCCAAACCTCTGCAATTGAAGCTTAAGATTTTCATTGCATCCGTGCGGGAAGAGAATTTCTTCTCTTCTACTGATATCTGATTAGGAGACCAAGTGTTGTTCTCATACAAGCAGATTTTCTTCTAAGAAGAAGGAAGATCTGCATTAATAGGGCAAGCTCTCTTGCCTTTCTGTTCTTCAATATTTTGCAGTAGACCCACTGATTGTCTATCTTTCCTCTTCCAAGATTTCTTTCAAATATTAATATTTATATTAGAAGGAAAGGTAGGTCACCTAACATGTTTACCTTTACTAGGAACTTGCTCCTTTAAGGTAGTTGGAGAAGTATTAATGTTAAGTCGTTGTCTGTCAGGTGGGGCTTGATTTTGAACTGAAGTCACACCTTTTTGCCCCATAACAGCAGAACCAGTATTCAAGGCCTAAAGTTCATTACCTTGGATTTTAGATAAGTCAGTCAGCAGTACTCTTAGCTGATCAACCTGCTCAGTAACATTTTTTATGGCATTTGCGTTCCAGATTTAGTAAGAACAAGTAGGGAACGATCGAAAGACCATGGCCCTTCATTTTGAACCTTCAATTTGTCCTCCAAGCAGCCAATTGGAAAGCGAACAAATTTGTGTAAATCTCCCTGAGAACAAAGCCTTTTCGGAGTTTTCAGGCCATCTTGAGCGTATTCCTCATTGCATGCAGGTTAAAGGCCTTATTTGTGAAGAGTTTACCAATAAGATTAAGCGAGACAAGAGTTCGAGCATAATTAACATCTTGCATCTGAACTTGAACTTCATTCCGCTCTTCCGAAGTTAGGTAGAACTCTTGATTCCTCGAAGAAGCCATCATGCAAAACAGAAAAGAAAGAAGAAAAGAGGAAGTCGAAGCAGGGGAGAGAGAACTAGCACTTAGGCTAGAAGAAGCCCTCACAGCATCGGAGGGAAGAGAGGTTTCCTCAACGAGAAGGTTACCTCACTCGCTTTGAGATGTAAGAGGAGATTAATTGTGGTATTCTCTAATTAATTAGTTTATATTCTCTAATTACTAATTGTGTTTTTTTCCTTCTTCGGAATTTATGTTCTCGTGTTAGTTGCAATTAGATGGGGACAAAAACCACTTAGAAACTATGGAATCTAATTTGGGTAAATATGTTTTACAAATCTCTTCTCAAACCTATACTTTGTTTCTTAAATGAAAGATGTTTACTTAATGATTCATTACTAGACAAATGAGTTTAAGTATAGTTTACATAAACTCTATTAAGGGCCAGTTTGGTATTGATATCAAATATGGATACCCATATCTGCGTTTGGTAAAATTCTGATATCTGCTATTTGGTATCGGGTATGGATATCAGGATATGGGTATGGGTGATATCAGAGTGTTATGTTGATATCTCCCACGGAATGAGGATACAAAAATATCACTCATGTCTCTGTGGGATCGTGATGTGACTACAGCCTACCCGTAAGTGTACGAGATCAGTTGTAGTAGTCAAGTGTCGATCCCACAAAGACCAATGTAATATCAATTGAAACTCTAGTAAACTAGGCCATGAAAATATGAATTAAGAATTTCTATAACTAAGCTAATTAATAAAGACAAATAAAAAGGATAAACTCAATGGGATAAATGTGTCTAAGGTTAAGGGTCACCGCAACAATGTTTTAGTAAATAAAATCACACTTCACCTGAATCTAGTCCAAATTATTTGAAGGTAAGCTATCTAAGGTAAACTATTGACTCATGTCAGATGATAGTAATTGTGTCTGAATTTAAATAAGAATTGTTGTCACGTAGAGATAATCACATTCAAACCCTTTAAGCACTTATAGTCCAGGGATAAACTGAAATAACATTTGGTGTCGCGTTCCGCTATGTCCAGATAAACCTAGGGTTTCTATAATAGCTTAGTATTCCACAAGAGTAATTAAATTATTGTCGCATAAATAACATTCATGTTCAATTCCTAGGGTTCCAATAGAAGTTATTATTTCTCAGTCTCAAACCCTATCTGACTACCTATTGACGTTATCACCTCTCAGTCTCAAACCCTAATAGGATCCAATTCGCTTAAAGTACTATGGGCATAAAGCACACCGGGAATGAATCAAATTCTATTTCAATTCATACAAAGAAATAATTCTAATTACATATACATCGTCGGGATCACCCCAACCTTAGAATTAGGAATTTCGCCAAACATGATTGAAGACATATTCAAAAGATTTAAACTAGTCATCAACATATATAAATTATTTAATAAAAACAGGAGATAAAAAAATTTAGTCTCAATATCAAAAAAAATCAAATTGACAAACTAAAACAATAATACCAAATCTTCAATTGTACGAAGGCACCCAAATTCTTTCTTGAAAATACTCCTATGTTGTCTACGGCTGAGTTCACCTAAAAAACTAAAAAAAGAATAAAATAAAATCTAATTAAGCTCCTCTCCCCCAGATCAAAATCTCGCCTCCATTTTTAAAGCGGACGCCATCGAATCAACTTGTAGTTGGATGTCCACCCTTTTGCCAATTCAGAAGTGGGCCAGCCCATATAAAATTATGCAGTAAACATCAACATGAATTGATGGGCCTCGTAAGATAGTAATCTTCTCCCAATTTCTCCTCCATAAAGTGAAGTAAGTGGTGGTGCCTTTTGTTGTTCCAAAATCTCTTCTAAAATAGTCCCAGAATGTCTAGAATGTATAAAAGTACGAGTGTATATTCTGAATGCAAAATATGATGAAATTAATTATAAACCATATAAAATATGCATGAATATGATCTAATATAGGATGCAATTAGACACCTAAAATATGTATAAAGTAGGTGTTATCAAATTCTCTCAAGCTTAAAACTTGTTTGTCCTCAAGCAAGAACATAGTTCAAAATTCCACATGAAATACAAAAGTTTTCTCTACCCAATCAATAATCAATCAAGTGCATGAAAACGTAGACATTTAACAACGTAATTATCAAAACATGCAAACAATCATCAAAGAGACTAAATAGTTCATCCATTCTAGACCTCACTTTAGGAATAAGAATAAGAATCAGTTTCACCCATGTGTTTAGGGTAAATGTTTCGTTCAAGTCTCAACTTTGAAAACTTATCTACCGTAAGCTTGCATCAGCATCCTAAATCTCCGCCATAGGGACCTTATACATGACATAAATCAAGACGACTTTTATTGGGTCGTAATGGGGCCAGGTAAAAAGAAATGTATGGATACAATTTGGCCATTGGATGCTAAATCTGGGAAAGATGAACTAACCAAGACAACACCAAACTTAGAGGATTTCTCGTACCATTCTTTCCATGAAAATGCCCTTATTCTTTCTTTTCTTTTCTTCTCTTCTCTTTTTTTTTCTTTTTCTCTTTTTTTTTGTATTTTTTTCAACTTTTTTTTCAAAACCTACACAGTTTCAACAACAACATACCATACACGTAAACTCCCCCAAGCTTGGCTTGCAACCATAACAACAAACAAATCAATCATCCTAATTCATGCACGTGTAAAAGGCTAATAATTAGGCTCGACATGATTTTGTGATGCTTCCAAAGAAAAGGCTAATAAGGCTCAATTTGGCTTCAAACAGAGAAATAACATGCAAGGGGGATAAGGAAAATAATATGCTAATAGAAATAATGTCTCAGTCATTTTTATATCATGCACAAGAGTCATAAATGTGGCATCGAAAGAGGTTATAATGCAAGTTCTAGAGATAAAGTAATCAAAGCAAGAATCACACACATGAAAAGAAATAAGAGGACTCAATTATGTACAGTCCTATAGCTCAAAAGCTCACGGGTAATGTGTCTACAATTTCAGTCATAACTAGTCTCAATCAATGACTAAATCCGCACTCTAACTCAAACACTACCAAATATGAAAATTCTCATAAACATGCTTAAAATCATTTAAAATATCAACAACCAAAATATTTCAAGGGGAATATTGCAAGACAAAACAAAAAAGCAAAGCATGGGAATCATATCAAACACCTATATGTAATGCATGATGCATGAAATATTATGAGGAAAAAAAACATAAAAACAAAGGGGAAAAAATAATTATAATGCAAAAGGAGCTACACATAGTTATCCCTACCCCAAGATTCGCCGGTGCTCTTGGTCAATTTTGCGTTGTCATCTGACCTGCTCAGCGGCTTCCATTTTGCGCACCGCCAAAGCCGACTGAGATTGCCGGTTTTCTTCCTGGTTCGGCCGCCGGTTGTGGTGACAGGCCGCCGGTGCTGTTGGTTTGACCGGTCGTTCTTCTTCTCCAGCGTTCCTTGGTCATGGGCAAATTCAATTTTGGAGTTCTTCTGGTTTTGGTTGTTTTGCCCAGAATTCCCTTGTTCTAGTTTATTTTGTATTGCCTGTTTTAGTGTTTTTGTTTCTTTTAGTGTCCTTTTTGTACAGCTTGTTGCTCGTTTGAGGGTCGTTGGCTCCGATGGCCTGCCTTGTCCTCTGTTTCAATTTGATGGGTCTTATGCAGTACTTGGGAGTAAAATTTTAAAACCAAGTATTGTTGAGGATCTTTCGACTGTGAAGGCCCTGGCTAGCCTGGTAGTAGCTTCTCTTGATCTTTCTAATGGATCAATGACTGTGATAGGGAGTAAATCTTTAAAACCTAGCACAATCACTGATTTCTTAGATTCCAGAACTATTACTTGGGGTCTTCTTTTGCTTGTTGTCAGTGTTTATTCACCTTGTTCCTTGCCTTGTTTGGCAATGGTAGCCTTCTGTCTCAACCCTTTGGGGCCCTATTACTCTCTTGTTTTTAGTTTGTCTTTTAGATTAGTTGTTGTAATGTTCCCTTCTCTTGTTTAATATAGTTGGTCCGTTTCATAAAAAAAAAAAGTGCAGGGGCCGTGCACACGCACGGTCTGTGCAATATTTTTGAACAACATTTTTATAAAAAAAGAAATAAAAAATACATACCTTGGGTTGCCTCCCAATCAACGCTTATTTTGGGTCGTTAGTTTGACCTTTCACCAATGTCAAGTATTCGGATCAGGCGGGTCGGTGGTACCCGACTCAATCGGATCAGGCTCTTTGTAAGGCTTCAGTCGAATCTTGTGGACTTTAAAGTACCCCAAGTTCTTATGTCATAGCTTAACTGAATCATTTTGAAGAACTCAATTCAGGAAGTATAGACCGGACTATCTTGTGCTCTTGCATCCCAGAAACATACTAGATATATGTTGATAGAGAATCACATGATCCCCTTCCTTAAACTCAATTGGATCCCGGTCAACATAGCTTCTTTTTCTCTTTTTTCGTCTACTCCGCCCATTTCTTTCTAGATTAGCTTTCACCCTGGGGTCTTGGATTTCCAATGCAGCTTGTGGTATCATAACTACATCAGACAATATATTAGGAAGCTTTTCTTGCACTTTGTAATAGGTATTGGTGCTAGTGGTCGGGGCAATGTTTGGTATCATCTCACACTCCTCAATCATAGGGTCCTCCTTGGTCGACTGGGTATGTTCTCTTCTATCCAATTGTGGCTCATCCCACTCTTTTTCAGCTCCTTGAGAAAGAGCGGTACAATGTTCAAATCAGTGCACTTCAGGTGGCTCTGTGGTAACTCTAGACTAACCAATTCAACAATTTGATCTTACAACTTCTTAATTTGGGTGGTTAATGTGCCTACTTGAGTCATCAAAGGGCCCACAATACCTATTAGAGTTGACATTTGGGTTGTTAGACGGTCTACCAAAGTAAAAATTTGCGTAAAAGGTTTGCAAAACTCCTCAACTTCCCTTTCACGCTTTGAGATAAAGTCATCAAGCTTATAATCTTGAATGCACTTATGAGGCTCGAGATGGAGCAGTAAATGTGGTGGTGTCATCCGAATATGATTGCAAAATTTTGAATTTGGCACATTTGCGTTCCCCAAATCTATGTGACAACATGTATAATCATGATTTGCATCTCCACAAGACTCACAGAAGAGGTTAGAAGCCTTTGGGTTAAATAAACCCAAATTAGAATTTACAAAATCATATCCTTAAGTACTTTTCTTGAGCGAAGCAACGAGAAAGGGATAAGAATCTACCATATACATACGTGAATCCATCTATTCAACTCTTTTTGAATAGTCTGATATATAAAAAAGAAAAAAAATCAATGCAAAAATAATGACTTAGACGCACCAATAGAGTTGACAACTAATATTAACAAATTGGTCCTCGGCTATAGCACCAAAAACTTGATGTGGCTAAAACCTATCCGGAAGTGTACAAGATCAGTTGTAGTAGTCAAGTGTTGATCACACATATACTAATGTAATATCAATTGAAACTCTACTAGTAAACTAGGTCGTAAAAATATGGAATTAAGAAATTCTATAACTAAGCTAAATAATAAAGACAAATAAAAATGGATAAAAATTAATGAGATAAATGTGTCTAAGGTTAAGGATCACCACAACAATATTTCAGTAAATAAAATCACACTTTACTTGAATCTAGTCCAAATTATTTAAAGGTAAGCTATCTAAGGTAATCTACTAATGTAATAACCCTCATTTTATCATAAGGGTAATAATGTAAATTCTATATTTTTATTATTTTGATAATAATAAAAATTAGGAAAATTATTTTATTTCTTTTAGAGGAGTAAAATAAATTTTCATTGACTTAACTTCAAAAGTTAGGTTAAGATAATTTTTGAACAAACTATCCAGTGGGTTATAACACTATGGGTAGAAATAAATAATTAAGTATAATTATGAATGTGGTTTCGAGAATTTTTAGATATAATAATAAAGGTTATAAGAGTTATTATGTTTATCCATGAAGGGATAAAATATTACTTAACCTAAGTAAGTTACCTCTTAAACTCATTAAATATTTAAATTATGTTAACTTATGTTAATATTAATTTAAATAAAATTATCAAGTTAACATAAAGTATTAAATTTAGGAGAACAAAATGTTAGGTATGATAAGGTTAAAATATGATAAAATGTAATTTAAAGATTAGAATTAACTTAATCTAGAATTTCATCCTTCATAAATTTGGGTTAGAACAATAATGTAAATTAGAATAATAAAGTAAATAAGTTTGAGTAAATTTTGTAATTTTTGAAAAGTGAAATAAGGGAACTTTTGTCACAACTTTAGAAAGTTGAGAAAAATGTGCAAATAAGCCAAATATGGAGGGTGACCGTAATTTCATGGAAAGAGGGGTTGTCTTCAACCTCTCGCTCCATACAAGGAAACCTTCCCTCCCATGGAAGATTTGGGCACAAAAAATTCGGATTTTGAGCAATAAACCATTGGGAATTTTTAGTAACACATTATCTTGCATCTAGGTACAAGAATTGGGTGGATTCATCCCCAAGGAAATTCGAATTTCACCCGGAAAGACAAGAAATATCCCCAAAATGCGTTTTCGGTATTATAGGAAATTGAGATCCTATTTGAGCTCGATTTGGGAAAAAAATTATATCAATATGTAGGGTTTTGAAAGACTTATCCAACCCTTATAAATACCCCTTCACCCATTGAGTAGATTTATCCAATTTCAAGCCCTAAGTATTCATCAGTCCCCAAAACGTTTATGCACTTGTAGAAGCGTTTTATCTCTCAACTCGGCACCTCTAGTTACGGATTGGGTATCAACATCTTCGTATTGAAGTCTAGTTTCCAGAGCCGCAAACCACGCATCATTTGGAGTTTGGATGAGGGAGATATGAAGCAAACAACGAGAGGGTGTCGACAAGAACAAACCGAACGAATTCGGTAATGGCTAATTCGTACCTCTATTCGGTTTTCTATCCAATTAATCATGATTATGCATGTTAATGAGGGTTAATTAGATACATACTGGATTAATTTAATTTTAGATATAATAAAATTACGAAAATGCTACATACACGCGATTTTTTGCCTATATGCACGCGAAACTGTGCGCGTAACTTAGCAGCATGGTTTTATGCGCATAAGTTACACGCACAAGGGTATAATGGCAATTTTTGAAAAGCCTGGGTAATATTGGTGCGCCTAAGTTAAGCGCATGGTCATGCGCTTAACTTAGTCTGGGTAATATTGGTGCACCATACTAAAAAAAATAAAATAATAATTTGCACTTTTTTCCATAATCATGTATAGAATTTCAATACGAGTCCGTAGATATAAAATTCGTCCAAAACGGACATCGTTTACCCCTCCAAAAGCCCAAAAAACGAAGCATTCTTACCCATTTTTTTACAATTTGGTGCCCGACATATAGCGCATTGTAGTGAAAATGTTTCGTATTTTCTGCATTTTTCTACTATAATTTTGTATAAAATTTGAATATGAGTTCGTACATATAAAATTCATCCAAAACGGATATCGTTTTCCCCTCCAAAAAGCCAAAAAACGAGAATAAAAACTTTAACAACTATAGTATATAAGTAATAAGTTTGTAATACTTAACTATAATACATAGCTATACTTTATAAGTAATAAGTTCATAATACTTAACCATAATGTGTAACTATAGTATATAAGTAATAAGTACGTAATACTTAATTATAATGCATAACTATACTTTATAACTAATATATTTTATAATACTTAACCATAATATGTAACTATAGTATATAAGTAATAAGTTTGTAATACTTAACTATAATGCATAGCTATACTTTATAAGTAATAAGTTAATAACACTTAACCATAATATGTAACTATAGTATATAAGTAATAAGTTCATAATACTTAACTATAATACATAACTATAGTATATAAGTAATAAGTTCATAATACTTAACCATAATGTGTAACTATAGTATATAAGTAATAAGTTCGTAATACTTAACTATAATGCATAACTATACTCTATGTATTATAGTTAAGTATTACAAAATATATTACTTAAATACTATAGTTTCTAAAGTTTTTATTCTCGTTTTTTGGCTTTTAGGAGGGAAAAACGATATTCGTTTTGGATGAATTTTATATGTACGGACTCATATTAATTTTTTTTTACAAAATTATAGTAGAAAAATGCAGAAAATACCAAATTTTTTCACTACAATGCATTATATGCCGGGCACCAAATTGTAAAAAAAATGGGTAGGAAGGCTTCGTTTTTTGGGTTTTTGGAGGGGCAAACGATGTCCGTTTTGGACGAATTTTATATGTACAGACTCGTATTGAAGTTCTCTACATGTGTATGGAAAAAACTATACTTTATGTATTATAGTTAAGTATTACAAAATATATTACTTAAATACTATAGTTTCTAAAGTTTTTATTCTCCTTTTTTGGCTTTTTGGAGGGGAAAACGATATCCATTTTGGATGAATTTTATATGTACGGACTCGTATTAAAATTTTCTACAAAATTATAGTAGAAAAATGCAGAAAATACCAAATTTTTTCACTACAATGCGCTATATGCCGGGCACCAAATTATAAAAACAATGGGTAGGAAGACTTCGTTTTTTGGGCTTTTGGAGGGGCAAACGATGTTCATTTTGGACGAATTTTATATGTACGGACTCGTATTGAAAATCTCTACATGATTATGGAAAAAGTGCAATTTTTTTTTAGTGTGGTGCGCCTAACTTACGCGCACATGTTTTGTCCAGACATTTCAAAAATGACAATTATACCCCTGTGCGCGTAACTTATGCGAATAACTCCATGATGCTAAGCTACGCGCACAGTTTCACGTGCATAAAGACAAAAAACCGCGTGCATATAGCCATAAATTATATTAATTATATCTTATGATATTATCTTAAATTGTAAGTTGTTAAGGAATAACACTACAACTGGGTGATGTGTTGGGTTATTTGAGATGATTTTTATATTTTTGATATGATTATTTAGAATATATGACTATTTGATTTTTAGTATCGTATAAATAATCGTTTTATCGAAAAGCCTTAAAATTGATTTATTTAGAGTTAAATAAATTCAATTAAAAAAAGAGACTTGTATCCTTCAAATGTTGTTATTGAATAAATTATCTAATGATAGTTTATTTATGTTGTGTGATTTGGATACATCTCGAAATCGCTTTTGGAACGGAAATAAAGTTGGGAGCCAATTTGCTTTTCGAAAGCAACCATCTCCGTTACGCCGTTCAAGTTCTTCGTGATTCAAGGCAAGTGGTGGTTCGCTCTTACAATTTATTCCATATTTTTATTAATTGACAATTAATCTATTATCTTAATTAAGTTGGGATAAATAGTCTTAATTTTGTGTTTGGGAAGTTGTGTGTTAAATTGGTATGTAAATGAACCTTATTTATTAGGTTGTATATTTGACAGCAACGACCCTCATATATATATTATTATTGTAGGGTGTTAGATGAACTTTGGTGTGGATTTGTTGTGTATTTGCTGTGGACTTATATGCTAGTTAGCATGAGTATTCGTAGGAACGCTATATACCTTGCGATGTTTAGTTCTTTCTTTATAACTTGGTATTAGGAGGATTATTGTCCTAATACTTTTCGTCATGACCTACCCTTATTCAAATATAAGTGGTGGTGCACTTAGCTAGTGATGAAATTCGGGATTCATCCCACGATATATATTTCATTGCGAGATTGGTGTGGATTAAAAGCTTTAACGTAAATGCACGTTTTGGAATTACATAAGATAAGTTCCATTTTGTACATAATTAATATACCCTCGGATGAGAAGTACAACGTGGAACCCGCCTGATCTCTTGTCTAAAGTAAGTCCCATTTCCAATCTGGATTCGCATTATGCGGTGAGGTTGGTCGATGACCCAAATATTCAATGAGGCGTTTTCAAAATGTTGTGTGACAAATATAATGTTTTCAAACAAATTCATTTAATTCCCATAAGACTCAAGTTCGTTGGAGTCTTCTCTTGAAGCATGCCTTTTCTTTCTTTTCAGTAGAAGTATAGTAGTCATATACCGTTTACCGAGTTTTATTCGAGAAACAAGGGTAGTGACGATATACGGCTACAAGAACCCTTTTGTTTTTCACCCTTGCACAATATTTCATTAGACAGACCAACCTTTCTCTTTCCTTGCATGGTTGGCTGGTGTCATCCGTCCTATACGGCACATCAGTGGTTGGTCTCATATGACCTTGAAGTAATAAATCGAAGACGAAGGCTTGTAGTTGAGGTTTAATTTGAATATAAGATTTAATTTCCTAATTAATGTAATAGGTGAAATTGTTATATCGTAGTCATGTAATTAGGATTTCTTTAAAGTCTTCCACTGTAATTTCAATATTGTTTATAAACTATCATTCTCAATTTACGAGAGGAATTTTAATAAAGATTGAATTTTCTTTATACAAGTATTCTGCTATTTACTCTTTATTATGATTGTATATAAGTATAATTGTTCAGATTAAAGCCTAGGGTGGCTTTGGACTTTAAAGTCTGAGGTCACTGGCGTGTGGCACTACCGACATATGTCGGGGGTGTTAAAACTAACTCATGTCAAATGATAGTAAATGTGTCTGAATTTAACTAATAGTCATTATCGCGTAGAGCTAATCGCATTCAAACCCTTTATGCACTTAGAGCTTAGGGATAAACTGAAATAACATTCAATGTCGTGTTTTGCTAAGTCTAGATAAACCTAGGATTTCTATGACATCTTAGTATTCCACAAGAGTAATGACATTGATGTCAAATAAATAACACTCAGGTTCAATTCCTAGAATTTCAATAGAAGTTATTACCTCTCGGTCTCAAACCTTATATGACTACCTATTAACGTCATCACCTCTCACTCTCAAACCCTAATAGGATCCAATTCGCATAAGCTACTATAGGCAAAAAGTGATGTGACTCTGCCTATGCCGCATCATGTTCAAGAGGCCAAGGACAAGCCATGCCTAGGAACCAAGGAGTCAAGTGCCGTGGAGAAGCTACCGTCGTCGACGCCAACACTAGGGCAAAGAGGCACTCCAGGCAACTCGTCACCAAAGGAGGCCATCTTGGATGAGCATGAGGCATTGGAGATGCATTTCCAAAGGAGCACAAGAGTGTCAGAGCAATACTACCCAGCTCCTACAGCGTCGCTCACATGATCGGGCGCCCGTGCGCTGGCTAGGATTTATCAAGGCTACCTTGACGCTTCCCAGGCAAAAGGGGTTATCACGAGGGCCCAAGCCAAGCTACTCCAAGAAGGCATCAAAAGAGGCCTTATGAGCTATGGAGCACCGATACAAGTGCAAAATGACTCGGTGATGGCACTCATCCAAGAAGGCACCCTAACGCCGGGCATTGACCAAGAAGTGGAGCAGCGACGTTCACCAGGCCACGGAGCTCCAAATGAGGCCCAACTTCTACCATCTCCTTTTGACATCCCTACAAGCCATTGGACCCCAGGAGTGGCGGAGCGTTTGAAGGTTTTCCGGGAGATGGAATTGGATGTCAAGGAGTCCCCAACGTTGGCATTGTCAAGGCGCTGAAGCAAGTCCATCTCCCAATTGGATCGTGCCTTTGCCCTCAAATTTTGTGGAGACGTGGCACATTGGATTCTTCCATTTATCTCCAAAATTGAAGGCAAATGGCGTTGAGATTTGACCAGCCCATTTAGAGCACCACTTTATGATTTTCCATTAAATATGTTTAAGACTTTTTAAGTATTTCTTTGTGTTTATAAGCTGGCTTGCAGCTGCATTGTTTCACACGTTTAAACTTGAATATAGCTTGAGCTTTTCAGAAGAAAAAAAGCCTTTGAGAGCCTTTTTGGTTTTGACGTCATTGTTTGGTGTGTTTATCCGAACGAAGCATAGTGAGATTTAGGTATGTTTATCCTCAATCAAACCTACGTTTCTTCTGGACATTTTTTATGTATTTATCCAATATTTCCAGTTGCTTATCCCTTACAAAAAATTGCCTCCAAATATTTCCAATAGCGCGTCCAACTTTGCTTGTCAAGCAAATCCACCGTCGGCGCCGAGAAGGAATTGGCTTAGGGTTTTAGTGTCAAACTTTCCTTGAAGCTTGAGATCCTCACAAGGGACACATCATAAAGTACACTAGGAATGAATCAAATATTGTTTCAATTCACGGAAAGAAATAATTCTAATTACATACACATCGTTGGGATCACCCCAACCTTAGAACTAGGAAGTTAGCCAAGCATGATTGAAGACATATTCAAAAGATTTTAACTATCCATCAACATATATGAATTATTCAATAAAAGCAGGAGAGAAGAAAACTTAATCTCAATGTCGAAATAATCCAAATTGACGAACTAAGACAATAATACAACAACTTCAATTGTAAAAAGGACCAAAATTCCTTCTTGAAAATACTCCTATTTTGTCTGGGGTTGAGTTCACCCAAAAACTCAAACAAGAATAAAATTAAATCTTATTAAACTCAGATCCCCTAGATCAAAATCGTGCCTCCATTTTTAAAGTGGTCGCACTGAATCAACCTGTAGCTGGATCTCCACCCTTTTGCCAATTCAGAAGTGGGTCGGCACACATAAAATTATGCAATAAACATTAACATGAATTGGTGGGCCTTGTAAGATAGTAATCTTCCGCCAATTTCTCCTCCATAAAGTGCAGTAAGTGGTGGTGCCTTTTGTAGTTCCAAAATATCTTCTAATATAGTCTTAGAATGCCTGAAATATATACAAGTACAAGTGTAGATTCCGAATACAAAATATGACAAAACTAATTATAAAACATATAAACTATGCATTAATATGATATAATCTAGGATGCAATTAGACACCTAAAATATGTATAAATTAGGTCTTATCATATCGATACCAAACGAACCCTAAATATATTTAGAAGGAGACTTACTTATTTATTTGTTGTTAACTTGTGTTCAGCTGTACTTGAAAAATGTAGCTTTTTTATTTCGATAAACTAGCAAATTAAATAGTTTCAAACAATGTGATACATGTAAAATAAAATAGGGTGGTAACTCAAAAATATAGAATGAGTGCCATGTTTTCTTTTTATATGTTAACTAGTGGTAATAAACTAATTAGAATAGCCTTGATAAATGGCATTTATAGCTCTAGTTTTATGACTACTATCAATTTTCTGTAAATCATAGTTGATTTCAGTTGAATGGATTAATATGAAATGCTTACTTTACTTTGCTTTCATTGTGGCTTCTACCTAATATTGTTTGTTTGGTTTATTGAATATAAGGCTAGAAATATTATAAAATGCTAAATTGAAAATATACTCTTTCAACATTAATATAGAGGAAACAATATTTATCACTAAGTATGTATTTCTTGGTTATTAGTTAGGATTGTCACATAATATAATAAATTACGCTAGTATGTAGACATAAATACAAGTTAGAGCGAACTACGAAATAATCATGTAGATTATATTAATGGAGTTATCAAGTTCTTAGAATTGGCTAATGAGAACCTTGTATAAGGTAGAACCCCATGTCCATGTAAGAAATGTAAAGTGTCTAAGTAGTTGTTCATAGATGAAGTAGAACAACATCTTTTGTTCAAAGGGTTTTACAAGTCATATAAGAATTGGATTCATCGCAGAAGTACCAGCCAAGCTACTATCAATGATCAATCTGTGATTGTAGGTCATGATGATATGGGAGGATTGTTAAGTGCAATTTTTGGTCCTAAGATTCCTTATTCTGATAATCTAAATATTATCCCTACACAACCAGATTATATAAAGCATGGATTCTTTGATGCACATAGTTGACAAAATCTCCCTGACCATTTCTCTTTTGAAGAGCCTAATCATTCATCAATCCCAAATGCAAACGAAGAAGATCCCAAGTATTAAAAGATACTACAAGTTGCGAATGAGGAACTCTATGTAAGTTGTACCTCTTTTTCGAAATTGTTATATCTTCTTAGCTTATTCCATCTGAAATCTTCGTTTCATTGGAGTGATGAGTCCATGAATAAGTTGCTCAAACTTTTAGGAAATGCATTTCCACGGATCATAGATTTTTTGTAATCTTACTATGAGGGGAAAGAAAATGATAAATGCCATGGGTCTTGAATATGAAAAAATTGATGTTTGTCCCAACAATTGTATTTTGTACTGAGGTGATTCATCGGAGTTGAATTGTTGTCATGTTTGTAACACTTCGAGGTGAAAAACCAGTAAAGACAAAGAAGATGATATGATAAAAGATGACCGGTGTTGACCACCGTTGACCGGTGTTGACTGACCCTTGACCAGTTAGTGCACTAGCTTGTGCACCACTTTGGATGTGCACCATGTTATGAATAGTTGTGCACTATGTTGGAAATAATTGTACACCATTTAAATAAAATACAAGTCTACATTTAAATAAAATACAAGTGTACAATAAATAAAATACAAGTGCACCATGTCATAAATAAATGTGCACCACGTTACAAGTAATTGTGCACCACAGTTCATGTGTTTGTGCATGAGAAGGTTCATGTGTTTGTGCACTCCATTGTATTGAAATATACAAGTGCACTACTCAATCAAAATTGGGTGCACAATTCATCATATGATGGTGCACTTTTCAACAGACTTTGGTGCACAATCTCGTACAACTAGGTGCACAAACGTTGTGCACTGTTATTGTACTTAAAAAAACAAGTTCACTCAATAAAATTCGGGTGCACAACTTCACTTATTTTGGTGCACTTTCAACAGACATTAATTCACAAATCCGTACAACTTGGTGCACAAGACTAGTTCGCAATTTAAGATAAGTTCTCATTTTAAGAACAGTTCTCACCAGATTCGCTTACACTATACATATATATATATATATATCATATGTACATATACAATTCAAGTTTACTTTATATGATTATATCCCAAATTCAAAGTGTTTTGTTTTATGATCTACTTTTTGCCTCTTAGTATAATACCTTATTTGTTTTTCCTCTTATATATGTAAATTTTTATATAAACATTAAGAATCCTTTTCAAAAGAACAAATTACAAAAAATGGGCAGCCCGCAAGTCGGCACAGCCCGGACACCCGGGCGGGTACGGACATGATTAGCAGCCCGCATAGTGGTCATGCCCGGGCCCGACACGTATAAGTGGGCCAAAAAAAGCGGTATAGCCCGGCACGGACCCGGCCCATACCCGTGTTTGATCAGGTCTAGAGATGACCCATCAAATGAAACAAGTGGTATATTTGATGAGAATGACAATGTTCTTTGGAACAAAAAAAACATATTTTTTGACTTGCCATATTGGGAGCATAACCTCTTAAGACATAACTTGGATTTTATGCACATAGAGAAAATATTTGTGACATTCTGCTAGGAATACTCCTTGATATGGACAAAAGCAGGAATGATGTAAAGGCTAGAGAAGCTATTGCAAAGTCTTTTTAGGTTTCTCAGTTGGCATTACGCACAACAAATTCCCAGGTTTGATTCTTAATAGTTAGCTTAAATGTTGTTGGTTATATTTTTTGAGCCCTAAATTAGTATTTGTACTGAAGAGGAGTTGTGGTTTGCATTAGTGATTGACTTTTAATTATATTGAGTTGGTCTTTTTTGTGTATTTTGTGAATGTTGCATCAACATCGAGTGGTGGTATTACTCGCCATGGATTGGAGAATTTTGGAGCATCAAACTCGCAAAGCTAGATCTGTTAATGCATCCTACTTACTTACACTTGATTTTGTGAAACATCAATTTTTTAGTATCTAGTACATTTTAAATATTTATGTTTATAGATGACTAGGTACGTAGAAGAAGCCTTGCTAGAAATGTCTTTGTGTTTTGGTTATCATTTTGTCCAATACATCAACAATTAAAATTATACTATGTTCCCATCCTCAAGCTTACACTTCATATTTTTAATGAAACATGGACAATTTGTTTGATTCAATCTATTGGTAAGATTTGGCATATATATATTAATAGGTTAACAAAGAACATATATATAATTTACGACTAGGTTCATGATATGGAAAAGCGTTGCCGATTGGCAGGTAGAAATCCATTCTCGACGCTTTTTCATATCATCTATTTTAACGGTGTTTGGCGGAAAACATTCTCGAGGCTTTTTTGCATCAACAAAGTATGGCACCAAAACCATCAAACACGCTTATTTTCATCTAATTTTTGTTGGGGTTTGGCGGCAAGCCAACTTCGACGCTTTTTTGCGTCAAAGAAGTATGGCGCTAAAACCATCCGAGATTGGCGGGGTTTTGAGGCAAGCCAACTTTAACGCTTTTTGTGTGTATAGAAATTGGCGCCAAAAATATTCGACACTTTTTTTGTCATCTAAGGTTTCTTTGACAATTATTAGCGTGATGTCGGGCATTTGTGACGGGGACTCTTCACAAAGAGTCGAGATAAAAAATTACAACACTTGTATGTGTCTAAAATATCTTAAAAAGCATCGAAGAATGACAAGTTTTCTAGTAGTGATTATAACCTAGATGCATCCTACATGACATGTTTTGAGAAAGAGAATTATGGTACATGCAAGAATGCCTGGTCTTAGATGCAAATGAAACATGCAACAAATAAGAAACTCTAATACGAGATGCATGTGCAATAGCAAGAGTGTAGGGAAAAACTAAATATGTAGTGGTGAAAAATTCTTCCCTAATATGTGAACTCCCATTGTTCTTTTCGCGCAAAATGTGAAATAGTGGTACAAGCTCCGTTTGTGTGGATTTCTCTTCGGTGATTGGCACAGTGATATTCTTTTGCAAACTATTGAATGAAAAATATGAGGATATCTCAGGGTTTGCATCCAATGTTGAAGTATCCATAGAGTTCAAGAAGCTAGGAACAACAGTCGGAACTTTTTGAGGCTTTTGCATGGGCCACTTTGGAATGGTGACACAACGTGGAGAGCTTGAAGGTGTGGAGGAAGTTTCCCAAGATTTGTTCTTTTGGTGGATCCCTATGATCACATAATCCTCTCCTTCTTTAAGAATATTCATCCTCGAATCTATTTGATCTCCTGACCTTGACACATGCTTGATAATCATAAGTCTCTTGAGCTTGATTAAGTGAGCATGAACAAACAATTTCCAATAAAGATCATGAACGACATGCACTTGATCAATATAAAAATGATCACATGAGCTAAATTGCATGCTAAACGAGTCATAGGTTGAGGAATCTCCCCTGTCCTCCATGGCATTGGCCTTCAAAAACATAGACATGATGATCCTCTTCTCTTGAGGCGGAAATGGCAAGCATGACAAAACCATAGGTGTCACATCCAACCATGTACTTGGTATTACCTTCGGTTGAATGTAATGCTCTATATTAGACAACATAGGAGCTTCAAGAGGTTTTGGAATGGATCATTTTGGAAGGGTGACAAAACGCCGAGGGCTTGATGTGGAGGAAATTAATAATGGCTCTAGAACTTCCTCCTCATTTTCCTTTGACTCAAGCTTTGCACCCCCTTTTCCTGGTTCCTTCTCCTTAAGTGTAATCAAAGTGGTTACCTTTGAATCATTCTTTTGTTAAGCTTCAAGAATGAGATATCTTTATCTTTTCCCACATTTCTTCAAAAGCTTTTTCATAATTTTCAATTCTTTTTGCCTTGTCGATTTGAGCTCTCGCTTATAAAACCTCTTCTATACTCATGGGGATAAATATGAGTTTCTAGCTTGCATATTTCAAGGTATATCTCTTAGTTTCAGGGTGATACTTTGCATCCTCTTAAGTCCAAGGTTTTCCCAAAATCAAACGAATGTCTTGAATGGGAACAACATCACATTCGACAATGGCTTTGTATGCATGAAGGAAAAAGGTTATCATTATTTTCTTGGTCACTTGATCAACATCATTTCTTTCTCTTACGTGACTCAACTTGTATGGAGTAGGATGTATGAAAGTGTTCAACCCCAACTTTTCAACCATGCCTTCTCCAACACCATTGCATGTCAACTCATATTCGATTACGGTAAGCAAAGTTTTTTTTCTTGAGCAACGACATTGGAGTTGAAAGATTGTGTCACATGGTGTTGCTCCAAGAACAGAGCTTGAAGTCGACAATGCCTTCCTCTCGCATTTTCTTGAGCATTTGTTGCTACGCCCCCATTGTAATTGGTCTAGGATCTTCGCTTTGGCTAGGAATAGCTCCTTTTCCTCAAACTCCATACATCATGAACACACAAAAAGAAAAAAAACCCTAGGAACTCACAAAAAAAACAAGCAACCACGTGAGGTTTGTAAAAACCAAAAGGAATTCACTAAGTAACATGAAAAATAAAACTACCTCCAAGTAATCACAAGTAACACAACCTTCTAACGAAACAAGTCATACACAAATGTTGAATAAATCAAATAACTTCACTCAGACCAAGTCAGTTCAACACAATAATATCTCGCAACTAACAAGGCAAGACAATGCTAGTTCTTGAATCACAAGTAGGAAATGAAGTGCTCAACTTAGGACAACGTTTTGGCTAATGTGTTTGGCTTGAAAAAAGTTGCACCAAGGTTAAGTCTAAGCATGCATTGATGTCCACAATTGTAATACCCCGGATTTGTAATCCCTTATAAGGATTAGAGTGCTACCCATTTCAACAAGAGCTCTTCCTTTTCAGGGTTCAAGTGAGGACAAAGAACTCTGAAGTTAAGCATGCTAGGACGGGAGTAGTCTCAGGATGGGTGACCTCTTGGGAAGTTCCTGGGTTGTCATGAGATGGAAATTCTAAGGCATCGGGTCTTATAGACGGTATTAGAGCCGACTCTGGGTTACGAGCGGGTTTGGTTCGGTGGAGGGTCGCTCGACCCAGAGGGCGGTCTTTGGGCCTTGACGAGGTCGTCAAGGGTTTATGTGGGGGTGATTGTAATATTCCGGATTTGTAATCCTTTATAAGGATTAGAGTGCTACTCATGTCAACGAGAGCTCTTCCTTTTCAGGGTTCAAGTAAGGACAAAGAACTTTAAAGTTAAGCGTTCTAGGGCGGGAGTAGTACTAGGATGGGTGACCTCTTGGCAAGTTCCTGGGTTGGCATGGGATGACGTTCTAAGGCCTCGGGTCTTACAGATTATTGTAATAACCCTCATTTTATAGAGTCTGAGTTTTTCTAAACTTGACCTCTTTTTCTTATTGTCAAGTCTGAAATTTTCTATGATCCACCTCTTTTTCTTGTCGTCGAGTCCGACTTTTTTTTTTGAATTTTATGACCAACTAATACATTAACAAGAAAGTGCAAAACTAGACTAACAATTTTTTTAACTAAGTCAGGCCAAAACCAAACTATAAAATAGACATAACATAAGCAAGAAATGGCATTAACCAAGGTAAAATAATAAACTTACCACTCACGAACATTGGCTTGCTCGTGGATAAACTCACCACTCACAAAGACAACAATTTTGGATAAACTCACCAAGAGGTTGGCCTAGTTTGGAATCTCTCCTAAGTGTTTTCAACTGGAATACTTTAGTTTTTTCTAAAGGTATGCGTTTCCAAACAATGGCACAAAACAAATCTTAAATAAGAAAGAAAATGTTCAACCCTAGTGTAAAACCCTAAAATGCCTCCGCGTTGTCCCCACACAAACTTATGAAAATTGACCATAGGATAGCATATTATGTGAGGTGGATCCATATGCCACATCATCCTTGAAAATGGAAAGAAACACACGAGGGGAACTCAAATGCAACCGGATGGAGTTAAGGCATGCTTGTGGTGTCGAGTCTGGTTGGCCAAGGCTTGACATTGGAGCCTGATGAAACTTTAAGGGAGCTTGGCGACGCTTCAGGTGAGGGCATTGCGCTTGGCGTGGGGATGTCTGCTACACGTGGTGCAGACAAGGATGGTCTTGTCGTAGCCTTAAGCATGCGTGGGCATGATGTGAGTGCGTCACGGTTTACCCCGGACGTGATCACATCACCCCGCCCGAACCCACCATGTTGCCATCCCTAGTGGAAATGACATATGATCGAATAAAATGGGATTTCATCCTCATCATGCTTGAAAATTTGGATCTTTCATATGTTTCTTGTCTAGGTCAAAGAATGCATGAAAATTCTTTCTTTCTATGTGTGGTCAATAATGTCCCACCAGATTTGTTCACTCATGAATGAGGACCTAGACAGGGAGACTCTGTATCACCTTATCTCTGTAACACCCCCAACTTTGTAATCCTTTATAATGATTAGAGTGATATCCATGTCAACAAGAGCTCTTCCTTTTCAAGGTTCAAGTGAGGACAAAGAACTCTGAAGCTAAGCGTGTTAGGGCGGGAGTAGTACCAGGATGGGTGACCTCTTGAGAAGTCCCCAGGTTGGCATGGGAAGGCACTTCTAAGGCTTGGGCCTTACAAATGGTATCAGAACCGACTCTGTGTTACGAGTGGGCTTGGTCTGGTGGACGGTCGCTCGACCTAGAAGGCAGTCTTTGGGCCTTGACGAGGTCGTCAATGGTTTAAGTGGGGGTGATTATAATACCCCAGATTTGTAATCCTTTATAAGGATTGAAGTACTATACATGTCAACAAGAGTTCTTTCTTTTCAGGGTTCAAGTGAGGACAAAGAACTCTGAAGTTAAGCGTGCTAGGGCGAGAGTAGTACCAGGATGGGTGATCTCTTAGGAAGTCCCCGGGTTGGCATGAATGGCGCTTCTAAGGCCTCGGGTCTTACAATCTCTTCATCCTTGGTGTTAAGATCTTAGCAAACAAGCTTCATTTGACAAGTCTTGAAGATAATAATTCCATTGGTTTACATTTTAGTAGAAAAGAAGCTAAAATTACATTCTTGGCATTGACATATGATATCATGATCTTTGCCAAAGAAAATTAGACCCCTTGCCAATTAGAATAAACATATTATTAAATATTATTGTATTATCTCAGGTCAAAAGTCAAGTATCAAAAATTTTCCTTCCAAGTAACAATAATGTCCTAAATACTCGAAAAGACCAGTTAAGAAATGTGTTGAACATTACAAACACCTTAACGTCTGCATGAACATATTGAATGCCCAATTATTAGTGGAAGAAAATATATATAGACACTTTTCAAGAAAGAGTCACTAAATCAAAAAACCAACTGACTAAATTGAAAGTCAGTTATTTGTCACAAGGAAGAACAACCCTTATTAAAATCGAACCCATTAATTAGGTCTAATTTTATCATGCAAAGTTTTATGCTACCATTCTCTATCAATACAGAACTTGATAGATCAATATGCATTTCTTTGGAACAAAGAACCAAAAGTACACCCTTGATTTGCTATACAATATTTGTAGACTTGCTATAAAGGATGTGTTCGTATAAGGAAAATCTAAGGATGTGAATTGTTCACTCCAAAGATAACTTATTTGGAAGATTGTTGCTAAACCAAATAACATTTGGGTTAAAATTATTAATGAAAAATATCTCAAGGGGGACAACATTCTAAACCATGGGAAAATAAGAAAGATTTCATACAATTGGCCTAGCTCTTAGAGCTAAGAGAAACATTTTAAAAATGCCTGATGGCAAGTTGGTGATGGCTATACTATAAATTTTTGAAATGACAGCTGAATTATGTCGAATGCCTAGAAAGATTATACCCTTAACACTCACGACATAGAACTCAATATCAAAGTCACGACATAGAACTCAATATCAAAGTCATAACTTTTATTGACAACCAAGACAAGTGGAAAAATTAGAACTTTGAAAATTATTACCACATGACAATGTGACCAAAATATTTGACATTCCAATACATCTAAACAAAATTTTCAGTCCAATTAAAAATGGATGTTACTCGAAAATTTTGGTGATAAATCTCATTACTTATATAGCTAAGATGAACAACGGAGAAATTGTCGGAAATAATTTTTTTGATATAAATTAACAAAACCATAATTCATTGAATTGACAATTTTTAAATGGACTATCCGGTATCAAAGAAAGCATATCATTTTTAGACTAAGCCAAAATGATCTTGTTGGAGACCTAGATTTTTACATTAAGAACCGACTAAAAATTGTAAGAAAAAACAAAGCACTTGTTTGAAGAGAGTTAAGATGACCTTGACCTTAAAGTAAAAGCAAAAGAAACGAGAAATATACATCAAGTGGGGAAGACTAAGACTAGACCACTATGAGAACAATTTAATTTTTTTACATGGTCAAGGACTAGGTCGCTTTCCGCAGGAAGGTCCAACCTAAACCATCCATACGGATGATCTTAAGAAAATCTTTCAGATTAGGGTGAAGGTTGATAGGCTTTAGTCGTGTATACCTAACAAATAAACCTTAAAAACCTAACTAATGCAGTTTCGGTAAGTAAGGGTCGAACCCACAAAGAGCCAAGTTATTTCTCCTATTCGTAATCGTGTTTACCAATCAATCAAGTAACGAGGGTTTACAATGATTCTAACACTATTAATTCAAATAAGTAAAACAATCCTACGAAAACAAAAGCTTTAAAACAATTGATGCGAAATAGCTCAGTCAAACAAATATCCACACTTCAACTTAATCGGTTGATCCTTGATAATCCTCAAATCTCTACTGCAAGTAACGTTCTATCGCGGAAAATATTATTCCGATTCCTCTTCTTTGTATGCTATTAGGACAACCAGACCCTAACAACGCTGACTATCAAATAATCAAGAAACTATCAAGATTCAATTCAACAGCCGCAGTAAGTTTCGGGAATAACGATAGATACAGCTAACATAAAACAACCAGTTTTGTTTAGCATGCAAATCAGTTCTCTTCTACAATAAACTATCACATCTAGTTCTAGAATATCGCAGTTGCTACTATGAATCAGATATTTCAACCCGAAACGATCTAACTCTAGCAGAAGAATAATACCAACGACCACTAGTTGATCAGACTAGAATAATCAGTATTAATCAAAGGTAATGAGTTCAATAGAATCAATAACATTCACGCAATAGATCAAAGATGAAAATCTTACAATCGAATTAAATCAAAGGCTTCAATTGCCTGACTAAGCACAAGTAACTTAGTTCTTCATGGTCTTCAAAAACACAAAAACTCTCTATGAAACTCAAATTGCCGTAATACTAATGATAACCTAACCTAATCACAAAAGTCTTCTTAAACAAAAGATATGATAGTTTTCCTAATAATAATAATAATATAATAACCAAAAGATCCAAAAATAAATCACACTTAAGGAAAACAAAATAACAACCAAATTTACCTCCGCGCATCCGTCCAGAATCGCAAGGCCGCGACCGCGGCTATGCATCCGCGCCCGCTGCCTTCGTGTCTTCACACGCCATCGCTGCCTCTTCCTCTCGCGGTTGCGGCTTAACCGCGGTCGCTGCTTCTTGGCCGCGCCCGCGGCTTGTTCTTCTCAGCTTCTGACGCTCCAAAATCGCTAAATTCCACCCTTTCTTGTTCTAATCTTCCCAACTCCTCAATCACAAATTAGATCCTCAACTAATACAAACATCCCTAATAGTGTACTAACAATCCCTAGTTACGCATTACAAAGTAGAGCGTATCAAATTCTCCCATGCTTAGACCTTGCTCGTTCTCGAGTAAGTTGATAAAACCTACTCCTCCAATGTAATACCCAAGGTCTCAGGAAGCATAACAGAAATCCAACACCCAGAAATTGCAATCCACTACGACCAACACTCCAACAACACAATCGCAGCTCACCAGCATTAAGGAAAGTAGAGTACTTTCCCCAAGCTTAACCCGAACTCCATTATGTGAATGAGAATTTCTAATCCTAGCTCTAATCTATCTCCTTATAACTCCCGAGTGACCTACCCGAAACCTCCTTATAGCTCCACCACTTATGTCACCACGCCAGAAGAATGAATGAATCCTATTAATCACTCTCTTTTTTCACTCATTCTGCCTAGGCGCCCTTTCGGGTTTTCACCTAGCTACTCATTTCATTTTTCATAGATGAGCTCACCAATTCTCACATCTCTCTACAACCTCTTATTACCCCGGCCTAATGCCGGTCCGGGACCCTGAATTTTGCCTAAGCCGCCCTTTTGGGTTTTCGACTTAGCTAGGCTTTTCTGCTCTTTTTTTTTTTATATTTACAAACAACAACAAGTATAAATCCCTTCCCCATGCTTAAATATTGCATTGTCCCCAATGTAATGAAAGATGAAAATGAAAATCTGGGGGAAAAGGAAAAACGCTCACCATTGTCGCCGAGGTGGTCCTTGGCTCGGATGTCGGGGTTGGCGTGGCGGTGGAAAATCAGTGAAGCAAGAGTCTCTGGTGCAATGGCGGGTGACAATGCTTTACAGGTGATCTTCTGTTGGTCCCCTATACCACGGCCACTCGTTTCGAGCAAAATCGTCCCAGTGTTGGCCGTAAGCTCACGCCACCAGTTGCTGATCCCGGAGCTGCCGAACATCCTCATCTAGCTCAGCTATCCATGCACCATGCTGAGTCTGGGTTCTCTTGATATCAGCTACATCGACAGTCATACGATCCAAGCGAGTGGCAAACCGATGTTGCTCATCCATAATATGCCGCTGGTCTGCAGCCATCTCTCTGATTGTCATGCCCATCTCAGCTTGGCGATAAGCCTTCTCCTCATGTCGAGTAGAAATGTCGGACATAGCAGCCAGCATCTGCTCTTGCCAAGAACTAGATGCACTAGAATTGCCTGCAGGACCACTCGAAGTGCCCGCCTCATATTGCCTATCCATGTCAGCGGCCTCATAATGTAGCCCCATATCAATCATCACTTCGATAGGCGCCCCTGGAAACTCTTCCTCAGCAGCTACTCTATCCTCATCATCATCATCACCCATATAAAAATCCCGAGCCATAGGTCCAAAGGGAATGAAGCGAGGTAGGGTAAGATGATGGATGCCACCATTCTCTGCCTTCCAGAAATACCGTCCCTGTGTAGAACTGATGGAGGACCATCCACACACCAACCACCATCCGGGCCCATGACAAGGAGCCAAGCTCGTCGTCTCCAAGATGAGCTAGCCATGCTTATACATCAAGTTCCGGTGGAGGTTGCAACGGTCACATCCAAGGCATATTCGGTGACCATGGTTTCGAATGGATGAGTGTATGGCTTGTGTACACCTTCCATTCTTAGAAACCTTTCCTATTTTAGTATGCTTCAGCCGTGAGGGCTATTAACATTCTTAAACTCGGTTAACTCTTTTCATTCCGGTTTAGTATTGTTTTAGTGTTTAAAAGGCCGGTTCACTAGGAACTATTTAAGTCTTCTTGTCTTTCTAATTTCGGTAGCAAACCTTATTATCAAGAATACAATTTCTGATTTAGAAACTTCCCAAAAGAGAGGTTTCGTGAGTTTGCTCAATCCGAACTGGTTTTGGTCGAGTTGTGATTCTCAATTTCTTTGTGCTCTTGAGGATTCGTCCTCTTGTTGTGTGGAGTTGTAGAAGGCGAGGTCTATAGCTTTAGGAGTGGTGGTTCTTGGTTCAACCGATCCAAGGGTCTCCTAATTCGGGCTATTGGTTTCATCTATTCCTCTTGATCATTTCATCTTTCTTCCGCCATTTTCTTACTTTGATTGTCTTGTTTTTTGTTTGGTAGATCGTTGCACACCAAGGTCGGGCCTCCCTACGGCGATCCCCGTATCAAAGTGGTATCAGAGCTGCGTTTTGGTGTCAACATTGTTGCTTGCCGATTTCTGAAATTCGGTATTGGTGTCTTGAGTCTTTGGTTGTGTTCTTGCATAGCCGAAGTTCTTCCTTTTTTCTTGTTGTCTTGTTGAGTCGTTTTTGTTGTTGCTTAAGTCTCTAATTGTTCTTGTGTTTGTGGAAGTTGGCTTGTGTGTTTGTGGAGATCGGACGGTCCTTTCCTTCCATCCAAAGATCCATCTTAACCTTGCCGGAAAACCCTATCTCCGGCCACCATCATCATCATCACCACCACATTAAACCGTCCACTAACCCTACCACAAGACACAATACCCCACTATCCCATTACCCTAGCCGGCGTGCTCACCAAGGATCATCACGGTTGCCCTAACCACCTTCTCACCCCACTCGGCCAAAAACCCTAACTTTGTGGCGTGAGGGTTGACAAATTCAACAAGTGCGGCAGCTAGCTCCTAAAATCAAGGTGTGCCGATCCTCTCCAAGAATCCACTCGGCCATTCACCCTACAATAGTGGCGTGTGGGTTTGAAAGAGTCAACAACCGGCTACTAGCTCCTAAAATCAAGGCAACAAGCTTATCTCTTTTCATTTTCTTATTTTCTTTTAATCCAATTTCAGTTGTAATTTGAATTTCGAATTTTAGTCAAAAAAAGAAAAAGAAAAAAAAGAAAATCAGAAAGAGTCAAAAAAAAAAAGAAAAAAAAAAAAAAGAATTCAATCGTAAAAAAAAAAGAGAAGACGATCATAGTGTTGCATTTTATTTCTTTTCCAAGCTTAGTCTATATCTTTGTATTACATTAATACTTAGGTTAGATTTTAGCCTAAAGTTGTAAGCTCTCAAGTTGCAAGCTCTCAAGGTCAAACAAGTGCCGACGCCCAAGTGCCGTGCCGTGTCCACTTCGCCGACGCTCGGTAAAGCCCTAAAACCTAACCTCTCCTTCCCTTGTGCCTATCTCCACCCTATCATCACCGATCTCTACGACAACCATTCCGTCTTCTACTAGCACAAGTCAAGGCGAGCTAAGGTAACATCTTGTCCTCTTGAGTTCTTAAACTTTTCCTTGTTCTTGTCATTCTTAGCATAGCATTACATTCGTGCTTTGTGGTAATCTAGAGTTAAAATTGTTGAGTCCCATTAGTCTCCTTGCATTTACATCCTTGTAAGGTTTCTTTGTTGAGTCTTGAGTCTTCTTTTTCGGTTTTATTTTGTGTTTCGTTGTTGCACTAAATCTCAGAATCTATAGTGCTATTGTGTGAACCTTGCCGATTACTTTTCTACTTCACCTTGCATCTAACTTATCTTGGTTGTTAAGTGTTGTTTGAGATCAATCAATTCACGTGAAGTTCTTGAGTTTCCCAACCGACTGCACTACAAAACTAGTTGAGATTAAGGGAGGGTGAGTAAAACACACGAGAGAGACACTTGTGAGTGATTTGATTAATCCTAACCCTTAACATAATTCTGTGTTCGTTTGTTTAGTGTGATGGCAGGAGATGACACTTCAAGTGACCGAGACAACCGGAACCCCTCACCGGTGCATCCGGAGGTCTTTAGTATGCTCAAGCAAATGACCGATTCTTTGGCATCCTTGACTGCGCGCATGACCTTGATGGAGACGGCGCAAAGAGCCCCACCTACTGCCGTGAACCCCCCGGTTGCGCTTGCTTCTCAAACCCAAGAGATGCCGCCGAATCCAACCACTGAGCCATTAGGAGCCTATGCAGAACATGGAGGTCCTTCCGGAGCCAATACGGTGCCTCTTGGACGCACACGTGCAGAAGGTACCGGCACCGTAAGGAACTCCCCGGTAAGGCCTACTTCTCCCCTTGTCAATAATCAAGAAAGGCCGAATAGGGTAGCTCCGAATTATCATCATGAAATACCACCTCCACGTGAGGTGCCCTATGTTGCTAACCATCTCACTGAGCCTCAGGATCCACTTAGGGAAGACGAGTTCAATGATGCAGAATTTGAAGAAGAGATGTGGAACCAAGGAGGTAGGTTCGGTGGCTACCAAGGTCAAGGAGGGCCTTACGGCTACTATGAGCCCCGGGGCAGATTTGGAGGCAATAGGGGTTACCAAGGCAACCCGCCAAGAAGAGAATTGGAGCAAGATGGCATTGGAAAAATCAAGATCAAGATGCCATCTTTTGAAGGGAAATATGACCCCGACGCCTACATGGAGTGGGAGATGAAAGTGGAGCAGATTTGGAGCTGCCACAACTTCATTGAGGCCAAGAAGGTTCAGCTCGCTTCTATTGAGTTTAGTGGCTTCGCCCTAACTTGGTGGAACAATCTTGTCAACGAAAGAAGGAGAGTCTTGGACCCCCCGGTTACTACATGGGAGCAAATGAAGGCTCTCATGCGAGCTCGGTTCGTACCACAACATTATTCTAGGGAGCTCAAGCAGCGGTTGGAGAACCTCAAGCAAGGAAGCATGAGTGTGGAGGAAGCTTACAATGCCATGCTCACGGCTATGGTCCGCGCCAATGTCATGGAAGATGAAGAATCAACCATGGCGAGGTACCTTCGTATCCTTAACCCTTTTATTGCTAACGAGGTCGATATGTATCCATATACAGATTCCACCCAGCTGCTGCACTTGGCCATGAAGGTGGAGAAGAAGCAAAGGTTCAATGCAAGAAATCAAGGCTACTCCACGGCTAGAAACCCTAGCGGCCAACCGAACCAATGGAAGGCCCAAAACCAGGCTAGGATGACTCCCCCGGCGCAAACTGGCAGGAACCAAGCTCAGTCCATGAGCCAACCTAGGAGCCAAGAAGTGCCGAGAAAAAGTGGACCACCCGGAACCCCGCCGCAGCCAAGTGGACGCCAGCCGCAACCGGCCAATGGCCCTAAGGGGAGTACTTCTACCTTTTCTCCTTCTTCTAGAGCTAGGGACACCATTTGTTTTAAATATCAAGGCCGAGGGCACATGATGAAGGATTGCCCCAATAGTCGAACCTTGGTCATTAACCATCTTGGACTCTATGAATCTGAGTCCGAGGGTGAGGATCAAGGTCCGTTTATTGTTGATGAACCTATGCATGATGTAGATGAGGAAATGGACTGCATTGAATTTGAGCATGGTGAATCTCTAGTTTGTAGGAGAACTTTGCATGTACAACCTACTCCTTGTGATGATAACCAAAGAGAGAAATTATTTCATACTAGATGTTTGGTTAAGGGAAAGGTTTGTAACATGATTATTGATGGGGGTAGTTGTTGTAACATTGCTAGCACTGAATTAGTTACTAAATTGCAACTACATACCTTCCATCACCCTAGGCCATATAAACTGCATTGGATGAATGAATGTGGAGAAGTAAAAGTGGCTAAGCAAGTCAATGTGACCATAACACTAGGACATTATGTAGACACTATTTTATGTGATGTGGTCCCTATGAATGCTTGCCATATATTGTTAGGTCGTCCATGGTAGTTTGATAGGCGTGTAAAGCATGATGGTTATACTAATCGTCATTCTTTTGATTATAATGGTAAGAATGTGATACTCAAGCCTATGACTCCTTTGCAGGTAGCTGAAGCCTTTGAGAAGAAGAAGGACCAAGAGAAGTCGGTTGAAGCCAAGAAGGGGAGTAAAGCCGAGAGCACCTCTAAGGCCAAAACCACGTCTCAAGCTTTGTTGGCTTCCAAGGAGGAGTTGAGAGAGGAGCACTTACCACAAGACGCCGTCCTTATGCTCTTGTGCAAGGGTCTAAGCTTGCTTAGTGAGGAGTTGAAGTCTACACTGCCGAGAATCATCCTAAGCTTGCTAGAGGAGTTCCAAGATGTGTTCCCTGAAGAGATGCCACCCGGATTGCCCCCTAAACGAGGTATTGAACATCAAATTGATCTAATACCGGGTGCTACTCTTCCAAACAGGCCAGCTTATAGGATGAACCCCAAGGAGACCCAAGAAGTGCAGGAGCAAGTGAAGGCTTTGCTTGACAAGGGCCATGTGCGTGAGAGCCTTAGCCCTTGTGCCGTGCCAGTGCTGTTGGTGCCCAAAAAGGATGGCACATGGAGGATGTGCGTGGACTGCCGAGCCATCAACAACATCACCATCAAGTACCGGCATCCAATTCCCCGCCTCGATGACATGCTAGATGAGCTGCATGGAGCCTCGGTCTTCACCAAGATAGACCTCCGCAGCGGCTACCATCAAATAAGGATGAAGGAGGGGGATGAATGGAAAACGGCATTCAAGACAAAGTTCGGTTTGTATGAGTGGGTCGTTATGCCTTTTGGCTTAACAAACGCTCCTAGTACCTTTATGCGCTTAATGAATCATGTTTTAAGGCATTTTATAGGTCGATTTGTTGTTGTTTATTTTGATGATATACTAATATACAGCAAGTCACTAGAGGAGCATGAGCAACACTTGAGGGAAGTACTCTCTACATTGCGTAGTGCATGCTTATATGCTAATGAGAAGAAGTGTGAATTCTGCACTAATCAAGTTTCTTTTCTTGGTTTTGTAGTGAGTTCCAAGGGCCTTCAAGTGGATGATAGCAAGATCAAGGCCATACAAGATTGGCCTACGCCTACCTCCGTGAGCCAAGTGAGGAGTTTCCATGGATTGGCCAGCTTCTATAGGAGATTCGTGAGGGACTTTAGCACCATTGTTGCGCCCTTGACGGAGGTGACAAAGAAGCACTCGGCCTTTGTGTGGGAGGAGGCGCAAGAGAGGGCATTCAACGCCCTAAAATGGAGGTTAACGCAAGCTCATTTGCTAGTGCTGCCCGACTTCACGAGACCATTCGAGGTGGAGTGTGATGCATCCGGGATTGGCATTGGAGGCGTCTTGATGCAAGAAGGTAAACGCGTAGCCTTCTTTAGTGAGAAATTGAAAGGGGCTAGTCTTAATTATTCTACATATGACAAAGAACTCTTTGCCCTATTTAGAGTATTAAAGACTTGGCAACACTACTTGTGGCCTAGAGAGTTTATCTTGCATACGGACCATGAGTCCTTGAAGCACTTCAAGAGCCAAGATAAACTTGATAGACGACATGGTAGGTGGATGGAATTCATTGAGACTTTCCCTTATGTTATCAAATACAAAAAGGGAAAGGACAATGTAGTTGCCGATGCCCTATCTAGGAGGTACACCTTGCTTACCACATTAGACTCCAAGGTCTTAGGATTTGCATATATAAAGGAGTTGTATGTGGAAGATGCTGATTTTGGTGCCATCTATAAGTCATGTATAGATAAGGGCTCATGTGATAAGTTCTACTTGTTTGATGGGTTCTTATTTAAGGCTGAAAAAGTGTGCATACCTATTTGTTCCTTGCGCATGTTACTCGTTGAAGAAGCCCATAAGGGTGGTTTAATGGGTCACTTCGGAAGGGACAAGACCTATCATATGCTATGTGCACATTTCTTTTGGCCACACATGCTTAGGGATGTTGAGCACCTTATTAAGAAGTGTTTGGATTGTCATAAGGCAAAGTCTAGGTTGCAACCCCACGGCCTATACAGCCCATTGCCCATCCCAAGTGCCCCTTGGGAGGACATCTCAATGGACTTTATCGTGGGGCTGCCTCGGACTAAGAGGGGACGTGATTCTATCTTCGTGGTAGTTGATCGTTTCTCTAAAATGGCTCATTTCATCGCTTGCCATAAGACGGATGATGCATCCAATGTAGCTGATCTCTTCTTTAGGGAAGTCGTGAGGCTACATGGTGTACCCCGGAGTATAGTAAGCGATAGGGATGTTAAGTTCCTTAGTTACTTCTGGAAGACGCTTTGGGGGAAGCTAGGGACGAGACTCTTGTTCTCTACCTCTAGCCATCCTCAAACGGATGGTCAAACAGAAGTCACTAATCGGACCTTATCAACCCTTCTTCGAGCCATTCTTAGGAAGAACCTTAAGGCTTGGGAGGAAGCTCTACCACATGTAGAGTTTGCTTATAATAGGACAGTCCACTCTTCTACTTCTTTATCTCCTTTTGCATGTGTTTATGGTATCAACCCCACTACTCCACTTGATCTTGCTCCTTTTCCTATGAAGGAGCGTGGAAGTTTTGATGCAGGAAAGCATGTGGAGTTCATCAAGGAGCTACATGTAAGGACTAAGGAGAAGCTGGAGGCATGTGCGGAGCGGAATGCAGCTAGGGCTAACAAGGGGCGCAAGCGCGTGGTGTTCCAACCAGAAGATCTCGTTTGGGTGCATTTGAGGAAGGAGTGCTTCCCGGAGCAGCGCAAGTCCAAGCTTGCACCTAGAGGAGATGGTCCATTCAAGGTGCTGCGCCGCGTCGGTGACAATGCCTATGTCCTCGACCTTCCGGACACATATGGTGTGAGTGCCACATTCAACGTGGCTGACTTGACTCCCTACCTCACTCCGGATGTAGCCCAATCTGTGCTTCATGGTCCGTGGACAGATCGTCTCCAAGAAGGGGAGGATGATGGAGGACCATCCACACACCAACCACCATCCGGGCCCGTGACAAGGAGCCAAGCTCGTCGTCTCCAAGATGAGCTAGCCATGCTTATACATCAAGTTCCGGTGGAGGTTGCAACGGTCACATCCAAGGCATATTCGGTGACCATGGTTTCGAATGGATGAGTGTATGGCTTGTGTACACCTTCCATTCTTAGAAACCTTTCCTATTTTAGTATGCTTCAGCCGTGAGGGCTATTAACATTCTTAAACTCGTTTTACTCTTTTCATTCCGGTTTAGTATTGTTTTAGTGTTTAAAAGGCCGGTTCACTAGGAACTATTTAAGTCTTCTTGTCTTTCTAATTTCGGTAGCAAACCTTATTATCAAGAATACAATTTCTGATTTAGAAACTTCCCAAAAGAGAGGTTTCGTGAGTTTGCTCAATCCGAACTGGTTTTGGTCGAGTTGTGATTCTCAATTTCTTTCGAGTTGTTGATCCGAAGCGACACAAGGCATCCTCTTCGTGCTCTTGAGGATTCGTCCTCTTGTTGTGTGGAGTTGTAGAAGGCGAGGTCTATAGCTTTAGGAGTGGTGGTTCTTGGTTCAACCGATCCAAGGGTCTCCTAATTCGGGCTATTGGTTTCATCTATTCCTTTTGATCATTTCATCTTTCTTCCGCCATTTTCTTACTTTGATTGTCTTGTTTTTTGTTTGGTAGATCGTTGCACACCAAGGTCGGGCCTCCCTACGGCGATCCCCGTATCAAGAACCCAACAACACTGCCCTCTTCAGAGAGGGCGCATCAAAGACATATGCGCCAGGCGACATCGTATAATTCTTTGGCGCTTTCGGTCCCCAAATTCTAGCAATTAGGGTGATCATCACACCCATAGCTATCTTGTCGGACTCTTTGTCGCAGACCCGGAAGCAACTTGCCACAAACAGAGCAACCCAGTCTGGAATGGACTCACTCTCTGGAGTCATGCACCAGAGAACTGACAGATCAGCAACAGAAACCTTATTGACCTCTCCATGAACGCCGTTGCTATAACCTTATGGGCTAATCTCAAGCATGGATGTGAAATCTTGTAGTTATACTCCCCTTTCTTAGGCTTGAAAATCTGACCAGTAGTTGCCTGCCAGAATTCATAGTGTCGGGTGCCCACAGTTGTCCACCCCTCAGCTGGTGGAACGGACACTCCAAAAATCTGTCTAAGCTCATCAAATGACAACGAGCGATCCTCATCATTCAAGTGAAAAGTAATCCTATCCCCATCTCTTTCCAGTGTAGCCAAGAATTCCATCACGAGAAGGAGATAGGTAGGAGCTCCCATATTAACAAAAGCACCCAAACCACCATGCTCAAACAAAAGCCGTGTGCAGTCAAATAGACCCAAAGTATGCAAAGTAGGTACATCAAGGAAGCGGGTTTGCACTATTTCACGATGACAGAGTGCATCCCAACGCTTCATTTGCACTCTGTTCAACCTTTCCAACCCTCGACCAAACATCTCCAACCGTATATTCGAATTCAACACAAGGGGGAGTTGAGCAAACTCACCGCAGAACTGAAGTCGTTGCTGATGAATGGCAGCGATCGCGGCTGGAGCACGGCGGTCGCGGCTTGAGAGATAGAGAGGAAGCAGTGATCTGATGTCGGGATGAGAAAAGGGGGTCTGCGGCGGTCGCAGTTTGAGGGATTGAGAGGGGCGGCCGCGACTTGAAACAAGGAGGCTCCAAAATAGATGACAGCACACGAGGGTTTCACATATATAGGGCAAGGCCGCGCTCGCGGTTGACAGGCAGCGATCGCGGCTTACAATTTTTTTTTGCAAGGCAGAGATGGATTACGGCATTATTCACGTATAGGGCAGGGCCGCGATCGCAGTTGCCAGGCAGTGATCGCGGCTTTCACTTCGAAAGCATCTATACCTGCAAGTTAGTCTAGAAAACGAAACAATTGGAAATAACGACAGAAGATGAGAAAATGACAAGAAAAAACTTCATACATCGGGTTGCCTCCCAAGAAGCGCCTTGGTTAACGTCGTTGGCTCGACCTAGCTGCGGTGATCAACTGTCAGCTTCGGGTTCTACAAGACTCGTCTCTTCTATGACTTTGTTGTCAAAACCTTCATGATATGGTTTCAACCTTTGACCATTCACCTTAAACACCTTCTATGTAGCAGCCTCATACAATTCCACAGCACCATGTGGAAAAACACGAGCAACAAAATAAGGTCCCACCCAACGGGATCGAAGCTTACCCGGGAAAAGACGTAGGTGAGACTGAAATAATAGGACTTTGTCTCCAGCTTTAAAGTCCTTCCTCAAATTGTTCTTGTCATGCCAAGCCTTTGTCTTTTCCTTGTAGTTGATTGCGTTGTCATAAGCTTCTATCCGCAGTTCCTCCAATTCTTGCAGCTGTAACTTACGAAATTCTCCAACCTCATCAATATGCATGTTGCAATTCTTCACCGCCCAGAAAGCCTTGTGCTCGAGCTCCACTGGAAGATGACACGCTTTACCAAACACCAACCGGAATGGTGACATACCGATAGGTGTCTTGTAAGTTGTACGATAAGCCCACAGTGCATCGTCTAGCCTCAGACTCCAATCTTTCCTGTTCGGGGCTACCATCTTCTCAAGGATGGATTTAATTTCCTTGTTGGACACTTCAGCTTGTCCATTTTTCTGAGGGTGATATGTCCATTTGTCTGAGGGTGATACGTAGTAGACACCTTCTACGTGACATGATATTTCTTAAGTAATGCACTCACGGTCCTGTTGCAGAAATGCATCCCCCTGTCAGTGATGAGAGCTCGAGGGATGCCGAACCTGGAGAATATATTGGACTCTAAGAAATCTACCACAAATTTAGAACCATCAGTCCTGGTGGCCTTCGCTTCCACCCACTTGGAAACGTAGTCCACCGCAAGCAAAATATAAATGTTACCAAAAGAATTTAGGAACGGTCCCATAAAATCAATACCCCAAACATCAAAAATTTCACAGAAAATCAGTGGTGATTGCGGCATTTCATTTATTTGAGACATATTTCCAACTCTTTAGCACCTATCACAAGATTTGCAAAAACCATATGCATCCCTAAAGATATGAGGCCTATAGAATCATTCATCTAATACCTTCCTCGCGGTTTTCTTAGCACCAAAATGACCGCCACAAGCATGACAATGACAAAAATCAAGTACGGAAGTTACCTTATTTTCAGGAAGACATCTATGGATTACCTGGTCAGAGCAGTGCTTCCAAAGATAAGGGTCATCCCACACATAGAATCTCGTCTCACTGCGCAGCTTGTCTCTCTGGGCCTTTGTAAAGTGTGGAGGAGACTCACCAGAAACCAAAAAATTCACCAAGTGTGCATACCACAGCTTCAGAGTCTGAATCCCAAACAGTGTGTCATCCGGAAACATCCCCTGGATCTGCAGCTGAGCTTGTGGTTTATCTTCATCATGAACGAGCCACTAAGGTGGTCAGCTACCAGATTTCCAGCCCCTTTCTTATCTCATATCTCAATGTCGAACTCACTCAGCAGCAGGATCCATGTAATCAGTCTCGGCTTGGCCTCTTTCTTCGTCAATAAATAACGAAGTGATGCATGGTCTGTGTAAACGATCACCTTCGTGTCGAGCATATAAGATCAGAACTTCTCCAGAGCAAAAACTACGGCCATCAGCTCCTTCTCGGTTGTGGAGTAATTTCTCTGCGTACCATTCAGAGTCATAGATGTGTAGTGAATCACATGGCAAGCTTGTGCCTCCTTCTGACCGAGGACTGCACCTATAACATAGTTGCTGGCATCACACATAATCTCAAAAGGGAGAGACCAATCTGGTGCTTGAATAATTGGGGCACTTGTCAGGCGTGCCTTCAACTCATCAAACGCCTTCTTGCTCCCTTCATTAAGCTCAAACGTCACTTCCTTTTTCAGCAGCTCATATAGGGGTGATGAGATCTTTGAAAAGTCTTTAATAAACCTGCGATAAAAACCTGCATGGCCTAGAAAAGAACGCACTTCACGCACATTAGTAGGATAAGGCAAAGACTGAATTACATCAATCTTAGCCCTATCGACCTCAATACCCTTAGAAGAGACAATATGACCGAGCGCTATACCCTGTTCTACCATAAAATGACACTTTTCAGAATTCAGAACCAGGTTAGTGTCTACACATCTCTTAAGAACAAGTGACAAGTGATCTAAGCATGCATCAAAATTGTCCCCATGGACCGTGAAATCATCCATAAACACCTCAATAAAGTGCTCAACATACTCAGAAAAGATGCTTACCATACACCTTTGGAATGTCGCAGGCGCATTACACAACCCAAATGGCATTCTGCGATATGCAAACGTGCCAAAAGGACATGTAAATGTCATCTTCTCCTGGTCCTCTGGCGCAATGGCTACGTGAAAATAACCTGAGTATCCATAGAAAGCAGTAGTAGGAACGACCAGAAAGTTGCTCAAACATCTGATCAATAAAAGGTAGAGGGAAATGATCCTTCCTAGTTACCACATTCAGCTTACGGTAATCAATGCAGACACGCCATCCGGTTTGCACTCGGGTAGGGACCAACTCACCTTGTTGATTATCTACAACTGTAATGCCCCCCTTCTTAGGTACAACATGCGTAGGACTCACCCACTTACTGTCAGAGATAGGATAGATCATACCAGCTTATAGAAGCTTCAGAACCTCCTTCTTTACTACCTCCATCATCGGCGGATTGAGTTGCCTTTGTGGCTGCCTGGACGGTTTAGCTTCTCCTTCCAGTAGGATTCTATGCAGACACGTTGTCGGGCTGATTCCCTTGATGTCTGCAATCGTCCACCCTATAGCCGTCTTGTGCTCCTTTAGTACGGCCACCAGCTTCTCTTCTTGATCCTTGGCGAGCTTGCTTGAGATGATTACCGATAATGTTTCAGCCTCTCCAAGGAAAGCATACTTAAGGTGGTATGGGAGTTGCTTCAGCTCTACCACCGGTGCCTACACAATAGAAGGCAACATCTTCTCGCTGGGCAAGGTTAGTGGCAAGGGCTTAGAGCCCGGTGACATACGAGGAAGTACAGAGTAAACATCCAATTCAGCCAAGACTTCCTGCAGGTTAGTAGATAAGGCAAATTCAAAATTGGTATCTACTATAGCATTCTCCATAACAGCCTGCACGTCATCCAAACAGCATACATCAAAAACATCCTGCACTAGGGGTTCAATCACATCAATAGAGCACAAAGAATGATCATCCAAAGGGTGTTTCATAGCATCATAAATGTTATACCCTACCCTTTCCCCATCAAACTCCATAGTCAGCGAACCACTACTCACATCAATCTTAGTGTTGGCAGTCTTAAGAAATGGCCTACCTAGTAGAATAGGGGCTGCATGCTTATCATGTTCCATATCCAACACAAAGATATCAGCAGGAAAAATCAGCTTGTCAACCATCACAAGTACATCCTCAACTATCCCTTTCGGGTAAGCATTGGAACAATCAGCCAATTGAATAACCACCCCAGTTTCATGCAATGGTCCAAGTCCTAGAGATTCATATAGAAAATAAGGCAACACATTAATTGATGCACCTAAATCTAGCATTGCTCTTTCAAACTTGGTATCACCAATCACACAAGGAATACTGAACATGGCAGGGTCACCACACTTCTTAGGCATTCGCCTTTGAAATACAGCAGACACATGCTCACTCACCTTAACTTTTTGCTTACCTTTCAATCTCTGGTTCCTTTTAATTGTACACAATTCCTTAAGAAATTTTGCATACCGAGGAACACTTTTAATCAGTTTAAGCAAGGGAATGTTTACCTCACATTTGATGAACGTCTCAAATACCTTTTTGTCATTCTCCAGCTTTCTAGTGTCCTTCAGCGCCTCAGGGAATGGCGGAACTGGTTTTTGGGAGCCGAGTGGAGGAAAATCCGGCCTTCTGTACGGGTTTTCATCTTCTGGGGCAAGGCCGCGATCGCGGTTTACAGGCAGCGACCATGGCTTTGCCTGAAAATCGTCCTCTGCTGCTGCGTCTCTTTCAGTAGCTTCTGGATTTGCAGTTGGTTCGTCCCTTTCAGCTAAGGGAGCGCTGCTCTCAATTATGTTGTCCAACTTCCTGCCACTTCTCAGCATGACTGCATTAACATTCTGCCTCGGGTTCAACTCCGTCTGAGATGGTAGTTTACCCGAATCCTTACCTTCCAATTTGCTTAGAGCTTGAGAAATCTGCCCAACCTGAGTCTCCAAGTTCTGAATGCTCGACTTGGTATCATGCTGAAATTGAACCAAGTTACTCTGCATCGTAGTCACGTTTTGCGTAAGGGCCTTGATCATATCCTCTGCAGACAAAGATGAGCTCAGATTATGCCCTTGCGGTCTAGGATTATATGGGGGTCTGAATTGTTGCTGACCTCCAGACTGCTGAAATTGTTGTTGTTGCTGGAATTTTTGTTGTTGCTGGAATTGCTGGTTCTGCGGGTTTACATATCTCAAATTGGGGTGATCTCTCCACCCAGGATTGTAAATGTTGGAGTATGGGTCATATCGTGGTCTCGGAGGTCCGAAACCTCCCACAGCATTCACTTCAGCTTCAGGTTCTTGAAGTGTAGGACATGCATCCGTAGGATAGAACGTGTCATAACAGATGTCGCAGGCCTTAGCTTGTTGCAGAGTACCTTTCACCATAAAACTCTTCATCATCTCCTTCAACTCGTTCACATCAGATTACATTGAAGATGATGGATGAGTGTCGGCTGTTTTGACTGCGTGAGAGCTCGCTCTCTTGCTGAATTGCCTTGAGCCCTCAGATAGCTCAGAAAACATCTCAAATGCCGCTTCAGGGGTTTTGTTCAGAATATTACCCCCACAAGCTGCGTTCACCATTCTACGCTCATCGTCAAGAAGTCCTCCATACAGATATAGAATTAGATCCTGATCAGAATAACCATGGTACGGACAGCTTGATATCAGCCGTTTGAATCTCTCATAGTATTCATACAAAGTCTCAGTAGCATGTTGTTCAATGTTGTTGATGTTCTTCTTCATGCTATTGAGTTTCGTTGCAGGAAAATACTTCTCGAGAAAAGCTTTCTTCATCTTTGCCCATGTATCAATACTTCCCGGAGCCAGATAATAGAACCAGTCATTGGCCGAATCCTTCAAAGAGAAAGGAAAGGCCCTCAGCTTGATTTGGTCCTCTGTCACTCCCCTCGGCTTCATGCTAGTGCAGACAGCGTGAAATTCAGATAAGTGCTTGTTGGGGTATTCGCCATTCATCCCATGGAAGTGGGGTAGCAAATGAATTAACCCAGATTTCAACTCAAAATTCACACCATCAGCCAACTCAAGAAACTGCACAACAAGCGGTTGTTGCTCTAAATTCGGTGCAGTTAACTGTCTCAAAGTCTTTTGTTCACCCATCTCAATTTCGTTTAGTTGCTCACGGACTGCTCTTCGGTTCCTGAGAAACGTCCGCTCAATTTCTGAATCAAAATTCAGAGGTGAAGAATTAGTAGTACGGGTGTGAACCATAAAACAGGTTCACGCAGTAATTGGTACACAACAAAAACAAACAGGAAAAATAAAACTTAAAGTTCTCCGGCAACGGTGCCAGATTTGATAGGCTTTAGTCATGTATACCTAACAAATAAACCTTAAAAACCTAACTAATGCAGTTTCGGTAAGTAAGGGTCGAACCCACAGAGAGCCAAGTTATTTCTCCTATCCATAATCGAGTTTACCAATCAATCAAGTAACGGGGGTTTGCAATGATTCTAACACTACGAATTCAAATAAGTAAAACAATTCTACGAAAACAAAAGCTTTGAAACAATTGATGCGAAATAGCTCAGTCAAACAAATATCCACACTTCAACTTAATTGGTTGATCCTTGATAATCCTCAAATCTCTACTGCAAGTAACGTTCTACCGCGGAAAATATTAATCTGATTCCTCTTCTTTGTATGCTATTAGGAAAACCAGACCCTAACAACGTTGACTATCAAATAATCAAGAAACTATCAAGATTCAATTCAACAGCCGTAGTAAGTTCCAGGAATAACGATAGATACAGCTAACATAAAACAACCAGTTTTGTTTAGCATGCAAATCAATTCTCTTCTACAATAAACTATCACAACTAGTTCTAGAATACCGCGGCTTGTTCTTCTCAGCTTTCGACGCTCCAAACTCGCTAAATTCCACCCTTTCCTGTTCTAATCTTCCCAACTCCTCAATCACAAATTAGCTCCTCAACTAATACAAACATCCCTAAGAGTGTACTAATAATCCCTAGTTACGCACTACAAAGTAGAGCGTATCAAAGGTTCCCTGATACAAGTTCGGGTCCATTCCTAATGAACGATCTGACTAGTTTGACATCTAGATGTCTAAAAGCAACAAAGTCGGCCTCTTGATTGGCTTCGCGGAAGTAGTGTTGGATCTTGATGTCTTCAAAATAAGCAAGAAATTTCCTGGTATCATCAATGATCATCTGAATCTCCTAAGTTGTGTCCCAGATTCCCAGTATGGAGTTAATGACTGCTAAATTGTCTCCTTCAATGATTAATTTCTTCACCCTTAGCCTACACGTATGTGCCACCCCATTCCACATGGTCGTGACCTCTGGCTGCAACACTGAGGTTGACAAAATATTCCTTTTATGAATAAAGATAAGTTTACTACAACTATCTCTAATGATATACCCTATAGCACAATCTCCACTTCGGTTTGTAGACGCATCATTAAGCTTCAGAAAACCCCTTAGGGGTTTCTTCCAAGCCACATTGAAGTTTTTTCTGTGTTTTTTGCGCTTGGAAATCTTCTTCCGCTAATTTTAACCCTCGGAATCCAATGCATACAACATTAACAGTAGAATTGTCTATTGTTTTTATGCAAAAAAAGATGTTGTTCCTTTTATCACAGATGTGCCACAAAGTGTAGCAAACCAGTTCAAAGTTACTACTACTAGCTTTACAAATAGCTATGTTGTCACTGAAGTTGTTTGTGAAGGAGCTGGGTGTCAAACTTTCATTCATGCATTTTCCCGTTTCGCTGAGAATAGCTCGTGTATACTTACATTTAAAGAAAAGATGATTGAGTGTTTCACTATGAGAACAATTTTGATAAATCTGAAAGAACAATGGATGAGGTTGCATGTGGCTTCATCATTAAGGATCACCATGAAAAAATTGTCGGTACGGGAGCAAGTACATTTTGAAATAATTTTATCGTGGTAACTAAAGCTCTTGCCCACCGAAAATGTGTATAAGAAGCAAATGGCTCGGAATTTAGAAAATTAATGTTTTAAGGAGATAATATTTATGCCATAACTCCGACAAAGATAATTGGAAATGTCAATATTGGGAAATTGATATATCCTATTTGATTTGCAGTTATTTAAGGTTGTCTAAATCTCGCATAACTTTCAAGAAGTAAACTTTGATAGTTGATAAACTCGTATCTGTAAGCCACCTACTCTCATTAGACAATATCGTTAATCTATTATATCTCCCTAAATCATTAAAGAAGAAGGCAAATCTATGTTAAAAATTGCGCCACTTGGTGAATTTACATTTGACATTTGTTTTCTTCTTTAATGGACATGTGTAATTATGTTTTTTATCTTCCCATTCTTTCTCCCACTTTCTTTGCAATTATCACTCTAAAGACTAGGCGTGAACATCAGTCCAAAACCGGACCGAAGTGAACAAAAAATAGAATTCCGTAAAAATGTGGACCGTCTGGTCCATCTCGGACTAGTTTTGGACCGATTTCATATTTATTTTTCAGAAAAAAATTACAAAAATTATAAAAAAAAAATATTTCAAAATTTTATTTGAAGTATATAGTAATGTATTAATATGGAAACATATGAATTACATCAAAATATATTTATAACATACATATAGTATACATTTAATAATTATATTATAACATTGAATCGGTCCAGACTAGATTGGTGATGGACTAGAACCGAATTCTAAAAAATCTTGAACTGAGGACTGACTATTTTTTACTCGGTTCAATCCGGTCCAAAAAACCAATCTGGACCGCAACTTGTTCATCCCTACTTAAGACTTAATTTAAGAAGTTATATTTAATCATGTTTTAACTTTAGTTACAAACTAATATCACATTAACCTAATTACTACCATCTATCTATACTTAAAAGTTGGTTTTTTTGTCAATTCAATGCTATCTTTGTTGATTTTTTTGGTCAATTCAATGTAATCTTTTAAAAGCCCAAAATGCAAAAAATAGTACAATATTTTGGACCCAGCATGCTTTATAGATTATTTGTTAAATGGGCCAGAGACTGCTATAATATTTTGGAGGCTGCCCTTTCCTACACTTATGATAGACGTTGAAGAGATTGTGAAGAGACTGTTCTTGATAGAACGTTGAAGAGAATGTGACGAGGCTTTGTAAAACCTACAATGATGAGAATTAAAAGCTGCCCTTTCAGGTACACAAGTGGGATTTGAAGAGGCTTTCACAATATATGAACCCTGCCGTCTGAAGCTTTCCACTATCTCCCTCTCTTCCTCTTGCCCACACCCACCTTACAACCATCTAACCCACACCGCGCCGGATCCGAGCCACCACGATCGAACCCATCGCAGACCCACTCGAATCGCATCGAGCCTGGTTGCGCCCGCCCACCGCAGACCCACTCGAGTCACACCGAGCCTGGTCGCGCCCGCCTCGCACAGATCTGCCCACTCGGACCCACCGCTCGAGCCACCACCAACTCGGCTGAACCCAGATCTTCCCATCTCGCACCACCCGCGACTAGCCTCGCGCCCGGACCACGTGCCCAGATTTCGCAGACCCCGAGTCGCACCGAGCCTGGTCGTGTCCGCCTCGCACAGACCTGCCCACTCGGACCCACCGCTCGAGCCACCACCAACTCGGCTCAACCCAGATCTGCCCATCTCGCACCACCCGTGAGTAGCCTCGCGTCCGGACCACGTGCCCAGATTTCACAGACCCCGACTCGACTTCGCAGACCGGACCCACTTGGGTTTACTGGTAAAATCTTCGAGTTATGTGCTTGGGATTTAGATTAAGTTGAATTTGCTTTGTATCAATGTATGTATCATATAAACAAGATCTGGTGCAGCTTACTTATGCCTTTGCAAATATGTCAATTTTTGTATATTTGCAAAATTGGGTGTGGAAAAATCAGAAGTAATTATTCCTTGCCTTCATCTTTCTTTGTTTTTTGCACTCATGCCTTTGCAAATCTGTCAATCTGTCAATTTTTTGTATTTTTGTATATTTACAAGATCTGGTGAGTCTGTATGTAACATTCTATATTATTCAAATAGCGGCAGGAGGAAAACTATCAAGATGCGATGTACAGACTTATGCTGTAGTTTCTTTCCCATTCTTGACTAACAATAACCTACAGCAAAAAAGAAGTGTTTATAATATTGTAAATCTGAAGAGGCCAACTATTTTTACTCTTTTTTCCTAACTTGCAGGTACCCTGTATTCTTGGTGTCAATTTGACTGATAACGATCTGCTAGAATTTGATAAACAAGTATGCCATATATCTCCCTGTTAATATAAAAAATGTTAGAAAATCTAATTATTTAGAAATGAATAAATATTTAATGAAGTCTGCTGAGTTGCTTAATGGTATTGCTGAGAGATTTGATTGGGATAAAGTGATGGAAGGTGACAATATAATTGGATTGAAGCAGGTAATTTGATTGTGTACTTTGTCACTATTTTTCCTTATTTCAACTTCTCTGTTTATTTCATTACATTTCCATCTAGGGTATTTCTGTTGAACTTCCATTTGCTGAGACAGCCAACTATGCTAATTCTAATAAGATAAACCATTCCCAAAACCAGCCAGCATGTGTTTACCTAACTAAGTGAAAATAATTCAGTTATCATTTTATTAACATGTTCTACCTGCACCCTAAAAATCTTTTATCTTACATATAATATCCTCCTGTATTTCCAGGGTAAACAAAGCATATCTCTTGAACCCAGTGGTCAATTTGAGCTTAGTGGTGCATCACTCGAAATGTTGCATCAAACCTGTGCTGAGGTTAATTCAGATCTTTATCACGTAAAAAATAGCCTCTCTTCTCTAAAGGCAGGTTTTATACCAGTATTCTGGAGTTGGAATTTCTTGATATTGTCATCATGGGTGTAAAGTTATTGTTGCAATATTGGCTTTTCAGTTACCTGTTCCACAAATAATGGTGCATCATATGATGGTTTTACCTCACTCAATCCTTAGATATATGCAGTTGCAACATTGTTGCCTTTTCACTTACCCTTCATACAAATATCCAGCATATTCTTGACCTCCAGGATGCATCAGGCCTATCTGTTTGACAATATTGCTCTTCACCAATTCTAAAGTCGAACACAAAATACACAATAACTTCATAAAGGGCCCGTGCGTAGCACGGGCTCCGACTACTAGTATAAACAAAGATAATATTCTACTTACGTTGGTCATCATTAATTTGTACATTTAAGAAGTCTCCAAATGTCCCGATTTTCTTCCTAAATGTTTATTATATTGGATCATCTGGTGTATAAGGGAATGAATAATATAGTATAATTAAGGTATTTTTCTATAAATGGGTAAGGGAATTTGCTAAAGGAAACATCCTTTATAATATTATGGTTACATATATATATATATAACACCTAGTAGTGTCACACGTCAGTGACCTCATATTTTAATATTCAAAGTCATTCTAGGCTTAATCCGAACAATTTTTTAGTAAAATAAATAAATTACAACAATAAAAGAGTAGTGGAAGACTTTTGAAATAAATATCCAATCTTAATTAATATTCCCCTCGCACATGTAGGAGGTAAGTTTTACAAACGATATTGAAATTACAGCGTAAGACTTTAAATAAATTTTAATTACATGACTAGATTAAAACACTTTCGCCTATTACATTAATTTGAAATTTAGATCTTATATTCAACAGCCATGAAAATTCTTCAAAACTAAACTTCAACGGCAAGCCTTCTTCTATGTCTAGTTACTTCTAGACAACCTGAGGCAAGTCGACTGATGTGTCGTATGGGATGGATAACGCCAGCCAACTATGCAAGAAAAAGGAAATGTTGGTTAGTCTAATAAAAGACTATGTAAGGGTATTTATGTGAGGTTCTGCATAGTCATATATAGTTACTACTCTTGTTTCTCGAATAATACAAGATAAACGGTATATTACTACTATACTCCACTGAAACATAAAAAATGGATGATTCAAGAGAAGACTCCAATAAAACTGAGTCTTATGAGAATTATATGTATTTGTTTGGGAACATTTAAAATTATCACAAAAAGATTTTAAATACGACTCCTTTGACTATTTGGGTTCTCAACCAACCTCATCGCATAATGCGAATTCAAATTAAAAAAGGGGCTTATTTTAGACAGGAGCCTGAGCGGTTTTCACGTTGTACTTCTCACCCAAAGTATATTAATTATGTGCATAAAAGAACTTATCTTATTTAATTCCAAAACGTGCATTTACGTTAAAGCTTTTAATCCACACCATCTCGATACGAGAATATCATGGGACGAATCCTGAATAACGACACTAGCTAAGTGCACCACCACTTATATCTGAATAAGGGTACGGTCATGACCAAAAGTATTAGGGCAATAATTCTTCTAATACCAAATTATAAAGAAACAGCTAAACCACGCGAAGTATATATCGTTCTTACGAATACTCATGCTAACTAAGCATACAAGTCCACACCAAATTCACACCAAAGTTCAACTAGCACCGTACGATAATATATATATATATATATATATATATATATATATATATATATAAAAGGGTCATCACTAGAAATATATACAACCTAGTATATAATTCATATTTTTTTCACACCATTATAACACACAAGTTCCAAACACAAAATAGAATTATTTATCCCAACTTATTTAAAACAATTAATTAATTGTCAATTAAGGAAAATGTGGAATAAATGGAATAGCGAACCGCCACTTATCTTAATTAGATTCGTCGATGAATCTAGACGAGACGATAACCGTTGATTTGCTTTCCCGAAGCCTGAACTCTGCTTCACGATAAATCTAGTAAGATTTTGGGTCTATACGTAATCCAACGAATAACGATATGGACCGACAAGATAATTAATATCAATTAATCTATTTTGACGGACTCAAGTAATTAAATTCAATAAAAATTTATTAATTTAGTCATAAAAAAATAATTCAATTTTTCTAACGACAAATATGAATAAAGTGGGTTGAAATTATACCGCACGATCGAACCGGGTAGAAATTTGAACGAATATGTAAATTGGGCTCGTGAGCCCAATATATATGTAATAAGACATGGGGCCCACTGGTTGTTCTTCAAATGGAGTTATCTTCTCCATTACAAGCAGAACACGGACATCACGACAAATGATCTCGTGGACGGACGGCGAAGCTCCGAGAGGCGGCGAGGTAGTGGTGTTGGACTGGCGACGACATGGGGACGAAACAACACCATGGAGGCGGTGCTATGGCGGCTGGACTATCGGAGGCTGGAAGCGGACTGAGTTGCTCACTTGCTCAGCCCAGAAATTTTCCAGAACGATCCCTTCGATAAGCCTACTTTGAATACCTCATTCGTGGCTCGAACGGAGAGCAAATGGAGGTTAGTGGAGTTGAAAGGATTCACCGATGATGGGTCGCAACTGATAACAATTGTCAGTCTGCTGATAACATTTGTCAGTCGAAGGATTTCTTTGAGTCACGAAAGATAGAATAGACAGAGGAAGTATTGTGCTGAATGCTGCTTTTTTCTTATTAAGAATTGAACGGCCTTTTATAGGCGATTACATAAACTGACCTAACCTTAATTTAGGACCCGTTACAACCACTAACAGCACTAACATAATGCTGCAATATTCTCTCTAAAGTAACAGCCCATAACTTCCTAAAATTCAGTAACTGATAAACCAAATTAGGAAATATCAAATAATTAAGGAAATACGAAAGATCAGGAAATATCTAACAAATCCTCCCTTAAACTGAAGTTTGCAAACATCAGTTTAAAGCTTTGATGGTGCAAAGACCAAGTAGTTTCCTGAGCTTCATGAAAGACTCCTTCTTGAGTGGTTTGGTGAATATATCAGCCACTTGTTCTTCACTTCGACAAAAGATGAGATCAATTATTCCATCCTTGCTAAGATCCCTCAAGAAGTAAACTCTCACATCAATATGCTTGCTTCTTCCATGCATCACTGGATTCTTTGACAACTTGATTGCTGAACTGTTGTCACAATAGATCTCAGTTGGTTCTGGCTCCTTGAAATTCAACTCTTCAAGAACTTTCCTTAGCCACATGGCCTGACACGCACCAACTGTTGCTGCAACAAACTCTGCTTTCGTGCTTGACAAAGTGACAATAGGTTGCTTCTTTGACATCCAAGAAATAGCAGATGTACCAAGCATAAACACATACCCGGAAGTGCTTTTCCTGTCGTCTTGATCTCCTGCATAATCACTGTCAGTAAATCCCAACAAACTTGTCAGGTCACCTTTCTTGTAGTTCAGGCCAAAATCTATGGTTCCTTGCAAGTACCGTAGGATTCTTTTAGCAGCCAATAAATGCATTTTTGTAGGATTCTCCATGTACCTACTGATTAAGCTAACAGCATACATAATATCCGGTCTTGTGGCAGTCAAATACATCAAACTTCCCACAATTTGCTTGTAGAGTGTGCTATCCACCTTATTTCCTTCATGATCTTTGTGTAGCTTGAAACCACACTCAGCTGGAGTGTTTACAGGATTGCAATCATGCATCTGAAATCTTTCTAATATTTCTCCCACATATTTCTTTTGGGACATAAAAATCCCATCACCTTATTGTACTACTTCTATGCCAAGAAAGTAGTGCATCATACCAAGATCTGACATTTCAAACTCATTCATCATAGATCTCTTGAACTCCTTAAACATGACAGCACAATTTCCAGTAAATAGCAAATCATCAACATACAAGCAGACAATGAGCATTTTACCTTTGTCTCCAATCTTGACAAAAAGTGAATGCTCATAAGGACACTTTACGAAACCTTCTTTCAAAAAATAGCCTTCAATGCGACTATACCATGCCCTTGGAGCTTGCTTTAGCCCATAAAGAGCTTTCTTCAACCTGTACACTTTATGCTCATTCTCAGATTTAACATAACTAGGTGGTTGATCAACAAATACCTGTTCCTCCAAGTATCCGTGTAAGAAAGCTGATTTGACATCAAGCTGGAAAATTTGCCAAGATTTCTGAGCAGCCAATGCAACCACCAATCTGATTGTGTCATGCCTTGCCACCGGGGAAAATACTTCTGTATAGTCAACCCCATACTCTTGCTTGTATCCCTTTGCTACCAAGCGAGCTTTGTACTTGTCAACTTCTCCATTCTCTTTCAGCTTTGTCTTGAAGACCCACTTCACACCAATGGTCTTGTGACCTTCTGGTAAATTGCACAACTCCCATGTGTCATTTCTTTCAATAGCATCAATCTCAGCATCCATGGCCTTTTGCCATTTTTCTTCTTTGACAGCACTTTCAAAACTTGTAGGATCACAATCAGCAAACAAAGCAAAATAAGTAGTCTCATCATTTAATCCAGTTACCTCATAATCTCCCATCCAATTCGGCCTTCTCCTGACACGCCGAATAAATTGAGTTTCTGCTGGATTAGGCTGGGCAATTGTCGGACTGACATTTGCTACTGTCGGACTGACATCTGCTTCTGGTTGGCTGACGTTTTCTTCTGGCTGGCTGACATTTGCTGAACTTTCAGCGTCACTGTCATAAACGACTTGGGTAGGTTGCTGCCTATTCCAATTCCAAGTGTTTTCTTCATCAAAGGTCACATCTCTACTGGTCACAATCTTCTTTGTGAGTGGATTGTATAACTTGTATGCCTTTGATATCTCACTTACTCCAAGAAAGACACATTTCTCAGCCTTGTCATCAAGCTTCTTCCTCTTGACATCAGGAACATGAGCATATGCAATGCATCCAAAAATCCGAACGTGATCTACTGCTGGTTTCCTACCACTCCAGGCTTCTTCTGGTGTCATGTTCTGAACAACAAAGGTTGGGCTTCTATTCAGAACATAAACACTCCAGTTTATCGCTTCCGGCCAGAATTGTTTTGGGACTTTGTGAAATACCCCAAAGGAAATAAATGGTAAATAAGATTTTTGGGAATTTATTAAAGGAGGAAAAGGGGAACTTTAGGGATAAATTGGATTTGGGATTTTCGTTCGGATAAGTGTGCACTGAGGGCCAAAACTGGGGAACATCATTTCTTCCATTTCGTCTCCTCCTCTCTCGTGAAGGTGCCCTGTTCATCTCCTCCCTCCGGTGAGCCCTGTTCACGCGTCGCCCTCCTTTCTTCTCCTCCGGTGAGCTCAACCCTCCTCCGTTCGCCTCGCCGCTCCTCCTCTGTTCGTGGGTGCTGTCTGCAGATGTTCATGGCTGGTTCGCGCCGGTGAGCTCGACGCCGCAACCACCTCCGCCTCCCTTCCCTGGTGTGAGATGCCGCGAGTCGGAGCTGTTGGTGTTCGTCCCTGCGTGCTGAAGGTGGCTGGTGCTGCGCTTGTGGTGGTCGAGCCGCATGCTGGTGTGGCTGCACTGGTGTCGCTGCTGGTTTCTGCTGGAGCCGCTCGCTACCTCTCCTCCTCAGTTGGTGGTTGTCGTCTCCCGTGGCGAGGTGAGATAGGGTGTTCGTTGATTCAATTTTTGGGGCAACCGAGTGCTACTAGACCTTCTTATGTGCATATTTGGCTGAATTGCAGTGGTATTGGACAACACTTATAATTCTTTGATTAAGTTGTTGAAATTGTGCAGCCCACACTTTGTTTTGGAGCAATTGGGTTGATTTGTGGGAGTTTGCTGAGATTGGATTGGAGGTATGATTCTAGGGTTTGAATTTGGGGGTTGAATTTGGATTTGATTTGCTAGGTTCATTTGAATTGCGCATGCATAAATTGAATTGAGATTTGGATTGATTTTGGATGTGATTTGGCCTAATTAATTAAGGAATGATTTTAGGGTTTTGAATTGGGGTTTTATTGGTTGTGGATTGGATGAGTTAATTAATCGCAGTGATTTGCTCGGATTGATTTCACAGGTTCGTTCGGGTTGATTGGAGGTCTCTGAGGTCGTTGTGGTTCGACTTGAGGCAAGAGGATCCTTGCCTAACTTATATATTTTTATACTTGATTTATGCTTAGCTTATGTCATAATTAAATTATGGTTGCTTGAGCTATTTTAAATTGGTTAGAATTGACTATAATTGTTTGGTTGTGATGTGTGATAATATGTGTTGGTGTGTGATAATGTGTTGATATGTGTTGATATGTGTTGATATGTGGTGAAATGTGTTGAAGTGAGATGAGGTGTGTTAAGGTATGATTATGTGTTTGTGATTATTGTTGATAGTGTCTGTTGACACGTGGGTGTGTTGGCTTGAGTGTGAGTGTCTGTTGACACGTGTATGTGTATTGGATTGAATGTGTGTGTGTGTGTGTGTGTGTGTGTGTGTGTGTGTGTGTGTGTGTGTGTGTGGTGGATCGTATGTGTGTGTTGCATTGAATGTGTGAGTGTGTGTGTTGGATTGTGTGTGTATGTGAATATGTGTTAACCTTTGCCGTATGTGATATTTGATTGATTGTCGTATATGATTTTATTTGATTGGTATCGGTGTGGTGGTGGAATGTTGTTCGATGGTGAAATTCCTTATATGTGAGGGCCTCGATGGGTATGAACCCCCGAAGGTCGAAGGGTCAGGTGATGATAGTCTCACCAAACCGCATAGGGTGCACGCCTACGTCGTTAAGGGCCAAGGGTTGGATGGTGAAAGTCTCATCCGGAAAGTGTGTGTTGATTGTCTCACCTGGTGATGTGGTGGTGTAGACGGAGGTATTGTGGATTGTCTCACCCGGTGATGTGGTGGTGGAGACGGAGGTTGGATTGGAGGTGTTGATGGTTGTGTGTGTCGGTTATGTGTTGAATGTTGATTGTGTACTTGATTAAGTGGTTGTGTTGGTAATTTGGTTGTATGTTTGATAATTGGTTTATGTTGGAGGTTCATTGTTATTAGTTGTGGTTGTGGGTCATTGTTGGCCATTGGTTGTGGTGGTGAATTTACGCGTGTTATAGTTGTTGATTGTAACTGGTCAAGGTTGTGAATTTATGTTGGTATGGTTATTGTTGGTAGTTGATGGATTATGAATGTTGGTTGTGTTGTTTGAGTGTATAGATTGGTTTCCATCTTGAGGGTGTGGGCCAATACGAGTTGAGTTTGATGTATGAGTTGCAGTCGAGGTTGACGAACCGGCGGCACCAGAAGGGTGGCTGGCCTGGATCGTTATTTTGGTTATGATTGTATTATGTGATGATTATTTTCGTTGATGCCTATGTGTTTGTTGATGTGAAGGTTAATTGAATTTGTTGTGTTAGTACAGTAGTGAGTTCTGTATTATCGGTTAGCTTTGGTTGTAAGTCAGTAGTAAGATATGTGTATGTGCATAGAGTTGTTGTTTGAGGTATTAGTATTGGAGAGGAAGTTGGATTGGATCTTTCTATTCGTTTATGCTTGAGTACTGATGAGTTTGAGGTTGGATTGAAAGAGGTTAATATCGTGCAGAATTGGATAAGAATGGATAATTGATCGGTTATGTGATAGCGTGTTATGTTTGTGTTTTGACGTGTGGTTGGATAGTTGGTTTAAGGTGTGATTGTGTATTATTGATGGTTATATGTGATTGTTGTTGAGTGTCGGTGTGGTAGTTGGTTTGTTTGATTGAGTATGGGTCTGGTGTTTGGATTATCGTTGATTGGGTTAGAATGGATTATGTTGGAGTTATGTGCGTTTGAGAGTTGAGTACTCTCTTGGTTGTTTTGGCTGGATTTTGTGACGTTATATATATCTTATATGATTGTATGTTGTTTGAACTGTTTTGGCTTGGCTAATCTTGCCATAGTCTTTCAAAAGACTGACCAACCTCGGTTTACGTGCCGTGGTTGGCTGGGGTATCGGGTCCCTCAGTCAATCAGGCTTTGCAGATTTAGCGCCAGCAAGGAGGATCCTGATCACCGTCGATTTTGGAGTCGAGAACTCTACTTTTGGTTTGAGACTTTGGCTTGATTGTATGTATCGTTTTGGTTTTGGACCTTGAAGTGGTCGAACTTATTGTATTGGATTTTGGCTTTTGGTCTTTGGTTGTTGGTTTCTGGTTTGTAAATTATAGTACTTTCTGTATGTTAAGTTGATTATGGTTTCAACTTTGGACAGGTTTTACAGGTTTTTCCGTTGTGCTGCTTTTGGTATATATTATGTATGGGATATGTTTGCAAATTTTTATTTCACCCGCCTCATAGTCCTTCGGGACTATAGCACTGTAGCACCTCTGGCCCGGGGTGTTACAGAATTGGTATCAGAGCTCTTTTCAAAAAAAAATGTGTTCTTTCCGAGTTTTCAACTTGAGAATTTTTATACGTTGTTGTTGTGAACGATCGGGTGATCAGGAATCCTTGCTGTCAACCGTAGTGAGTTGTATTGGTAAGTAAGTGCTGTTTGTGATGTTTTGTGCTAATGTTTGATATATTTTATATGTGATGTTTTGAATTGTTAAATTATATTTTATGGTGCGTTCCCTGGTAAGTGGGACGTGCTAGAGGTTTAAGGAGTATGAGTATGGTAGAGGATGAGGCCGTTGGGCTTATCGTCAAGAGGTTGATGCAGGTAGTTTAGTGGTGATGATTCGGTATGATTTGTTGCGTGCTACTGTTATTGTTAGGGTTGAGCAGGACAGATTAAGCGCATTCAGATATGGTTGTATTCAGATATGAACCTTTAATGGTAAGGCATAGCTGTACGATCATTGGCCAGTATATATATGAGTGATTGATTATGGAAACCGCTATAGATGATTCTGATTAGATTATTGATGCTTGAGGCAGTAAGAAGCAGAGAACTCGGTCTGCACCTGAGAAAGTGGGATTTTACGACTATGGGTTCGGCTGAGCTGAGGAACAGAATGTGTCTGTGACTTCCGGAAGATGACAGTTATCGTAACAGGAGATAAAGGTTTAGTGCATGTATGAGAGTCATCATCCTAGAGACTTTGGCAGAATTGTTAGTGCGATGACAGCTGTAAAACTGCTAAGAAAAGGTTGGGTTGCCTTTCGAGTTGACTAATGCTTCCGCAGATTTCAAGGTTTAAGGAATTAATGTTTTTAGAAATTACTTGGATTGGTTGCAGTGAGTTTCATTGGGAGTATTCTCGGACTGGCAGATTACTGCATGCGATTGTGAAAGAATTTTCTAAGATTGCGTATAGCTAAGAATTTTGATTGGGACGGGAGACGTCAAGAGAGTTTCGAAGAACTCAGGAAGTATTTGATTAGTGCACCAGTGTTAATTTTGCTGCAGGGAACAGAAAGGCTTGTCGTCTATAATGATGTGTCTAAGTAGGGTCTGGGTTGCATTTTAATGCAGAATGGAAAGGTCATTGCGTATGCTTTTCGTCAGCTCAAATTGTATAAGAGAGGGTTGAACATGAGATACAGATGGTTGCGAGAATTGATTAAGGACTATGAAAAGATATTGTTTATCAATCAGAAAAGGGCTACTGTGGTAGTTGATGCTTTGGGTAGGAAGTTGACGCTTGAGTATGCAATTGCTTGTCTGACAGTTCTGCCGGATTGCAACTGGAATGGTGATGAATGAAAGTGAAATTGTTTGGGAAAGAGCGGACACAGCTGAATGCGATGGGATGTTGAGTGAGATATGCAGTGAGATTGCTCAGGGAAGAGTGCCCAGATTCCTTGTTCAGGAGGATGAAATATTGTGATTTCAGAATCAGTTACGTGTGTCAGCTGATAAAAAGATTAGAGAGTTGATTCTCAAGGAAGGTTATTCTTCGGCAAGTCTTGTATATTCTGGAATCAATTATGCGAGGCAGTTATCCGAACCTGTTTGATCTTAGTTTCGAGGACGAAACTCTTATAAGGAGGGGAGAATGAAATACCCCAAAGGAAATAAATGGTAAATAAGATTTTTGGGAATTTATTAAAGGAGGAAAAGGGGAACTTTAGGGATAAATTGGATTTGGGATTTTCGTTCGGATAAGTGTGCACTGAGGGCCGAAACTAGGGAACATCATTTCTTCCATTTCGTCTCCTCCTCTCTCGTGAAGGTGCCCTGTTCATCTCCTCCCTCCGGTGAGCCCTGTTCACGCGTCGCCCTCCTTTGTTCTCCTCCGGCGAGCTCAACCCTCCTCCGTTCGCCTCGCCTCTCCTCCTCTGTTCGTGGGTGCTGTCTGCAGATGTTCGTGGCTGGTTCGCGCCGGTGAGCTCGACGCCGCAACCACCTCCACCTCCCTTCCCTGGTGTGAGACGCCGCGAGTCGGAGCTGTTGGTGTTCGTCCCTGCGTGCTGAAGGTGGCTGGTGCTGCGCTTGTGGTGGTCGAGCCGCATGCTGGTGTGGCTGCACTGGTATCGCTGCTGGTTTCTGCTGGAGCCGCTCGCTACCTCTCCTCCTCAGTTGGTGGTTGTCGTCTCCCGTGGCGAGGTGAGATAGGGTGTTCGTTGATTCAATTTTTGGGGCAACTGAGTGCTACTGGACCTTCTTGTGTGCATATTTGGCTGAATTGCAGTGGTATTGGACATCACTTATAATTCTTTGATTAAGTTGTTGAAATTGTGCAGCCCACACTTTGTTTTGGAGCAATTGGGTTGATTTGTGGGAGTTTGCTGAGATTGGATTGGAGGTATGATTCTACGGTTTGAATTTGGGGGTTGAATTTGGATTTGATTTGCTAGGTTCATTTGAATTGCGCAGGCATAAATTGAATTGAGATTTGGATTGATTTTGGATGTGATTTGGCCTAATTAATTAAGGAATGATTTTAGGGTTTTGAATTGGGGTTTTATTGGTTGTGGATTGGATGAGTTAATTAATCCCAGTGATTTGCTCGGATTGATTTCGCAGGTTCGTTCGGGTTGATTGGAGGTCTCTGAGGTCGTTGTGGTTCGACTTGAGGCAAGAGGATCCTTGTCTAACTTATATATTTTTATACTTGATTTATGCTTAGCTTATGTCATAATTAAATTATGGTTGCTTGAGCTATTTTAAATTGGTTAGAATTGACTATAATTGCTTGGTTGTGATGTGTGATAATATGTGTTGGTGTGTGATAATGTGTTGATATGTGGTGAAATGTGTTGAAGTGTGATGAGGTGTGTTAAGGTGTGATTATGTGTTTGTGATTGTTGTTGATAGTGTATGTTGACACGTGGGTGTGTTGGCTTGAGTGTGAGTGTCTGTTGACACGTGTATGTGTATTGGATTGAATGTGTGTGTGTGTGTGTGTGTGTGTGTGTGTGTGTGTGTGTGTGTGTGTGTGTGTGTGTGTGTGTGTGTGTGTGTGTGGTGGATCGTATGTGTGTGTTGGATTGAATGTGTGAGTGTGTGTGTTGGATTGTGTGTGTATGTGAATATGTGTTAACCTTTGCCGTATGTGATATTTGATTGATTGTCGTATATGATTTTATTTGATTGGTATCGGTGTGGTGGTGGAATGTTGTTCGATGGTGAAATTCCTTATATGTGAGGGCCTCGGTGGGTATGAACCCCCAAAGGTCGAAGGGTCAGGTGATGATAGTCTCACCAAACCGCGTAGGGTGCACGCTTACGTCGTTAAGGGCCAAGGGTTGGATGGTGAAAGTCTCATCCGGAAAGTGTGTGTTGATTGTCTCACCTGGTGATGTGGTGGTGTAGACGGAGGTATTGTGGATTGTCTCACCCGGTGATGTGGTGGTGGAGACGGAGGTTGGATTGGAGGTGTTGATGGTTGTATGTGTCGGTTATGTGTTGAATGTTGATTGTGTACTTGATTAAGTGGTTGTGTTGGTAATTTGGTTGTATGTTTGATAATTGGTTTATGTTGGAGGTTCATTGTTATTAGTTGTGGTTGTGGGTCATTGTTGGCCATTGGTTGTGGTGGTGAATTTACGCGTGTTATAGTTGTTGATTGTAACTGGTCAAGGTTGTGAATTTATGTTGGTATGGTTATTGTTGGTAGTTGATGGATTATGAATGTTGGTTGTGTTGTTTGAGTGTATAGATTGTTTTCCATCTTGAGGGTGTGGGCCAATACGAGTTGAGTTTGATGTATGAGTTGCAGTCGAGGTTGACGAACCGGCGGCACCAGAAGGGTGGCTGGCCTGGATCGTTATTTTGGTTATGATTGTATTATGTGATGATTATTTTCGTTGATGCCTATGTGTTTGTTGATGTGAAGGTTAATTGAATTTGTTGTGTTAGTACAGTAGTGAGTTCTGTATTATCGGTTAGCTTTGGTTGTAAGTCAGTAGTAAGATATGTGTATGTGCATAGAGTTGTTGTTTGAGGTATTAGTATTGGAGAGGAAGTTGGATTGGATCTTTCTATTCGTTTATGCTTGAGTACTGATGAGTTTGAGGTTGGATTGAAAGAGGTTAATATCGTGCAGAATTGGATAAGAATGGATAATTGATCGGTTATGTGATAGCGTGTTATGTTTGTGTTTTGACGTGTGGTTGGATAGTTGGTTTAAGGTGTGATTGTGTATTATTGATGGTTATATGTGATTGTTGTTGAGTGTCGGTGTGGTAGTTGGTTTGTTTGATTGAGTATGGGTCTGGTGTTTGGATTATCGTTGATTGGGTTAGAATGGATTATGTTGGAGTTATGTGCGTTTGAGAGTTGAGTACTCTCTTGGTTGTTTTGGCTGGATTTTGTGACGTTATATATATCTTATATGATTGTATGTTGTTTGAACTGTTTTGGCTTGGCTAATCTTGCCATAGTCTTTCAAAAGACTGACCAACCTCGGTTTACGTGACGTGGTTGGTTGGGGTATCGGGTCCCTCAGTCAATCAGGCTTTGCAGATTTAGCGCCAGCAAGGAGGATCCTGATCACCGTCGGTTTTGGAGTCGAGAACTCTACTTTTGGTTTGAGACTTTGGCTTGATTGTATGTATCGTTTTGGTTTTGGACCTTGAAGTGGTCGAACTTGTTGTATTGGATTTTGGCTTTTGGTCTTTGGTTGTTGGTTTCTGGTTTGTAAATTATAGTACTTTCTGTATGTTAAGTTGATTATGGTTTCAACTTTGGACAGGTTTTACAGGTTTTTCCGCTGTGCTGCTTTTGGTATATATTATGTATGGGATATGTTTGCAAATTTTTATTTCACCCGCCTCATAGTCCTTCGGGACTATGGCACTGTAGCACCTCTGGCCTGGGGTGTTACACTTTGCCTCTTGTCGACAAGCTTCTCACCATGTTGAGGATTGTTCTGTACTTCCTCTCAGAAACACCGTTTTGCTGCGGTGTATATGCAGTTGTAAGCTCTCGTCGAATCCCTTTCTCTTCACAAAATGCTTCAAACTCCTTTGAGCAATACTGACCACCCCGATCTGTTCGAAGTGTCTTGATGGATCTTTCTGCTTTATTTTCCACTAGAGCTCCGAAGCTTTTGAAAGCATTAAATGCTTCTGATTTTTCCTGTAAGAAATGAACCCACGTTTTTCTGGAAAAATCATCAGTAAAGGTAATTACATACCTCTTACCTCCATTAGAAGATGGATTTATAGGGCCACAAATATCAGAATGCACCAGCTCCAGAACTTTACTTGCTCTCCATGATTTCCCCTTGGGAAATTGAGTCCGATGTTGTTTGCTAACAACACAGTCTTCACACACCTGAGTAGGAGCTATAATTTCTGGAAGACCTGTTACCATATTCTTTTGCTGAAGAGTCTTCAACCCTCCAAAATTCAGATGCTCATATCTAAAGTGTCATAACCACGATGACTCACTTACTTCAGCCATCAGACTAGATTGAATGCTTTCAATCTTTAACGAGAACAACCTGTTTGAACTCATTGGAATAAGAGCAATATCTCCTCTAACAGGATCATAAATTTCACAAGCATTTGACTTAATTGTGATAATATAACCCTTTTCTTGCAATTGGCCAGCACTCAATAAATTAGTCTTCAAGTCAGGCACATACAGGACTTCTGAAATTTTCTCTATAAAGCCATTCTTGGCTTTTATCCTGATATCTCCTTTCCCCATCACTTTCACAAAAGATTCATCCCCAAATCTTATAGTAGAATGATAATCTTCATCTAAATAAGAGAAAGAAGACTTACTTCCACTCATGTGGTTACTGCAACCTGTATCCATAAACCAAACACCTGCTTCAGACTTCTTTCCATCTTGGATCGTCATCAGCAGAGTTTCTGAGTTCTTTGTTTCAACAAACTTTGAGTTCTCCTCCTTCTCCTTGTACAGTTTGGTGTAGCATTCAGATGCATAATGGCCAAACTTATGACACCTGTAACATTCGACTTTAGACTTGTCGAAATCTCGGCCTCTGCCACCTTTGCCCTGACTGCTGTCATTATTGGGCCTGAAATTGTCATCATTTGACCTGAAATTCTTGCTGGAATCATGATCTCTGTTTCCTCTATCCTCTCGATTTCCTCTTCCTCTACCACGACCCCTTCCGCGTCCTCTTCCTCTGAAGTTGTTGGACTGGGTGTTGGTAGATGCCTTCAAAGCGTGCTCCTCTGTTGTAGAGCTCCTATTCACCTTTTGTTCATGCACCAGTAGAGAACTTTGCAATTCATCAAGAGAGAGCTCATCAATGTTTTTCGATTCTTCGATCGAACAAACAATATAGTTGAAGTTCTGCATCATGCTCCGCAAAATCTTCTCCACTATGATGACATCAGTCATCTTCTCACCATAATTTCTCATCTTGTTGCAGATCTCCATCGTTCGCCCGAAATAACTGGTGACAGACTCCTTATCCTTCATCCTCAGCGACTCAAAATCGCCTCTCAAAGCTTGAAGATGTGCACGCTTCACTCTGTTGGAGCCTTCATACTTCTTCTTCATAGAGTCCCATATATCCTTGGAAGTATCTTTGCAAAGAATAGTTTCCAGGATGGAACGATCTATGGCTTGGAAGAGATAATTCTTCGCCTTGAAATCCTTCAATCTTCTACTCTCCAGATCTATTTTCTGATCATCTATCAGAACTGTGTTTTCCGCCGGTTCTTGCACTCCATCATTAACAACGCCCCAATTCTCCTTAGAGCGAAGAAAATTTTCCATCAACATACTCCAATGATTGTAGTGACCATCAAAGCGTGGAATAGAGACTTGCACGTAATTGGATTCGACAGCCATTGGATTTGTGAATCTCTCACGTGTTTACGCTCAGGATCTGAGAAAAATAGGATCAACGCTCTGATACCACTGATAACAATTGTCAGTCTGCTGATAACAATTGTCAGTCGAAGGATTTCTTTGAGTCAGGAAAGATAGAATAGACAGAGAAAGTATTGTGTTGAATGCTGTTTTTTTCTTATTAAGAATTGAACGGTCTTTTATAGGCGATTACATAAACTGACCTAACCTTAATTTAGGACCCGTTACAACCACTAACAGCACTAACATAATGCTGCAATATTCTCTCTAAAGTAACAGCCCATAACTTCCTAAAATTCAGTAATTGATAAACCAAATTAGGAAATATCAAATAATTAAGGAAATACGAAAGATCATGAAATATCTAACAGCAACGGCTGGGGATGGCATCGAAAAAGTGGCACAAACAGTGGCGAAAAATGCACTAGCTGGACAACACCAAAAATAGAGCTCGCGACTTGCCTAGTTCGAGCGGCTCGTACGGGCTCGTTCGTGAACCAAATCGAGCAGGACCAGCGGCTGTGGACTCGTGGGAATGCGGGCTATTACCAAGGATGCTTGGTGGCGGCGGAATCAGATCAACGGCGTTGGAAAAAACACCAAAACTAACTGCTCGTAACAAATAGAGCACGAATCTGGGCTAGGTTCGAGCGGCTCGTACAGGCTCAAACGGAGTCCAAATTGAGCAAGGCCGTTTGCTATGGACTCGTGAGGTTGTGGGCTACCACGTAGAATGTAGAGTTTTGGCAGAGAAAGGCTACTGGCATCGGAAAACGACCCCGACAGTTCGCAAAAAGAAAACAGAGGATATTGAGATGGGTTGAGTTTGGGATGAATAATTCAACTGGAATTCGAGTCCTATTTATATCCTTGGTCCATGGATGAGGGACGATATCTACATGTGATTTGTTGGATCTCTGGATCGATCGGAGCCTCAAACGCGTCCGAATCAAATCAAATCTTTGAAACTTTTCATTTATTTCAAAACAAATATCGATTTGTTCATAGACGAATCTGGATGTTTCTATGGGTTAATTAGTTCGGTAATCAGTGGGTAACTTAATGAAGAGTGTCCCGGATTTTACGAAATCGAAAAAACCGATCAAACATCCCTGAATTTTGAATTTGAAATTTCCCCCAAAATCTTCAAACAAGAACAAGTCTGTCGGGGTAAAGAGAGATATCTCTCTAGAGAGATGTTGGTGTTTATCTCTCTAGTTTTTTCGGTCCTTTCGTGGTTTTTTGGATGCTCTTCTGATGTTCCATCCTTGCAGTTCGTTTGTAAGTATCTTTCTTTTTAATTTGTGTATCTTTTTATTTTGGTTCTACCTTATCAGTCCTATTACCTATCAACAAGACATCTTATATGAATCTTTTCATGAATCTTTAGAATTTACAGAAAGCTATGGAAGCTTAAATGATTTTGACTGCTACGTTAATACCTTCATCTTTATTGCTTATGTCTTTCGAATCTATCGAGTTAACTTTAATTTCCAGTTCTACATCATTCATAGCAATCTTATTACTACTTTGTTTCATCTGCCTATTCAGTGTTTTTCTCTGGTAGTTAATTCTCTTCTTTTTTTGCTTAAGCTCCTTGCTTATATCAATAAGCACAAACCTTTTAATGAAATTTTAGATGAATCTTATGATGACTTGTCTGACTCCAAACAATTTGACCATGATATTTTGAACTCTTTAACGTGTTTCCTATGCTATTTTGATCTCCAAAGACTCCTTCGACCATTTAGACTATGCACTTTTTTTGGGTTCTCTTATAATCAACCGTTTCTTATTCTTTCTTATCTCTTGGCTATGAGATCTTCTTCTTATATTTTCCTTTTGTATAAGACTCTTCTCCATGTTGTTTACCAATCCCTCTCTGTCATCAATCCTTTTCGGAAATTACATGTTACTACCTTTACATACTTTAAAAAATTACATATGACACAATTCCAAAACCTTAGTCCCAAACCTTTTCAGTTACAGCTTACAATTTACTTTCCTCTAGAGTATTCCCTTCATATTTTTGTTCCCTACAAGATTCTTTCCTTCTTTACCTATCCACGTGTCAACTCTAGTCCTTTCTTAAGGCACCATCCATCATCTGTACGTGGCTTATGTTGGTTTAGCCAGCGTTATAAATTTAATTTATTCTCAACCTTACCGATAAACATCAGTAATATCTTTCCTTTTCTCTTTATTAAAATCCACTAGTGTAACGGGATTTGTTTATATTTTTTTTACATTTGTAAGAATAATATTTATTAAATTATGGATGAGTCATTAATTCAATTTTTTTTTGATTAGTTATTTGAATAAAACATGACTAATCGAACATTAAAACATATTCAAGATATACCAAAGACTAAATTATATAAAGAGAGACGGCACTCTCCATAACTTTATTAATAATAAAAATTGGCTAAGTAGTCTTTCAAATAGGTATAGCCACACCACTTACATCAATACTACTAAAACCAAAAAAAATACTAAAAATGATCATATAATACATGAAAATAAAACGAAGCCCATTAAATGTGGAACGATGTTCAAAATTGCTACAAATTATTAAAAACTTCCTTGTATACTACATTGGTTGTAGTATTATACCTCTTCTTATCTTTGTCGCAAATCAATATCTTCAATCCTTTCTTGCTAGTCACCCTTGATGATGCAACATAAAACTGGCCATGACTGAAAACAGGGCGTGGAAGATACAAACCGACATTTGTAAGAGATTGGCCCTGGCTTTTGTTTATGGTCATAGCAAAACATACACTCAAGGGAATTCTCTTCGTTGAAACTTGAAAGGGAATGAAGTGTCTGATGGTGACATTATCATGCGAGGAATCAACACCGTATGTCCGATATTGTTGCCTGAAATAATTCTCCCTTGTATAACATGACTGCCGAGTTGCGTGGTTATCAATCTCGTCTCATTGCATAAACCTAAAGATTGATCAATATTTCGGAGCAGTATAATAGGCACCCCAACCTTTAGTTTGAGTACATGATTTGGCAGACCAGAACATCTAATACTATTCAAATAATCAGACGTATAAATAGTCGCATCACTGTCTTTAGCAGAACCTGCCTTGCACAGACTATTCGAACTGAGATAGATCTTTTCATCACTAGGCAACGAAGACAATATATACTCATTAACTTTATCTACCTCTTCGTGTGTTGGAGCAAGAATTGCTCGTTCTTCAAAGTATGCAGGAGACAACTGATCTTCCATTAGAGAGGGATACACAGATTTAACAACTGCTGGAATCGGATCTAAGTCATAATCCTTGACCAATAGTTCATCGGGGATTTCTATTTGCGCTTCTCCATCATTGTCAACACCTACAGTCCCATCTCAGATGCTTAATATCCATTCAGAAAATTCTTTTGCCTCTTGGATCTGAGATTCAGATGTACCTTGTTGAATCCTCATATTCCTTGTCAGCGTAAGAACTTTGCAATGGTCCCATAAATAAGAGGAATTAACGGTGGCAAAAACAACATCTTGTCTGCTCCCTTTTGAGATAACGGATAGGATTTGCCTAAAGTCTAATACTACGACTTTCCCTCCAAAAGGTTGCTCTAAACTAAGGGGATTTATAGCCCGTAAAATATCTCTTAACGTCATGTCTAAAGCTTCAAAATAGAACCTATTCGTCATGACAGCTTCATCCCAGATAATAAGTTTGGCGGCACATATCAACTCAGAAAGTTCAGTAGCTGAACATATATGACACGTTGAATCCTCATTAACTTGCAAAGGTATTTTAAACCTTGAATGAGTAGTTATGCCGCCAGGTATTTGGAGAGCTGCATTTCCACTTGAAGCAACAGTAAGGACTATTTCACCTTTTGACCTTATAGCCACCGAAAGTACCCTCCATATATAAGTTTTGCATGTACCACCATAACCATATAAAAAGAAGACACCCCCGTTATTTGATAAAACAGCATTCATGATCTCATCATACACCCATTTTTGCTCCATTGTAAATCTAGAAAGTAATTGTGAATGTTCCTCGTCTAGACATGATTTATCATATCGAAGTTCATCTTGTATAAGCTTGTTGAAACCTTCAGATATGAGGCTTGAATCTATAGAAGGCATGGTTTTATAGTGACTCAAACTACTACCATTTCGTCGTAATAACTTGTCAATTTCGGCAAGAGCGTAGTTTTGTAATTGTTCATCTGTAACATGCAAATCTGCATATACATAGAATTCACATGTCACTACAATTAAATGAGTACAATATATTTCCCCCAAAAGTAGATCAAATGTAGTTACGATTATGATCAAGTAAACAACGTTAATGAAATACATACCCTTAATGCGTAGAATTCTCCTCTGTTTATCGACAATGTCATCTGCCAGAAGCCTCCATGTTTGTTCCGAAACAAACTCTGGTTTTGCCATGCAATCAGACACCAAAAGAAATACAAATAGACTCTTAATGTAGTTTGCCGATCCCCAAAAACTTGCTTCAGTTATCCCGTCAACATATTCTCTGTCATCATCTAACAACCCCAATGTATAGCAAGCTTCTTTAAATGTACTATAAACTGAACCCTCAATAGTCCTTAAATCTTCGTAGCATGTTGGTCCTTTTATATGATTCAACAAAATTATAAGATAGTACTTCTCGCCACTACCAGGAGCTATGTGATAAATCCTTCCAACAGAACCATGCTTGTCACGTTTTTTCCAATGCTTAGATGAAGCTACCCAAACAAATTTCTCTGGAAATTCAGAATACGTCAAATCTTTAGCTTCTGGAAACTTTTTGTTAGCCGCCATCCATTGCAGAAACATTGATTTATCACTTTCATGATCATTTAAGATGACATCAATAGGATCATCATCATCATCAAATAAAACGATTTCCTCACCGAGAAGGTGCAAATTCAAACGTTGAACAGCAGGAGTCCTGTAATGAATATCAAAGGCAAAAATCCTCCAAGCCGCTTCACACACCGATACATAGCGGGCGCTGTAGTAGTTTTTTATTTCGTCCATGCAATTATCACTGACATTGTTTGCATCAGAGTTTGTAATTGCAATAGTGACGCGATCATGCCCTTTGTTTATGTACTTGAACAGATACTTGATAGAGCCCGATCGGTTACACCATTCAACATTTATATGTGCATTGTATTTTAGGAGAAGAAAGGCATTGTAAGGAACCATATATCGATTATCAAGGGGAACTCCACTCTTTTCTATCGTTCTACCATCGTCACGTCTTCTATAAACAGGTTACCCATCTTCCTCAACAAAAGTATGCTCAACAAATTGTTTTGGAAAGTACTTTCTACCCTTTCCATCAGCCATACACGGAGACGATGGTTTAGAAGCTCCGCATGGACCATGCATCATGAAATTTGTCACCACGTTAAATAAATCAGCATCCTCAGTTGGGTGTGGAATTTCAGCCGAGATAACCGTATCGATATTTGTAGTAGTTGGCAACTTAGATTCCTTATCCAGAAATAATAAAATATGTGCATGAGGCAGACCACGCTTTTGGAATTCGATTGTGTAAATAACTGCAAAAGATCCATAAATCAAAGTTATATGTTCAACTTATTTAATACATTTTAAAAAAGCAAAAACTGATACATTTAATAGACTATAAAATTGTCAGGGAAATAATATATTTTATACACATATAAACAATAACTAAAGTCAGGACAGTAAAAGAGACGTTACCGGAATTAACCTTGCCAAATATTTTGTTAACTTTGAAATCTTTGATCATGGACTCCAATTTCATGTGGAATACTCTACATATAATGTATGGCCGATCCTCTGGCTGTAGACCCCTTTCTTCACAAAACTTTACAATTTCAGGCCATTTTGAATTACATGTGAATGTTATGAATAGATCTGGATAACCATGGTGTTTGCATATTGCCATTGCATCTTGATAGTTCTGTTGCATATATCTAGGACCGCCTGTAAATGAAGATGGCAGCACTATTCGCTTTCCAGATGATGCCGATGTTGTATGACCCTTGCTCGTTATTGCGGCAAGATTTGTATATAAATCAGCCCGTATGTTATTCTGATGAGTTCGATGGTAGTTCAACCTTTCTGATTCAATCATTGTATAAACATCAACCAAAATTGTTGAAACAACTTTCTAGATGACCTCAGAATTTCGGCTTCGCCTCGACGCTCGTGGATTCGAAACTGACAGAATTCTTTTAGCGTAACCCTTGACCTCTTCCTTGCAGAAGTGTTGCACCTTTCACTTAAAGCAATGTCAGGTCTATACCCGTCCTCACCATAAGGGAATGCCAACAGATATTGAAGCGCAAGGTACGAAGGATGTAATTCGTGTATATGTTGTAACTGACCAGACCTTGTATGAAGTATAATGTCCCTTGGCTCAAGATTTGTATCAATATCACCAAGAATAAGAGCAGTAACCTCGGAACTCGTTGGGAGATTATCAAGGGGAACTCCACTCTTTTCTATCGTTCTACCATCGTCACGTCTTCTATAAACAAGGTACCCATCTTCATCAACAAAAGTATGCTCAACAAATTGTTTTGTAAAGTACTTTCTACCCTTTCCATCAGCCATACACGGAGACGATGGTTTAGAAGCTCCGCATGGACCATGCATCATGAAATTTGTCACCACGTTGAATAAATCAGCATCCTCAGTTGGGTGTGGAATTTCAGCCGAGATGACCGAATCGATATCTGTAGTAGTTGGCAACTTAGATTCCTTATCCAGAAATAATAAAATATATGCATGAGGCAGACCACGCTTTTGGAATTCGATTGTGTAAATAAATGCAAAAGATCCATAAATCAAAGTTATATGTTTAACTTATTTAATACATTTTAAAAAAGCAAAAACTGATACATTTAATAGACTATAAAATTGTCAGGGAAATAATATATTTTATACACATATAAACAATAACTAAAGTCAAGACAGTAAAAGAGACGTTACCGGAATTAACCTTGCCAAATATTTTGTTAACTTTGAAATCTTTGATCATGGACTCCAATTTCATGTGGAATACTCTACATATAATGTATGGCCGATCCTCTGGCTGTAGACCCCTTTCTTCGCAAAACTTTACAATTTCAGGCCATTTTGAATTGCATGTGAATGTTATGAATAGATCTGGATAACCATGGTATTTGCATATTGCCATTGTATCTTGATAGTTTTGCTGCATATATCTAGGACCGCCTATAAATGAAGATGACAGCACTATTCGCTTTCCAGATGATGTCGGTGTTGTATGACCCTTGCTCGTTGTTGCGGCAAGATTTGTATATAAATCAGCCCGTATGTTATTCTGATGAGTTCGATGGTAGTTCAACCTTTCTGATTCAATCATTGTATAAACATCAACCAAAAATTGTTGAAACAACTTTCTAGATTACCTCAGAATTTCGACTTCGCCTCGACGCTCGTGGATTCGAAACTGACAGAATTCTTTTAGCGTAACCCTTGACCTCTTCCTTGCAGAAGTGTTGCACCTTTCACTTAAAGCAATGTAAGGTCTATACCCGTCCTCACCATAAGGGAATGCCAACGGATATTGAAGCGCAAGGTACGAAGGATGTAATTCGTGAATATGTTGTAACTGACCAGACCTTGTATGAAGTATAATGTCCCTTGGCTCAAGATTTGTATCAATATCACCAAGAATAAGAGCAGCAACCTCGGAACTCGTTGGGAGATTATATCGCCGACCATCAGTGTTTCTTTTGCTAACCAGTTGCAACTTCATATCTGTTACACCTTCATCCTTAAATTGATCTCTGGCCATTCTAAATGCTTTTGCATGGGGATTGTGTTGATCTATCATCTTTCTCAACTCAATCACAAGCGAATCATCAACTTTTTTGACTCTAGAGCTGTCATAAGTAAATATAAAAATAATGTCTTAGTAATAAAGAATAATGTTATATAACTATAAGTAGTAACAAATAAAATATAAATATACGTAATTGACATACCTTATCGCATTGATTCTGTTTGAATCCTCGCTTTCAGTATCGTATATATAGAGTTGCGAAAACTTTGGAGTTGTCCCCGACACTGGTAACAAACTCCCTATTCTGTGAAAATTATGTCCATGCATTCGGTAACAATAAGTTCCACGACCTTTCGTGATGGGTGAGACTTTTCCTCCCAAAGAGGTGAAAGCAGACATCATATTGTAAGCTATAATGTTCTCACAAAATTGTTTGCTTTTTGGATGCTTATTTGTCAAAAGATTATTCAACAACGGCGGTGGCTCTTGTAGCAATGGGAGCTCAATTTTTCCTTTCATGCAACATAAGGAAGAAATATGACATATATCTTCGCTTGAAGGGTCTTTTGTATTTAATCTTTCAGCATGCCATAGCAATGCCCCACAATGCAGACATTCATACACTGTTTCACCGTGATCGAGGTATTGCACTATAACATATTAATAACGTTAAACAATAAGCAAAAAAATGTTACAAATTTAGCAAATAATACAACAGACTTACCTGGTTTACCAGTATGATTTTTTGTTGTTCTATTCATTTATGTGACAGGATCTGTACAGCAGACTATTGTTATAAAGAAATTAAAGGTCGAACAAATAAATTGTAACATATATTAAATATGCTAAAAGGTGCTTATTTTAACATATATTATGGACATTACAACATGTTAAACAATCTTAATGTAATGGAAAACAGGATCCTATTATGGATACAAAGAAAAATATGATATTAATTATAACATTACCAATATTTGGTAATGTAGATGAACACCCTGGCAACGCAGATGAATTAGTAGTTCCCGAAACTTAAATATGTAGGTGATCATATATTTTGAACAATGTCGGAATGTATACCATATATGTATATCCAATTAGATGAGAGCGTAAATTCCATTAAGGATTTACCATTAAATTAAGCGGTTTTTGCTAACCTGATTCAATTAGTGGTGTTCCATGCCTCTTATGCCTAATCACATTCATTCTCAACATCCTCTTACGTCGAGCTAATTTGTCAATGGAAAGCAATTACAAATATTAAAATGCAATAAATCACTCAACATTAAAACATTTACTGATTACCATTATACCTTGTTCAACATTTGTTATGTCAACTTCATTAGTAAGACTTGCATTGTGTAAAGGAGCTGAAAATATATATATCATACTACACACAGTGATATAAGACAAAAACAAATCTAATACTTAATAACATGGCTTGATAAAACAATAATTTGGTACCATAGTTTTCCTTGTCATTTAGGCTTATAGGTAGAACTGAGTTAGTAGCGATTTGATCCGCTATTGGTAAATGTAAATCTGTCGGCGTAACATTAGCGGACACTACATAAATACACGGATATTAATTTTTTTCGTATACAAATACACATAATAAAAGATTATAAAATAACAACTACGCTTAGTACAATTAGAAAGACAGTCGAATAGTACCATTACTTATTTGTGGTAGAAAATTTGAACATCCTGGCAATATATATGAATTCCTTGTACCTTCACATTGAAGTATTAAATGATTATTATTCATTTTGAAAACCTCAAACTTAAGAAAATGCATGCATAGAAGTATATTAAATAATATAATTCATTAATAACTAACCATTAACCGTAATAGATAATGGTGTAGATTGGGTAAGTACAAAGTTGCTACTATTTCCAAGTACATTGCCTGCACAAAGTTTGGTAAAGCAAAATAAACATTACTTATTAATTATTGACATCCATAAGTTGTTGTTTTTTTGCTAACCTGATTCGTTTAGTGATGTTCCATGTCGCTTATGTCGTATGACATTCATTCTCAACTTCCTCCTATGCCGAGCTATGTTGTGAATGAAAATAAATATGAATTATTAAAAAAAAATCACTCATTTCATATAAATTTTACGAATAACATACCTTGTTCAACATATGCCAAATCAGTTTGTTTTGTAAGCATTGAATTGTGCAATTGAAGTGTAAACATAAAGGTATAATATTATAATCAACTTATGAGTATAACCAAATATTAATTTTGACACTTCATAAAATGATTATTACCATCACTTATATGTGGTAAATTATTTGAACCTCCTGTCAATGCAGATGAATTTCTTGTACCTGAACACTAAAGTATTAAATATTGATACATAAAATATAACCTCAAACTTAAGACCATAAACTGTAATACATAATGGTATAGCCTGGGTAAATATAGAGTTGCTACTATTTCCAAGTATATTGACTGCATTGATTTTGGTTAAGCAAGAACTACATTAATTTAAATTTGTAATTAAATACGATATATTTGGTTCTAACCTGAGTCGATTAGCGATGTTCCATCCCTCTTATGGCTTATCACATTCATTCTCAATTTCCTCCTTTGTCGAGCTAATTTGTGCATGAAAATAAAATTCAAATATTATAAATACATAAATCACTTATTTCATACGAAATTTAAGAATACCATACCTTGTTCGACATTGTGCATATGATTTTGTTCTTTACGCATGACATTGTGCAATTGAACTACAAATAAATAGTTAAATCATAATCTACTTATTATAGATAAATTAAATAAATAAATTTAGTCACTTAATTAAACGAATAGTAAGACCAAAAAAATTATACCGTAGTTTTCTTGCTCTGGAACACTTATAGATAAAAATGAATTATGAACGTTTTGATCACTTCGGGGTACATGCAAAGCGGACGGTGTAATATTCTGGTATACTGCATAAATAAATGGATATGTGTTACAAACTGTAAGCATAAGCACAAATTTATAAACAACAATTATATGTTCTCATACTTATAAAATAGTTAAATTTGGTTTCTTTTTTTTATAGAATAAATAAAATAAAGATATATTTTATTATAGAAAATCAAACACTTATTACAATATATATGGTCGAATCGAATTAAATGAAGACTTTATCGAATAACATTACTAACCATTTGAAATGTCAGACATGGGGATATGACCACTAACGAATGAATTGGGACTAACTACAGGAATACATCCTGCATAATGACTATTTATATTCAAGTTCATATTTCAAGTTATTGGGAAAAAATGTGAAAGAATTGAATGCAATTTATTTACCTGATCCATTTGAAATTGTCCATTGTCGTTTATCTCTAATAACAGACAATCTCAACGCTCTATTATGTCGAGTTATTTCGTCCATAACAAAATCACCCTTCAAAATCATACATATATTGAAATTTAAACTTATATATTTATTCAAGTGTAATCACATGTAATACACAAACTGCATAACATTTATTTATGTTTTTTTTAAATAATGTAAATACTTAAAGAGATGTTTATTTGTTTTCGTTACATGGGCTTTTAGGCCCAAAACAGAGATCGTTGGCAGGGTTTCAGATTATAGGCCTAATACATAACAAAATAGAGATTATGTACTTATTAAAAATATAATAAATAAACATAATATAATTTCTTTGTATTATTCAATTACAATACAAAATTATAAGTAATCAATGCACATATGGGCCCAAATTAATTTTTTTAATAAGTTGTAACTCTTTCATGCAACATTAAATAGGTTTGTGGGCATATAGACCCAAGTATAAAAAATGAGGAAGTGAATTACATGGCCAATTCCAAAAGCTCGATTTATGTAACAATATATTATTTGTATTCAATTGAATTTGTTCGTTGTCGTTTATCTATAATAGCAACTAATATCAACATTATATTATGTTGGGTTACAACCGACATAACACAATCACTTTCAACTTTTATATATTCCAAATAAATTAAAAAATTACCAAAATAAGGGGGGAGCACCCAACTTGGGGAGCACCCCACTTACAAAACTAATGTTTTAAATAAAGAATATATAGACTTAGTTAAACATAATTTCCATAAGATAGGAAATAAAATCTAAAAAGAAAATAAAATAAATTAACCGGAATAAAATAAATAAAAGAGAAAAGAAATAAAATAAAATAGACTTCGGACGAAAATTCCGGAGTGAGACTCCGGGAGAAAATTCCGGAGTGGGACTCCGGGTTCGCTGCCGTGCATTTTCGCGATCGCGGAAAATTCAACCTCTCTCTCGACCTGGCGCATCACTGAAGGATTTTTCCGCGGTCGCGGAATATGTTCCGCGGTGATTTTTCCGCAGTCGCGGAACATATTCCGCGACCGCGGAACATATTCCGCGACCGCGGAACATATTCCGCGACCGCGGAATGACCGCGGAACATGTTCCGCGGTCGCGGAATATGTTCCGCGGTCGCGGAATATGTTCCGCGGTCGCGGAAAATGGCTTTTCTCGCTCCGTGTTCTTGACTTCTCCGCGATCGCCCTCCGTGCTCGTCCGCGGTCACGACTCCTCCTTCTTCGCTCGTGTGGCTTCTTCCTTCTATCTTCCTTGGTCTCCTCCAGTGGTCTACTCCTCGTCTTCAATAAATCTTTGTTTAAGCTCTTCCAAACCACCATATCCACACTTCTTCTCCTCAACTCCATATTTCACAATTGTGCTCTAAACTCATACAAATGACACCCAAAACACCGGTAACAACTCCTAGATAAGCACTACAAAATAGTGATGATCGCAAATAGATATTCAATGTTGCATAGAGTAGAGTGAATGAAAGGTTGAAAAATATATATTCAATGTTGCATATAGGTTCTGAATTATTACATTGTAACTGAGTTCTGAATTTCCTGAATAAAAATGAAAGAAAACAAAATATCATAATCTGCCAAATGTTAAATATGAATCCGTACAAAACAAACTGAAGTTCTGTTTGGAATGATATGAACATGACAAATGGTATAAGGATTACCTCTTAAATGTATGTATTCTGTTGAAGTTTATGTAATTGGTTCCAATGAGAAGCTGTAGATTTATAGACGAACATTTGAATGAGCTGTAGTGTCTTGTACCACAAGCTTTGGTTGACAAATTTGGGAAGATGTTGTAATCGTGATCTTTTGAAATAAAATATATGGTGACATATATTTAATGTGATGGCAAGTGATATTATGCCTAATATTATGCAGATCATCTTTATGCCCTAAAAATATTCCATGTGTTTATTTTTGGACAGGTTTTTACCAGCACCACAACACTGTGTTCAGACTGCATTTGCATAATTTGTATTTTCATCCATCATAATGTTTGAATAGTCAGGGCCGAAATATGTATTATTGTCAGTTTTTTAGGTGCTTTGTTTGTTTTTGCGGTTTACTATTACAGGTTTTAATATGCTCCAATTTCAGTTTTTGAGCATTGTGTTTCATCTACATTAGAGTTTGCGGATTTTGCAGGTAAAATGCCGGGTTTAATAGGTTCCAGCATACGTTTTATATGTTAATTTGTTTTCTGGCAATTATGCATGCATAGTGATTTGATTGTATATAAAAACTTTAGGTAATCGGTTTTATTTCGTAAGATATACTATATTCAAAACATACCATTTTTCTGCCAAAGAAACCACTTTTTAGGTAAGACAATATTTATATATTTTTTTAGAAAGATTTTCAATATTTAATTAGCACAAATCTGCTGCCAAATCCGCCCAAATAAAACAATACCAAAAATTTCTTTCAGTACAAAAGAAACGAAGTAACAGTTTGGTGACACCTGTCAAAATTAATACCACTGTGACACGTGGCACCAAAAATTCCGAGTGCAGTCTCGGAGCGCGTGTTGTGCAGCCGAGATACTGCTTTAGTTATTATATAGTAGATTACTTCCTTTCTTATTCTATGTGCTTCATTCCTTTCCTCGAGCCAAGTGTATTTTTTTTTTTTTTGATGAGGAAAGATTTCAAGGTACCCGAACAGAAGGAGCCAAAGACAAGCACGGAAATTACAACGAAGCAAAAGGGAACACAACAATCTAAGGCAGGCAGGGAGTCAGCTCAGACTCAAGGTTGCCACCGGGAAAGGGTCAAACAGGAACACCTGCGGAAGTGCTAAACGAGTTGCCTTGACGTTGCCTTCACCTAGATGAAGGATCTTCAGGAGCCTCAACCATGACATTGCCCTCGTTCGAGAGGGGTCTTCATTCAGCCACAGACACGACCATGACCACGAACGGCGACTCAGCCAGAACCCAAGATATATTCCATAAAAGCCGCGAGAATTTTGCCACCCATACTTGATTAAAACAGAAATCAAAATGGTCAACAAGGGTGAAATTGATGTGATTAAATCCATCAATTTGATCTTGACGAAAGTTGAAAATTAGTGTACACAACCATGTTGTGATTGTGAAGCACAAGCTTTTCTTGGTTGTTGTTTCTCTGGTATGTAGCTTTTCCAGAATTTTCTTTGTCCTTGACTTTCTATGTGATGACATTTAAGCCGGTTAGTGGTTAGTGTCTTAATTTTTCCCAATCATTACTGATTACGAATATTTATTTCAATTATCTTTGTTGTATGAATTATAGGAATCGAATGTCTCATTATGTTTCTTTCCAGACCATGTCTCTTATTATTTGTATCATACTGTTAAATTTTGCTATCCATATCGTTTCTATCACTTTGGCCCTTTATTGTTGCTTATAGGACTGTTCAAAAATGGACCGGACCGGACCGAAAATGACCGGACCGGACCGGTGAAAATACGGTCCGGTCTCCGGTCCAGATAATTTCCTTAATCCGGTTTCGGTCCGGTCCAAATCCGGAAAAAAATCGGTCCGGACCGGTGGACCGGATTTTTTTTTTTTAAATATTTTTTAAAAAATTTATATGTTTTTTGGGAGATTTATATGTATTTTTTTATAGATGTTTTTTTAATTTAATAAGTTAGGAGTATATATGTTTTTTAGAGATTTTTTTATAGATTTTAAATAAGAATTTAATTTTTTATTTTTTTTAAATAAAATCTGGTCTAACCGGTCCTGGACCGAACCAGACCGGACCGAATAGGTCCGGTCCGGTCTCCGGTCCAGATTTCTGAAAAAATCTGGTCCATCAGACCTGACCGGACTGGATGAACACCCCTAGTTGCTTTATCATCAGCATCTTGTATTATAAGTTTACTTTGATGATCAACCTCTCCTATATTCAGGTTTGTATTTTTTTATTCAACTTTTTTTTTTTTTTGGCTACTTACCAGACTTTATGCCATTTGAACCATTATTGACACTTCCATATGAAACATCTCTTGACTCTTTATTTAACACCTCGAGGCACAATTTTAATCAATTAATCACTTTTACATACTTCTCAAGTGATTGTTGCGGTAATATTAACCAACAATATATATCTGACAAATTTTAATTTAATCTATACTTTATCCTTAATAATAAAGCCTTTAATATTTCAAATACAATGTTACAATTATGTTTCTGCTTTAAATATATTATTAAATGAAAATCGGATACTTGAATTATCGGGGTACCAGAAAGCCTAACTTCTGGACTGAAATTGGATTCTTAAGATATAGTAATAAACTTGATTTTCTTTGTCTATCGGAAACTAAAACTAATATTCTCCCTCCTTCTTCAGTTTATAATAAATGTGGCTTTAAATCTATCAAAGTTAGTCCCTCTTTAGGCTCTCGGGGTGGACTTTGGTTACTTAGTTCAAACTCAGCCTTCTTACCTTTTTTCCAAAATTATATTTAATGATAATAATATTATTATAATGGAATTTGATCGGATGACATCCCATTTTCTTATAATTTTTGTTTATGCACCTTCTAGAGATGAAGACAAGTTCTCCTTCTGGGAAATTCTGCAAAATTTAATCGTTCAATTTAATCTACCGGTAATTTTAGTTGGAGATCTAAATTATATTCTTCTTCCTTCTGATAAATTTGGAGGTATGTTACCTTCGACATCTCGCTTCCAACGTCTAGTTAATTTTAACAATGATTTTAATTTTATTGACACTCCGACTACTGGTTTTCCTTTTACTTGGCGTAAATCGTCAACAGCTACATCTAACACTTTTGAACGCTTGGATCGAGTACTTATTCAACCGCAATTGCTTCAGATCTATAGTAATAATACTGTCAAACACCATCCCTTTACAACTTCGGACCATTGCCTTATTAATTTCTCCCTTGAGAACAATACTATTATTAGAAAATTCTCGTTCAGACTAGAAAATGTGTGGCTTAATAATGACTCTTTTGCTAAACTTGTTAGAAAGGTTTGGAGTTATAAACACAAAGGCTCCTATATGTTCAAATTGTTTATGAAACAAAAACTTTTAAAGGTCTGTTAGACAAAAATTGTTAAAAGAAAACAACAATGCACAAACATATCTTATTTAGTTTTAAGTTCGACCCTTATCTGTATATCCTTACAATTTCAATAACATAGATACATTGGAGATTTTAGATTGTTTTAAATGATTTGGGTTGCACCCAAATTTTAGCGGGTTGCCTATGTACCTTCCTAAGAAGGATCAAACCTCACATAGTTCAGGGTGTTTATTTTTCGCACATCAGAGTACACGAGTCTAAACCCACCTTCTAGGAAGGGTTGCCTAGACTCGGTCCAACTATCATTTGTACGTCATGTATAAGATCAAACCCATCTTCTAGGAAGGGTTGTCTAACATTTTCACTATATATGTTTGTTTGAAAAAGTTTTAATTTTGAATTGTTTTTGGATTTGAGGTTTGCGACTGTACTCGATACGTATAACATTTAATACCAAGTTCCTACGTAGCCTTTGAAGGCATCAAGTCTTTACGTTGTTCTAATAAGAACATTGTTAGTTTTGATTTCAAGTTTTGGTTGAAATTTTAATTGTGACTGAATCCGATATATATTTAAATTTGATACCGAATTTCCTACGTATCCGTTTAGTATGGAATCAAGTCTACGTAGTTCTTTAGGTTTAGGCATAGCATGTGACGACCCAAATTTATATAACTTATAAATGGACGTGAGTTTTATACTTTTAGTCCTAACTAGTGTAGTACTCGTGTCGTGCACGGAATCTGTTTATTCTTTCTTACATTAAAAAAAATAGTATATAAAAATTATATATTTAATTGATATAGAAATATGTAGGTAATGAATATTATAAAAGTAGATGAATGTTAATGTAAAAAATGACTAATTGAATACAAAATATTGAAGAGATTAACAAAATACATTATCAAAAGAGAGGCAAAACTCTCCATAACTTTATTAATAGTAAAATTGGTTAAGTAGTTTTGAAACATGGATAGTCATATCCCTAACATCTATACTACTAAAACGATAAAGCATAATCAAAATATTTATCTAATACATGAAAATGAAACCCTAAACATAAAATCTCGTAAGATATTCAAAATTGCTACAAATTATGAAAAACTTCGTTGTATACTACATTGGTAGTAATATTAGATCTTTTTTTTTGTTTTTGTCCCATATCAAAATCTTCAAATCTTTCTTGCTAGTAACTCTTGATGATGCAATACAAAACTGACCATGAGTGATGCAATATAAAACTGACCATGAGCAAAAACAGGGCGTGGAAGATACAAACCGACATTTGTAAGAGATTGGCCCTGGCTATTGTTTATCGTCATAGCAAAACAGACACTCGAGAGAAATTGTCTTCGTTGAAACTTGAACGGGTATGAAGTGTTTGACGGTGACATGAGCATGCGAGGATTCAAAACTATGTCTAATATTGTAGTTAAAATAGTTCTTCCTTGTATGACATGACTGCCGAACTGCGTGGTTATCAATCTTGTCCCATTGCATAAACTTGAAGAATGGTCAATATTTCAAAGCAGTATAATAGGGACCTTAACCTTAGTTTTCAATACATGATTTGGGACACCAAAACATCTAATACTTTTCAAGTAGTCAAAAGTATAAACACTTGCATCATTGGTTGCAATAAAACATGTCTTGCAAAGGCTATCTGAACTAAGATAGACTTTTTAATTACCTGGTAACAAAGACAATATATAGTTATTAACTCTATCTACCTCTTCATGTGGTGGTGCAAGAATTGCTCGTTATTCAAAGTATTTTGGAAACAATTGATTGTCCAAAAGAGAGTGATAAACAAACTTAATAATTGTTGGAATCAGATCTAAGTCATAATCCTTCACCAATAGTTCATCAGGAATTTGTATTTGTGCTTCTCCATCTTGTCATCGCCTACAGTACCGTCTCTGATGCTTAATACCCTTTCAGAAAATTCTTTTGCTTCTTGGATATCATAATCAGATGTACCTTGTTGAATCCTCATGTTTTTTGTCAAATTAAGAATTTTGCAATATTTCCACAAATAAGAGGAATTAATGGTGGCAAAAATAATATCTTGATTGCTTCCTTTTGTGATAATGGGTAGGATTTGCCTAAAGTCTCCACCAAATACTATGACTTTCCCTCCAAAAGGTCAAACTGAACTAAGGGGATTTGTAGCGCATAGAATATCTTTTAAAGTCATGTCTAATGCTTCAAAATAGAATCTATTCGTCATCGGAGCTCATCCTAGATAATAAGTTCGCATCACAAATCAATTCAGATAGTTTTGTACCTGAACTTAAGTTGTAAAGTTAACAAAACCATAACTTGTGAAGATGATCAAACTATATTAACTACGACCAATAAGTACTTTAAAAAAAATATAATGATAAATTATATTTAACAAATACGTTGTGAAGATTAGACCCATATGAAATTTGGCTTACAATTATGTTAAAGTGGGTTATTTATTTTATAGAGTTGTCGATTGAAGATAAAAATACATTAGGAAAGAGCATATATATATCATAATATGATATAATATAATACATATATAAACAATGCACTTGATAAATACAACATACTATATGCTCTTTAGTTCGTATAAATTGGATTTAAATGACTTTCAATAGACTCTACGAAATACATTAGTTTTGGAAATTGGTAAGTAAACTACTACAACATAAACACTGGATTTATCTTAATCGACTTCGAGAGAATCTTTTCAATAATATTTTATATATTCTTGATAGAAATCTACGGTCTTAAGCAATTTGTGAACTTGATCGTAAAAATATTGTATAACTTCAATATGTAGAAAAAATTATAAAGAAGATTTGTAAAAACCATAAGTGTTTTAAGATGATATAGCAAGATTAGTTGATATATATTTACTTACACCATCAAATAAGATATATGAAAAATAGACTTTTCTATCTATTCAAGATTACTTAGGAAAATAAAGGGTTAAAAACTCCCTACGCATATAAATTGAGATTCTCTAATAAAAACCTATCTTATTGGTTGTGATTACTTACTATAATCAAAACTTATCTTATTCTATACATGGAAAATAATTTTTAGTTTTTTTGTATCTTTTCGGAATATTTTGCAGCTCTTTTAGTTGATAATCTTTTTTTTTTCCTAATAGTTGGATGATGTAGTGGATGATGGTTAGATGAGTGATGACATGTAGGTAGAGCTGTCAAAAAATTACCGAACCCGTTTTACCGACCTGACCGACCCGCTTTTGGACCCGACCCGACCTGACCGAAATTTTTGATAACCCGAAGTTACTGAACCCGAAATTACCGAGACCGAACCCGACCAACCCGAACCCGATCCGATTAACGAATAAATGTGGAGTATTAATAAAATATAATATAAAATAATATGATAAATGACATATAAATAATGATAATATGCTTAATATCCTAAAAAAAACATTGTTGTACTTATATAATTTTTCATAATGTAGAAATTTATAAATAAATAAAATATGATTTTGGTCTACTAATATCAATTACATTAAAATAATTAATAATATTATTATTATTTTAATCCATTTCAACTTATTTTGACATATTTAAATTAGTTTTTAACTATTTAATAATATTTAAATAGTGAACAAAATATTTAAAAAATGACGCTCTTGACCCGTTGGTTAACATGAACCGCCCGCTGACCTGTATTGACCCGACCGACTTGACCTGTTATCCGAAATGACCTGACCCGTTCTCAACCCGAACCGAAAATAACCGAACCGAACCCGACTTGACCGACCCGATTGACAGCTCTACATGTAGGCAAATCAAACGTGGTGGCGACACATAAGGTTTTGGATTAGTAGATATATAGTAGATTACACTCCGCGCTCTAAACGACTTTAAAAAAAGAGTATGCATACCAATAATATGTTATATAAAATAATTGACATGAACATAAACCATTATACTTATAGCATGTTTTCACCTTTGTTTTGTATAAAGTTTACTTTTAGCGACTAACTTCCGGATCCTAGTCTTATCTTTTTGTGGTCCATTTTGAAAAGGATTAATGTTAAAAATATTGCATATTTATTTTCGCATAATGCATAAATAAATATTACAGAATATTCTGTGGTCAATATTGGAAAAAGATAATCAAATATTACATAATATTTTTTTGTACATTTTGGAAAGATTTTGATGGTAGCTCAATTTAGGAATGTAGCTACTTAATACACATGATGATGAAAAAGAACAACTCAAGAAAGTAAGGTGTGAATTTTAATTGTGGATTGAACAAATTATGTGGACAAATTGACCTAAAGCAATAAAGTATCGATGCCTTGATTCAAGCAGAAATACACAGAGAGAAAGGCAATATGATTTCAGTGGAAAAAGAATGGAATCTAAAGGAAACCAAATCATCACAGAAAGGCAATTTGCATAAATAAATATTACAGAATATTCCGTGGTCAATATTTAAAAAAGATAATCAAATATTATAGAATATTTTTTTGTACATTTTGGAAAGATTTTATTGTAAATAATATTAGTATGGCAAGTGTAGGATTCTATTACTATATTGTTAAGATTTTATTGTAAATAATATTAGTATGGCAAGTGTAGGCAATTTATGTGGACAAATCGACCTAACATGTGAGGTTAATTTTTAAAATTTGTTTAAGTTTTGTTAAGAATCAAAATTATAAATGATAATGATCTATCTACTCTTTAAGGATATAATTATTTAAAATAAATTTAAATATAGAGAAAAATAAGTTGAGAAGTTCTCATGGTTGTATAAATTATTGCACTAATATTTCAAGAATCTTCTACTAACCCATAATAAATTAGTGCTATGTAACAATTAATCTTTCGTACAGGTTTATTGTATTCATACCAAAATAAACCTAATATGTACCCTAGTGGATAAAAATTTGGAAAGTGGTAATCTTGCATATTTTAATATAGCATATCCAGAAAGTATATTACTAGACTATCTTTTTTTTTATTAAATAGATTTTTATAATATATGGTAAGTTGTATTTGTTAAATAAGGAAATTGATATATTGATATATGTAAAAGTTATTGTAAAATGTAGAAAAAAGGAAGGATACATAATTTTTAATTTTTAAAATAAATAAATCTAAAAAAACGACAGGCCGTCACGTGTCCAATTCAATACCATGACGGCACGTGGCAGCGTAAAATTTGGTTTCATTCTGTGTAACACCCCGGGCCAGAGGTGCTACAGTGTCATAGTCCCGAAGGACTATAAGGCGGTTTTTAAAAGAAAAGAAATTCAAAACTCTTCCCAATACATAAAGTTAACAACATAAAAATTCTCTGCTCAAGTTTGAAACTACACTTAAACATTTCATCCAACTCAATGCATCAGTTTAATTCCAAAACAACGAATAGTTAATACAACCTTTTCAAATCCGCAGAAAAACTAAATCTTTAACTGTGAAGACACATCTGTGATCCAGAACCCGCTTGTTGCTGCAAACCTGCAAAGCCAAATTGACTGGGGGACCCGATACCCCAGCCAACCGCGGCACGTAAACCAAAGTTGGTCAGTCTTCCATCAAAACTGGCAAGACTCCTCAAGCCAAAACAGTTTCAAAACACAAATTTATCACCAATCAACTCATATCAAAAGACAACACACACCCAATATATACATATATATATATAATATCATAACTACACTATCATATCAACCAACCAATATCGACCACACATCAAAACATAAACACACACTATCACATAACCATTCATTACCCCTCTTATCCAACTCTTCAATATACTAACATCACTTAATCCAACCTCAACCTCACCACAAGTAGACGACTAAAAAGATCCAATCCAACTTTACTAACACATCCAATCCATCTTTCTCTTTACTACTAACACCTCAATTATCAACTTTACAAAACATAAATACATATATTACGATCAACACGTAATCAAGGCTAACCAAACATACCGAACTCACTACTGTACTAACACATTCCAACCAACCTTCGCATCAACGAACACATAAGCACAAGCAAGACAATCATCACATAATATAATCATGACAAAATAACGACCCAGGCCAGCCACCCTTCCGGTGCCGCCTGTTCGTTAACATGGACCGTAACTCATACGCTCAAATTCAAACCATGTTGGCCCACACCCTCAAGATGGGAAACCAACCTTCACACTCAAACCACACAACCGACCTTCATAATCCACTAGCTGCCACCAACAACCCCACCAACATAAATCCACATCACCATTAGCTAAAATAGCTAAAATTTAACAAGTCAAACTAGCCAACAATTAATATCCAACATAAAACCAATAACCAAACACACAGTCAATATTCACCAACATAATACTTAATCAAGTGCACAATCAATATCATCACAAAACTACTTAATCAGGTACGCAACCAACATTTAACACATAACCACTTAATCAGGTACGCAACCAACATTTAACACATAACCACTTAATCAAATACACAACCAACATCCAACACAAAACCACTTAATCAGGTACGCAACCAACATTCAACACAAAACCACTTAATCAGGTACGCAACCAATATTTAACACATAATATCTCCTCCGTCTCACCACCACATCACCGGGTGAGACAATTCTTCCTCTCTATCCGGATAGGCGGATGGGTCGCATACCATCCGAGTTCCTGGCCCTAACCACCATAGGCATTCCCCCTACGTGATTGAGTGAGGCTTTCATCACTCTGGCCCATCGACCACCGGAGGTCACACCCTCCGAGGCCCTGAATCAACACTCTTCTGGATGGGACTTTCACCATCCAACCATAGCCTTTACCAACGCGGGGTCATACCCTCACGTGGTCGGATGAGGTCACACCCTCACCCCGGCTCCATCATCAACCAACAACAATATCAAATATTACATACGACAACTATATCACATACTCACATATATTCAACCAAGCAACTCTACAGTCAAATAATCCAATTTAACCAACAACAATCCACCATCACACCCGTACTCAATCAATCAACAATCAATCATACTTAGTCACAATTGACTACCACGTCAACTTTTAATCAGACACAACCCGAGACAAATACTAACACACGCACACACACATGCACACACATATTCACACACTTTCAAACAATCGCAATTAATCACCATTAGTCACGAATAAATACCACGTCAATATTTAATTAATCTCAACACAGGGTCACGACAACTAACACATTCGACCATATCAACACAACTAACCATCCAGCACATAATCAAAATATACCCACGACCATCAAACAAGCCAACAATCAGTATCCACACAACACCATTTAATCAATTTAATACACATTCAATCAAGTAACTCCACAATCGTTAATCCAAATTAACATACTCAGACAAGGATAACATCAATTACTGAATCAAGATAGAAACAAAAGTACTTTTATAAAAATATACGGAGGGTTAGCAAGAATCATCTTGCCTCAAGCTCGACAACCACGACCTCAGAGATCTCCAACCAACTCGAATGAACCTGCGAAATCAATCTGAGCAAATCCCTGGCATTAATTAACTCATACAAAGCCATTACTAACAAACCCCCAAATTCAAACCCTAAAACTTCCAAAATCGAAATCAACACTCAACACGTACCAACACCTTAGCCAACAAATCCGAATCTCTGACTGTCCACAAATCCCTGCAAAATCTCAAACCCAAAACTGCCCATTCCAAATTTGTCCAAGCATCCAATCTGTCCAATTTTAACAATTACGTAGCAATCAATTTAGCCCCAAAACAGACCTAGGGCTGCACAAATTCAACACAGCGACCACCATACCTTGCTGGCAACCGAACCCGCGTCGCCGGAGCTGGGCCTCTTTGTCATCGGAAGGTGCAGCCACCAGCAGGCCGCGCAGGAGCCGAGCCTTGCACAGCCGCGACCACGGTCTCGTGCTACAGCTCGCTGCAGTTCGCCCAACAGATCGTCGCGCCTCGCCAGCAGCTCGTGGTGTCTCGCACCTAGGAAAGGGAGTGGTCACCGGCAAAAATGGAAGGTCGCGTCCACCGGCGGGAGACGAGTAGCTAATCAGACGGCGGCGAGAGTGGAGCTCTCTTTCTCTCTCACGTGTGCACACCAGCTAAAGGAGGTAAGGCTCCCTTTTGTCCCTTCCACTTAATTTATTATATATATAAGTTGATATAACAATGGTACCATTTAATATATCATGGTGTATTTCATTCTGGGAGCGCCACGTGGCTCAGTCGGTATTTGCGTTTAGTAGTTATATAGTAGATTAGCTTGTAAGAAAGTTGACATCATACCACGTCGCAACGACATTTTAAAGTTGCTCTACAATTTTTCAAAATAAGATTTTGTTTATGTCTCGATCTTATTTGTTCTAACATTACACTACAAAAAATGTATTCTTTTTTGGAACGATTTAACTATTTCCATATTTGCTTTATCATCATTTTAGGATAAAGAATTATAACTTTCTATAAATCTCGATTACGGGGGTAGAGCTACAATCGTGAATATCTATAGATATATAGGATCATGTGGAGGGTGTATTTATAAACACCAAATATAAGAAAAACATTTAAACGCCACTGATTGATTCATAAGGGCAATGTATTTGGAGCAAAAAAATTATAAATTTTGAAATCTCTTGCCTTCTCCTAATTTACAAATCTAAAGTATCTTTTCGTTTTATATATTAATTTATCATATAAATGTAGTTCTAGTTTTGATCTTCGTCATATTATTGCATGTAAATTCGCAATTGCAGTGCAGATTTAATCTTGCATGTATTATTGTTTATTTGTCATAGCAGTGCATGTTGCCTTTATTTTTCTGGTTTTAGAATGTGTGTGGTAATTATAAAAGACATTTATTAATGTTTTTTGTGATCAATTTAAAATCAAATATACCAATGTAAACTACATATTAGGGATATTTAGAAAATCTGTAGTTTTAATTTATGGCTATCCAAATCTTTTATCATATGAAATTAGTATAAACAAATATTCATGTTTAGGGAAACTGTATCTGATAAATATTCATGTTATCAATTATGCAAATATACTGGCATATCTTCGATTTAAGGAAAAAAATCAGTGATTCGAAAATTAAGGATTGATTGACATGTGTCCAAATTGCTAATATAGTGCCACGTGGCAAAAACGAAATGGTATATTCTTGGAGTGCCATGTGGCTCAGTAGGGCTTTGCATTTAGTAGTTATATAGTAGATTTGTATAAGTCATATTTAAAATTTATTTTATGGATGAATTAGAAATTAACTCAAGCCAGTTGTACACACATCAAACTTGGACATATGTATACTTACAATGACATCGTTTAACCTTGCCATATTTTAATGACTTAAGTTAATACTATTTTTTTATTCAAACTCATGTACATAATTTCGTCTGCATTCTTTCTTGAGCGATTTGCAGAAAACCACCCGTTAAATAAGCCTATTTGCCCACAACCACCCGTTATATGCCTAATTACTTGAGCCCACCCTTTAAATGCATTCCGTTAGCGAAGAACCACCCATACCCCAAATCCGTTTAATTCCTCCGTTATGTAGTGTGCAATTACCATTTTGCCCTTCATTTATCCGGTTTTGGGGGCGGTTCTTCCTTTTTTTTGGGTTAGGGTTTTGGTTATTAAAAATCGGGTTTAGTCACCCTCAAACCCATTAAACGAGTTCAGATCGAGCTTCCATTTCCAAATTCTGGAGTTTTAGGGCTTTGGCATCTATAAAATTAGGGGTACGATTTCACGCGATTTCTGTCGAGATTTGGGGGTGAGGAGTGACGCGAGGATGAGTTAGTGTTTCTGGTCATTGAAGGGAACCACAATTCGAAGTTGAAGACGATACTGGAGCTTTGTTGGAGCAAGAAGAAACTCCATTGAAGAAGGTTCCCTAGAGGAAGGTAAGTTTTTTTGGTGTTTGATTTTTACTCGAACATGGAAGCGTATCTTATTATAAGTTCTGATTACTGTTTTTGGGTGTTTAATTTTTACTCGAACAAGGAAGAATTGGGCATCTGGGCGATTTGGGCGTTTTATTGATATTGAATTGAGCAATGGAATTGCTTGTTCATATTGATTGTTTAGTGGAATTGCTTGTTCATATTGCTTGTTCATATTGAATTGCTTGTTCATATTGAATTGTACGTTTAATTGATATTAAATTGAGCAGTGGAATTGCTCAAACAAGGAAGAATTGGGCATCTGGCCGAGTTGCCTGTATTAATTGTTCAGTTTTGCTACTTGAAATTCAGTTGGATTGTGTAAGGCTAATTCATTGATCACTTTTGTTCCAGGGATGTCAAGCTCAAGCTATGTGTCAACTGGAACATGTTACATGTGTGATTGCAATATTAGAGCAAGAGTGTACACTGCTTACACTAGAAACAACTATGGAAGAAGGTTTTATGGATGTGCAAGATATCAAGCCAATGGAGACAAGGGGTGTGCATTCTTCAACTGGCTAGATGGACCATATGATAGCCAGGCATCAATAGTCATTAGGAAGCTTGCTAACCAGAAAAAGGAATTGCAAGAAAAAAATATTGAACTGGAAAAAAAACTTCAAGCTAGAGATGCTGAATTGATCCAGATGAGGGCTTCAGCTAACCTCAACAATGTAGTTATATTAGGAGTTATTGTAATTGCTTTTTTGTTTAATGCTTTTGGGAAGTAGAGTTAGATGACTGTGGTGGTCTTTTGACAGTTGTTGCTATGTCGTTTCATTGTTGTTTCCATGTTGTGTAGACAAGTGTGAAGTTCCTTGACACATTTGTTGCTTTTGCATTGTACTAAATAGTTACAAATCTTTGTTGCTTGGTACATAGATTTATTAGTTGATCAAATGGGTTAAATTCTGGCATGGAACTAATTGTGTTATAGCTAAGGACACAAGATTTGAATGCCAGTCATGGAAAGGTGCCAGAAACCTGTACACATCTGGCATGGAAAGGTGCCAGAAATCTGTACACATCCATAGATTGTACACAAGATTTGAATGCCAGTCATGTACACACAAACCTGAATACTTCAAAAGTCGACAAACCATTCAATATTACATAATGCAAGTCATTGTTCCAGAAAAAAGCCACACACAAACCATAAAACCTGAGTTGTGCACATACATGTGCAAGTTAAACCCTAAAACAGAAACATTGTTTTTTGCACATACATGTGCAAGTGGAACCCTAAACATAACCATTGTTTTCAGCACATACATGTGCAAGTGAAGTGAAGAAACACCCTAAACCTGACTATTGCTGCCTTTTGACCTCTTGCTTTTCCTTGTTTTTTTCATGATTGAGCTCAAGTGGCCTCTTGTTGTGACCATATTTGCACTTGGTTGTCGTATGGGGTACATCTTCTTTGTCATCTTTCTCTGTGGTGTAGTACTAGATTGCCCTTCATTTGCATCAGCAGTGAATTGTACCTGTACAGAATATATTAAAAATAAGACAACAAATAGAATTGTTATTGAGATAATATACTGACTACAATGAAAAGATCATGTGGAGGCTCAAGATTTTATACCATTGTTGTTACAGTTGAGTTTTGGGTTGGGATGAGGGGCTCTTCTTGTTCCATAAAAAGATCATGTGGAGGCTCAGTTCCAGGATTATCAGTCCTCACCTATTAATGACCAAGAACAATATTAGAAAATTCACTAGTAAAGATGTGCATGAAAATTGTTAAAACAAGTTGATACCTTTCTTGTGTATTTCCTCTTCTTAGCAGTGAAGGTGATTGTTCTCTCCTTTTCAGATCTCCCACCTTTGTTAGGGTTAACTGTGGGTGGTGCAGGTTGTTTTGGAGGGTTTTTGCACTTGTTCTTGTAATGACCCTCTTCCCCACAATGAGAATACTTATTCTTTCCTTGCCTTAGCCTTGTTTGTTTTCCTTTCTTGCCTTCTCCTTGCTCTTTCTTCCTTGATTTCTTTGGCCTTCCTGGTTGTATTATGAATGCTGGTGGTAGTGGGGGAGCTTGCTCAGTTCTCTCCCATTGATCCTCCCCGGGCATAGGATTCACTGTCTGACTGTAAGCCCTCATATATGTGTCTTTACTGTAGTATGGGTCCACAAACTGCACCACATTCATTCTCCTTTTCAAAATGCAACAGACAGCATGTCTACATGGTATTCCAGTCAAGTCCCATAGGTTGCATCCACAACTTCTTGCAGCCAGGTCAACAACATAAGTCTTGGTCCCATGATCAACCTCATACCTGTCATCTTGGCCATAACATCTGCACTTACTCAGAGCTTCCTTTTTAGCACACTCAATCTTGTTAACAACTTTTGGTGTTAGCACTCCATTGTGTTTACTCATTGCATTCCTCTTGGACACAAACATCTTCATGAGTTTCCTTCTAATCCACTCACACATGGACAACACATGCATTTCTCTAGCCTCTAAAATACAGCTATTGAAAGACTCTGACCCATTGTTTAGGAGCATATCAGACTTACAAAAGTGATAGAAGCCATGCAGAGACCAGGTTCTTGGCTCTTGATTCATCAAATACTTGTATGCATCTTCATTCATACCCTTAATCCTCTCCATGCACTCAACAAAGTCTGTAGTTGTAGAAGCTTTAGCAGCAGCCCAAACAACATCCTTGAATGACTTCCCTGGATACAACTTCTTGAAATTGTTGTACATATGCCTCACACAGACTCTTGTATGAGCTGGTGGCACTATATATTTTAAAGCCTCAAGTAACCCCTACATGCAAAGAGCAAGAAATTAAACAAAAATCTGAAATAATATAACATGTATCAAAATTAGAGGGATAGCAAGAATATTACCTTCTGCCTATCAGACATGAAGGTTAGGTTGTTTGAACCTATGTCATGGATTAAGTTCTCCAAAAACCAGCACCAAGTCTCCTTAGTTTCTAACTCAACAACAACATAAGCTAGGGGGAAAATGTTCTCATTCCCATCCTTGGCAACTACACTGAAAACATGTCCTTTGTAGGCTCATTTCAAGTGGCAACCATCAAGCCCAATGATGGGCCTACAACCTAGCAGAAACCCTTGTTTGCAAGCATTCAAACACACATAAAACCTCTGGAATAGAGGTCTCTCCACTTCCATTCTAGAACTAACCTTCACAAATGCACTGCTGCCTGGGTTCCACTTGAGGATTGCAGCTGCATAATCCCAAATCTTAGCATACTGTTCTGGAGCATGTCCTTATGTCTGCAAAACAACCCTTAACCTAGCTCTCAATGCCTGAGAGTAAGAAATATTCACCCCATGTTCCCTCCTAACTGTCTGAATGAAAGTTTTAATCCTCCACTTGGCATCAGCCCTATAATGCTCAAGGTACTTCTCTGCTAGCCATACTGAAGTTACCTTTGTGTTGGTATCTTGCCAGCCACAGTCATGGCTTGGATGAAATGACTTAAGTTGAAAGCTTCCATCAGGTCCCATCTTTCTTGCACAAGCTTTGAATGGACACAAACTTTTCTTACAGCTACACAATATCCTTCCATGGATGTAGGGACAATCACATTTTTTTTTACAATAAGCAGAGACTTTATTTTTGTCATTATGCAAGTAGTAATAGTCAAAACCATTTTCTAGAGCAAACTGCCTAAGAGCCTTTCTAAAAATGTCATTAGACCCAAACCTCATTCCAGTCTTAAGACAAATACGATTCTTAAAATCAACCAATGGGTTAAATTCTGGATACCTGATATGGCCTTCACCTTCTGAACCAGAGTAGCTCAAATAATCATCAGATCCATGCACTTTTTGGAAGACATCTTCACCTTCAGACTCATGTTCCTCAGCAGGCCCATTACCCTCAACTTCAACTTCCTCTCCACATAACCCCTCATTAACATCCTCATCCACATTATCTTTGAAGATCTCATCATCATCTGATTCCCCATCAACATCATCAAACACATTCTCAATAAACAAGGGATCATCCGAGGATGCATCTGAGCCTATGACATCCTCATCATCAGAGGATGACTCTGAAAGACACAGATCAGCAACATCTAGCCCAACACTATCAGATTCAGAAGACTCTAACAGATCCTCATTCTCAGTGGATGATTCCCTAGAGGAAGACAATTCAGAAAGCAATGCAGTTTTGGAAGGTGATGTTTTTTTAGGGTTTGTACTAGCATTTCTTACACCAGATTTTTTGGGGGTTGGTGTTGTCCTATCTAACAGACTTGGGCCTCGATAGGTTGGGCTTTTAGGCAAGGTTCTAAGGTTGGATGGGCTTGGTTCATTGTCTTGCACAACATAGAGATGTAGTGTTTTGTCATTGCCCAAGGAGTCACACATGTCTCTGATTTCATTATCACCTAGTACTTGCCTCAATCCATCCTGCAAACTCATCCCAGGTTTTGGATACCATAGTTCCTTCACTATATCTACTCCCACACCCTCTAGAAAAATCACTTCCAATTCCATCTTTGACAATAAATCTGGATCAATATCTTTTTTGCAATAAACCAACTTTTTTCTATAACAAAGATGATCATCACGACTCTTGTAAAACTCCCCACCATACAAGTATCTAAGTGAGACACTCATCTGAAATAAAGCAAGTATAGTGTCCATCAAATAAATTAACACATAATCTAACCAACAATACACACACTGTTGTACATATTTTCACACAATAAAACACACAAATATTAGTTAGCCACACACAAGAGTAACACAGTTTATGACATAGGAAGAGGCAAAAAATTGGTCAACAAGATAAAGCAAAGTAAATGGGTCCACTTCACGTGTTCTGTAAGTGCATAAATGACTCAACCAACACAATGAAAAGCTTCAACAACATTCAGAAAAGATTCTCACACACACTGCACACATAACAAGATATAGTATTTTATTGGTCTCTATATATCAAAATGCAGAGGGAGTTTCAGACACTTACCTTCAATGTCTAACCTTTTTCAATGGAGATTCTTCTTGCTCACCCAGATGCACAATTCTTCCTTGTTCGAGTAAAAATCAAACACCCAAAAACAGTAATCAGAACTTATAATAAGATACTCTTCCATCCATGTTCGAGTAAAAATCAAACACCAAAAAAACTTACCTTTCTCTAGGGAACCTTCTTCAATGGAGATTCTTCTTGATCCAACAAAACAAAGCTCCAGTATCGTCTTCACCAAGCGTAATTGTCTTCAAGTTCGAACTAACTCATCCTCGCGCCCTAACTCAGGTTCGATGTGCCCAATTTTCAAAAGCCCTAATCACCCCAAATTTTCAAAATCCCTAAAACTCCAGAATTGGGAAAGCTCGATCTAAACTCGTTTAATGGGTTTGAGGGTGACTAAACCCGGTTTTTAATAACCAAAACCCTAACCCAAAAAAAAGGAAGAACCGCCCCCAAAACCGGATAAATGAAGGGCAAAATGGTAATTGCACACTACATAACGGAGGAATTAAACGGATTTGGGGTATGAGTGGTTCTTCGCTAACGGAATGCATTTAAAGGGTGAGTTCAAGTAATTAGGCGTATAACGGGTGGTTGTGGACAAATAGGCCTATTTAACGGGTGATTTTCTGCAAATCGCTCTTCTTTCTTTGCTGAGACAAAATTGCTCCTGCCAACAAGCAGAACTTTGAATCATGATATTTTTATGGGTTTTTTCTAATTTATACACCTAATACATAGGTTAAGAACCTTATTTTAAAAAGTTATGGTTAAGTGTTATTATTTTAGGAAAATAAAAAAAAATTAGATGAATTTAAACATTCTCTTTTAGGAAATAGTTTCCAAAATAAAAAGGATTAACCTATGTCCTAAGGATTAAGGGCATAAGATAGAAAAACTCATTTTTATATTATCTTTGACCTTGTATATATAGATAACTATATATGTGTAATCAAGTAATCAATTATACCCTTCCTTTTTTATGCTCATGGATAGCAAAAGTAAGGTAATTAATATAATCTTTGATTCCGAGATTGCCATGTATTAATAAAGGCAATATATAGTACTGGATTTTCAAGGCCTCACATTTTGTCATCCATTATATCATACGAATAGCACATCACAGGACTTTTACTGAGAGCAAAGCACCAGCCAACGCAGGACATGTACTGAGAGCAAAGCACGAATATTTTTAGAACTCAAGTGTCACCGGTTCGTGTGCTTAGTTATGAGAAAGTCAAAATTTCCTTCTCTTTACTAATCATATTATATTTGCAGGTCTTGGGCAATATGGTTGATGCCTCGTCCGAAACTAAGTCCAACGAGAACAAGGTGTCTTCATAGTTTATTTGTCCTTGTGTAGGAAACACTTTGTTTCAATTTGATAAAACTTCATATTTTTATATAAAAAATACTTTGTTTTAATTTTGACAAAATATCATATTTCTACAGAAATACTTTGTTTTAATTTTGACAAAACTTCATATTTCCATAGAAATACTTTGTTTCAATTTTGACAAAATATCATATTTCCACATAAATACTTTGTTTTAATTGTCATATGGTGAGCCATCAACATGCCATCTTGAGCCAACTGATTAAGCTTTGAATCCTGTTTTTTTTTTTAGGGAGAAAACACAATTCAAAATAATTAATTAGCATAAAAATGAATTGGAGTTCTTACCCACGGTTGACCTGGACTAACTTGAAGGAGCAACCTAGTAGAAAATTGCTATAATCTCTCACAACTTTACAAACGTAAGCTTTTGAAGGCTCTGCAATTTCTTCCTCTTTTTTTATCAAGCAGCAAAGGAGAAATAGCCTTCTTCTTTTATAGCTCAAATTTGTCCAACCCAGAGTCATCCAATAAAAGCACTCAAATGCGTTTTAGCTAGCTCCACCGTTACAATTTGTGGCTCATCCAAATCAACTCATCATGTCATGTGGCTACTGAAACGGCTTCTTGCAGACATATTACCTCTACCATTCCCATTAATTAGTGGATGAATTAAAAGAGTATATTTTACTATTATTTTTCATACTCTCTTAATGATATATATTAATATATATATAAAAATTAGCTTTTAGATGCATTAAAAGCTAACTTAAAAGCCCACAAAAGACTCCAAATATATGAAAGCACCAAAACAATTTCTGAAATAGGCCTAATTATTAAACCCCCAAAATATATCCAGAAAAATCCAGAATATATCAGAAAATGGGCCTAACTATGAAATGGGCTTAACTATTACACCCTTTGAACTGCACCTACACCAAGATAAATCCAGAATTGAATTTCTGGAATTATGACTGTCTTTTCACCATGGCTTTTAAATAGTGCTGGTGATATCCACATATGCCATTGCCCACTGCAAAATTAGTAATTACCTCTCCTCTCATACACACCATGGCTTCGAAAGACCTGCAGAGCACGCATTCCTCGAATGGTTTCCTTCATTCACAATCAAAAGAGAAATATTTTTTTCCAGCATTCAAATTAGTAACCATAAAGGCCACATGCATCAATCAAGCCAAGACATTTCTCTCTGATTATACTAAAAAAACAATCAGTTTCAGAACCAAAGAAGTAAATTATTTCTACCTCTTTGGCTGCCTTCCTACACTACCAGCTAAAATCGACGGCTTGTCATCCTCGGAAGTAGCCTTCCCTGAAACAGAATTCCCAACAATGGTCTCCATTCTCTTAAACCACGGCCAATGGCTGGTTGAAATCCCTCCACTGCTCATCCTGTGCCTCTCCAATCTATATCTCTTCTTCAAATTATCCACCTTGTTCTTGCATTGCTCCACCGTCTTCGACTGATTTTCACACCTTTCGCTCACAATAGCCGCCACCTCCTCCCAATCCCTTCCCCTCAGATTCCCCCTGTTCAGCTGAGTATACTTCTCTGTGTATGCCTCTAGCAAGCACTCGATCGTCGAGTCGCTCCACTCTTCCTTATCCTTTCTATACTCCCTGCCGCTTTCGCCCACCGATCCGCCTCCTCCGGCGATGAGCAATCCGCCGGCGGAAAAGCGATTTCGATTTCTTATAGTTGCTCGAAACACCACCGTCGTTGTAATCGTCCCGATCCTTCCTCTTATCGTTCGGAGAATCGTCAATCCCAGCCCTGTTGGGGTTTGAATCATCCTCGAATGGAGTCGGATCATTGTCGGAGGACAAAGGATTGGAACATAACGCTTCATTCCCGGTAGCATAATCCATCGCCTCGCTGTCGGCAGATCCGGCGCGGACCTTCCTCGAACTAGATCTGCTGCCACCGGAAGGGACGATTCCGGCAACCTCCTGAGCTGCTTGCGGGGGGTGGATCGGGCCTGATTTCTGGAGGTATCCGTGGTGAGTGAATGACTGGTGATGGTGAGAGGTGGAGAGGTGGTTGTGGTGGTGGTGGTGGTGGTGATGGTGGTGGTCGTCATCGTCGTCGAGGAGAGAGAAATCGTCGTCGCAAGATGCCATGAGAGGTTTAGGCGTTAGGGTTAGGAGGAGGAGACGACATGAAAGAGACAGATGGTAGAGGAGAAGGAAGGATCGTTTGGGAGGACTGTTAATTGGAGATTGTGATACGTCACGGCTTATTACGGTTCCGTTAAATGGTAAACCGGATGACTTTTTCGTGAAACGGGGCGATGGAGTGAATGTGGTGGGTCCCCATTGCTCCTTGTACATTTATTTTTGTTGTTGCAAAAGGTGGGTTAATCATAATAAAATTTAGAAGATTAGTGCATAATGAAATCTTTTGAGAAGTATTTCAAGAACCCTGCCTCATAAACCAATTGGGAAGGACAACAATAAGTATGTGTTGTCGTCCTTCCTTGATCTGGACCCATCTTGGCATTTCAAGGCAAGACTAATCTCGAATATTCAAAGAATTTTGAGATGTTCTATAAAGAAGCTCCGACCACCTCCGAGCAAGTATTTTCGTCCACCCTCGAACGAGTAGCTCCGAACACCACCGAAATTCAACATATGTTCGTCACATAATTACCTTATTTTGGCTCCTCAGGCCTTGAGTCAGCAACCCTCGCGATGAGCATCATCTATTGGAGGCAACACACTTGATGCACTTTGGAATGACATGGTTTCAATTTTTATAGCGTACATAACGCATAATATGGGCATCAAACTATATAACCATCTTAATTTTTCGATCCAAATCAACAACTTCGATAGCCTGTAAACAAGAGATTGGTGAGGCTATGTGTGGCAGGTTGCATGGTCGAATATGAGAGAATTAAGCATGATTTTTGTGACAATTAGGTTCATTGAATGAAGGGAAAAAAGGACATTGTCTTTATCATTATAGTGATAAAATGTAAAAGAGATACATTTATCTATTTTATGACAAATATTTGAATAAAATAAAGATGACATCACAGAAAAATAACAGTTTATGAAAATGATCATTTCCCTATTACATATATACATCAATAGCTAAAATATAACTTCAAAAAATACAACTGACTACTTAAATATAAGTTTAAAAGAAATGCAAGAGACCTTCTTTGCAATAGTGTTACACGATATGGTGTATTTTAGCATAAACATTAAACTTTACAAAAATTACAGTTGCTTTATTTCTTAACCAATATTTCACTACTTTATATTAAACATGTTTAATACTCTCAAATTGGTTTCATACAAAACATGAAATACTTAGGATATTGAATTAACACATTTAGTGCACAAAAAATGCATGCATATTATTATCTACAAATTACGGGGAAAAAAAATTTACGCAAAAACATATCCCTACAAATACGAAATTTTAATTTACTACAAAGTGTAATTTTTTTTCCAAAATAGATTATCACACAAAAAAAAAGATAATACCTAACATAATTACATATAACATTTGTATACTTAACAAAGAATATATATATCACACTACGAACAAAACAAAAAAAATATATTACAAACTCTTTATTATATCGTGATACTACATACACGCAAATGGTCCGTGCGAAGCATGGGCTCCGATTTCTAGTATATTTAAAAGTTAGCATTTTAGGTCATTGAATGCTAATCTTTAAAGATGAATTAGTTTTTATTTTCATTTCATTCCTTATTTATTTAGCACAAAATTTAAACAATTTCTCAAATCCAAAAAGTACTAAAGTGACAATTTCATATATTAACAATTATATTTAATCTATAATCGTCTATATAATATACAAAGTTTTTGATTCACAATTATATACAATTACTACATATTAATCAATTAAAAAATCCTCATTTTCATATCGTTGTATAACTCTTATATCTTCACGTTAAATTTTCAACATAGTTCAATTTATATTTCTATTAAGCATGAAAAACAACCATCTATATATATTTAAAAGTTAGCATTCTAGGTCATTGAATGCTAACTTTTAAAGATGAATTAGTTTTTATTTTCATTTCATGCCTTATTTATTTAGCACAAAATTTAAACAATTTCTCAAATCCAAAAAGTAATAAAGTGACAATTTCATATATTAACAATTATATCTAATCTATAATCGTCTATATAATATACAAAGTTTTTGATTCACAATTATATACAATTACTACATATTAATCAATTAAAAAGTCCTCATTTTCATATCGTTGTATAACTCTTATATCTTCACGTTAAATTTTCAATATAGTTCAATTTATATTTCTATTAAGCATGAAAAACAACCATCAATATATATATTTAAAAGTTAGCATTCTATGTCATTGAATGCTAACTTTTAAAGATGAATTAGTTTTTATTTTCATTTCATGCCTTATTTATTTAGCACAAAATTTAAACAATTTCTCAAATCCAAAAAGCACTAAAGTGACAATTTCATATATTAACAATTATATCTAATCTATAATCGTCTATAATATACAAAGTTTTTGATTCACAATTATATACAATTACTACATATTAATCAATTAAAAAGTTCTCATTTTCATATCGTTGTATAACTCTTATATCTTCACGTTAAATTTTCAACATAGTTCAATTTATATTTCTATTAAGCATGAAAAACAACCATCTATATATATTTAAAAGTTAGCATTCTAGGTCATTGAATGCTAACTTTTAATAATTAATTAGTTTTTATTTTCATTTCATGCCTTATTTATTTAGCACAAAATTTGAACAATTTCTCAAATCCAAAAAGTAATAAAGTGACAATTTCATATATTAACAATTATATCTAATCTATAATCGTCTATATCATATACAAAGTTTTTGATTCACAATTATATACAATTACTACATATTAATCAATTAAAAAGTTCTCATTTTCATATCGTTGTATAACTCTTATATCTTCACGTTAAATTTTCAACATAGTTCAATTTATATTTCTATTAAGCATGAAAAACAACCATCTATATATATTTAAAAGTTAGCATTCTAGGTCATTGAATGCTAACTTTTAAAGACAAAATCAAAGGTTTAAATAGGCCTAAAGGTATAGTTTGCATGTAGGGTTAGTTTATCACCCTTAGTATATAATATGTTAGATTTTCCGATCGGTTTTTACTATAGGGTTTATAAAACAATATAAAATACATAAGTATAATTATAGGCTACTTTGTAATCTAAGTAATTAATTTTTTTTGTTTATTTTAATATATACCATAGCATAATTATGTGTATATATAAAAATGAGCACTATTTATAAGTAATTATTCCCTCCCTACACACTCTTTTTTCAGTTAAATCTTGCCTCTACGTATGGACTACTCTTTAGGTTATGACTCATTTTTTAACCTAAATCTCAATTAGTGATAGTTACTACATACTGTATACGTTATATTTTGCTCTCATTTACTCCTATTTTAATATTATCCAATTACTATATGTAACTCCCGTATTTAGTACACAGTGAATGGTTGGAAACAAATTATAGTCAAGATGTCTAAACGGTTATATGTCAAAATGGCTTCACTTTCCAAGTAACACTTTTCATCTATAAAAGGGCAAAAACGGTGGTATTCCGTTCATTTGCTATAGGCATCCATCATATCATTCTTCTACATGGAAATTACCTTTAGAAAGCCATATAGTAAAGCTTGGGAGATAGTGGGCAACACCTTAAAAAGACATGGTCACTGAAGTAAGCATAATTATTAAGTTAAAGATGTGAATGAGGATTCCCGATTGTCAATGATGCAAGTATATATCCACCTCACGATAAACTATCCTTGATTATATGTATTTGGATCTCTTTTGTAGTCTACAATACTTACATATATCGGTTTAAATTATTAATATAATTGTCTTTTGATCGAGATAGGTTAATTTTATGTGAAGATGTCAGAGAATTGGATAATCTAATATCACTATTGAGGCATCGATTGTTTACATCATGTACCGATAGCTTTCACTAGAAGGAGGACAAAGACAATCGATTTAGGATGACTGGTTGTTAGTAACGAATAAAGCAAACTATTTTATGGACGATGTAAACCCTTCAACTATTGGTAGCATAAATTCAATTAGGTTTGTATTTTTATTTCCTTTTTTGTACTAAATCGTTTTAGGTAGGTGTGTTGTTATTTTGGTTAAAGATGATTTTTATTGTTCTATTTTATACATATTCATTTTACACTCATCATGTATTTATACTAAAGTTGGCCTCATTTGTGTTGGTCTAGAGGAATTAATCAAGGATGGAAGCCGAAATAATAGACATGTACTCACTCTCACATATAAAATGTACAAGGAAGAAGTTATGAATTATAATTTCTTTAAGAAGAGTAAGCATGTGGATTGACTAGACTGCCTACGTACCCCCTTTGTGAGGGATCAAGCCGTCGTAGTTCTTTCTAAACCAATTTTGTTTAGTTTTTGTCTTTATATGCGCTAGAGGACGAAATGTAAACCCGAAGAGTTGTCAAAGTTTCAATCCAATTTATCATGTGCATATCTATATTGCATTTTGTGCGCATCACCGAAATAACTTGAACCCACCTTCTAGGAAGGGTTGCCTAAGTCATTTCGACTATCATTTGCGCATAGGCTTTTCATTTTGATTTGAGATTTGCGACTGAATCCGATTGTATTTGAGATCGAATTTCCTACGTACCCTTGTTGGGATCAAGTCTTAACGTAGTTCTTGTACAACCAGTAACCTCTATTTTCCAATATCAGTGACATGGTTTGGACCATCTTGATGTAGTCCAATGAATCCTCCTTGTGGTTTCACTTTTCTAGGTTATCACCATTTGGAGCTCTTTCATAGAGCTAAGGATATTAAAACTTTGTCTCGAAGGAGACATTGCCTTCTCCAACTTGGGCATCATTTGATTTTTTGATGAGGAAACTTGATTGCTTCTTCCTCTTGATCCTCCATTTCTTGGTCCTTTTGATTTGAACCCTCTCGTTTTTAGGCATATCAACTTTCTCGAGCCTTTCAAACACAGATGGTTGAGGTGATCCCATTGTAGATATTGTGTCAAGCCTTTGAAACACCGACACTTGAGGAGCAGATGCTTTTTCCTGTCGAATCATATCTTGTTCCATTGGCTTTATGAAACTTCTTTTCAAATGTCTCCTTTCATTGGAAACTTGCAAGTTGTTGAGAGCACTCTCATTGAGAAATTTTCTTTGAGCTTTTCCCTTAGAAAAGGGCCTCGAGTTTCGCACCATAATATTATGCTTCTTTTGTCTTCTTGGACAGGAAGGCACGGTGGAAGGATTAGAAGTTTCACCTCGGATCACCACCCTCTTGTTCTCATTTTTTTCCTTCTCCAAAGTATATGTGGACAACCAATGTTTCCTTTGAGATGGATTGGTCAACCTTTTGTAAAGGAAAAGTATAACGAAGATCATCACTTTTTTCCCTAACAATGCCCTTGTATTTTGGTGTGTATTTGATCACCTCATATTGAGAAAGTTCAGTATCATCTTCATCATCCTCAACACAAGAAATCATGCAACACTGGGCAACTTCTTCTCCATGGATCGAATCATCATCATGATCTAAGGAGTTGTCATTGTGAATATTTTTAGGGATAAAGTCCTTCAAAGTGAAAGGAACTCATTGAGGTTGAATGTATTCATCCTCAGAATCAGTTTTGGGTTTCTTTTCTTTTATACCCATCTTCATTTTTGTCTTGTATTCCTTGCTCCTCTTTCTGTCGGGTTCTCACTAGTGGAAAAGACATTTTTTGAGGCTCCCTTTTAGAGGCGTACATAGTTCAAAACGCCTCAACAACGACTTAGGCAATCACTTTTTTTTATTTTTGAGGCGGATAATTAATTTATACGCCTCAAAAACATCTTTTGAGACGGGCAAATTAATATACGCCTCAACAAGTATCTGAAAAAACATTTCCCGCTAAAGTATTAGAGGCGGGCCAGGGTAAGGCCCGCCTCTAATGCTAACTAATTGAGGCGGGCCAAGTAGCCCGCCTTAATTAAAGCTTGTTGAGGCGGGCCTATTAAAGCCCGCCTCAACAAATATGTCCAATAGAGGCGGTCATGTGAGGCCCGCCTCTATTAGACCATTATTCGGCCTAATCTCCCCTCCCAATATAAAAGGAAAAAAAACCCTAATGTCCCCTCCCAATCTCCCATTCTCCCTAGTCTCAGCAGCCGCAGCTCCCATCTCCTCCCGGTCGCAAGTTCTCCCATTTCTCCCGTTCTCTCATTCCCTTCTCTGCACTGTCGGCGTCGCCCTCCCATCTCCTCCCGGTCTCCTCTACCGACTCCCATCTCCTCCACTCGCCGACTCCCTCCCTCCCGGTATTTGCAAGCTCGCAGGAGTCTGAGCTCGCAGGAGTCGTCGCCGGCCACCACCCCATCTTCGTCTCCTCCATCTTTGTCGTTGTCGTCCGTCTTCCATTCGCCGCCGATTTCTCTTTCGGATTTCTCCTATCGCCGATCTCTCCTCCGTAGCTCTGCATTGTCGTAAGTGTGCTTTATCCCTGAATCACCAAAAAAATTGTGCTTTTGGAGTTCGTTGTTGTCTTGATGAGCTTGGATTCTGGCATTCCTGTTTGCATTTTGCAATTTTTATAGTTCTTCAAGCGTGAATCCCTATAATGACTGTCTTCTGTACGATCTTGATGAAATTCATCTTCTAGGGCAGTGTTGAGTTCAGTTGGGAGAATTGAAATCTGAGATGAATGGATTCCAGTTTTTAAATTATAAGGAAGAACTTTCCAAGAACCTCATTATTAAAGCAAGAACAGTTAGATTTTCTTATTAATAAGAACAGTCGACGAATTGTTATGTATTGATGATTGTTTGAGCAGAGAAGCTTTTAAAAGTAGTATTTTGCTGTGTGACTGTGTCTGGTGTCCCTGTTGTAGTGTTGTAGTATAAAATCAGTATTGTCCATGTTGTCCCTATTTGCATTTGATGGAATATAAATACATTTATGTTAGTGTTATATGTGTATTGATTTAGTTATACGTGTATATGTGTAGTTATATGTGTATGAATTTGGTTTTTGATTATATGTGATACATAGTCATAACTGTTATGCTATTTATACAAAATCTTTGTTTTTCCCATTGGTAGTGTTTTGCTAATGGTGACAATTTCACCAAATGTTATCTGATAAATGTATTTTTTCTTCCAAATCTAACAAACAGAGATAAAAACAAGTCAGAAAATAGAACATTGAAAACTTATCATAGAATGGTAAAACCTTGTCTCCTCTAATAATCTCTTGTTCACTAATATCCTATTTTGATTCTTTATGTAGTCCTTTTACAGGAAAAAGGACTGCTTGACTTACCCAAGCTGCTAGATATATGTGCAATTTATGGACGTGAGAATGGAAATTTAGCAAGAATCTTGGTGAGCATGTGTATATAATTTGTAACTTTTATTGTCAGGAGATGTTGTTATTGCAGTTAGTTTTGTGTTAGCTGTTATCGTTTTCTCACGATAAAGAATTACTTTTATTGTCAGGAGATATTGTCAGGAGATGTTGTTTTATTGATACTTGTATATTTTGCCTATGGTTTTATAATTGATTTTTATGCTATTATAAACTAAGAAGTAGGTTTTTGATGCTAGGTAAGTGAGCCTGAGGCATGGGGGTACAAATCTGACAAGAAGAAAGTTCTAGTGTATTTCTTTGGCACCAAGGAAATGTGAGTATTTTGAGTCATATATGTCCTCTTCTTTTGATATTTTCACTTTTGAGCTATGTTGTGTCTTAAATTGTTCTAGTTGTTTGCTATGCTGATATATTATGTTGTTTAATAAGGGTTAGTGTGTTGTTTTGAGCTAATGAAGCTGTATATCACAATCCACAGGTAAATGTTGGAGGAGTTACCTGAGTACTATGGTAATGTTCTATTACATTTCACTTGGACATCAATGTGTTTGATCACTCAAGTGTAAAGATGGCTGAGTTGTTGTGATTCTAATTGCAGGTTGCTAGTGCTCTTTCAGATCCCTATCCTTTCATTTGCAGTTGCTTTAAAATGGTTTAGCCGGTCCATTTCACGGATTAGCCAATCAGGTATTCTGTCTTCTGCTTCAACTTTATCTTCTCTTCCTTGTTCATATATAAGCATTGCAAGTTAAATCTATTACACTAAACAGATTTTGAATTACATAGACTATTCTCTACCATGATGAATTTAGTATCATAGTGTATGCTAGTTACTGGATTCTTATCTACGATGATATCTGATCTTGGTGACAGGAAGTTCTGCTATGGATCAAATTTGTTGTGGCTTAATGTGGGGAGAACATTACCACTGAATCACTGATCAATTGGAAGAATTAATGATGAATTTAGTATCACAGACTATTCTCTACCATGATCAATTTAGTATCACAGATTTGTTTTATCTACTTGTCGACATTGTTTATTTAGCAGTTAGAACTTAGAACTATTATCGAAGAAATGTAGATATGGTAGCACCATCCTTGTATGTGTTTGTTTTTATCATATACTTTATCCATTTTGTTAATTAAACATGTGTTCATATTCAACTACCGAATATCCAGCTTTTGTGTAATGAGTCACAAGAGGAACTGATGCTGTACTATTGATTGTTCAGATGAATGTTTCTTATTCTGTATATCTACTTGTCGATATTGTTTATCCATTTGAGCTGATTTTTTTAAAAAAGAAAAAGAAATGGGACCCCGGTATTACAAAAAACCGGGGTTCCAATTTTATTTTATTTTTTTTAAAAAGAGACTTGTTGAGGCGGGCCTCCGAAGCCCGCCTCAACAAGTCCCTCATTTTGGCTCCAAAGTGAGGGACTTGTTGAGGCGGGCTTCGGAGGCCCGCCTCAATAAGGTCCTTTTAGAGGCGTAAAATGTCCTCCTCAAAAAGTGTCCCTACTTGTTGCAGCCCCCTTAGTTGAAGCGAATGGTGTTCGCCTCAATAAGTGTCCAAAGGCCCGCCTCTATAAGGGTTTTTTCCACTAGTGTCTTTCTCACCCGTCTTGGAGCATGAAGGATAAGCATTAGAGGTTTGTGGGGATAAAGAGAGTGTAATACCCCTCAATTTTGGTAAGGGTATTTGGGTAATTTTCCAATCGACGTTCTGTAAGTAGGACGCGTTGAGCGTATTTGTAATCTCAGTGAAATCTTTTAAACGTATTATTATACGTTTAAATGCATTTATGGGTCTTATAATATTTTTAAGGGTTCGAAATATTACATTCCAGCTTAAGTCTGCGAGTAAAACCGCGACCTGAAGTCTCAGGCGCGTTCGCGGCATTTCCGCGACCGCGGGAGAGCTTCCGCGATCGCGGAAACTGTTCGTCGTCTTCCCCAGAACTCGCGCGTTTCACCGGTTGTGATGTGAGTCTGACTCCACAACCCATCTCGGTGGGCCCCACGTCGGCCCTTTGGGCAGGGGTGCAGTGTAGTTGGTTGACAAGTGGTGATATTCTCACTTGTTAAAGGGAGGTCCTGGGTTCGAGTCCCACCTCCAACAACCTACAGGCTAACACCCTGTGAGCATCTGGTTGGGGTGTATGGCCTGTAGGCCTGCTGTGAGTCTCGGCTGTTCCTGCCGGTCTAGCCCGACGGGCCGTGGCTAGCTGGACCCCCGCCCGAAGGGCCCACCGAGATGGGTTGTGGAGTCAGACTCACATCAGGTTGGAATGCCGCCGTTACACCGGGGGGAGGCCGATCGATCCGTCTTCTCGCCGTTGAGCTCCGTTGGGGCCTATATAAGGAGGTCGAGGCCTCGGAGAATCTTCATCCACTGCCTCCAGATCTCTCGTTGCTTCTTCGCCGGAGTTTGTGCCTCGTCGGAAGTCTCGCCGGAGTTCCTAGTGATTTTTGGTGGTGCCTTGGAAGCCTGGAGTGGTAGCATCATTGTTCGAAGCCGAGGAGCATCGTCGTCGTCGTCTTTCGGTGAGCCTCAAATCGATTCCAGGGTCACGTCAGGGGATGATCTGTGACCGCGGCTATGAACACCGCGATCGCGGCTCTGCCCAGAAATCCGCAACCGCGAAAGTTTCAAACCGCGACCGCGTCTTGCTTTAGCAAGCGCGATCGTGGCTTGGACGAGCCCGGTCACGGCTTTGACCCTCATGTCCTTTAGATTCTTTCGTTCGTATATTTTTATTCGTTCGTATCGATTTTAACTTAGGGTCCCGTCTTATATCCCGTCGTCGTCGTAGGAATCCGTACTCAGATTCAATTCGCCAAATCTCAGAATCCGATCTCTTCGATTCATCTAGATTAAGGAAAGTGGCAGTTCGCTCTTGCTTATCATTCCATATTTCATTTAGTTATCAATTACTTTTGATTGTTAATTAAATTGGAATGGAGTGTTGTTTTCGTTTGGGAACAGATTTTATAAATGTGTGATTAAATTGTGATATTATAATAGGTTGTATATATTACTAGAAACGACGCTATTATATCTGTTGTTACCGTGATGGTATTGGTGTGGATTTTATGTGTGAACTTAAATATGTAGTTAGAACGAGTATTCGTAGGAACGCTATGTACCTTGTGAGGTCTAGCCGTTTCTTTATAACAGTGGTGCGTAGGATGTTCAGGCCCTAACACCCTTCCCTGGTCACGACCGTCCCCTATCCGAATATAGGGGTGGTGCACTAAGCTGGTGCCAACACTCGGGATTTATTCCCCAAATATCTCTCGTGATGAGATGATATTCCTTAAAAGCTTTAACGTGAAATATACGTTTTGGAACTAAACAAGATAAGTGTCGTTGTGCACATAATTAATATACCATCGGGCGAGGAGTACAACGTGGAAACCGCCCGGACTTCGGTTACAGTAAGTCTTCTTTCCAATTTGGATTCGCATTGCGCGGTGAGGTTGGTCGTTGACCCAAATGATCAAGTCATTTTTAAAACGCTTGTATGAAAACTTTAACGTTCCCGAACATTTGTCATACTTTCCCATAAGACTCAATCGCTTTGGAGTCTTCTTTTCAGTGCATGTCTAAATTCTAATCATTCTGTGAAAGTTTCGGGTTATATATCGTTCCTTCGGTTATTATTCGAAGGACAATGATAGTAAACGGTTACGATCACTAGAACCATTTTGTTTTCACCCTTACATAGTCTTTCATTAGACTAACCAACCGGGTTTTATTCCTTGCATGGTTGGCTGGTGTCATCCGTCCTATACGGCACATCAGTGGTTGGTTCCTGAAGACTCGAAGTAACCAATCGAAGAAGAGGCTTGCAGTTGAAGATTTAAGTGTCAGTATTTCAAGGTTGTTAAGTATTACTTTAATATATATTTTTATAACCTAGTCATGTAATAGGTTTATTCTTAAAGTCTTCCGCTGTGTAATTTAAAAGCCTTCCGCTGTAATTTCACTCTGTTGTAAATCATTATTGAGAAATCTTTTAATAAAAATGGTTGAGTTTCATTTAAAAATGTCTTCCGTTGTTTAACCTTTCGTTATTTAATATGTTTAATTAAGATTAATTGTTCCGATTAAAGCCTAGGGTGACATCGGACAGTAACGTCTGAGATCACTGGCGTATGGCACTCTACTAGTGATATTGCATTTGTTGAGGCATATGGGCCTTTTGAGTTTGCCCCCTCAATTTCAATCTCCCCTTCATTGATCATCATTTCTATGATATCCTTTAAGACATAACAATCTTGGATTGAATGACCAATAATGCGATGATATGGGCAATACTTTGAGTCACCCGTCATATTTGCTTCATTGGGCCTTTTTGGCTCGAGAAGTGTTAGAGCCTTAGCAATCATAAGCTCATCAAAGATCCCTTGAACATCATCATCATCAAAGGGATACTTCTTTTGCTTTCTTTCTTGAAGAGTGAGCCTCTTAACGGGCTCTTTGGCTTTACTCTTATTTCGAGTTTTGAAATTACCCTCATTAGAGAATTGGCCACTTTCTTTGATGGAGGTCGTCATCTTCATTTTGTGAGCTTTTCCCACTATTTGCATGAGTATGATAAAATCCATTTTTACGTCGAGCAAGTTGGCGTTCGACGTTACAAGCCTTCGATACCAAAGCATCAAAAGATAGTGGTTCAGCACTACCTACATGTACAGCCAGCTCAGGGAGCAGATTATTTGTGCACATTTGAACACATGCTAGCTCACTCAATGTTTCGGGGCATTGGAGTCTTAGACTTCTCCATCTTGCTATGAAGTCATTTATAGACTCATCATGCCTTTGACAAGTGTTTGCTAGGTCCATGATAGAAACCTTTTCCTTTGTGCTCACAAACTGAGCAAGGAATGCGCTTTGCAGTTCATCACACGTTTGGATCGACCCTAGTTGAAGTTGGGTATACCATGCGAAGGCCGATCCCTTTAGTGATTGAACAAATTGCCTAATTAATAAGGCATCACTTAGAGTTGTTTCTCCACATACGGAGTAAAAGTGAGCAAGGTGCTCATATGGTGACCCATGTATTCCATCGAACTTGTCGAAGTTGGGTCTTTGATATCCCGAAGGAAATGGCACAACATCAAAGTGTGCGGGATATGGTTTCCTATACCCCATCATAGGCGGGTTTTGGGAAACTTGAAAATCTTTGAACCCTTGGGCAATCATCTCCCTAATTTCCTGAGGAGATATGCTTATTTCACAATTTGGGTTTGAGGTACCACTTTGGCCTTTCATCATTTGTTCTTACTTGCTTCTGCCTTCTCTCTTAGGCTTGACTAGCAACTTGAGCAGAGAGACTGGCGATTTGATCATCTTTTTCAGCCAACCTTCTTCGCATTTCTTGAACTTGCTCTTCAATGCTAGAAGTACTAATGGTCAATATTGGCATATTATACACCTCTTCTCGAAAGGTGGCACTTTGTTGACTCTATGTGCCAAGGATTAGTGGAAAGTCTTCTTCTTTAAAAGACGAACTTACATCTCCATATAGTGGAGAGACCATGTAATTCCCCTCTAGCACATGTTCTTTCGGCACTAAAGGAGTTGATGGTTGAGAAACCACCTATGCATAGGGTATCTCCTTTGCTATTGACCTCGTATCTAGGCCAGTATGATTTTCAAAACCTTGTGATGTCATTTCAACTTTTGAAGCATTTGATTGAATTTCTCCCTTGCCATTTTCCAAGTAGGAGGTCATATTGACTTGTTCCACTCGGTCAAGGTTAATGAGAATCGACCCGATCAAAACTTGTCTCGGGTTGTTAACACAAGGATTGATGGTTTGGCTCGCCGATGTTTCAAGATCATGGACGGCTTTTCTTAAGGTGGCCTTAGCTAGCTCCAAAGTTGGAGAATTAGCTAGTTTAGCCATTTGATTTGCTTTATGGCGCTTTGACCCATTCTTGCGACCCCTCCTTTTACGGGACTGCTTAGTCTTGTTGTTTGTCAGAGGAGCTTGAATTGGCACTTGATGGGACCCACCATTAGTCTTGATGACTTGGATGGTCGGTCCCTAAAACTTCCTCACTCGAGGCTTCATGCCTTGTTGACTTGAAGACAATGTTTGCTTCTTTGGCAACCATTTGGTGGTTGCCCCCTCTCCTAGGTGTTGAAGAGGTCCATAGTGGTTGTCAAGTGGGATTTCAGCTACTATTGCATCTCGAGCAATGTTGAACACCACCTTGAAGGATCGTTGACGAACCCAACGACCACCCTTGACAACGAAGGTGGCAGGTAGCTGATTAAAGTTGATGATAGCTCTTGGTGCCATGTCTCTTGCATCAAAATAAAGAAAGTATTAGTGTCTATATAATTAAAATTACAAAGAAAGAAAAGGGTCCTACTGGGCGTGCCAAAAATATGTTAGACAAAAATTGTTAAAAGAAAACAACAATTCACAAACACATCTTATTTAGTTTTAAGTTCGACCCTTATCTGTATATCCTTACAATTTCAATAACATAGATACATTGGAGATTTTAGATTGTTTTAAATGATTTGGGTCGCACCCAAATTTTAGCGGGTTGCCTACGTACCTTCCTAAGAAGGATCAAACCTCACGTAGTTCAGAGTGTTTATTTTCGCACACCAGAGTACACGAGTCTAAACCCACCTTCTAGGAAGGGTTGCCTAGACTCGGTCCAACTATCATTTGTACGTCATGAATAAGATCAAACCCACCTTCTAGGAAGGGTTATCTAACCTTTTCACTTTATACGTTTGTTTGAAAAAGTTTTAATTTTGAATTGTTTTTGGATTTGATGTTTGCGACTGTACTCGATACGTATAATATTTAATACCGAGTTCCTACGTAGCCTTGGAAGGCATTAAGTCTTTACGTAGTTCTAACAAGAACATTGTTAGTTTTGATTTCAAGTTTTGGTTGAAATTTTAATTATGACTGAATTCGATATATATTTAAATTTGATACCGAATTTCCTATGGACGTGAGTTTTATACTTTTAGTCCTAATTTGTATAAGTCATATTTAAAATTTATTTTATGGATGAATTAGAAATTAACTCAAGCCAGTTGTACACACATCAAACTTGGACATATGTATACTTACAATGACATCGTTTAACCTTGCCATATTTTAATGACTTAAGTTAATACTAGTTTTTTATTCAAACTCATGTACATAATTTCGTCTGCATTCATTCTTTGCTGAGACAAAATTGCTCCTGCCAACAAGCAGAACTTTGAATCATGATATTTTTATGGGTTTTTCTAACCTATGCACCTAATATATAGATTAAGAATTTTATTTTAGAAAGTTGTGGTTAAGTGTTATCATTTTAGAAAGTTAAAAAAATTTTAAATGAGTTTAAGCATTCTCTTTTAGGAAATAGTTTCCAAAATAAAAAGGATTAACCTAGGGCATATGATAGAAAAACCGTATTTTTATATTATCTTTGACCTTGTATATATAGATAACTATATATGTGTAATTAAGTAATCAATTATACCCTTCTTTTTTTATGCTCATGGATAGCAAAAGTAAGGTAATATATAATCTTTGATTCCGAGATTGCCATGTATTGCACTAATAAAGGCAATATATACTACTGGATTTTCAAGGTCTCACATTTTGTCATCCATTACATCACAGGACTTTTACTGAGAGCAAAGCACCAGCCAACGCAGGACATGTACTTTTTTTTTTTTTTATGGAAAGACAGAAACTGCATTAAAACAGAAAAGGAATTACAGAGTACAGATGGAGAGCCAACCAAGTTGACAGCAGGGAGATTACACAAAATTATACCATTGCCCAAGGGGGCAAGGAAGAAAAGGAGAACTGAACTAAAGGGGCAAAGAGAAGCCAAAACGTAGGAGCATGCAAAATTTCACTACTGGACGACACAGAAAACTGAATGGTAAGTGAAATAGCGCAACAAGTTGAGATCCATGGATGGGAAACTGGATGAACGCTAGAAACAACACAAAACCAAACAGAATGTGTTTCCCAAGCAGCGATCCCTACATTCCTGGCGAAATGCAGACCCCAAACTAAAACCTTTGAACGCAACAGATCCATTGCAACTCTTGGTTTTAAAAGCTTACTCCCAAGGGCTACAAGAGATCCATTGCACAAAAACAGAGAGAAAGTCAGGCCAGCAAAGCCAGCAAGCCCCAGACTAGAAACTACAAACATAACATAAAAAAACGAAGGTTCTTTGTACACTACAAAAATTATCTTCGTACACTACACTTTGAAACGCAGAAATTTTGCTTAAGCTATATACCCGCGTTTGAGTCTAAATTGTACCCAGAAACTGAGTTTTTGTACTAGAACGAAACGCATGTATTTTGCTTAAGCAAAATACCTGCGTTTCATTTTATTTTATTTTGAAAGCGAAACGCAGGATCCTTGATTAAGCAAGGATCTTGCGTTTCACTATTTTTTTTTTCTTCAAAATTGCACTTTTTTTCCATAATCATGTAGAGAATTTCAATACGAGTCCGTACATATAAAATTCGTCCAAAACGGACATCGTTTGCCCCTCCAAAAGCCCAAAAAACGAAGTCTTCCTACCGTTTTTTTTTTACAATTTGGTGCCCAGCATATAGCGCATTGTAGTGAAATTTTTTGGTATTTTCGGCATTTTCTACTATAATTTTGTATAAGATTTTAATACGAGTATATAACTATACGTTAGAACCATAATATATAATTATAGTATATAGCAATAGTATATAACTATACAATATAACAATAGTATATAACTATACGATATAACAATAGCATATAGCTATAGTATATAACAATACGATATAACAATAGTATATAACTATACGATATAACCATAGTATATAACTATTCGTTAGAACCATAATATATAATTATAGTATATAACCATAGTATATAACTATACGATATAACAATACTATATAACTATAGTATATAACTATACGATATAAAGTTTGTATATAACCATAGTACGTTAGAACCATAATATATAATTATAGTATATAACTATACGATATAACCATGGTATATAACTATAATATATAAATGAACGATATAGCAATAGTATATATAACTATACGATATAACAATAGTATATAACTATACGATATAACCATAGTATATAGTTATATATTATGATTATATCTTATAGTTATATCCAATTTGGTTATATCTTATGGTTATATCCTATAGTTATATACTATGTTTATATCTTATAGTTATATCCAATTTGGTTATATCGTATTGTTATATCCTAAAATTATATACTATGGTTATATCTTATAGTTATATCCAATTTGATTATATCATATCGTTATATCATATAATTATATATTATGATTATATCTTATAATTATATCCAATTTGGTCATATCTTATGGTTATATCCTATAGTTATATCCTATGGTTATATCCTTTAGTTATATACTATGGTTATATCTTATAGTTATATACTATGGTTATATATTATAGTTATATCCTTTAATTATATATTATGGTTATATCCTATAGTTATATACTATGGTTATATATTATAGTTATATACAATTTGGTTATATCATATCGTTATATCTTATAATTATATACTATGGTTATATCTTATAGTTATATCCAATTTGACTATATCATATCGTTATATCATATAATTATATATTATGATTATATCTTATAGTTATATCCAATTTGGTTATATCTTATGGTTATATCCTATAGTTATATCCTATGGTTATATCCTTTAGTTATATACTATGGTTATATCCTATAGTTATATACTATGGTTATATCTTATAGTTATATCCAATTTGGTTATATCTTATGGTTATATTCTATAGTTATATACTATGGTTATATCTTATAATTATATCCAATTTGGTTATATCTTATGGTTATATCCTATAGTTCTATACTATGGTTATATCTTATCACTAGTGGAAAAAACCCTAATAGAGGCGGGCATTTGGACACTTATTGAGGCGAACACCGTTCGCTTCAAATGAGGGGGCTGCAACAAGTGGGGACCCTTTTTGAGACGGGCAATATACGCCTCTAAAAGCCACTTATTGAGGCGGGCCTCTATAGGCCCGCCTCAACAAGTGCCTTACTATGGCGCCAAAGTGAGGTACTTTTAGAGGCGGGCCTATGTATGCCCGCCTCTAAAAGCCACTTGTTGAGGTGGGCCTCTATAGGCCCGCCTCAACAAGTGCCTCACTATGGCGCCAAAGTGAGGCACTTTTAGAGGCGGGCCTATGTATGCCCGCCTCTAAAAGTCCACTTGTTGAGGCGGGCCTCTATATGCCCGCCTCAACAAGTGCCTCACTTTGGCGCCATAGTGAGGCACTTGTTGAGGCGGGCCTATAGAGGCCCGCCTCAACAAGTGGCTTTTAGAGGCGGGTCTCCATAGACCCGCCTCTAAAAGTTATTTCATTAAATTTGCAGCATAGATTCCTGATTTTATGATGCACCATACACACATTAAATTTGCACCATACACACATTAAATTTGCAGAATAGATTCCTGATTTTATTCACAGAATAATATACAACAAATTTCACCAGAGTACAGTCAGGTTCTCAACAACAGTTTACATGACAAGTACAAACAAGTTCAATCCGACAATAAATACTTCGATGTAAAATACTGTGCCCATTGCTCACGAACAACATCCATTTCTTCATAAGTATACGTTGTCTTCCTCTTAGGATATAGCTTCATAAAAAACACAGAAATTATTGACACAAAACACAAATACTATCAATATATAGTTAGTTAAGTTACATACCTTATCTAGTCGCTCATCAGAGTCCTCGAGTCTCGTGACTATCTCTAACATGAACTTCATGACATAATAGCCACACTCGGTTCCGCTGCTTTGTTGAGCGCACTAATTACACAACATAAGGGGGCTGTCTTAGATACAAGGCCTTTGATTATAAATAAACAAACCTAAAGCGTTTAAAATGCTATATGTACCTCTATATTACAGACTCTCAACGTCTTACGTTTTCCTATTGATTTATCGCACTTCCCACCTTGATACTTAAACACTTGAAATGCCCTAGAAAATCAACATAATATAGTCACGAAACTGATATTGTTAATATTCCAAAAAAAACTAGTTCGTAAGCAAAATAACTTACAAATTCATGATTCCAGATGCATCAGTCGTTCTGTTGTCTGGACCTTTTAGAGAATCGAAAAGATAGACCTGTGCTTTAAATAGGTCTATCACGTATAGAGTCCAATGATTGCTGCATCATTTAAACGTAAATTGATAAACATTAATGATTGCTTAAAACACTAATTATATATGAAACTTATTGAAAACACTTACTCTTGATTATATGGGAGCAAAAACAATTTGGCACTGTTAGCATTGAACACACGTTGCAAGTAATTTGCTGGAACAGATGGATCGGCCTTGATTCTAGTGCTTGACACCATCTCAGGACAAATGAACCCAATTCGAGAATTTTCAAATGCATATGTGTGATTGTCCAATAAATACCTGCACATTTAAAGAAAAAACGGTTAAGAATGATAGTTGAACAATTAAAGAAAAAACGATTAAGAATGATAGTTGACAATTAAAAGATAAAGACTAATCAAAACATTTACATCATGTAGACTTTAATCACATAAATGTTTAAGCACGCCCCCTTAAGGAACTCTTCTACATCGGATACAGTGACGTATGTTTCTTGATCTGTCACATAATTCCAAACCGAGGCATCCAATGGGATAGGAGTACTATCATATATATCACCCAGCGCCGAAGACATAACAAATTGCAACCACTTGCATGACTGGCCATGACCTTGAATTTCTTCGTTTTCTGCTTTCTTCCTTTTGGCGGCTGATTCTTCTATTTTAGGATCACAGCTACCAACCACCTCTTTGTTGGACTGAGACTTAAGAGTTATTTTGACATGAAATTTCCAAACAATAATAATGAAGTAACATTTGTATTATTGAGCACAAACAAGGAAGATTTAATATCATTTCTAATAACTATCCCGCCAAGGGCCTAAATTATGAATTCTATCCCGCTTTTTAGAGAGAAATGACTTACCTTTGTATTTTTGGCGCTGTCATCCACCTTTTTAGAGAGAAATGACTTGGACTTCTTTGTTGGGCGTGGAGTAGTATAGTCCTATATATATTAGAATTATAGATGAGCAAGAGTGAGTAATGTGTACATTATTATTGAGCCTAGATTTCTTACCTCGTCGTCTTCGAAAATCACTAAGCGGATCGGCCATTGCACGAAACTACCCTGAGCACCGCCTAAGTTAGTGAAACCATCACCCGTAGGCACCGGAAGAATATCATCATGATGTCCATCATAAACAAAATCAACTTGGACTTTGTAGTGATCAGGCTTCATCGGTGTAAAGTGTTGGGACGATGCAACTCTATAACCCACATTTCCACCTATTGCCTTGACACGGCCACGATGATCTTTTTTCCCAATGGCTTTGGTGAGGGCATCCTCATCATCCTCGAAAGTAAGGTTTCCTTTTTCTTCTTCTTCGATATACTCCTCCTATAATGTCAATTAGGAAAGTATAGATTAGTTCATATTTCCAAGTAAATTTAAGTAAATATTCATTAAAAAGCACTACTTACAACTTTTCTTGCAATTTCTACGGCATCCTTATCGTTCGGGCTAACTTCCCACTTTCCATCCTTAGTTCGAACTTGATGAGCCAAAACCCACTCCTTTGATCTGTATTTTCTAGCTCTAGGAACCGCTGAGTTCACTGAGGAGCTACTTGACAGAGATAAAGCTGCTTCCTCTGGGAGTCGTCCTTCTTTTATCCACTCGTGTCGTTTTCTAATATAACCCGCATGGCCGGTGCGATGAGGATTCTTGTGGTGGACTGCACTTGCCTTTGCTTTCTCACTACGAGCCTGTCAAAAGTCAATTGCATTATTACCAATGATTTCCGCTAGCTGACTAGAAATCTTTAATACTAAAAAGAAATAGCATTATTACCAATGACTCTGGCCTATAATATTCTTGAAGAAAAACTGACCAATCAGCCTCTGTAATGTGGTGGTAGATTTCCCAAGGCATCTTGTTTCTAGGATACTTCGACGGCTTTTGCGTCTTAGTTATCCATCGAGCTACCAACTTGCTCTTGAAATCTCTAAATCGTTTTGCCACACAAGAATGGAAGTATTTTTCCCTTGATTTATTGACATCCTCAATGATGTGGAACATAAGCTGTGGATTTTTACAATAAGTTAGAATGATAGTTAATATAGTATATATTTAAAACAATTTAAAAAGACATTATACCTTGGTCTCCTCCCAAAACCCTTGCCTCGTCTGCTCATCTATCCTTCGGTATTCTTTCACGTTAATATTAATTCTTTGAGCACAACTCCCAACTTGCTTTCCGTATTGTTTCGACCACTCGCCATTAGGGACATTAAACTCATTAAACTCAAGGTGCATAGGCTTTTTTACTTGAACGCCTTTTGACGGACCACACCCTTTAGCGATCTGTGTAATCGCGCTAACACCTTGTGATTTAGGATCACCTTGGGTAGGGAAAATAGCATTTCCACTTTCGTTAGACATAGTGGCTAGAATTCCTGCAACAAGCACACACAAAAAATTACTTATTGTAACATAAAGCTTCTGCATTGTCACATGAAAATGAACTTCCTAAGAGGAGAACAAGGTATAATTAACGTCTATGTAATAAAGACTCATTTGCTTCAGCATTGCTCATACACAAAAAACTAGATCATGATTTCATGAGTACATATAAAAAAAAAGCATACGAGTACATATAAAAATAAAAAATCCAAGGAAGACAATTCATAATGCAATTAAATCTACTTGTCAATAAATTACCTCATCTTATTCATTTGTGATTTGTAACCCATATTCCCTCCCTATCATCTGTACGGATGTGATTAGTATTATTTGTATCTTCCTCCTCGGGTAATGGTTGAACAACAGTTGATAATAAGGGTGTGTCGTCATACTCGTCATACTCATCTAGGTATTATCGGAAGATACCACATAACCTTAGCTGTTGGGCCCCTCTTAGCCGAATTTACCCTTTTACGCTTGTAACGAGATGCACCGCACTTTGGACACTCATTCAAATTTTCATGTTCATTTCTGTAAAGCATACAATCATTTGGGCAAACATCTATCTTGACGGCCTCTAAGCCAAAGGGACACATCAATTTCCTGGCATAATAAGTAGAGATAGGCATCTCATTGCCTTCTGGTAAAAATTCACCTAACCATTCCAATAAGGTGTTGAAACTTCCATCAGTCCAACCAGAAGCACATTTCAAGTTGTAAAGTATTGACACAGTCTCTAACTTGCTAAATTTTGTACACTCGGGATACAAGGGAGTCTCTGTAGCCTTTGATACTTGTTCGAACATCTGAGGTCGTTTGTTCAAGTGATCTCTCACCCCATCCATCATCCCATTTATTTCATCATCTTCTTGGTCATCATCATCATCCATCTCATTATTCTCAGCAATATCATCATCACTATCATCAGTGTCTACCCGAACATCAAACTCATTGACACTAGAACTTGGACGATCAGGTATTTTCTCACCATGCCAAAACCAAACATGGTAATCTTGTTTGAAACCACGACGAAATAAATGATCCTCAATCTCATCAATATCATCTAACCGCCTTATATTCTTACAATCACGGCATGGACAATAGATTTTTTCGGCTTTCGTACTCCGTTGGTATGCTAAAGCACATCTAATGAACTCCTCAACCCCACTCAAGTATTGTGTCGTAGTATGATCACCGTACATCCAAGGACGACTCATTTCTAGTAATAAATGCAAAATAAGGATGATTTAATATCATTTCTAATAACTATCCCGCCAAGGGCCTAAATTATGAATTCTATCCCGCCAAGGGCCTAAATAGATAATAATACGCAACTAAGCAAGAAAAAATACAAACTCAACTATCCCGCCAAGGGCCTAAATTATGAATTCTATCCCGCCAAGGGCCTAAGGAATTAGGGTAGAAGTATTACCTTGACCCAATATCGATCCTTCAAGACAATGCCTCTATCAACCTGCAGAATGTAATTTCCCCAATTAAATAAACTGTAAAAATGTGATCCTCTAGTATATTACATCCTCATTGCCTTCAATGCACGAGCTTTAAACACAAAAAATACACAAATTCGTACAAGCTTTAAACACAAAATACACAAATTCGAAATCAGTATTAGGCCCGCCTATTAGAGAAACGCATATTCATAGGGGCATTTCATCAAACACCTTCAATGCACGAGCTTTACACACAAAAATACACAAATTCGTACAAGCTTTAAACACAAAATACACAAATTCGAAATCAGTACATTAGGATTTGCTCGTATTTTACTTCTCCAAATCCGTACAAGCTTCAGTACTTATGATTTTACTTCTCCAATTACTTCTCCAATTCGGTATGAACCTAAATAAAATTGTAAATGTGTTGGATGAAATTAAAGTAAAATAGGGTGTTAGATGTGCTTACCGGCCAGCGGAATCGGGTGAGGAAGTCGGAACTATGGTGAAACCGAGTGCTCGGCGAAAGGAGAGGAAGTCAGAGCTCGGCGAAGACGACGATACGAAGATATGAACGAAGGCGCGCGCAGAGCTGAATGTTTTTAATTTAATTAGGGTAGACTTATAGAGGCGGGCCTAATATGCTCGCCTCTATAAGCTGAATGTAATGAGGCAATAGAGGCGGGCCTCTTTATGCCCGCCTCTATTGCATACATTTGTTGAGGCGGGCTATAATATGCCCGCCTCAACAAAAGTTACTAGAGGCGGGCCTCTTTATGCCCGCCTCTATTGCATACATTTGTTGAGACGGGCTATAATATGCCCGCCTCAACAAAAGTTAATAGAGGTGGGCTTTTTCGCCCGCCTCAATTATGTACCATTAGAGGCGGGCCTACATTTGGCCCGCCTCTAATACTTTAGCGGGAATATTTTTTCGGAAACTTTTTGAGGCGTATAATTATTTGCCCGCCTCAATAGATTTTTTTGAGGCGTATAAAATAATTATCCGCCTCAAAAACCTGAAAAACTGATTGCATAGGTCGTTGTTGAGGCGTTTTGAAATATGTACGCCTCTAAAAGAGAGCCTCAAAAAGTGTTTTTTCCACTAGTGTATAGTTGTATCCAATTTGATTATATCATATCGTTATATCATATAATTATATATTATGATTATATCTTATAGTTATATCCAATTTGGTTATATCCTATAATTATATACTATGGTTATATCTTATAGTTATATCCAATTTGGTTATATCTTATTGTTATATCCTATAGTTATATACTATGGTTATATCGTATAGTTATATACTATAGCTATATACTATTGTTATATCGTATTGTTATATACTATTGTTATATCGTATTGTTATATACTATAGATATATACTATTGTTATATCGTATAATTATATACTATAGCTATATACTATTGTTATATCGTATAGTTATATACTATTGTTATATCGTATAGTTATATACTATGGTTATATCGTATAGTATATACTATAATTATATATTATGGTTCCAACGAATAGTTATATACTATGGTTATATCGTATAGTTATATACTATAGCTATATACTATTGTTATATCGTATAATTATATACTATGGTTATATCTTATAGTTATATACTATTGTTATATCGTATAGTTATATATATATTATTGCTATATCGTTCATTTATATACTATAGTTATATACCATGGTTATATCGTATAGTTATATACTATAATTATATATTATGGTTCTAACGTACTATGGTTATATACAAATTTTATATCGTATAGTTATATACTATTGTTATATCGTATAGTTATATACTATGGTTATATACTATAATTATATATTATTATTCTAACGAATAGTTATATACTATGATTATATCGTATAGTTTCATACTATAGTTATATATTATTGTTATATCGTATAGTTATATACTATTGTGATATCGTATAGTTATATATTATTGTTATATTGTATAATTATATACTATTACTATATATTATAGTTATATACTATAATTATATATTATGGTTCTAACGTATAGTTATAATCGTATTAAAATCTTATACAAAATTATAGTAGAAAAATGCCGAAAATACCAAAAAAATTCACTACAATGCGCTATATGCTGGGCACTAAATTGTAAAAAAAAAATAGGAAGACTTTGTTTTGTAGGCTTTTGGAGGGGCAAACGATGTCCGTTTTGGACAAATTTTATATGTACGGACTCGTATTGAAATTCTCTACATGATTATATAAAAAAAGTGCAATTTTGAAAATAAAAAAAAAATTAGTGAAACGCAAGATCCTTGCTTAAGCAAGGATCCTGCGTTTCGTTTTAAAAAAAAAACTGAAACGCAGGTATTAAGCAACATACCTGCGTTTCGTTCTAGTATAAAAACTCAGTTTCTGGTTACAATTTAGACTCAAACGCGGATATATAGGTTAAGTAAAAAATTTGCGTTTCAAAGTGTAGTGTACGAAGACAATTTTTATAGTGTACAAAGAAACTGACTAAAAAAATCAACAAGAAACGAAAATACAAACACTGCGCTGAAAAGCAGAGACAGAACAAACATCCAGACCCGATTTACAAGCAAAGCCAAACATGATGCAGAGAACAACACCAGTTCAGCAAAAGCAAACACCAGTTCAGCAAAAGCAACGGAGAGAACAACTGGAGAGAACAAAAATGAACAACCGGCCAAAACAAAAGACGCAAGAAAAATGGATCCAGGCAACAACCCAAAGCAAGCAGCATCACGAACCAAAATTGGCCAGATCCAAGCAAAAACACAGAAAACTGTACAGCCGAAACCCAAAGCACAGAGAAAGGAGACGAAAACTGTACAGGGAGGAGAAGGCCGGAGAGGACGAAGAGGAAACCACCACCGATGGGGACGAAGAGGACGCCGTCACAAAACCCCACGGATGGAAACCCTAGATCTTCAGAGGCGGCGGCGAGAGAGAGAGGAGCCCCAGAGCACAAGGAGCGAAGCGGAGGGAGTCGATCCGGAAGGAGAGAGGAGTAGATGGAGGAGGTGCAGCCCGGTGACGGCGAAAGAGGAGGCAGAGCCGGCGAAGCTAGCACGCAGGACATGTACTGAGAGCAAAGCACGAGTATTTTTAGAACTCAAGTGTCACCGGTTCGTGTGCTTAGTTATGAGAAGGTCAAATTTTCCTTCTCTTCACTTGTATTTATTATTTTATTTCTTTACTAATCATATTATATTTGCAGGTCTTGGGCAATATGGTTGATGCCTCGTCCGAAACTAAGTCCAACAAGAACAAGAAGGTGTCTTGACAGTTTATTTGGGCTGATACTATATGCGCGACGAGTTTTTGTTGTGCGCGCGACATTTTGTACGCCATAATATGGCGTACGCCACGACATGGCATATAGACTATTTTATTATACTTTTGGTGGGTTTTTGAATTTAAATGAATTTCTGTATTATTTTCCTGTACGCTGTATTTTAGCATACGCTAGAATACAGCATACAGGAAAATAATACAAAAATTCATTTAAATTCAAAAACCCACCAAAATATAGCCGTTGGAAATAGCATGTACGCCATGGTATGGTGTACGCTCGGAAGTGGCGTACAAAAGTAGCCGTTATTCCAACGGTTATTCCAACGGCTATTTTGTGCCTATAAATAGCTTTCGAAGTTTGTATTGAATGGTAAGATTGAAACAACAAATTTTACAAAAAATGGCATATTGGAGTAGTGGAGAAGATGATGAAGATTATGTCGATCAAGATTTCAACGATGAAGATTTCGACGATGGCAATTTCGAGGTTAGTGTGTATGGAATGATTAAGATTGAAATTAGTTATAATTAATATAGCTTAAGTACGTAGAGGCCTATATTTATTATGTTCAAAGATAGATTAGTATTTAGTTGTAGTGGACAAGATGCTGACGGTGTTGCGGTAGATGCCTATATTTTATTATGTTAAAAGATAGATTAGTATTTAGTTGTAGTGGACAAGATGATGACGATTTAGCTGTAGAGGCCTATATTTGTTTTGATATATGTTAAAAGATTAGTAATTAATAGTAGTGGAGAAGTTGATTATTGTTGTGAATTTGATATATGTTAAAAGTCTTATGTTTAGTGAGATAAGCTATCAATTTGTTTTTGTCTTTAGTTTAGTTTTGTATTACAATTATAGTTTTATTTTATAGTTAATATTGGTTAGCTACAAACATATAAATTTAACAAATTGCAATCCATATATAGTAATCCATATATTGTAACATTATTGTTTAGTTATGTATTACAATTATAGTTTAGTTATATATTACAATTACAATCCATATATTGTAACATTATTGATGATGTAAACATGTATAGGGGAAAGATTATGGAGATGAATTTCGTAACAATCTGAGTTGGAATAGCCGAGAGGAATTGGTTGAGGGGGTTAGGAATAGGGGCAAAGATTTGATGATGGTTTTAGTCATTCAGAAGTCAAATGTCAGAAGTGTTAGTTTGACGTGCGAGAATTTTGGTGAGTATAGATCGGGGAGAAAGAAAGGTAGTGACTCAGAAGAGGAAGTTGAAGTAATTCGTGAATCCCATTCGAAGAAGTCCGGATGCACATTTGAGTTGTGTGGTGTTAGATTGAAGAAGAAGCCAGGGGAAGTGACTCAGAAATGGATCATAAATGTGATAGATGGATGCCACAACCATAAGCTTTCGACTACCTTTCTTGGGCATCCATACATGGGCAGAATGACCCCGGGTGAGGAGCGCATTTCCAAAGCTTTGGGCGAAGCGTTCGTGACGCCTAGGACTATTGTTGGGAAGTTGAGGAAGTTCTTCCCCGGAAATGTTACATCCATGAAACAAGTTTCCAACTTTCTGCAGAAGGTGCGTTATGAAGATCAAGGGGAATTGACGGTTACGCAATGGACTCTGAACTTTTTGAAAGAAAATAGTTACCGGGTATTTCCTCTTACAAAGTTGTCTACGAAAGAGACTGATATCCTATTTTTTGCTCACCCGGACTCGCTCCACCTATTGAAGATGTTCCCGTACGTGGTAATTATTGATGCCACATACAAGACAAATAGGTACGTGCTGGATTTGTGTTACATTTTCAACACAATATAATAGTAGTGATTTATAGCATTGATATGAATTATATGTTATATTCTATGACTTCTTACATTCATTTGTTTTCTTACATTCATCCATAGGTATCAAATGCCATTGGTGGAGATTGTCGGTTTCACTTGCACGCACAAGACCTTCAACATTGCGTATGCATTTACACGACAAGAAGAAGTTGTGCATTACAAGTTCATAATGGAGAAACTTTTGCGCTTGTTTAAAGATTTGGGCGTTATGTCGGCCGCCATCATGACTGATCGAGAGAAGGCCCTCATTAATGCAATTCGGATAGTTTTCAAAGATGAAGTAAAACACCTTTTGTGTTGGGTGGATATTAAGCACAACATAGAAGCATATGCTTCCCCAATATTGAAGGATAAAAAACAAGTGAAAAGGTTTTGCGGTCAATGTTGGGCACTTTGGTGTTCAACCACGGAGGAAATCTACGAACAGAGGCTTGTGCAATTGAGGACATCGTGGAAGAGTGGCCTTGTTTGATACATTGAGAAGACGTGGACGAATCTTCACAAGGAAAGCATAGTGAGAGCGTGGACTGATCATCATCTTCACTTCTTCACGAGGACTTCAAACAAGTAACCCTTGTACGATGTTCAGTAGTTTGCTTGTTCATGGCTCAATGTGGGAGTAACGCGATGCTTTTCATGTTTTTTTATAGGGTTGAGGGTATGCATCACGTGTTGAAGCAAATTCTGAATTCTAGCGTTGGTGGTTTTAATAGAATGGTAGTAAGGATACACCATGCGATCGAGGGTCAAATTGGGCAGGTGCGTGCGACCATGGAGATGTCACGGACCAAAACACCAACGATATTTGATGGTATGCCGCCAGAAATAAGAGTGTTGTTTTCAAGGCTATTTTTCAAAGTGTCGGATAGGTGCTTGGAAATGTTGTTTGATCTGTATAAGCAGATAGAGGCGGATGATTTCCCTGATGAGTGTGATGATCACTGGATGAGAGACTGCTTCGGCCTGCCATGTGTCCACAGAATCGCAAATGCCATCATTGATAAGACGCCGATCATGGCGAGTGAGATACACCGCTTCTGGAAGCAATTGTGATATGGGGATTAGCCGCGTCGGGGATGGATCTAGGCAACGAATCTCAAAACAATGAAAAACAAGAACAATTAGAATATGGCGGAAGTGAAACAAATGAATGGATGATAAGAAAGAACCAATAGAAACGACGAAAAAACCCTCTTGCGTTGGAAGCAAGGAACATTGTCGAACGATCTACCAACCCGATCTCTATAACGCCACACAACCAAGAATCGCTAACGAACTTGGAGCACGGAGAGGGTGCTTATGATGTACGAAATCACCAACTCCAGAGGGACTTGACAAAGATGAAAACAACTAAGCAAGAAGTAACAATCGATTGAGACTCTCACGGGGAGCAAAGTTCAAAGCAAACAAAGCTCTGTTTTGTGTTTAACAAATATGAGAAATCTGCCTCAGGAAGAAGACAAGGAAGCCTTTTAATACCCTAAGGTGGCCGGCCCTATACTTCCCAAAAAGGCTACAATTATTTCCGAAATATCCAAAAATAGAAGGCTTAACACAATTAAATAATAATCCTAAAAATATCCAATGCAGAAATTAATAAGACTATTATACATAGATAACGTTGACCATTAAAGTCAACGCCTTGACTTTGGACTTGTCATCTTCGTCATGTGATAGTGCATGTGCCATAAACGTCTCTAGCTCTTGATGCAGTTCCTTCAACCTTGACCTAGTGATCGGTCCATCAAAGGTTGGCACTAATGGCGGGGTCGATTCCTCATCATTCTCCCCTTCTTGAAAAGGACTCGTCCTCGAGTCATCAACATCAACGGCTGCATAAGGAGTAAGGTCCCCGACATTGAATATCGGGCTCACTCCATAGTCGTCGGGCAGCTCCAACACATAGGCATTGTCGCCTACTCTCTTCAGCACCTTGAATGGTCCATCACCTCTTGGAGACAACTTCGACTTCCTCTGCTCCGGGAACCATTCCTTGCGCAGGTGTAGCCACACCAAGTCGCCGGGCTCGAACAACACTTGACGTCGTCCGTGATTAGCTCGGGTGGCGCTCTTCTCTGCAGTAGCCTCCAAACGAGCCTTAGTCCGCTTGTGCAGCTCCTTCATGAACTCAACCTGTCTATCAGCATCAAAGTCTGCTCGTTCCGGTAAAGGCAACGGCTTAAGATCCAAAGGGGTTAGGGGATTCAAACCATACACACACTCAAAAGGGGACATCTGAGTAGACGAATGAATAGTCCAATTATAAGCAAACTCAACATGTGGTAAGGCATCTTCCCAACTTTTCAGATTAGATTTAATAACAGTCCTAAGGATAGTACCTAATGTCCGGTTAGTTACCTCAGTTTGACCATCTGTTTGGGGGTGACTAGCAGTAGAGAACAACAATTTAGTACCAAGTTTACCCCACAAGGTCTTCCAAAAGTAACTCAGAAATTTAACATCCCTATCACTAACAATAGTTCGAGGGACACCATGCAACCGAACAATCTCTCTGAAGAACAAATCAGCAACATTCCTAGCATCGTCAATTTTATGGCATGCAATAAAGTGAGCCATCTTAGAGAACCTATCAACAACCAAAAATATAGAATCTCTCCCCTTCTTAGTCCTAGGCAATCCAACAATAAAATCCATACTAATATCAACCCAAGGATAGCAAGGAATAGGTAAAGGAGTATAAAGGCCATGCGGTTTCACTTTAGATTTAGCCTGTAAGCATTCAACACAGCGTTTGATAAAATTATCGACATCCCTAAGCATGTGTGGCCAAAAGAAATGAGTATGCAACATGTTATAAGTCTTATCTCTACCAAAATGACCCATCAATCCACCCCTATGGGACTCATCAACAAGTAATAAACGTAGAGAACAGACAGGAATGCACACTTTATCAACTCGAAACAAGAATCCATCAAACAAGAAGAACTTATCAAATGAACCCTTTTCCATACAATGCTTATAAATCACACCAAAATCAGCATCCATATCATACAACTCCTTAATATACACGAATCCAAGGACTCGAGCATCCAAAGTGGTCAACAGTGTATGTCTCCTAGAAAGGGCATCAGCTACTACATTATCTTTTCCTTTCTTATACTTAATCACATAGGGAAATGTTTCTATGAATTCCATCCACCTACCATGCCTCCTATCCAACTTATCTTGACTCCTAAAATGCTTTAAGGACTCATGATCAGTTTTAAGCACAAATTCTCTAGGCCATAGGTAGTGTTGCCAAGTTTTCAGCACTCTAAACAAGGCATATAATTCCCTATCATAAGTAGAATAATTCAAGCACGCACCTTTCAACTTTTCAGAAAAGAAGGCAATAGGCTTACCTTCCTGCATGAGGACTCCTCCAATACCAATGCCAGAGGCGTCACACTCCACTTCAAAGGGGCGAGTGAAGTCAGGCAGAACCAGCAATGGCGCGTGTGTCAAACGATCCTTGAGAGTCTGGAACGCCATTTCTTGAGGTTCACCCCACCGGAATGGAGTATTCTTCTTAGTGATTTCCGTCAGCGGGGCTGCAAGGGTGCTAAAATCTCTAACGAACCACCTGTAGAAGCCAGCCAGGCCGTGGAAACTGCGCACGTCACCTAAGTTCTTCGGGGTCGGCCAGTCACGGATGGCTTGCACCTTCTCCTGATCGACTTGCAGTCCATGAGCACTCACTACAAAACCAAGAAACACAACTTTGTCAGTGCAAAAATCACACTTCTTCAGATTCCCATACAACTGTACAGCTCTGAGAGTGGATAAAACTTCCCTGAGGTGCTCGGCATGAGCTTCCAAAGATTTGCTGTAAATCAGAATATCATCAAAATAAACTACAACAAATCTACCAATAAATGATCTCAAGACATGATTCATAAGACGCATAAAAGTAGAGGGGGCGTTAGTCAAACCGAAAGGCATAACAAGCCACTCATACAAACCAAACTTCGTCTTGAATGCAGTCTTCCACTCGTCTCCTTCCTTCATCCGGATTTGATGGTAGCCACTGCGTAGATCTATCTTAGAGAAGGTGGAGGCGCCATGGAGCTCATCCAACATATCATCGAGCCTCGGAATTGGGTGCATGTACTTGATCGTAATATTATTAATAGCCCTGCAATCAACACACATACGCCAAGTATTGTCCTTTTTGGGGACGAGTAAGACAGGCACAGCACACTGGGAACGGCTCTCTCTAACATACCCTTTATCCAGAAGGTCCTGTACTTGGTTCTGGATTTCCTGGGTCTCAGTAGGGTTCATCCTATAGGCAGGCCGATTGGGTAGGGTAGCATCGGGTATGAGGTCTATCTGGTGCTCAATGCCTCTAATAGGGGGTAGGCCAGGGGGTATCTCATCCGGGAATACATCAAGGAACTCATCTAAAAGGGTCCGGACAGTAGCTGGGAGTGTAGCTCGGTCGTCGTCACCTAACAGGGTATAGGCCTGACAAAGGGACATGAGGGCGACGTCCGGGGGAAGGTAATCTACCAGGTGGGCTCGGCTGGAGGCTAGGAGCACTCGGCCGTGGCTTGGGCTAATGGCAGGAGAGGAGGCGAGGGTGAGGTCGGGCCGTGGTATGTCAGGGGAAGGGTCGGCTGGGGACTTACCCTTACGGTCGACCTCTCTATTCTTATCATAAGCCTCAGCCACTTGAAGCGGCGTCATCGGTTTCAACACCACTTTCCTACCACGAAACTCAAAGGTATGCTGGTTAGTACGTCCATTATGAATAACATTTCTATCAAATTGTCAAGGACGACCCAACAAGATATGACAAGCTTGCATAGGAACAACATCACATAAAATTTGATCCTCATAGGTTCCTAGCTTAAGAGTAATTTTAACCTGCTTATTCACCTTGAGTTCACCACAGTCATTCATCCAATGAAGTCTATAAGGTCGAGGATGCAAAAAAGTAGGGAGTTGTAGTTTATTAACTAATTCAACACTAGCAATATTACAACAACTACCACCATCAATAATCATGTTGCACACTTTCCCTTTAACAAGACATCTGGTATGAAATAAATTCTCACGCTGATTATCATCACAAGGAGCTTGAGTAACATGCAAAGTCCTCCTAACAATTAATGAATCACCATGCTCATATTCAATAAAATCCAAATCATCATCATCGGCATGCTCATTCATATCCAATAAAATCCAAATCATCATCATCGGCATGCTCATTCATATCATTGCTAGCAACTAAATTATCATGCTCATTGTCAGATTCAGACTCATACTCACCCAAATGATTAATCATCAAGACACGACTATTAGGACAATCCTTCATGTAATGACCCTTTCCTTGACATTTAAAGCAAGTGATATATCTAGCTCTAGGTGTATGATCAGTAGAATTACCGCGTGAAGTTGTAGGGGCTGGTCGTGTGGGCTGCTGTGGTGCGGTGGAGGTAGAAGGGTACGTGCCACAAGAATTGGGCTCGTTGCCGCGAGGTTGACCGGCGGCGGGGCGGTTTCGCTGGTGGCTAGTGCGGCCCTGCTGCTGGTCGGGACGCCATGATTGACGTTGTGGCACGGGTCGGTGTTGCTGGCTGTAGCTGGACTTGAATTGTCTCTCCACTTTAATTGCTTGGTGTAGCAAGTCTGTCATGGTAGAATAGGGATACAATTCTATAGTGTCAGCTAAATGAGGATGCAAAATACGAAGATACCTGGACATCGTGGCTTCTTCATCCTCGACGATGTTGCCGTGGGCCATGGCTATCTGCATATTGTTGTATACCTCTTCAACACCTAAGGCGCCTTGCCTCATATTCTCCAAACGGTTGCGGAGAACTCTATTGTGGTGACGAGGCACGAAGCGGGTCCTCATCAAAGCTCGCATCTGGTTCCATGTGGCGACCGGAGGGTCCATGGCTTGTCTTCGAGCCTTCATAACAGAATCCCACCAAACCAAAGCATAGCCAACAAATTCAAGAGCAGCGAGTTGTACCTTTTTATCTTCGGGAAAATTGTGACAACTCCAAATCTGCTCAATCTTCGTCTCCCACTCAAGGTAGACGTCCGGGTCACACTTTCCATCAAAAGTCAGGATCTTCACTTTGATCCGTCCAATGCCGTCTTGCTCGGCGTCACGTCGCCGAGGTTGCTCGCGGTCATGCCGTGGGCGGTAAGGACGCCACTCATTACGCTCCTCGCGCTCATAGTCCTACATATCATCATCACCCCATAAACTAGAACGAGGAGACGAAGGAGGTGAATCAAACCTACCACGAGGCGCGGGTGGCGGATTCCGACGGGCGGCCATAGGACATGTGTGATTGGTGCCATTTGCTCTCGGTAGCTGGTGCGCGTCCATAGCTGCTTGGTAGGCCTCGGCTTGGTCGACTAGGGGTTCGGTGGCCGGGAATGGTGCGGCATTTGATGGACCAATTTGCCCATGCGCAGGCGGTGCTTGGTTGGAGCGATTCTCCAAGGAGTCAAACTTCGAAGACAATTGTGCGACTGTAGAGGCCAACTGTTGCATCATGGCTTGCATATCGACAAGGGGGCCAGTCGCGGCAACCTGTTCATCACCGGAACCTGTCATGATCACCACTTAGATGAACACAGAAAGACGTTAAAGTTAGTAAAACCAAAACGCTCAAGTGTTTGCACTCGGCGATTGAACAACCTGCGAAGTTAGGCTCGTAAAAGACAAGTCCTCGGTGTGCTCACCATACGCAACAATTCAAGGTGAAGCAGTGATGTAGTAGACCAGACAAGTAGACGAACGACGAAAATGACTCAAACAAAAGCGAGACTAAAGAACGACTCAACAAAAAAGTGACACTACTATAGCTACAAGAATGAATTGTAACCAGAGATGGGGCTATAAATGTGTTTCGAACTCAAGAAATGCGAATTGCAAGTCAAAAAGACGTACCTTTGTCGACCCGGAACGAAGCCAGTCGGAGCCGAGAGTGACCAGAGGGAGTGGAAGGGTAGAAAGGGTTCGGACAAGAGGGGGACAGCGGCGCCGAGGGTGTACTGCGGTGCCGGTCGAGAGGGTGGACGGGTTCGGACAAGAGGGAAACAGCGGTGATGCTTCTGCCGATCGGGGCTGGGATGTCGAAGTCGACGGAGACACCGAGGCGCGAGGGAGAACGCGCGCCGGGGCTCTACAGATCTGGGTCGAAGAAGAAGGCGGCGGTGGTGGGGTTTCTGGGCTGTGCAGATATGGGCTGATGCAGGCGGCGGGTGATGGTGAAGCTTGCGAGTCGGCGGCCGAAGAGAGGAAACCGGCGACGACAAGGTGCTGGGGAGACGTGCGAGGCGGTGATGGTGACGCTGGGAAGGCGGCGGCCGAACACAGGAAAACGGCGGGCGAGACCTAGTGGCGGCGCTGACCTAGCGGTAGGTTCGAAATTTATTTATTTTTGAATTTTGAATGGGAACTTTCCTTTGCTGGTACAAATTTTTTTTGTTTTTGGAAATCGTAACAATATTTGCCTAGAGATTAAATTTTAATCAAAAGAATCCCAGATGCCTTTTTTTTGTTTGTTTGATTTTCTTTTTGGCAACTTGTTTTTCCTGGGATATTACACTACTAAAATAAAATAAAATCTCTAGATAATTAAGCAAAGATTTCGAAATTTCCAAAATTTGTAACAACTTGATCTCTTGCGCTTGCACGAACCTGGACGCCTTGGTTGTCTTGCTCGCCAAGCTTGGGGACGAACAACAATGGTGGGTGGGGGCCGAAAAAAAAAAATTGGTACGGTTTTTGTTGATCCTCGTAGTCACAATCAACTACAACGAACTCCTTTCCAAGACAAACAAAAGCAAGCAATCAGTCAGACTAATCAATTCACTAATGTGACTCAAACAAAGAAATTCAATTGACGATTGAGAAACAGGAAGATTCAATTTTTGTGATGATGAATCTGGTAACCGTCAAAGGCGATCCGAAGCCACAAAGCTCTTGATACCAATTGATACGGGGATTAGCCGTGTCGGGGATGGATCTAGGCAACGAATCTCAAAACAATGAAAAACAAGAACAAATAGAATATGGCGGAAGTGAAACAAATGAATGGATGATAAGAAAGAACCAATAGAAACGACGAGAAAACCCTCTTGCGTTGGAAGCAAGGAACCTTGTCGAACGATCTACCAACCCGATCTCTACAACGCCACACAACCAAGAATCGCTAACGAACTTGGAGCACGGAGAGGGTGCTTATGATGTACGAAATCACCAACTCCAAAGGGACTTGACAAAGACAAAAACAACTAAGCAAGAAGTAACAATCGATTGAGACTCTCACGGGGAGCAAAGTTCAAAGCAAACAAAGCTCTGTTTTGTGTTTAACAAATATGAGAAATCTGCCTCAGGAAGAAGACAAGGAAGCCTTTTAATACACTAAGGTGGCCGGCCCTATACTTCCCAAAAAGGCTACAATTATTTCCGAAATATCCGAAAATAGAAGGCTTAACACAATTAAATAATAATCCTAAAAATATCCAATGTAGAAATTAATAAGACTATTACACATAGGTAACGTTGACCATTAAAGTCAACGCCTTGACTTTGGACTTGTCCTCTTCGTCATGTGATAGTGCATGTGCCATACACGTCTCCAGCTCTTGACGCAGTTCCTTCAACCTTGACCTAGTGATCGGTCCATCAAAGGTTGGCACTAATAGTGGGGTCGATTCCTCATCAAATTGCAATGGGATAGGGCTTACACACAAGAAGAGCCAGTTGATGACACAAAACAGATGTCTGCTCACGAGTTGATATGGAAGGAAATGGATGAAATGTGGCACACTAAAACATTGAGCAAGGACCAAGTAGATCAAATCACCGACTTGTTCTGGAACACGTAGCACTCGAGTGAAACTTTGATGCAGGAGCCCACGGGAATCATTTCAAAAGGAAGGCCAAAGGGTTCGACAAAGTACGACACCAAGAGGGAGCCGAGCTTGTTTGAGCATCGGAGGGCTGAGTTAGATGAGATTGAGAAGAACAAGGCCAGTGGAAGCCAAGGTAGAGGTCGGGGTCGTGGCAAGAAGGGACCAAGTGGAGCTTCGTCGGGCATTGGGACCCAAGGGAGCCAATCTGAAGGGACAAGATCGCAGCAGCTCCCTGAACAACCCGTGATTTATATGGGGGTGAACTTTGGGGTTAAGAATGTGGATTACTTTTGGTTTCCATACATTAACGGGGCCAGAGATGTATCTCCAGACATGCATTGTGGATATCGGACACTGGCTGTATTGTTGGGATCAGAAGAGACTGCATACCCTATGGTTCGAATGCAGATGGCGGGCGAGTTGATTGACAACAGAGATCTGTACATGCCCATCTTGCCCGTACTACACCCGGGGATCACTTACGAGGACCTTATATTTCGGGTCAACTATGTCATCAGTCCTTGCAGTGAGGAGTACTGGCTCGACATGCCGATGATTGGTTTAGTGTTTGTCACGCTATACCAAGTTGCTCTTGTCCTATTATCCTGGGATGGCCTGTGCTTGTGATTACCAATGAGGGCCTCTTACGAAAGCCTCGGCCCTCCAACACGAATATTGACGATGGCCCTCGTAGGAAACCGAAACCACTTTATACCGGTATAGTTATTGTTTTTAAATAGCTAGTAATATTTGTGCTTACCCTAAAACACAAAGCTCGATCATATTTTGTGCTTTCTATGTAGGTGTCGTTGAAGGATGGTTGTCCACTACCTCCCCCTCCGTACGCTTGGCGTCGATTCAAACACCCAAGTGTCGATGGTTGGGACTATCAATTTCAGTCGAGGATTCAACAATTTCGGGATTATCGCATTAGATATAGCCGTCCTCCAGATCCTCCGGTGTAGTTTAAGATGTAGATTAGTTGAAGATGTAGATTTACTTGTGTAATCTCAATTTGAAGAGCAGATGAACTTCACATTTGTGTTTGATTTACTTGTGTAATCTCAATTAACTCAGTGTAAGAAACTAAAAAAATGAGAAATTGGGCCCAAATAGGCCCAATATGGAGGATTGTAGAAGAAACGGGTGAAAACTGAAAAATGAGAAATTGGGCCCAATTAAATACAATATGGAGGATTGTAGAAGAAACGGGTGAAAACTGAAAAATGAGAAATTGGGCCCAATTAAATACAATATGGAGGATTGTAGAAGAAACGGGTGAAAACTGAAAAATGAGAAATTGGGCCCAATTAAATACAATATGGAGGATTGTAGAAGAAACAGGTGAGAAACTGAAAAAATGAGAAATTAGGCCCAATATGAAGGATTGTAGAAAAAACGGGTGAAAAACTTGAAAAATGAGAAATTACGCCCAAATAGGCCCAATATGGAGGATTGTAGAAGAAACGGGTGAAAACTGAAAAAATGAGAAATTGGGCCCAAATAGGCCCAATATGGAGGATTGTAGAAGAAACGGGTAAAAACTGAAAAAATGAGAAATTAGGCCCAATATGGAGGATTGTAGAAGAAACGGGTGAAAAACTTGAAAAAATGAGAAATTACGTCCAAATAGACCCAATATGGAGGATTATAGAAGAAATGAGTGAAAACTGAAAAAATGAGAAATTGGGCCCAAATAGGCCCAATATGGATGATTGTAGAAGAAACGGGTGAAAACTGAAAAAATGAGAAATTGGGCCCAAATAGACCCAATATGGAGGATTGTAGAAGAAACGGGTGAAAACTGAAAAAATGAAAAATTGGGCCCAAATAGGCCCAATAGGGAGGATTGGGCCCAATATGAGAAATTGGGCCCAAATATGAGAAATTCATGTATATACTATAGTATTTGGTTATATTTCATGTATATACTATAGTATTTCGTTATATTTCATGTATATACTATAGTATTTGGTTATATTTCATGTATATACTATAGTATTTGGTTATATTTCATGTATATACTATAGTATTTGGTTATATTTCATGTATATACTATAGTATTTGGTTATATTTCATGTATATACTACAATATTTCGTTATATTTCATGTATATACTATAGTATTTCGTTATATTTCATGTATATACTATAGTATTTCGTTATATTTCATGTATATACTATTGTATTTCGTTAGATTTCATGTATATACTATAGTATTTCGTTATATTTCATGTATATACTATAGTATTTCGTTATATTTCATGTATATACTATAATATTTGGTTATATTTCATGTATATACTATAGTATTTGGTTATATTTCATGTATATACTATAGTATTTGGTTATATTTCATGTATATACTATAGTATTTTGTTATATTTCATGTATATACTATAGTATTTCGTTATATTTCATTCTGTTACACTTATATATAATAACATGCAATTTAACCAAAACAACCAAAACATATATATACATGATCCAAAACACAAGTGTCTAATCCACATAAATATATGATCCTACAATCTAGTCATCATCGGGGACTCTACCGCTACCCTCTCCTCTCTCGTGCTGTGAATCAGTAAATCTCTGGGAAGCACGCGGTAAGGGATCAGCCATGGGCGCCTCGTGACCTATCAAATCATGAATCCACGAAATAATCGCAGCGGTAACATCTGGTGAAAGCTCGTCCCTCTCCTCCAAAAAACGCCGCATCCGACCGGCGATAATCTGGGTCCGCTGAATACACGACAATGATTTCCATTACAACTAAACTGATTTTAAGCACGTAAAAAATGATAAGCGATAAATAAAATGTATCATACCATGAGAGTAGACACCGGTGGAGCTGGAGGGACGACAGGAGCCAGACCTGGACGATCTTGTCTAGGAGACCGTGCGTCCACATACGGATGTGACATCTGCTCCAGCCAGTCGATGTACGCATCGTCAGTGTCCCAAGCGAAGGTGGTATGGATCATGTCCTGAAGCTCGATCGTCGGTCTTGGGTCGGCATCCCATGTGCACAGCTCGTCGGCGTATTGAAGATCATACGCCCTCAAGTCGACCCGCCTCTTCACCTCGCGTGGCGCTGGTGGATCCTCAGGAACCCCCTGCCTGTAACCGAACTGTCGGAGGACTCGGTCCGGCATGTACGGCTCATGTATATCGAGGCACTGAATAATGCCTCGGTACAAAGAAGGAGCGTACTGAGGGGTCGTAAACCCTAATGGACCCCACGGTGTCCAGGCAACCTAAAATGTCAACATATATATTTCGTAAATTCAAAACGTATATTTAAAATGGATCATTACCTAAATTCAAAACGTATATTCATAATTTAAATTTCCTAAACGAAACGCAATAAAACAGTAAAGTATTACCTCGTCAAATCTCACGGCGTCTAAAATGCGGCGAACAGCAATCAGCCGCTCCAGATTTCGTCCCTGAGGAGCCTCCCTCCCGTCTCTCCGAGCGGCCCTCGTATCCACCATGGCCTCCAGGTCAAGGACAGCGTGACCTCGGAAAGTAGGAAAGTACGCCCAAATCCAGGCCTACATATATATAAAAACCCGTAAGCATATGATATCATATATTTTAAAAATAATTTAAAATAAATTAATAGTTACCCTCAGAAGAAGTGTACACCCTGCAATGCCCTTCGCCCTGGCCCGTGACGCCTCACCCAAATTCCGATACAGGACAGCCAGTACGCCGACTCCCCAGGCATAACAATCGCTGCGGTCGTGGTCATAGACTAGCGCCATGTACTTGTACTTGACGGCATTCGTCGACTTGTCCGGGAAAACGGTACAGCCGAGGAGCGTCATCAAGTACATGGACGCTATGCGTCGGTCATCCCTCTCTAGACTGGATAGCTGCTCAATCGATCTCAGTGAGAGGGACTCTATCGGAATACCGCCACCACCGAACCACTGGGACACCAACTCCTGGTTCGCCCCAGTAACAGCGCAGACGTGATCTCTGACAACGGGGTCCGCCATATCAGTGGTGACGCTCAAGCCGTCGATGGGAATCGCCAGGATGCGCGCGACATCGTGGAGCGTGATAGTGATCTCGCCCCACAAGAAATGGAACGAGCTCGTCTCCAGATGCCAGCGCTCGACGAACGCAGAAATAAGCACGTCGTCGACACTCCTAAAGTCCACCTCCCTCATAGAGGTGATACGGCTCCGCTGCGCAAAATCCCACCAGGTGTCAGGAGCCGCTGTAATGTGCTGGTTCATCTGCCAATGCCACGGCTTCCTGGTGTACGTCTTTAGAACCTTCCTCATCTGAAAAAGAAATAACAAAATTAGTATTATACTAGCATTTTCATATTTTCATTTACAAATCATAGACTACATCAAAGACGTACCGTATCATCCACGCGCGCAACGGGTGGTGGGGGCTCCGGAAGTGTCAATGCCAATGTCATGTCCCATAGGACCCTGGCGACGTGGGTCGTATAAGTACCCAGGAGGTGAGGAATGAGGGGCCCTCCTGGCATCCAAGGCTCTGCGGGACCCGCCTGCTCGGGAATCGGATCTGCCTGCTCCTGAGCCGAATCCGCCTGCTGCGGAGCCGGATCCACGTGCTGCGGAGCCGGATCACCCTGCTGGGGAGCCGGATCCGCCTGCTGGGGAGACTCGTCCATCCCCAAGTCCTCTGCGGGTCCATCATAATAGTCGCGATGGAAGGCCGCGTCGGCAACGACAACTGCTTCCTCCTCCAGATCCATGGACGAGGTCGATGAGGAAGACAGAGACAACGACGGGTCAGACCTGGTCACACCCACCTGCACTCCCGTCGCGACGTCCTGTGTCGCGTCTAGGACGGGAAGCAGATCCACTGAAGCGGCCCGACGAGCCGATGCTGTGACCGGATTCCTCCGAGCCAGCTGACGGGACCCACGTCGGGGCCGTCTCACAGACAACATCGAGGCTTGCAAAGCCTTTTAATAACATATTAACTCGTCAATTTCATATCATAAATTTTAGTTTCATATACACATTTGTTTTTCTAAATTCAAGTTAAATTATTATAACTGAAATCCAAAATTCAATACCTAAATTCAAATTCAATTTTTATAACATAAATATAAATTTCTAAAATTAATTACATATCAACAATTTCAAATCAACAATTTCTACCTTAATTTTTATAAACAAATCTCAAATCTAAATATTAATTTTAAATAATTTTACAATTAATTACAGATCAATAATTTCTAATTGCAATACATATTTTATTCTAAATTTTAATCAATTAAAAATAAATTTCTAAAATTCAAAAATAATATTTTCTAAAATATAAACATTCGTTTTTTGAAACAAATCTAGAATTAATTACAGATCAACAATTTCTAAATGCAATATCTATTTCTAAATGCAATATCTATTTCTAAATTCAATACTTATTTTATTCTTAATTTTCATCAATTTAAAATAAATTTCTAAAATTCATAACTATAAATTATTAAAATATAACTATAAATTTTTATACATAAATCTATAATTAAATACAGATAAACTATTTCTAAATGCAATACCTATTTCTAAATTTAATATTTATTACATTCTAAATTTTCATTAATTCAAATAAATTTCAATTACGTTCATACCTCTCGTCTACCCCAGGTAGAAGTCTGACCGGGTGTCGCAGGATCGTCTCCGCGTCCGCGTCCGCGTCCCCCTCCTCGTCTGCCCCGTGCTCGGATAAATCGGGTCCGGACAGTACCTCGTCCTGCATCGCCATCCGGACCACCACCGGCCATATCTCCGACGTCGGCCACCTCTCCGCCGCCACCGCCAGGAACATCAGCACCGCCACCGGCCACCTCTGCAGCAACAGGAGCACCGCCGCCAGTCGCCCAGCTCTCCATGCCGCCTGGAATGCCATCATCGCCTCCTCGTCCGCCAATCGCACCGCCTCGAGCCTCGCCGGAGGGGTCACCACCACCGCCACTGTTCGCCATCGTCGGAGATAAGAGGAGGAGGAGAAGAAGAACAAGAAGAAGAAGAAGGAGAGAAATGGAGGAGGAGGAGAAGAAAGGAGTGAATCGGAGGGGGAGAGCCGCCGGAAATTGTACGTCAGGAGACGCCGCAGGGAGAGAGAAGGAAGAAGAAGAGAAGAAGAAGAAGAAGAAGAAGAAGAAGAGGCCGTGCTCGGCCTCTTAAAACCTAGCATGTACGCCATAATATGGCGTACGCCATGTTATGGCGTACAGGCTAGGGCCGAGTTGGGCCGGCCCAAGTTGGGCCAGCCCAACTTATTTATTTTTCATTTAAAATAAATACAAATACGTATTTTTTTGTACGCCGTATTATGGCGTACAAAAAAATACGTATTTATATATTTTTTTTCCCTGGCCACTTTTGGCTTATTTTTGCTTATTTTTATATTCGTACGCCGCGACATGGCATACGCCATATTATGGCGTACAAAATGTCGCGCGTACAGCAAAAAAACGTCGCGCATATAGTGGCCGCGTTTATTTGTCCATGTGTAGGAAACACTTAGTTTCAATTTGATAAAATATTATATTTTTACATGAAAAATACTTTGTTTTAATTTTGACAAAACATCATATTTCTACGTAAATACTTTGTTTCAATTTTGACAAAACATCATATTTCCACAGAAATACTTTGTTTCAATTTTGACAAAACATCATATTTTCACAGAAATATTTTGTTTCAATTGTCGTATGGTGAGCCATCAACATGCCATCTTGAGCCAACTGATTAAGCTTTGAAGGCTCTGCAATTTCTTCCTCTTTTTTTATCAAGCAACAAAGGAGAAATAGTGGCCATTTCGATGGTGGCTTGGTGGTAAAGAGTACGGGGGGAGAAGGGCAGGTCCCGGGTTCGATCCCTGCCTGCCCCCCTTTCTCTTGGGTGCCTTTCCAAGGGTTCGCCGTGCTCCTTGTCGCTGGGTCGAGCCGATCGGCACAAGCTGGTTTATCTGGTTCATGGCCTTTGTCGGTTAGGTCACGGGTCCGGGATTTACCACCCCGCAAGTAGTGGGTTCTCTGTCGACAAAAAAAAAGGAGAAATAACCTTCTTCTTTTATAGCTCAAATTTGTCCAACCCTTGGAGTCATCCAATAAAAGCACTCAAATGCGTTTTAGCTACCTCCACCGTTACAATTTATGGCTCATCCAAATCAACTCATCATGTGGCTACTGAAACGGCTTCCTGCAGACATATTACCTCTACCATTCCCATTAATTAGGGCTGATACTATATGCGCTACACTTTTTTGTTTTGCGCGCTACAATCTATACGCCCTATGAGGGCGTATGCCCTGGAATGGCGTATAGCTTATTTTATTATATTTTTGTTGGTGTTTTGAATTTTAATGAATTGTTGTATTATTTTCCTGTACGCTGTATTCTAGCGTATGCTAAGATACAGCGTACAGGAAAATAGCCGTTAGAATTTGGCATGTACGCCATGGTACGGCGTACGCCCTCTGGAGGCGTACAGAACTACCCGTTATTCCAACGGCCATATTTGTGCCTATAAAATAGCTTTTGAAGTTGACAAATGGTAAGATCGAAACAACAAATTTTACAAAAAATGTCATATTGGAGTAGTAGTGGAGAAGATGATGAAGATTTCGACGATGAAGATGCTGAAGATTATGTCGATCAAGATTTCGACGATGAAGATGCTGAAGATTATGTCGATCAAGATTTCGACGATGGCAATTTCGAGGTTAGTGTGTATGGAATGATTAAGATTGAAATTAGTTATAATTAATATAGCTTAAGTACGTAGAGGCCTATATTTATTATGTTCAAAGATAGATTAGTATTTAGTTGTAGTGGACAAGATGATTATGGTGTTGCGGTAGATGCCTAAATTTTATTATGTTAAAAGATAGATTAGTATGTAGTTGTAGTGGACAAGATGATGACGATTTAGCGATAGAGGCCTATATTTGTTTTGATATATGTTAAAAGATTAGTGATTAATAGTAGTGGAGAAGTTGATTATTGTTGTGAATTTGATATATGTTAAAAGTCTTATGTTTAGTGAGATAAGCTATCAATTTGTTTTCGTCTTTAGTTTAGTTTTGTATTACAATTATAGTTGTATTTTATAGTTAATATTGGTTAGCTACAAACATCTAAATTTAACAAATTCCAATCCATATATTGTAACATTATTGTTTAGTTATGTATTACAATTACAGTTTAGTTATATATTACAATTGTAATCCATATATTATAACATTATTGATGATGTAAACATGTATAGGGGAAAGATTATGGAGATGAATTTTGTACCAATCTGAGCTGGGATAGCCGAGAGGAATTGGTTAAGTGGGTTAGGAATATGGGCAAAGATTTGATGATGGTTTTAGTCATTCAGAAGTCAAATGTCAGAAGTGTTAGTTTGACGTGCGAGAATTTTGGTGAGTTTAGATCGGGGAGAAAGAAAGGTAGTGACTCAGAAGAGGAAGTTGAGGTAATTCGTAAATCCCATTCGAAGAAGTCCGGATGCACATTTGAGTTGTGTGGTGTTAGATTGAAGAAGAAGCCAGGGGAAGTGACTCAGAAATGGATCCTAAATGTGATAGATGGATGCCACAACCATAAGCTTTCGACTAGCTTTCTTGGGCATCCATACATGGGCAGAATGACCCCGGATGAGGAGCGCATTGCCAAAGCTTTGGGCGAAACGTTCGTGACGCCTAGGACTATTGTTGGGAAGTTGAAGAAGTTCTTCCCCGGAAATGTTACATCCATGAAACAAGTTTACAACTTTCTGCAGAAGGTGCGTTATGAAGATCAAGGGAAATTGACGGTTACGCAATGGACTCTGAACTTTTTGAAAGAAAATAGCTACCGGGTATTTCCTCTTACAAAGGTGTCTACGAAAGAGACTGATATCCTATTTTTTGCTCACCCGGACTCGCTCCACCTATTGAAGATGTTCCCGTACGTGGTAATTATTGATGCCACATACAAGACAAATAGGTACGTGCTGGATTTGTGTTACATTTTCAACACAATATAATAGTAGTGATTTATAGCATTGATATGAATTATATGTTATATTCTATGACTTCTTACATTCATTTGTTTTCCTACATTCATCCATAGGTATCAAATGCCATTGGTGGAGATTGTCAGTTTCACTTCCACGCACAAGACCTTCAACATTGCGTATGCATTTACACGACAAGAAGAAGTTGGGCATTACAAGTTCATAATGGAGAAACTTGTATGCTTGTTTAAAGATTTGGGTGTTATGCCGGCCGCCATCATGACTGATCGAGAGAAGGCCCTCATTAATGCAATTCGGATAGTTTTCAAAGATGAAGTAAAACACCTTTTGTGTTGGGTACATATTAAGCACAACATAGAAGCATATGCTCTCCCAATATTGAAGGATAAAAAACAAGTGAAAAGGTTTTGCGGCCAATGTTGGGCACTATGGTGTTCAACCACGGAGGAAATCTACGAAGAAAGGCTTGTGCAATTGAGGACATCGTGGAAGAGTGGCCTCATTCGATACATTGAGAAAACGTGGACGAATCCTCACAAGGAAAGCATAGTGAGAGCGTGGACTGATCATCATCTTCACTTCTTCACGAGGACTTCAAACAGGTAACCCTTGTACGATGTTCAGTAGTTTGCTTGTTCATGGCTCAATGTGGGAGTAACACAATGCTTTTCATGTTTTTTGATAGGGTTGAGGGTATGCATCACGTGTTGAAGCAAATTCTGAATTCTAGCGTTGGTGGTTTTAATAGAATGGTAGTAAGGATACACCATGCGATCGAGGGTCAAATTGGGCAGGTGCGTGCGACCATGGAGATGTCACGGACCAAAACACCAACGATGTTTGATGGTATGCCGCCAGAAATAAGAGTGTTGTTTTCAAGGCTATTTTTCAAAGAGTCGGATAGGTGCTTGGAAATGTTGTTTGATCTGTATAAGCAGATATTGGCGGATGATTTCCCTGATGAGTGTGATGATCACTGGATGAGAGACTGCTTCGGCCTGCCATGTGTCCACAGAATCGCAAATGCCATAATTGATAAGACGCCGATCATGCCGAGTGAGATACACCGCTTCTGGAAGCAATTGCAATGGGATAGGGTTTACACAGAAGAAGAGCCAGTTGATGACACAAAACAGATGTCTGTTCAAGAGTTGATATGGAAGGAAATGGATCAAATGTGGCACGCTAAAACATTGAGCAAGGACCAAGTAGAGCAAACCACCGACGTGTTCTGGAACACGCAGCACCCGTATGAAACTTTGATGCAGGAGCCCACGGGAATCATTTCAAAAGGAAGGCCAAAGGGTTCGACAAAGTACGACACCAAGAGGGAGCCGAGCTTGTTTGAGCATCGAAGGGCTGAGTTAGATGAGATTGAGAAGAACAAGGCCAGTGGAAGCCAAGGTAGAGGTCGGGGTCGTGGCAAGAAGGGACCAAGAGGAGCTTCGCCGGGCACTGGGACCCAAGGGAGCCAATCTGAAGGGACAGGATCACAGCAGCTCCCTGAACAACCCGTGATTTATATGGGGGTGAACTTTGGGGTTAAGAATGTGGATTACTTTTGGTTTCCATACATTAACGGGGCCAAAGATGTATCTACAGACGGGCATTGTGGATATCGGACACTGGCTGTATTGATGGGATCAGAAGAGACTGCATATCCTATGGTTCAAATGCAGATGGCGGGCGAGTTGTTTGACAACAGAGATTTGTACATGCCCATCTTGCTCATACTACACCCGGGGATCACTTACGAGGACCTTATATTTCGGGTCAACTATGTCATCAGTCCTTGCAGCGAGGAGTACTGGCTCGACATGCCGATGATTGGTTTAGTGTTTGCCACGCTATACCAAGTTGCTCTTGTCCTATTATCCTGGGATGGCTCGTGCTTGTGCTTACCAATGAGGGCCTCTTACGAAAGCCTCGGCCCTCCAACACGGATATTGACGATGGCTCTCGTAGGAAACCGAAACCACTTTGTACCGGTATAGTTATTGTTTTTAAATAGCTAGTAATATTTGTGCTTACCCTAAAACACAAAGCTCGATCATATTTTGTGTTTTCTATGTAGGTGTCATTGAAGGATGGTTGTCCACTACCTCCCCCTCCGTACGCTTGGCGTCGATTCAAACACCCAAGTGTCGATGGTTGGGACTATCAATTTCAGTCGAGGATTCAATAATTTCGGGATTATCGCATTAGATATAGCCGTCCTCCAGATCCTCCGGTGTAGTTTAAGATGTAGATTAGTTGAAGAAGTAGATTTACTTGTGTAATCTAAATTTGAAGAGCAGATGAACTTCACATTTGTGTCTGATTTACTTGTGTAATCTCAATTTGAAAATGCTGATATGGAGGATTGTAGAAGAAATTGGTGAAAAATGAAAAAATGAGAAATTGGTCCCAAATAGGCCAAATATGGAGGATTGTAGAAGAAAAGTGTGAAAAAATGAGAAATTGGGCCCAAATAGGCCCAATATGGAGGATTATAGAAGAAAAGTGTGGAAAAATGAGAAAATGACAAATTGGGGCCAAATAGGCCCAATATTGAGGATTGAAGAAGAAATGGGTGAAAAACTAAAAAATGAGAAATTGGGCCCAAATAGGCCCAATATGGAGGATTGTAGAAGAAAAGTGTGGAAAAATGAGAAAATGACAAATTGGGGCCAAATAGGCCCAATATGGAGGATTGAAGAAGAAATGGGTGAAAAACTAAAAAATGAGAAATTGGGCCCAAATAGGCCCAATATGGAGGATTGTAGAAGAAAAGTGTGGAAAAATGAGAAAATGACAAATTGGGGCCAAATAGGTCCAATATGGAGGATTGAAGAAGAAATGGGTGAAAAACAAAAAAATGAGAAATTGGGTCCAAATAGGCCCAGTATGGAGGATTATGTAATTATACTTGTATAGTATAGTATTTCGATTATATTTCATGTATACACTATAGTATTTGGTTATATTTTATGTAATTATACTTATATAATATAGTATTTGGTTATATTTCATGTATATATTATAGTATTTGGTTATATTTCATGTAATTATACTTATACACTATAGTATTTGGTTATATTTTATGTAATTATACTTATATACTATAGTATTTGGTTATATTTCATGTAATTATACTTATACACTATAGTATTTGGTTATATTTTATGTAATTATACTTATATACTATAGTATTCGATTATATTTCATGTATATACAATAGTATTTGGTTATATTTCATGTAATTATACTTATACACTATAGTATTTGGTTATATTTCATGTATATACTATAGTATTTGGTTATATTTCATGTATATAATATAGTATTTGGTTATATTTCATGTAATTATACTTATACACTATAGTATTTGGTTATATTTCATGTAATTATACTTATATACTATAGTATTTGGTTATACTTCATGTATATACTATAGTATTTGGTTATATTTCATGTAATTATACTTATACACTATAGTATTTGGTTATATTTCTTGTATATACTATAGTATTTGGTTATATTTCATGTATATACTATAGTATTTGGTTATATTTCATGTAATTATACTTATACACTATAGTATTTGGTTATATTTCATGTAATTATACTTATATACTATAGTATTTGGTTATATTTCATGTATATACTATAGTATTTAGTTATATTTCATGTAATTATACTTATACACTATAGTATTTGGTTATATTTTATGTAATTATACTTATACACTATAGTATTTGGTTATATTTCATGTAATTATACTTATATACTATAGTATTTGGTTATATTTCATGTATATACTATAGTATTTGGTTATATTTCATGTAATTATACTTATACACTATAGTATTTGGTTATATTTGATGTAATTATACTTATACACTATAGTATTTGGTTATATTTCATGTAATTATACTTATACACTATAGTATTTGGTTATATTTTATGTAATTATACTTATATACTATAGTATTCGATTATATTTCATGTATATACTATAGTATTTGGTTATATTTCATGTAATTATACTTATACAATATAGTTTTTGGTTATATTTCATGTATATACTATAGTATTTGGTTATATTTCATGTATATACTATAGTATTTGGTTATATTTCATGTAATTATACTTATACACTATAGTATTTGGTTATATTTCATGTAATTATACTTATATACTATAGTATTTGGTTATATTTCATGTATATACTATAGTATTTGGTTATATTTCATTTAATTATACTTATACACTATAGTATTTGGTTATATTTTATGTAATTATACTTATACATTATAGTATTTGGTTATATTTCATGTAATTATACTTATATAATATAGTATTTGGTTATATTTCATGTATATACTATAGTATTTGGTTATATTTCATGTAATTATACTTATACACTATAGTATTTGGTTATATTTTATGTAATTATACTTATACACTATAGTATTTGGTTATATTTCATGTAATTATACTTATATACTATAGTATTTGGTTATATTTCATGTATATACTATAGTATTTGGTTATATTTCATGTAATTATACTTATACACTAGAGTATTTGGTTATATTTTATGTAATTATACTTATACACTATAGTATTTGGTTATATTTTATGTAATTATACTTATATACTATAGTATTCGATTATATTTCATGTATATACTATAGTATTTGGTTATATTTCATGTAATTATACTTATACACTATAGTATTTGGTTATATTTTATGTAATTATACTTATATACTATAGTATTCGATTATATTTCATGTATATACAATAGTATTTGGTTATATTTCATGTAATTATACTTATACACTATAGTATTTGGTTATATTTCATGTATATGCTATAGTATTTGGTTATATTTCATGTATATAATATAGTATTTGGTTATATTTCATGTAATTATACTTATACACTATACTATTTGGTTATATTTCATGTAATTATACTTATATACTATAGTATTTGGTTATATTTCATGTATATACTATAGTATTTGGTTATATTTCATGTAATTATACTTATACACTATAGTATTTGGTTATATTTTATGTAATTATACTTATATACTATAGTATTCGATTATATTTCATGTATACACTATAGTATTCGATTATATTTCATGTATACACTATAGTATTTCGTTATATTTCATTCCGTTACACTTATAACTATAGTATTTCGTTATATTTCATTCTGTTACACTTATATAGTATAGTATTCGGTTATATTTTATGTAATTACACTTATATAGTATAGTATTTCGTTATATTTCATTTCGTTACACTTATATAGTATAGTATTTCGTTATATAATAACATGCAATTTGGTTATATTTCATGTAATTATACTTATACACTATAGTATTTGGTTATATTTGATGTAATTATACTTATACACTATAGTATTTGGTTATATTTCATGTAATTATACTTATATACTATAGTATTTGGTTATATTTTATGTAATTATACTTATATACTATAGTATTCGATTATATTTCATGTATATACTATAGTATTTGGTTATATTTCATGTAATTATACTTATACAATATAGTATTTGGTTATATTTCATGTATATACTATAGTATTTGGTTATATTTCATGTAATTATACTTATACACTATAGTATTTGGTTATATTTCATGTAATTATACTTATATACTATAGTATTTGGTTATATTTCATGTATATACTATAGTATTTGGTTATATTTCATTTAATTATACTTATACACTATAGTATTTGGTTATATTTTATGTAATTATACTTATACACTATAGTATTTGGTTATATTTCATGTAATTATACTTATATAATATAGTATTTGGTTATATTTCATGTATATACTATAGTATTTGGTTATATTTCATGTAATTATACTTATACACTATAGTATTTGGTTATATTTTATGTAATTATACTTATACACTATAGTATTTGGTTATATTTCATGTAATTATACTTATATAGTATAGTATTTGGTTATATTTCATGTATATACTATAGTATTTGGTTATATTTCATGTAATTATACTTATACACTAGAGTATTTGGTTATATTTTATGTAATTATACTTATATACTATAGTATTTGGTTATATTTTATGTAATTATACTTATATACTATAGTATTCGATTATATTTCATGTATACTATAGTATTTGGTTATATTTCATGTAATTATACTTATACACTATAGTATTTGGTTATATTTTATGTAATTATACTTATATACTATAGTATTCGATTATATTTCATGTATATACAATAGTATTTGGTTATATTTCATGTAATTATACTTATACACTATAGTATTTGGTTATATTTCATGTATATGCTATAGTATTTGGTTATATTTCATGTATATAATATAGTATTTGGTTATATTTCATGTAATTATACTTATACACTATACTATTTGGTTATATTTCATGTAATTATACTTATATACTATAGTATTTGGTTATATTTCATGTATATACTATAGTATTTGGTTATATTTCATGTAATTATACTTATACACTATAGTATTTGGTTATATTTTATGTAATTATACTTATACACTATAGTATTTGGTTATATTTCATGTAATTATACTTATACACTATAGTATTTGGTTATATTTTATGTAATTATACTTATATACTATAGTATTCGATTATATTTCATGTATATACTATAGTATTTGGTTATATTTCATGTAATTATACTTATACACTATAGTATTTGGTTATATTTCATGTATATACTATAGTATTTGGTTATATTTCATGTATATAATATAGTATTTGGTTATATTTCATGTAATTATACTTATACACTATAGTATTTGGTTATATTTCATGTAATTATACTTATATACTATAGTATTTGGTTATATTTCATGTATATACTATAGTATTTGGTTATATTTCATGTATTTATACTTATACACTATAGTATTTGGTTATATTTTATGTAATTATACTTATACACTATAGTATTTGGTTATATTTCATGTAATTATACTTATACACTATAGTATTTGATTATATTTTATGTAATTATACTTATATACTATAGTATTCGATTATATTTCATGTATATACTATAGTATTTGGTTATATTTCATGTAATTATACTTATATACTATAGTATTTGGTTATATTTCATGTATATACTATAGTATTTGGTTATATTTCATGTATATACTATAGTATTTGGTTATATTTCATGTAATTATACTTATACACTATAGTATTTGGTTATATTTCATGTAATTATACTTATATACTATAGTATTTGGTTATATTTCATGTATATACTATAGTATTTCGTTATATTTCATGTAATTATACTTATACACTATAGTATTTGGTTATATTTTATGTAATTATACTTATACACTATAGTATTTGGTTATATTTCATGTAATTATACTTATATACTATAGTATTTGGTTATATTTCATGTATATACTATAGTATTTGGTTATATTTCATGTAATTATACTTATACGCTATAGTATTTGGTTATATTTTATGTAATTATACTTATACACTATAGTATTTGGTTATATTTCATGTATATACTATAGTATTTGGTTATATTTCATGTATATACTATAGTATTTGGTTATATTTCATGTATATACTATAGTATATTGTTATATTTTATGTAATTATACTTATACACTATAGTATTTGGTTATATTTCATGTAATTATACTTATATACTATAGTATTTGGTTATATTTCATGTATATACTATAGTATTTGGTTATATTTTATGTAATTATACTTATATACTATAGTATTCGAATATATTTCATGTATATACTATAGTATTTGGTTATATTTCATGTAATTATACTTATATACTATAGTATTTGGTTATATTTCATGTATATACTATAGTATTTGGTTATATTTTATGTAATTATACTTATATACTATAGTATTCGAATATATTTCATGTATATACTATAATATTTGGTTATATTTCATGTAATTATACTTATACACTATAGTATTTGGTTATATTTCATGTATATACTATAGTATTTGGTTATATTTCATGTAATTATACTTATACACTATAGTATTTGGTTATATTTTATGTAATTATACTTATATACTATAGTATTCGATTATATTTCATGTATACACTATAGTATTCGATTATATTTCATGTATACACTATAGTATTTCGTTATATTTCATTCCGTTACACTTATACACTATAGTATTTCGTTATATTTCATTCTGTTACACTTATATAGTATAGTATTCGGTTATATTTTATGTAATTACACTTATATAGTATAGTATTTCGTTATATTTCATTTCGTTACACTTATATAGTATAGTATTTCGTTATATAATAACATGCAATTTAACCAAAACAACCAAAACATATATACACATGATCCAAAACACAAGTGTCTAATCCACATAAATACATGATCCTACAATCTATTCATCATCGGGGACTCTACCGCTACCCTCTCCTCTCTCGTGCTGTGAATCAGTAAATCTCTGAGAAGCACGCGGTAAGGGATCAGTCGCAGGCGCCTCGTGACCTATCAAATCCTGAATCCACGAAATAATCGTAGCAGTAACATCTGGTGGAAGCTCGTCCCTCTCCTCTAAAAAATGCCGCATCCGACCGGCGATAATCTGGGTCCGCTGAATACACGACAATGATTTCCATTACAATTAAACTGATTTTAAGCACGTAAAAAATGATAAGCGATAAATAAAATGTATCATACCATGAGAGTAGACACCGGTGGAGCTGGAGGGACGACAAGAGCCAGACCTGGACGATCCTGTCTAGGAGACCGTGCGTCCACATAAGGATGTGACATCTGCTCCAGCCAATCGATGTACGCATCGTCAGTGTCCCAGGCGAAGGTGGTATGGATCCTGTCCTGAAGCTCGATCGTCGGTCTAGGGTCGGCATCCCATGTGCACAGCTCGTCGGCGTACTGAAGATCATACGCCCTCAAGTCGACCCGCCTCTTCACCTCGCGTGGCGCTGGTGGATCCTCTGGAACCCCCTGCCTGTAACCGAACTGTCGGAGGACTCGGTCCGGCATGTACGGCTCCTGTATATCGAGGCACTGAATAATGCCTCGATACAAAGAAGGAGCGTACTGACGGGTCGTAAAGTCTAACGGACCCCACGGTGTCCAGGCAACCTAAAATTTATATTTCATGTTTTTAATTTTTTTTCGAGGCCACTATATACCTAAATTCAAAACGTATATTTATAATTTTAATTACCTAAATTCAAAGCGTAAATTTATAATATAAATTTCCTAAACGAAAAGCAATAAAACAGTAAAGTATTACCTCGTCAAATCTCACGGCGTCTAAAATGCGGCGAATAGCCATCAGCCGCTCCGAATTCCGTCCCTGAGGAACCTCCCTCCCGTCTCTCCGAGCGGCCCTCGTATCCACCATGGCCTCCAGGTCAAGGACAGCGTGACCTCGGAAAGTAGGAAAGTACGCCCAAATCCAAGCCTACATATATATAAAAACCCGTAAGCATATGATATCATATATTTTAAAAATAATTTAAAATAAATTAATAGTTACCCTCAGAAGAAGTATACACCCTGCAATGCCCTTCGCCCTGGCCCGTGACGCCTCACCCAAATTCCGATACAGGACAGCCAGTACGCCGACTCCCCAGGCATAACAACCGCTGCGGTCGTGGTCATAGACTAGCGCCATGTACTTGTACTTGACGGCGTTCGTCGACTTGTCCGGGAAAACGGTACAGCCGAGGAGCGTCATCAAGTACATGGACGCTATGCGTCGGTCATCCCTCTCTGGACTGGACAGCTGCTCAATCGACCTCAGCGAGAGGGACTCTATCGGAATACCGCCACCACCGAACCACAGGGACAACAACTCCTGGTTCGCCCCAGTAACAGCGCAGACGTGCTCTCTGACGACGGAGTCCGCCATATCTGTGGTGACGCTCAAGCCGTCGATGGGAATCGCCAGGATGCGCGTGACATCGTGGAGCGTGATAGTGATCTCGCCCCATGGGAAATGGAACGAGCTCGTCTCCGAATGCCATCGCTCGACGAACGCATAAATAAGCACGTCATCGACACTCCTGAAGTCCACCTCCCTCAGAGAGGTGATACGGCTCCGCTGCGCAAAATCCCACCAGGTGTCAGGAGCCGCTGTAATGTGCTGGTCCATCTCCCAATGCCACGGCTTCTTGGTGTACGTCTTCAGAACCTTCCTCATCTGAAAAAGAAATAACAAAATTAGTATTATACTTATACATTTATATATAGCATTTTCATATTTTTATTAACAAATCTTAGACTACATCAAAGAGGTACCGTATCATCCACGCGCGCAACGGGTGGTGGGGGCTCTGGTAGTGCCAATGCCAATGTCATGTCCCATACGACCCTGGCGACGTGGGTCGTATACGTACCCAGGAGGTGAGGAACGAGGGGCCCTCCGGGCATCCAAGGTTCCACGGGACCCGCCTGCTTCTGAGCCGGCGGATCCGCCTACTGCGGAGGCGGATCCACGTGCTGCGGAGACGGATCCCCCTGCTGAGAAGCCGGATCCGCCTGCTGGGAAGACTCGTCCATCCCCAAGTCCTCTACGGGTCCATCATAATAGTCGCGCTGGAAGGCCACGTCGGCAACGACAACTGCCTTCTCCTCCAGATCCATGGACGAGGTCGATGAGGAAGACGGAGACAGCGACGGGTCAGACCTGGTCACGCCCACCTGCACTCCCGTTGCGTCGCGACGTCCTGTGTCGCGACCTGTACTCCCCAAGTCCTCTAGGACGACCTGCACTCCCGTCGCGACGTCCTGTGTCGCGTCTAGGACGGGAAGCAGATCCACTGAAACGGCCACCGAAGCGGCCCGACGAGCCGATGCTGTGACCGGATTCCTCCGTGCCAGCTGACGGGAGCCACGTCGGGGCCGTCTCACAGACAACATCGAGGCTTGCAAAGCCTTTTAATAATATATTAACTCGTCAAATTTTTAAATTCTTAAACAACTACATTATCTGCCAAAATATAGATCTAATTTATCATCTTAATTTGCTAATATATTTCGTTAAATTCAATCACAATTTAATAACAACATAAATTCCTTAATTTTTATTTTAATTTCATATCATAAATTTTAGTTTCATATACACATTTGTTTTTCTAAATTCAAGTTAAATTATTATAACTGAAATCCAAAATTCAATACCTAAATTCAAATTCAATTTTTATAACATAAATATAAATTTCTAAAATTAATTACATATCAACAATTTCAAATCTAAATATTAATTTTAAACAAATCTATAATTAATTTCAGATCACTAATTTCTAATTGTAATACATATTTTATTCTAAATTTTAATCAATTCAAAATAAATTTCTAAAATTCATAAATAATATTTTCTAAAATATAAATAATAATTAATTACATATCACTAATTTCTAATTGAAACAAATCTAGAATTAATTACAGATCAACAATAAATTTCTAAAATTCATAAATAATTAATTACAGATCACTAATTTCTAATTGTAATACATATTTTATTCTAAATTTTAATCAATTCAAAATAAATTTCTAACATTCATAAATAATATTTTCTAAAATTCATAAATAATTATTAATTACAAATCACTAATTTCTAATTGAAACAAATCTAGAATTAATTACAGATCAACAATATTTGGTTGCAATATCTATTTCTAAATTCAATACTTATTTTATTCTAAATTTTCATCAATTTAAAATAAATTTCTAAAATTCATAACTATAAATTATTCAACTATAACTATAAATTTTTTTAAATAAATCTATAATTAAATACAGATAAACTATTTCTAAATGCAATACCTATTTCTAAATTTAATATTTATTACATTCTAAATTTTCATTAATTCAAATAAATTTCAATTCCGTTCATACCTCTCGACTACCCCAGGTAGAAGTCTGACCGGGTGTCGCAGGATCGTCTCCGCGTTCGCGTCCCCCTCCTCGTCTGCCCCGCGCTCGGATAAATCGAGTCTGGCAAGAACCTCGTCCTGCATCGCCATCCGGACCACCGCCGGCCATATCTCTGACGTCGGCCACCTCTCCGCCGCCGCCGGCCACCTCTCCGCCGCAACCGCCAGGAAGCTTAGAAACGCCACCGGCCACCTCTGCAACAACAGGAACACCGCCCCCAGCCGCCAATCTCTCCACGCCGCCTGGAGAGCCATCCCTGCCATTCGCGCCGCCACGAGGCTCGTCGGAGGGGTCACCACCGGCACCACTGCTCGCCATCTTCGGAGAGGAGGAGGAGGAGGAGAAGAAGAAGAAGGAAAGAAAGGGAGGAGGAGGAGAAGAAGAGAAGCCGCAGGGGAGAAAGAAGACGCTGGAAAGTGTACGCCACGACACGCCGCAGGGAGGAAGAAGAAGAGAAGAAAAGAGAAGAAGAAGACGCGGCGGCCTCTTAACCTATCCTGTACGTCATATCATGGCGTACGCCATGGTATGGCGTACAGGCTAGGGCCGAGTTGGGCCGGCCCAAGTTGGCCAGCCCAACTAATTTATTTTTAAAAAAGAAAAGAAATACAAATACGTATTTTTCTGTACGCCGTATGAGGGCGTACAAAAAAATACGTATTTGTATTTGTTTTTTTTATTTGCCACTTTTGGCTTATTTTTTGCTATATTTTAATACGTACGCCAGGTGAAGGCGTACGCCCTCATAGGGCGTACAGATTGTCGAGCGAAAAGCAGAAATTCGTCGCGTATATAGTGGCCCCGTTAATTAGTGGATGAATTAAAAGAGTATATTTTACTATTATTTTTCATACTCTCTTAATGATATATATGACCTTAGTAATTTGAAGAAGCCACATTGCCTACGTAATTTTTGAGTGTTTATACCCATGATTACATACAAGGATATATTAAACCTTCTATGAAATTACGTAATAGCTAACTAAAGTTTTAAGACCCATTTGCACAATTTTCAGGCCTTATATTGTTATAATATCAATTAGAGATCTCATTTAATTTTAATCTCAAACCGATAAATGTTATCCCTCAATTACGGATTGACGGTAATGTATAAAAATTTACCCCTCAACAAGGTCTATTCTAAATCTTGGGCTAGACATAATTTTTCTAATACTTTTGAACAACTTAAATTATCTCAGACTAAATTAGATGATCTTCAAAAACAACTTCTACTTAATATAAATAATAAGCATTTAAATTAATTATATGACAAACATTTAATTAAATATAATCGTTTGCTTGTTTTTCAACATAATTTTTGGAAACAACGTGCAAAAATTAAACATCTCTATCATTCAGACCTTAATACTAAATATTTCCATACTATTTCAAAAATTAGAAATTACAAACAGAAAATTGTTAGTTTTCAATCTCAGGATGGTCTTTTACTTTTGACAATCCTTTGATTCGTAAAACTATCACTGAAGAATTAGCAACACGTTTTCGTAATCCACATATTCATTGCTTGACTCATGAGGACCTGTCAATTATTCCGCATCTTGTTTCCCATAATGATAATTTGACTTTATGTCGAGTTCCAACCTTTTCTGAAATTAAGTCAACTATTTTTGAACTTCCGCATGATAAGACCCCGGGCCCGGATGGCTTTACTGCAGAATTTTTCCAGAAATTTTGGGGTATTGTGGGACACTCGGTTTGTTCTGCAATCCAATCCTTTTACCATTCTGGCCAACTTCTTCGTGAATGTGCTCAATCATTTATTACACTTATTCCCAAAAATGATAGCCCTATGAGTATTAACCATTACAGACCTATTAGCATGTGTAACACAACCTATGAAATTATAACCAAATTAATGAGTAATAGACTTCGTCCGATTCTAAGTAAACTTATTAGTCCTTTGCAAGGCGCATTTGTTCTAGGGAGGCTTATTCAGGATAATATTCTTATAGCTTATGAAATCTTTCATTCCTTTTATAAGAAAAAAAGGGGAAAGTAGGTTGGATGGCTTTAAAATTGGATATGGAAAAGGCTTATAATAAGCTTAATTGGGATTTTATTCAAAAAATTCTCTTACAATTTGGTTTTGATATTTTTTGGGTTGAGCGTATTATGACTTGTATTACTAACACCTCATCATCCGTACTTGTCAATAATGAACCAAGTGAAGTTTTTCATCCTTCCTGTGGTCTTCGTCAAGGTGATCCGATAGCACCCTTTCTCTTTATTTTATCTATGGAATATCTAGCTCGTACTCTCTCTTTCGCTTCCAATTTGACAGATCCTAAAGTTGGAATCCAACTCACTAGACAAGGTACACGTATTCCATTTCTTTGTTTTGCAGACGACACCCTTATATTGGCCAACGCCACCCAGGGTAATATGTTTTATATTAAATATATTCTTGATGATTTTACTAATAAATCTGGTTTATCCATTAACTACCATAAGAGTACGTTCCAAACTTCTTGCAATGTCAGTAGTCAACAAGCAGAATCTTTAGCTAGTATTCTAAATATTCAAATTACTCGTTCTATGGAAAAATATTTGGGGATACCCATTGTTAGAGGCATAGTTAAAAATAGTATGTTTGTAGATTCTATTACTAATCTTAAAAAACAGTTAGGAAAATGGAAATCCAATACTATCTCTCAGGCTGGTAGAACTTTTCTTATACAGTCAAATCTTTTATCCAAATCAAACTTCTTAATGCAAAGTTTTTTACTTCCAAAAGGAATCTGTCAAGATATTGATAACATTAATAAGGACTTCTTTTGGAATAAAAGTTCTGATAAATATAGACCTCTCATTAGTTGGGATAAAATATGTTGTCCTAAGGCTTTTGGTGGTCTTGACATAGCCCAATCATCTAATATTAACTACGCCATGCAAATGAAATTTCTCTGGAAATTACTTACGGAACCCGATAATATGTGGGTTCGTATTATTTCGGAAAAATATATTAGACATACCCATCTATTTTCTTACAAAAAAAGGAATACTGATTCGTGGCAATTTTCTAGACTTCTTCAACTTCGAGACTTGTTTAAAAAAAGATTACTTTGGGAAATTGGAGATGGTTCTCATATCAAATTTTGGATTGACAACTGGGTTCCAAATCTTAATTTATATCAATACTCAAATCATCAGGATCTTCAGGCTCCTGTTTCGGATTTAATTACTTCTGATAAACATTGGGATATTGCAAAATTACAACTTTGTTTACCACAACATATTATTGATAAAATCCTTCTGATATATATTCCGCGGTTCAATGTGTCGGATAGAGTTCTTTGGACTCCTTCTTCTGATGGGACTTTTACCACCAGAAGTGCAAGAATTTTAACTGATAACAATTTAAGCTCAAACTCCCAACCTAATTTCCCTATTTGGATTTGGAGTGCAAATATTCCGCCTAAAATTAAAAAATTTCTTTGGAAAGCGCTTTCTGTTACCTACTACTGAACGACTCAATAGATTTTTCTCTAGAGTTCCTTCTGAATGTAGTCTTTGTAACCTAGATATTGAAGACACTAATCACTTATTTTTTAATTGTGAGTTTACTCTTACCATGATTCATCAACTTCAAACTAGTATAGGCCATTCTTTTACTTTTCAAAATGGATTAGATTTCTGGACTAATATGAGTTATTTCAAAAAAAAAATAACTCTAAGATTGAGTATATTCTTTTTCTTTGGTAGAACATATGGATTCATAGAAATTCTTTAATTTTTGGCAATGACCAAAGTCTGAATAAAAACATTATCCATACAATGCTAATTCAGCTTAAAGATTGGTGTAGTTCTTTTCCTGCAAAGTCTATTATTAAAAATAATATTTATAAAGAAACCAAGCGGAGAAGAGGTGGTTGGTCTAAACCTCTGGATCCTTGGACAAAATTAAATTTTGATGCTTCAGTTAAACATGATTCTCCATGTCATATTGGTATCATTTTCCGTAACCATGTGGGGGAAGTGGTCTTTTTAGACCGCAAGCAGCTTCTATGCTCTTCTCCACTTAAAGTTGAGGCTCTTGCAGCCTTGGAAGGGATTCGTCATGCAATCTCTCTTAACATCAGGTTTTTACTGATGGAGGGGGACAATCTAACTGTCATTAACTCTATCAGAGGAATTTGGAAAATTCCTTGGGAAATTAAACCTATTATCAATGATATTTTAGTTCTTTGTAATAATTTCAGTGGTTTTCAGATTCAGCACTGCTATCGAGAAAAGAATATGGCAGCTGATTTCTTGGCTACCAACAACATCTCTCCCTTCCTTCTCAGACGTAGTTTAATGGAGTTTATTCAACCTCATCTTCAGCACCAACGGTTACAGGGACTTCGTTCCATTTTTTGTAACTGTAGCTCTAGTGTTTTGTTAGCTTTTAAAAAGCTTGTAAAAATCATCTGTTGTAATGATTTAGGTATTCATTTCTCTGTGTAAGGATACCTTCTGTTTGCCTTGTATCAAAAAAAAAAAAAAATCTACCGGGGTTTTAAATTGCGTTTAACAAAATTACAAAAATCCACATTTTAGAATAATGCCATACGTGTTACCTTTTCTTTGGGATAACTATGAATTGTGCCCAAATTTTATAATTCAAGACATTTCTATCCTCACTTAATCATTAATGAAATAAACAACTTTCACAACTTAATAATTTTGCCCAATTTAATTTTCCAATTTCTAATTTGAGTAATATTATTTATGAAAATAATATTTATATCCAATTTTATATATAACTCTAATATATAAATATTTGTAAATATCCTATAAAAAAAATTTGACCGTAAATTATTTTGTTTAACTTATATTTCTGTAAAAATAAAATAATACTTTAAATTTTATTTATTATAAAAGGAACATATTTACTTATTAAACTAATAAATTTTAGGGTTATTACAATATATTTCATTTGTTGTTTAATTTCCATTTCTTATAATCATAAGAAAATTCAAATGAGAAATTTGTATTCAAATTAGGCTACTACGTGTACGTACATGATATAAAGTTACAAAATGCATGCTAATAATTTACCTTCTAAAAATATACAAAGTACGCATTATTTTCATGTCTCTTTCCTTATCTAATTTATCAAATGACATCTTAGTGACCTTAATTTATGAGATAGACGTATTATATTTTTCTATCAAGTATTTTTAGAAGAAAATCAAAGTTTTTTTTTTTTATTATTATATAATGCTATAATCATTATCTCCCATATTTTTCAAAGTTTGTCTTATTTGGTAAATGTTGTATGAAGGGCGGTTTGAATGTTAAAATATATACCAATGATCCAATTAATCTATCTCTAAATATGTTTTTGTAATAGTCTATTTGAAAATTTTGTATGTATTACTCCTCTAATCACATTAATCCAACATAATATTATTTATTTTATGTTAAATCCATACATGGTACGGGAGACTATACTAGTATATACTAAATTTGAACCTCACATAGTCACATGTCACCCCCTCAATTAATCCACGTCTTCATATGCTATGCTACATGTCACTCTCACATTTTTTTAATTAAAAGTTAAAGATTTCTAATTTTTAGTATGATTCTAGATAATCCTACTTGCATTTTTAGTATATATATGAACTTGTTTTCCTATAAAATCTTTCTGACAAACTTTTAGTGTGATTCTAGATAATCATACTTGCATTTTTACTATATATATGATCGTGCTTTCCTATAAAAAAAAGTATGTCAAGTTTTAATTGTGATTATGATTTCATAAACTACAACTTATTTAATAAAATAAGGATATATATAATTTGATTTATTTCTGTACATACTTAAGTATAAGATTTATATTTTAATCTATATTGTTATAATCAATATGTATATTTGATAATACTAAAGTAGTTATTGACTAAGGTTACATGTCCTTCCTCATTAAGCCATATTATTTATGACATTTTTCGTTTTCATAATATATCACGTCATCTAATATGTTAAAAAATTGTATTTGAATTTCAAAAATATGTTTCGTAATGAATTTCTATTATATGAACATTGTATAATATATGATTGTGAAAAATACATTATAAATATTTTTTGATAATCAACTATATAAGTATGCCATAAAATTTTATGTCTTACTATCAATATACTTAAATAAAATAATATAAATTATTTATTAATATTTTATATATAATATATACTAGATAAAACTCGTACAATGTATTACTATATATTAAAGCTCACACATTTAGAGCCACGAGAGTGTTTTTAGGAAAACGTTGTTGAGGTATTATTATTTGAATTTTCAATTTATTATTATATTGAATAATCCACAAAATCTATATATCTATATTAAAACGATTTATTTTCAAATCACCAAAACGATTTTGGACTCATATTACTCATGTTTCAAATTATGGATATTAACAAAGTTTGACGTTAATCAACCAAGCATCTGAATTTTAAATCAATATATCTTACATTATTTATTTTTTATTCACCTGACTATCAAATTTATTTTAACCAACCAAAATTCTCAATTTAATGTTTGATATTAGTGAGGTTTTTTATTGTTAAATGTTACAATTTTCATTTAATCTATTAAAATAACATAAATCATAGTCTCACTATTTTTTTAGCAAATCTCATTTCTAAGAACATGGCAATTTAATCTTATTTCTAAGAACATGACAAATCTTATCATAGTTTCACTTTTCTTTCCGATATAAATCGTACTATTAGCTGCGTTACTACTCCAATGAAATTTTTTACACCACAAAATAATTAAGGACATGTTAAATACAAAAAAAAACAAAATTTCTAACCTATGTCGTTAAGCATTTAATTTTACAAGGATTTTGTTTGGTGTAATTATATCAGAGATTTTAATATTTTGTAAAAGATTTAAACATTCCTTTTTAGGGATTCTAAAACGAGAATTCTTAACATGTTCCCTTAGGTTATAGGCTAGAAAACCGATATAAAATTTTATTAGCATTAACTGTTTAATGTATATCTTAATTACCCAACCATTTTCAATCTTATTTTTTTTAAATATAAATACACATCTAAATAAACGCATCATAAAAAATGTGAATAACCTTTGATATATTCTAACTATCCCAAACTTTTTTACTTCAAATTTTTTGATGTTTTTTAGACTAATGATTTACAATTAGTCATTAAATTGCTTCTATATTTCTTTTTTCATTTTTGAGTTAATATGTTTGATATTTTCATATTTTTGAATAATATATATTAAATAATATATTTTAATGTAACATTTCAACATATCCCTTTTTAAGCTATAATTTTGTTATTAGTACACATATTTATGTTTAACTAATATTGTGACTTATAATTTTTAATATTAAAATAATGTCATAATTTGAATGTTTTATGTTAATATAATATAGTTTATTGAAAATACACGATAAATGATAGTGGAATACGTACAATGTTAGCAAAATTATCACGTGTATGAAAATAATTACATGATTAAAAATAAGAAGGATAACTATACGAGAATATGTATGAATAAAATATGATATATTTTTACAAGTTATATATTTAACAATAAAATGTTGAACATATTGCTTTTAAAAAATTTATGTTATTTTAATCTTCTGTTTATATACTTCTTAAACAATACTAATAAGATTTTTTTCTTCTTAAAACTACTTAAATATAACATAATTTAATTTAATTAATAGGGTTGAGATCAGGTGAGGATGGAAAAAGAGGAGAGGAATGAGGACGATTGAGAGCCGTCAGATGGGAAGCAAACAGAGTGTCCATATCGCTTTTCGAAATTTCGGCAAAAAATCGGCACAACCGAATTATTCGCGAAAAAGACGGATTCACGTGCACGCGAAGTGCAGATTTGTGTGCATGCCCAATACAATGTTATGTGCATGCCAAATACACTATGGTGTGCACGTGAAGTTCATTTTTGTGTGCATGCATAAAACGTGTGTGTTCATATGAAATGAACAAAACGTGTGCACATGAAAACACGATTGTGTGCATGCGAAGTATACTACCGTTTGCATGCGAAGTATACTGCTGTGTGCATGTGAAAATGGTATGTTTGTTCATACGAAATGTACGTACTACGTGCTATGTGTGCATGTGAAACAACGTGGGTGTACATGTGTGCACATGAAAATAACATATGTGAGCATGCGAAAATGAATCAAAGCGCATACGAAATGACATGTGTGCATACGTATGAAAACCAACGAAAATAACCTACATGTGCATACGTAAAATGACATGTGTGTGCACATGAAAACAACGTGTGTGTGCATGTAAAACAACGTATGTGTGCCTACAGACTAAAATGCGTGTGCACGCGGGATGCATTTTTTTCGCGAGAAAATCGGCCATGCCGAATTGTATCCGAATTTTTTCCTTGGTTTATCTGGCACACTTTTTCTTGATCCGACGGTTTAGAAACGTCCTCACTCCTATCTCAAGTCCCCATCCTCACCTTATTTTTTTCCTAATTAATATATAATTATTGATAATTTTATAAATTTAAGTTTACCCGGATATTGTACTAGTATACGTGAATTGCGCGCTAGTAATTACGAATTTCGAGCTCTTAGCTGAAAAGATTACCGTGAGAGAATTAGGCTGATTCTCGCTCCATATCTGAGGGTCACCTTATTTTTCACTTATCAAAAAAAAAAAATATTGACCAAAAAAAACTTTATATCTTGTTTTCATGCCTAGTGATTATTCGTCTTCCGCTTTTCTGGCTGCTTTTCGGACGGCCCCAGCAATGTTTCATGGGCTTGGGCCTTGCACAATACGTATATCGCATGTAAATATGGTTTCCTTTGTTTGTTAGTATATATTTGGAAACACAATAAATAATTTAATTATAGTAAATAGATAGTGTATTCTTAATTCGGTCGAATACAGTATAGTTATATGAATAGTCGGCATTTCCAAATTAGGATAGAATATAATTTACTTGTTTGAATTGCAGCGTTTTTATTTAAAGAAACAATTAAAAAATAAGCGTACATAAATTGAATTTGAAGAAAAAGGGAAAAAAGAGAATATATAGGGAGAATCCAAAATGGGTTTAGAAAACCAAATGATCAGCCTTACAAATATTAGCGTTTTCCCAATTTTGGCTTTTGGATTCTTTTTTGACAAAGTTGCTATATATTCTCCGCCTACATTTATGCTTACTATATATTGATTATCTTTTCTTCGCATATTGCTTGATAAGATCTCTTAACATAAATAAATCTTCTTAAAACAGAGAGAAACGAAGAAAAGAAATCAAAAAAACTTTACCTGTAAACACCGACCCGTGTTTGTATATATATAAATTAGACTCTAAGAATTCCTGCGGGCTTATACGATACATTAGCTTTCTCCCTCTTTTTGTCTTGTTAAGAATTGTGAATCTGTTGGTGTTCGACTTCGAGTGAATTGCCCAACCAAGCGAGGGCAACCTTCTTACAGGGGATATCATCACTTTGTATTTCCGATTTTTTATTAAAAAGTTGACGAAGAATCATGGGGAGAGGGAAGATTGAGATAAAGAAGATAGAAAACGTCAATAGCAGACAAGTTACCTTCTCCAAGCGAAGAACGGGGTTGTTGAAGAAGGCCAAGGAACTCTCAATCTTGTGCGACGCCGATATTGCTGTTATAATCTATTCCAGTACGGGCAAGCTCTACGATTTCTCCAGTTGCAGGTTCGTTTTTTTTATTTGTCAAATTAGCTCCTATGTGATTCCATGGATACACAATATTTGCAATTCATGCAAAGATCGAATTTTTCTTCAATTTTCAAAATTGCCCAATGACGTATTCGAGCTAGATTAATGGAAAGTTCAATTAATTTTGCTACCTACAAATTCCTTACTTCGTTTTCGTTAATGGAGAACAACTCCACCTCACCTACCACGGCAGACACCAACGTCTTGAGGTTCTCCATGTGAAATTTTCTAGGGTTGTCAAAAGAAGAAGAAAAAAGCCTAAACGGTGAAATTTTACATGTTTTACAAAATTTTCATCGTCAGTTTTTTCATTGCCTTTTTCTCATGTTTGATTGATTTTTCATGATTTATTACTTTTACTAATTGGTTTTCTAACCTATGTCAATGAGTAAACGATCCATCTACCAAAAATAAGTTAACGATTCAAATTTAGTAACAAAGTAACTACATTCAATCTGTTTAGTAATTTATTATATTTTAGGAATCTTCTATATTTGATAGATATCAATCTTTTTTTTTTGAGAGGTGATAGATCTCAATCTACTAATCCAGGGAATAAATTGAATTTTGTTACCAAATTTAGATTCTTAACCTGTTAGAAAAATCCATTCACACATTATTGGATGCATAAAATTTGAACTTCTGTTAATAACTAAGTCCAATTAACCTTATCAGAATTTTTCTTTTGTTTTTGCACAAGGCCGGAAAATTAAGACTCACGACCACAGAGATTATTAGTAAATTAGTGAAATCCTGTCAGGCTAGATCATAACAATTTTCCGTTAAACTTATACTCTTTACATAAAATTACGCTAGCAAACTTTATGACTTTTTCTATCATTACACTTTGTAGCATGGACCAAATATTGTCAAGATACCAAAAGGCTCCCAATAGAATCGAACATCCAATGGTCGAGCATGTTGTAGAGGTTTGAACCATGATCGATCTACTCTTTTTGTATTGAAAAAAATATCATCAAACATGTATGTACATTATATATACTAAATTTATTATATATTTGGAAACAGACACAACACCAGCAGTTGGAGGTAAATGCTTTGAAGGAGGAGATTTTGAAGCTACACACCTTGTGCATGTAAGTAGAGCGATATATTTATAGATCTGCTATAGGTGAAACAATTTAATTTCTTGGAGGTGAAATGTGTACGTATATATATATGATTGAATTATGAATGCCTATGATGTCATAATTATAGGAGGATGCAAGGTAAGGGTTTGGAGGGTCTAGACTTGAATGAGTTGCAACAGCTTGAGCATCAGCTAAGTGAAGGAATCTTATCGGTCAAGGAAAAGAAGGTATGTATATATTTTGTTTTGATTTATTTCCTACTATATATATACACACATGGACACTAGTTAAGTATATATCACCTACCTAATAGCAAAACTGTTGTTGTTCTTTTGATTGTTATGGCGTTAAAGCAGGAGCACCAAGTAATGGAGCAGCTCGAGAAATACAGAAAAAAGGTGTCTTATATATAAATATGCCAACTCGGATCCCTATATACACATTCAACACTTTGAGCATACTTGTTGTCTCCCAAATTTGTTCTAGTGCTATGAACAACTCGTTTTCCTTATATATATCTGTCCAAAATTCTGCGTATCTGACTTCAATTTTGATGTTGATTATGATCGTCTTAGGAAGAGAAGTCATTGTTGGAGACTGAGGCCCTACGAAAAGAGGTAGCAATCTCTTAATTGTTTTGTATATATGTTTAATATCGATCAGCCTTGGTTTTATACGCACTATATATATGATGGAGAATGTTACAATTGTACGTACCGATCGAGTAATGGGATGTATATATGCAAATAATCTGGAAGGTGGAAGAGCTTCGACAAGGACAAAGATCATCACCATGCTGCGATGAGTCTCCTCCACTGAAGAGAAAGCGGCTGGGTGTAGCATCGGGCCATGACGAACAAGTCTGCAATGGCGTCGTCACTGACAAAAACGGAGACTCTTACGACGTTTCCTTGCGCTTGGGGTGTGTTTTACTTCTTCTACTCTTGACACTTTTAGTTTAAATCTCATATATTAACTAACATTTCATATATATACACTGTATGGGTAGAAATCATCGATCATCCCTCAACTTGATTAAAAACTATTCCCTAGCCTTGGAAAAAGTTATAAACAATTCCCTATCCTTTCGTTTACTTAGCTCCATTTTTTATATGGATTTATAGGTTATCGACTACAGTCGTGGAAGATTGTACTGACCAGAAGATAATGAAAATAGATAACGTCTCCGATGATTCAGCTAGTCAAATGGCATCTGGATGATTCTAGCTTACATCTCATGCATTTTCGTAAATTAATTTTTTTTTCCCCCACATTTTTTGTTAGATTTTATACCTGTTTTCCCTTTATAAAAGAAAGATTTTTCATTTTGATGTAAAGTTTTGGTAGATTTTGTACATTGGATTGCATGGACCTTAATCATTTTTTGTTACTCCAATGAATCAATTAGGTTTGTCCGTTTTATTTTCGTCTTAGTGTACTTTTTGACCATGCGTGCTTCTTATCTTATCTAGAGGTCGCATTTGGATCCTATTCTCCAGTTTGATTCGGTTTATCAGAAAGAATGATAAACCTACACTCAGAATAGAGTATCACTTCCTACACTTCATGTTAAAATTGTACCCTTGACAAAATATAAGAATCTAGCTAAAAAAACATTTACAGAGATATTTTTTCTTGGAAATTGATAACTTTTAAATATTTACTTATATAATTGTAAATAGTTATTTAATCTTATATTATTTATTTGTACCTACCAGTTTTCACTTCACTAACTAAGTTATATATGTTTTATTTTCAATTAGAAAACCAATTATATTATAATGAAATTATTTATTTCCAATCTAGTCAAAGGATTCATAGAGCCATTTGATCTTCCTTGTCCTTGGACTGGGGCGCTATCCCCTCGTCCTAAATTTTTTTCACCAAAAAAAATAATATTATATGAACTAATACTACAAAAGAAACAAAAACTAATTTTTAATAATGAAATCATTTTCCCAGCTAAAAAGTGGTTTAAATAATTTTTAAAATTATTTTTTTCAATATATAATCTATGAATTAGTAACTAAATTTTTAATTTTTTCACAACTATATTACCTTATGCAAAGAACGTAGTGTTGAAAATCACCATTAGTGAAAACATGGATTTAACTAATATAATTTTTGTAAAGAAAATTAATATGATAAATAAATACTCAGTAAAAATTATTATTTTGGTCAAGAGACTCAAGACTCAGTAAAAATTATAATGCACTGTTAGTAAAATAAAATAATGTGTGTAAGGGTTGACGATTCGATCAGTACCCACCCCGCCGTGCTGTCGCCGTCCACCAAATTGTTCAACCACCACCGCTTGCAATCCACATCCTCGTCAACGACTTGTCTTCATGAGTCCGCAGCCATGGCATTCGACCTCCACCAGCCCACCGAGAATGCCTTTTCGACCGTTACGCAGTTCAACGCCACGCTCCACTAGTCCACCACCTACGTCGTTCGACGACCTCCCTTCATCAGTCCACCGCCACAGCATTCAGACTCAACCACGCAAGTCACCCATTGTTCGTAATGGGTTGATTTGGTAGAAAGCCCCAAATTGAATTTCATAACCCTACAATTTTGGTTTTTAGATCTGACTCAAATCTTGATCATTTTGGAAAATTGAAACTTAAATATTGCTTTATATGGATCGGATTTGTATTTGTTCGGACCAAATCATGTGTTAGTGTTGGGTTTGGTGAGATTAATTCATTTGGGAATTGTGTTTGGTTGTGTTCTTGGTGTTGGGCAGCGGTTGCCGACGAGATCTAACGGGGTTGGTGGAGGTGATCGGAGAGATAACGATGTCGGCGGTCTGGGTTGGTAGAGGTGATCAGAGAGAGAGGATGGTGGTCGTCGGGGCACAACCTCCAGAAGCGGTGACAGTGGTGGTCTAGCCGTCTAGGGAATAGGTGGAGAAGTCTGATTAGAAGAAGATAATATAATTTTCCAGAAAATATTTATTCATTAATACTTTAAGAAAGATTCCCTTAATTTGTCAAATTTTTACTAGTGTAAGATTTTAAAATCCTATACTTAGTATAGCTGTACATTTTCCCGTTTATCAGGGATTCGGGCTATTTTGGGCTAGGATATTTTTTGAGTCAAACTTTTATGCGTGTCAGTTCAATTCGGTCTAAATTGGACTTGTGCCTATTTTAGTCTTGTTTGGATTTAAGGTAGCATAGACAATTTTAGAGGATTGACTTTGTCAGTCGACGATATCACCGCAATGTTGACTACCGGTCCAACGTGCTCTCCTAGGTCTCTATATGCCGCGACAACCTGCAAATCCCCAAGGACTTCTCATGGGAAAACACTTTACCCGAATGAGATGTCGGACGAATAAGGATCAACATATGGAAATTTATGTATCCTCAGTTTGTGTTGAGGACTTTGGTGGAGATTGTAAATCGACGAAGTGATAAACTCTTAAATTAACTACAAAACGTTTAATTCAAAGAAACACCATAATTGGAATTTTTTTATCAAAATGGACACTATTACAAAACTTATTCTGAAAATACGTTCGTTTGTAAACTTATTACGAGAATAGGCTGGATAGTACAAGTTTGGGGTAAGTCGCTGATTAGTACAGCGACTCACATGGAGAAATTCACTGTACCAATCAGCGACTTTCTCCGAACCACAATTTTTTTTTTTAAAAAAAAAAAAAGGTATAGTCGCTCTTCCTTGCAGTGACTTTTGTTTTTAAATATTTTTGCAGAGAGTACATCAACTACATCAGCCAATTTTGAACAGAAATTTAACAGCAAAAATTGAACAGAAATTGAAGAGAAATTGAACAGCAAGATCAGCGAATATTTCAGGGAACAGTCGAATATTTCAGGGAATATATACAGAGTAGATTAGACTGGGCGTGATGAAATGAATTCGGAGAGGAAAGTGAAGTCGTTGTTCTGTGCAGCGGGTTTCGGGACTAAAGTCGCTGGGCATGACATCGATTTTGCTTCGGGTAATCGTTGGGCCTGACAGCGATTCTTCTCCTTCCATTTAATTCGAACCGATTGCCTTTACTTGTTCTAATTTTCGAAGCAATCGTCCGACTGCATTTATATACTCATCGATCAGTCTTTCTTGTTTCAACTCTGCTCATTTCACCTCTGCTCAGTTAAACTCTCTTCCGTTGTACTGTTGTACTCCATTAACTCTCTTCTCAGTTAACCGCTCCTCTCTTGCTGCTCCATTAAACTCTTGTTCATCTTCCATCTCTTTTCCACTGCAAATTTTTGTCCTTGGAATCTTACATTAAGAGAACGAGCCACCTTCGGCGAACCTCAAAGAGCTACCACCGACGCCGACGATCCGACAAACAACCATCTCCGGCAAGCCTTAAGGAGCCAGAAGCGCCGACGTTGCCTCTCCTACACTGGTTAGTCTTCTCCTCCATTTTTTTTACCCATTTGGAGAATTAGTTGATATCAGTAATCATATATATATAAAGTTTCTTATTAACAATATATGGAATTTTGGTCTGATTTTAGTTATATCAGTAATTAGTTGATATCAGTTATCTTATTAACATTGTCTTTACCCTATTCTAGTTTGTTAATATCAGTAATAAGTAATCATATATATAGAGTAAAATAGTTAAGTTAATCTGAATTGTTTTTTTATATAGATTTTGCATTGAAGTATAATATTATTTTAAAATAGTTAAGTTAATCTGAATTGTTTTTTTAGTTATATCAGAATATAAGTAGGAATGTTCATCTAAGATAATTTTTATTTGATAGTTATATATGTCGTTTAGTGTATAATATTTTGTTCAAAAAGACTCGTCAAATTTGAGAATTTGTAGAAAAAAAATATGTACCGTGTTACTTGTTGTTTATATATAGTGATTTTGGGTGTTGGGTTGAAATGTTTATTTTTTATTATTTATTAATATGTATAGAATGGTTTAGGGTTGAGAAAGAATAATATGCTTTTGAGGTTTAAAGATTAAAAATAAATAGGAATTGTAGGCTTAATGTTGAAAATGAGGGTTGAGAAGACTTAATTTTATTGTTATTTATTTATATGTATTTTAGTCCATTTATAAATATATAGATGTGATATATGACTAAATACCCTTCATTATTTGTTTTCTCATATTTCTAAGCTAGTTATTATATAAATAGACATGGATGATGATGACAACTATCCTTGGGGGCACGAGGTAAGCTCGTTTACAAGATTACTCAGAAATGTTGAATATGATGAAGAGACCCATATGCCAAATTTTACTTCGTATGATGCCAGCGGATCTTATCTGGTTGGAGATCCAAATCCTATACAGTCAATGGGGGCCACGACAAGCCATCAAGAGGGAGGCGATGATGTAATAAATGATAATATTCACGTCGATGAGTTTGGTATCGATCATGAGGATGACATGGATCAGTCTTCGAAGGATGGTGATGTGAACGAAGTTGATGTAGCAGCGGCTCACATGGCTAGAGAGGCAGCAACTATCACCCCAAGTTGGAACATAACTGGAGAACCCGACCCGCAAATGATGGACTCATGGCAAACATGGAATGCAAGAAATCCATTCCCAGTCGAAGGTGAATTTGCTCCTGGTCAGCATTTCAATTCGCTTCAGGAGTTGAAAAGAAAAATCACAATTTATTCTGCATCGAAGGGAAAGGAGTATAAGGTGGAAAAAGCAAGAGATCGATGGTATACAGTTGTTTGCGTGGAGAAAGATCGAGGATGCACATGGAGATTATCAGCTCATAAGATTACCGAGCATCTTGACATGTGGGCAATAAGCACGTACAAAGGCCCCCACGTCCCTAGCTGTGTGAGAGATGTCATGCATATGGATAATCGTAACATCAATGAAAAGTTTATCTCTCAAGAAATTGTTTCTCTTATTCGTGTGGACAAAGCATTGAAACCTAGGGCCATCATGCAAGTAATACAAGATGTGTATAGTGTGAGGATTACATACAAAAGAGCATGGGGTGCAAAACAAAAAGCTATAGCTTCAATCTTTGGGGATTGGGATGAATCATATGCTCAGTTGCCTCGCTTAATGTCTGCGCTTGAACAATGCAACCCTGGTACCGTGGTTGAATGGTGTACGACGACAAGTGCTGATGGAAGTGAGCAGGTCTTCCAGCGTGTTTTTTGGTCGTTTGGGCCATGTATTGCAGGTTTTCAGCATTGTCGGCCTTTGATTACAATTGATGGCACTCACATGTATGGAAAGTATAAAGGAACTCTGCTAATAGCAATGGCTGTCGATGCAAATCAACAAATATTTCCCCTTGCTTTTGCCATTGTTGAGAGTGAAAATGGCTCGAGTTGGCCTTGGTTCATGGAGTTAATTGGTCGTTGTGTAACACAACGAACTGGTTTGTGCGTTATTTCAGATAGACATGCAGGTATCATGAAGGCCATGAGAGAACTCCCACGGTGGAAAGAGCCCAATGCATTTCACAGGTTGTGTGTCCGTCATGTAGTTTCAAACTTTAATTCTCGCTTCAAAGATAAACATTTGAAGAGATTAGTTGGTTCAACCGCGTATAAACATGAAGAGGCTCAGTTTGTGAGTGGGTTCGAGGCCATTGGAAAGAAAAACCCAAAGGCACGTGATTATATGGAACACATTGGAAATGATAAATGGTCTTTATCTCATGATGGCGGTTTTAGGTATGGAGTGATGACATCCAACATGTCTGAGTGTTTCAATGGAGTGATGAAGGGTGCCAGATCTCTACCTATCGCTGGTCTTGTGCAATCAACTTTCTACAAGTTGAACGCGTACTTTGTAGAACGTCGTGGTATGGCATACGCACGAAGTGTAGCAGGCCATCAATATTCTGAGAAAGTAGAGTTGAAGCTTGAAGAGAATTTGCAAATATCTCGTCGTGCGGAGGTGATCACGTTCAACGTATCAAGGCATGTCTATGAAGTGCACGTTCCACCAATTCAGGAATACGGCGGTCGCTTACAATATGTGGTAAATTTGAGTAAAGGGACATGCAATTGTCAGAGATGGAAGAATTTGAAGGTTCCTTGTCCTCACGTCTTAGCAGTGTGTCGGGCTAAAAGCTTCTCATATGATGCATACGTTGATCGTTTCTACACTACAAAGACACACTTGATGACATACCAGATGCCTTTTTATCCTGTCGGGGATAAGGTAGATTGGCCGGTTATTGAGGGACTTCCATTGAAACCAGATCCGACGATGCTCCGAGATGTTGGTAGACCCGGTAGACGACGAACAACTCGATACAGAAATGAGATGGACTTTAGTGTTCCAGGAAAAAATTGCTGTAGTGTATGCGGACAAGAGGGACACAATAAGAGATCTTGTGCATCACGACCTGGTACTTCTGGTCAATAGGATTAGTTTGCTTTTTTATCATGTTGGTTGTATTAATGTAGCATTTGTATTAATGTATGTGGACAAGATGTTGTTTAGCGTTGTTTATGTAATGTTTGTAGTGTATTGTTTGTATTAATTTATCATTTCTATTATATGTTGTTTAGCGTTGTTTATGTAATGAAAGTTGCATGATCATTATCGGTTTGATTTGTTATGTTATGACATTTTGTTGCACCTATAAATCTAAATTTATCTACTTGCAAAGCCAATACATTGACTAGTACATGGAGATTGTCCCGGGTCCATTGTCGTCTGATGTGCTCTCTAGACAACATGAGCACAGGTCCACTGATGTGTGGGCAACGGCAGATTATGTAAGTGTAAATTTGGTAAATATTAATTGATTGTGCATCTTGTTCACATATACTTATAAATTAAACTTGTAATGTGTTTATGTGCAGACAATGTTATCTCTAACACCCAGACAACACCTTCGGGGGTGGTTTCCGCCTCATGAGAGAGTGTTAGATTATGTTCGTCGTGCTGGGTTTTATTGTTTACATCGCCTTGGATCCATACATTTTACGATGGATATGGATCTTATTACAACACTGGTTGAGAGATGGAGACCTGAGACCCACACATTTCACTTGGCTGTGGGTGAGGCGACGATTACACTACAAGACGTTGCAGTGTTGTTGGGACTACGTGTGGATGGACCCGCAGTGACAGGCACTGCAGCTTATGATTGGCCAGACGTGGTCCAACTTCTCCTTGGTAAATATGATCCCAAAAAAATAAAAGGCTCATCTTTGAAAATCTCATGGATACGGGACAATTTTCGACACTTGCCGGAAGATGCAGATGAGGAAACAGTGCAATGTTATGCTAGGGCGTATATACTAATGATCATGGGCGGAGTGTTGTTCCCAGATGCTAGTGGTGGGGATTTACAGCTACTGTATTTGCCATTGTTGGCAGACTTGGAGGTTGCCGGAAATTACAGTTGGGGAGGTGCTACTTTGGCATATCTCTATCGGCAATTATGCAGAGCAGCAGGAAGAAACAAATTTGAAATTGGAGGATCCATAATCTTACTACAGGTATATAATGAAGTTTTGTACTAAGTTATGATTTTTAGATAGTCTACTCATTAATTTCATTCATGTAGTTATGGGCGTGGCAGCGAATCCCGATAGTAAGGCCAAGATGTACTTCTGTCCCGTCAAGCGAGACAGATCCGAAAAAGAAGAGGAAAAATGATAGGATGTTTGCTAAGACTAGTCGGCTGGCTGGTTCACAACTTCCTCCATTTGGTGATCAGTTTCAACCTGGTCAGGATTAACTAGCTTTGAGGTAACACCCTTTACCTTTATTTTTTGCTAATGTCCTAGAAGTTTCTTATTAATTTCCTTTCATTTTAGGTGGTTGGGGTGTTCATATTCATATGGGGATACACCTCATAGCCTAGCATACTATCGAGATGTATTGGATAGGCAACGGGGTGATCAGGTTAGAGCAATTGTTCTCATACGAAAGAATATATTAAAAAGCTGTAAATTATTTAATTTATTCTAATGTACTATATTTTCTCTAGTTTATATGGGTACCCTATGAGGATGATGTATTGGCAAGACTTTCTCACATTTGTTGCTCGGGATGTAATGTGTGGATGACCCAAGCCCCTTTGATCTGCTTTGACATAGTAGAGTGGCATCGACCCGAGCGTGTGATGCGACAATTTGGACATCCACAACATGTGCCTGGGGGTTGTGATAACTATCCACAATTGCACAGTGTGGACAGAAGAGGGAAGCCTCAACAAGATTGGGCCACATATCATTCAAAATTTATAGAAATATGGAACAGACGTGCAAACCTGATAGTTGTTTCTTCTATAAATGATCCCGACCTCTCAAGAGTTGAACAAGCATATATGTATTGGTATAAAACTATTACACGTCTATTCATCAGCCCTCACACTCGTACAACAGTAGGACAACACCAACCATTGGCTCCAGACTTGTACATGATGGTGAGTATGTCTACAATAGGTCATTTTAAACTACTTACTTTTCTTTGATACTAACACATTTAATTTAATTTGATTTTTTTCAGGGACAACATGTGTCTACTCAGGGGAATGATGTGCTTAATCAAATGTCTGTAGACCCCTCCTTCTTCTGGCACCAACAAGATACGAGTGGAGCATCATTCAGTTCGGGATTTCCGAGGTCATCTGCACACCCATCGTCATCTATGCCGCATTCGTATATGCCGCCACAACCGCCTATGTCCTCGCCGCTTCCACCCCGTATGCCTTCGTCGATGCCACCGCCTATGTTGTCAACACCATCGTTGACACATTTGTCCCCATATTCGTCGATGCCACCGCCTATGTTGTCAACACCATCATTTACACCTCCTCCCCCTTATTCAGGATTTCATGGGTTTGCTGGTTCTTCATTGAGTATGACACCACCATTTCCAGGGTTCGGCCCGAGCCTATTTACTTCGACCAACGCTCCAAATGTATTCATTTCTCCCACTAGGCCGACGTCTAGAGGTGTTATGCAAGAGCGTACTGGCTTTGACCCTTCTTTATCATGTGTGAGGGAGCCAAATGGAGATGATGAAGATGAGGAAGAGGAAGAGGAAGATGAAGAGGAGGAGGATGAGGAGTAGTAGATGAAAAGTGATGCAAAAATTTGAACTTTTGATATGGTATGTAGAACTTTGATATGGTATGTAGAATGTTAAAATTATGTATGCTACCTTTTATAATATGATTTGTATTATACAAGTTTTATTAATCGCATAACTTGTAATAACTTAACACAGTAACTCCAACATTTAAAAAAAAAATTATTATATAAGATACTATCGTAATAAAATACTATAAAATTCTAAAACCCTAATAATAAATGGCTATTAAATCATACTGTAAATTCTAATAATAAGTAATGAAATACTATAATATTTATATAAAACTTAATATTAAAAAATTATAAACATTTTCTAATAAAACGTATGTTCATTGCATAAGTTTTAACAATTTAATAAAATAATATTAACATTCATGTTCCTTGAATAGTCGCTGTGTGTACCAGCGACTATGCATACGTAAGTCGCTGTGTGTACCAGCGACTATGCATACGTAAGTCGTTGGCCTGTGCAGCGATTCACGTTTGTTTTTTTATAATACGTAAATCGCTGTGTGTACCAGCGACTATGAATACGTAAGTCGCTGGCCTATGCAGCGATTCACGTTTAATTTTTTTTTTCCAATTAACATTTCAGTGGGCAGAGAGCGATATATATATATATATATATATATATATATAATACGTAAGTCGCTGCACCATGCAGCGACTATACCTTTTTTTTTTAAAAAAATAATAATTTGTGGTTCGGAGAAAGTCGCTGAGTGGTACACTGGCTTTCTGCAGGTTAGTCGCTGTACTAACCAGCGACTTACCCCAAACCTGCAATATCCAGCCTATTTTCGTAATAAGTTTACAAACGAACGTATTTTAAGAATAAGTTTTGTAATAGTGCCCATTTTGGTAAAAAATTCCCATAATTGGGCATAATGTTTGGGGCCTGATTCTGTTTTTAAGCAAGGTAGTGGAACGCATCTACCGTTGATTGGACTTGAATAGAGGGGTGAGACGCGCTGGAAATGATTGGTCATGAGGGATAGGTCGACTGGAGCGCATCTCCTGTTGCTTGGACCAACAGAAAGGGCGAACGTGGCCAGTGGAGGCGGTTTGGTGATGACGGTTTTTCACTATATGACAATTCCACCCTCGCTTGGCGATATGCCGCTTAAATGGATCGCCCTCATTTGATTGGTATTTTGAGTATCCATTCCTAGCGTTGTTTCCCGGGTTGTGTCGGCAAAACAACGCCTCGTTGCAGGACGATGAGTGCTATTGGTAGTGTGGGGGGCATATTCCCCCGCGTAAGAAGGCATGCGTGTAGAAAACCCATGCGTGGAGCGTCGAGGTTACCAGAATTCCGTTATAGAGAGAGAGTGTGTGTCAGAAGAAAGGAAGTTTCTATACCAGTTGAGAAATTACTTCAATCCGCAATCGACACTTGACAGTACAAGAGTGGGTACCAATTCTTATAAATACCCCTGAAATCCTTGAGACCAGGAGAGTGGTGTTTTTTCGGGCAAGAAAGAGAGAGAGAGAGAGAAAAAAAAGAACCCGAAAGCTCCATAATCATTCTGAGCTTTGAGGGTCTGAGTTCATCAAGACTCAGAATCATTGAGTGAATCCTTCCATGTTTTCTCTCTTTTTGTCTCCCTTCTTCACCATTAAAACTCCTTGATCTGGTTACTGCCTTGGGCGTCGGAGGGTGTTCTCCCGGAGAAGCTCTCTCCGGGTTTTGCAGGTCAACTTCGAAGCTCAGCTAGAGGGAGGAGATCGACCTGGAGGATCCAGAAACTGACAAAGAAAGAAGCAGGAGTCAGAAGCAGGTTGCCAGACAGGGACTCTAGTATTCTCAGATGGCAGAGTATCACGATTAGAAGGTCGGCTTGAGGAGAAGATCAGATCCCGGAAAAACTCAGTTTAATCTTTTAGATTCCAAGCGAAGGTCACCAGAGGAAGTGGCGAGTGAGGATCTCCCCCGAATCAAACAAATCTCAAATACATCCAGGTTGGGGGAGTGTTGACCTCCAACTTCTTCACGAAGGGTTGAAACAGATTTCAACACTGGCTCCGACCGTGGGGAAATCCTCGCGCAGCTAGACTCGACGTAACAGAAACAACAACTATGAACAGAGATCCATCGGTGGCAACTGAAGGGGAAATGTCTTCACCACAAGGAATGCCCTATGATAGTACGCGAGAGGTGTTGATAAATGATGAAGAGTGGGAGTAATTCCGCATATTCCGAAAGTGGCAGGCCAATCGAGAGCTCCCCGCACCAGAAGCAGCGCCAACACAGCGTCAAACCATGCGATCTCACCCGAAACCATACGTCCCACTAGATCCTCGCGAGGAGTATGGGGAGCATTACTAGGGAGACCGGGCCTCCATTACTCACGACCACCCGCAATATTCACCCTGGAGAGAGATGCACAGGGGGCAACACCCAGAGTACGAGCCTCAGTATTACCCAAGATACGTAGCTCCGGAGGTGCCACTGGCATTATTCGGATCCACGGCGTTCGCGGACCACATTCTCCTAGCGTCCCCGCCCGCAGACTTTAAAATTTCCACGTTTAAGGAGTACGCCGGAGATGAAGACCCCAAGGGCCATCTGTCCAGGTATCAATATCTAATACTCGCGAGCAAATCAGTCGAAGCTACCATGTGCAAATGCTTCCCAAACACCTTGGCTGGGTCTGCCCTAACGTGGATGATAAGTTTGCCTGCGAAGAGCATAGGGGGGTTCCAGCCGCTCACAGACTCCTTCATGGCTCACTTTGGGTGCTCCTAGAAGAGGAAGCTCATCATACATGAGGTTTTGAATGTCAGACAACGCGAAGGAGAGTCACTCGCCTCCTTCGTCAAACGGTTCACAACAGAGGCAGTCCAGGCCCACGATTTTGACAAAAAAGTGGCACGCATGGCATTCATTCAAGGACTCCGAAACGGGCCATTCAAACTCAGCGTCTGCAAGAAGCCACCCGCCTCATACACCAAGCTACTAGAGAAGGCTAACCAACACATAGTGGCGGAAGAATTGGCACGCGGGAGTACAACGGTAGCTGCCCCCCCCCCCCCCCCCCCCGCAAGCGGTGGAAGAAGGAATGAGCCCGCTAAAAGAGACACTACTACGTGGGAACCGCGCCGACACCAGGTGAACGAGCAGAGAAAGGCCTCCGAAAAAGCCTTGATCGCTGCAGAGATGAACAGTAGGGAACAAACTGTTGCCTACTCGCAGAGGCCGCTCCCTTCACAAACCAATAGACCACCGCCACCTCCCACCCGACCAGGAAGGAAATTCTGCGTTTATCATCAGTCGACTGCGCATGATGAGCGGGAATGCCAGAGGCACGGACCCTCGCGAGGGAGGGTAATGTCAAGGATGGGGCCAGCGCCACCTAGGCAAACACCGAGACGACCCACACCCTACCCGCCAATCGAACAGAACTTTCCCAGGCCAGATGGGCAAGTGGGGACCATTTCAGGAGGGCATGAGCCAAAAGGCTCCAGTAAGAGGGAAACGAGGAGGATAGCCAATGCTCCCCCACCGGTCGGAAAACCTGTCATGAGCATCTCGAATTCCTCACGACAAGACCACAAGATGACATTTAGTTCATAAGACATCGCCGAAACCTGCATCCCCAGCACTGACCCTCTAGTGCTCCACGTACAAATGGGTACAAAAATAGTAAAATGAGTGATGGTGGACACAGGAAGCTCAGCTGACATCTTGCATTGGGAAGCATTTCAGAAGATGGGCCTAGACCCTGCGAGCCTAGCACCCACAGATTGCACCCTAGTCGGCTTCGCCGGAGAGCGGGTCAAGCCCATTGGGGTAATAACCCTCGATTTAATCCTAGGAGAAGAAGGAGGCCCGCGTAGATGCAAAAAAGTGGAGTTCCTAGTGCTCCAATCACCTTCCGCGTACAATGCCATCCTGGAAAGGATCTCTCTTTGTAAGTTTCAGGCCGTAGTCTCCATCTATCACTTTGCTCTAAAGTTTCTTACGCAAGTGGGAGTAGACATCGCCAAGGGACATCACACGAAGAGCCGTACTTGCTATCTGGCAGCACTCAGCAACAAATGTCTGCCAGTACTGGGCCTGAGAAATGAGCTTGATCAGCCTGAGTCATCAAAGCAGGGGGAAGAGGCGGAATTGGAAGTCAGGTATAGAATGTAAGCCACAGTGTCGGAAGGAGAGAAACTGTCTATCTCACCATTTGCCCGTGAAGAGGAAAAGTTGTACATAGGGCAGGCCCTGGGTGTAAGCACGCAAGACGGAATTAGGGAGTTGTTGGGGAGTTCGCGAGATGTATTCGCGTGGACTCCTAAAGACTTGAAAGGAATCCCGATGACCCTTATGACTCATTCGCTCAACACAAGCCTAGCGGTCAATCCGAAAAGGCAGAAAAAGAGGAAACAAGCTGGGGACAGAGCCCAATGAGCTAGGGAAGAAGTCGAGAAATTGCTAAAAGCTGGGTTTATCCGTGAAATCCAGTATCCACAGTGGCTCGCGAATGTGGTAATGGTCAAGAAGGCTAATGGGAAATGGCAGATGTGCGTAGACTTTACCGATCTAAACAAAGCCTGCTCAAAAGACAGCTATCCCTTACCATTAATCGATCAGCTTGTAGATTCAACAGCGGGGCATGAGGCTTTGAGCTTTCTTGATGCGTACTCCGGGTACAACCAAGTCAGGATAAATCCAGCAGACGAAGAAAAAACTGCCTTCATCACGGAACGCGGGACCTTCTGCTACACAGTCATGCCCTTTGGGCTCAAAAATGCTGGGGCTACCTTCCAAAGGCTAGTGGATCTAATATGCCGAGGCCAGATCGGTTCCTCCGTGGAAGCCTACGTGGACGACATTGTGGTAAAAAGCAAGCAAGAAGCAAATCACGTAGAAGACCTCCGCGAGGTGTTTGCCACGTTACGAAGACATGGGATGAGCCTCAACCCGGAGAAATGCATTTTCGGGGTCAAGGCAGGGAAGTTCTTGGGATTTCTCATTAGCTCAAGGGGGATAGACGTAAATCCCGAAAAGGTTAAAGCCGTGTTGCAAATGACCCCGCCACGAAGCGTCAAGGAAGTTCAAAGATTTGTGGGATCCATCAACTATCTAGGGCATTTTGTAACACCCCCAAATATATAACTTTGAAAGTATTACCGCCAGTGACCTCAGATTCCACATCTGAAGCCACCCAAGGCTTAACCAATTTATACAAATCATAAAACAACATTTAATACGAAATATCATAACATTTGATTAAATCAAAGTCTCGGAATTACATCCACAATTCCAAATACAACCAAAATACATAATATGTTTCAATACAGCGGAAGTCTTTTTAAATAAATAACAAAAATGTCTTGATCGGAGCGATCACCCGCCTAGGATCTCAACCTTGATAAAACTCTTAAAAACTCCATCTGCCTTCATCGTCGTTTCTAGCCTTCACGTAAGGAGAGTTTACATGATGTGCCGTATGAGACAAATGACACCAGCCAACCATGCAAGGAATAAAACCCGGTTGGTTAGTCTAATGAAAGACTATGCAAGGGTAAAATAGAAAGGTTCTAAGGTAGGCGTATTAGGTTAGACCCATCGCTTCTCGAATGAAAGCCGATGATGATAGTAAACCTCAATACCTCTACAGAATGATTCAACGAAGAATGATCAAGAGAAGACTCCTAAAGATCGAGTCTGAAGGAAACATATGAAGAGAAGACTCCAAGAGATTGAGTCTTATCGGAAAGTATGACAAGTGTTCGGGAACATTAAAGTTTCACACAAGCGTTTAAAAAGACTTTCCCATTTGGGTCCACGACCAACCTCACCGCGTAATGCGAATTCAGATTTGGAAGGAGGACTTACTTTAGTCGAAGTCAGACGAGTTTCCAAGTTGTACTTCTCGCCCAAGGTTCATTAATTATGTGCATAGCGGCACTTATCTTATTTTAGTGACAAAGTGTACATTCATGTTATAAGCTTTTATATATCATCTCATCGCGAGAGATATTGAAGGGAATAAATCTCGAGAATCAGCACCAGTTGTGTGCACTTACCCTGAGTAAGGGCAAGGTCATGACCATAGAAAGTACTAGGGAAAAATCCTCCTAGCACCAGTTATAAAGAAACAACTAGACCTCGCAAGGTACATAGCGTTTCTACGAATACTCATTCTAACTAAACAGTTAAAACCACATAATAATCCACATCAATGCCATCATGGCAACAGTATATATATATATCTATAATAGCGTTGTTCTAGCAATATATACAACCTATTATAAATATCTCTTTTAATCGTATCAAATACGTTTATCAAAACTATTCCCAACGAAAACAATATTCATCCCATTTAATTAACAATGGATAATTAATAGAAATATGGAATGATAAGCAAGAGCGAACCGCCACTTGCCTTAGATTAGACGAACGATTGACGAAGACGGGTTTCTGGGTCCGGAACGGGAATAGAACTCGAATTACAGATTCCTACGGAATGACCCATAACGAAACCCTAGGTTAGATTCGACATTTAAAATGATACGAATCGAAGAAGGAATGAACCAAATCGAAGGAACGAAGGCCCCGACCGAGACCGACAAGCCCAAAGCCACGATTGCGATTGCCCAGGCAATCCGCGGTCGCGGTGGGCACTGTTGGGCCTGGATTCTCCAGAGAAGACAGATCGAGAGGACCGAGCCCAAGCCCACTGCAAATCGGGAGAATGGCAGACGAGTTCAGAAGAGTCGACAAGGCTTCTCTAGTCGAGCGACACTCGACAAAACCTCTCCAGTCAAGAGTCATCCGACAAGATCGCGGAGATCTCGCCACACATTTAATGCTCAGATCATGCAACATCTGCAATGTTCAAACACCTTAATTGCCGGTAATTCAACGGCGAAATCGTTGCCATTACACTCGGTATTGAAGATAAAAACATAAAAACGGTGCAACGGCCACAGGAGTAAAAGGACTTACCATATTTGGAACGACGAAGAAGATAAGATCAGGGAACTCACAACTACGCAAAACACACGCATTCTCACTTAGCAAACTCACCAGAATAGCACTCTCGCTCTCCATCTAGCTCTCTAAACGGCTGCCTACGCCTGACCCCTGCCGGTCGCCACTCACAAGTCATCAGTCGAGTCCCACTCGATCTCTGATTTTATTACGATAAGTTGTATTGCGATCTAATCCGATTCACACGATATCTAATAAAATCATCTTGCTGTTATATATTTATTTCTTGTTTACCTATTATTTACTTGGTTTGAATTATTTCCCATCGTCCGATCGACTAGTTACCCCGTCTAAGGCGATTTAGGTCGTCCGATCTTTTCGCCCCAAAACAATTTGGCGCCCACCGTGTGGCAACTTGCCGATCACCTTTCCGGAATCTTCCAACCATGGCTATTGATCCCCCTATTGATAACCAAGAACCACGTCTCGAAGACGAAACCCAAACCACAGAAAACCCAATCGAAAATCCTACTCCAACCCAGTTCCAAGAACTCTCTCAAAAAATGGCCGCTCTTTAAGAGGAACTAGCCCAGCAACGTCAGAAAACCGAAGCCCTAGCCGCTTTGTCAACCCAATCTGAAGCCGAGATCGCGCAACTAACCCGTGAGAACGAGTCTCTTAAGTCGCAGGTACAATCAGTGGCCTCAGGATCTCGGAACGCGCCCATCCACGGCGGCGCCCGAACGCGCCTCGACATGGACAATATCGAGCCAATGCCTCCCAGCATACGACGTCCCGGACACACTGAGGGTACGTCTCGAACTCCTTTCGCTAGTCCATTCTCGACTAACCATGTCATCTTTCCTACACCGATCGGGTCTGTTGCGGCCCGAATCGACGAAACACAGGTTGCCAATCCGCCAGATGTCATGGCCCTTTTTCAGCAAACGCTCGACCGACACATGAAGGCAATCGACGATCATTTCAATAGGCTCACAGGAGTCCCGCAACCGATCGAGAGAGAAGCGTCTGGCGGATTCAAAGAATCCCCGTTCGTCGAAGAAATCGCAAGGGTCGAGATCCCCAAGAAGTTCCATCTCCCCAACATGGCGACATTCGACGGCACCACCGATCCAGATGACCATATCTCTCTCTATAAACAAAAACTAATGGCTGCATCTGTTTCAAGGGAGAGTCGCGAGGCTGTCATGTGCAAAAGCTTTGGCACGACCCTCGCGGGCCCCGCACTAACTTGGTTTATGCGTTTGCCTCAGGGAACGATCATATCATTTGCGGATCTGGTCAACTCTTTTAAGAGCCAGTTCGCCAACAGTCGGAAGCATGAGAAACAATCGAGTGACCTCTACCGAGTCACACAAAGGTACAATGAACCTCTCCGAAATTATCTTAACAGGTACAACAAAGAGAAAGTGGGAATCCCCCACTGTGACGTCACAACATCTATCGAAGCATTCCGACAAGGCCTGGTCAAAGACAACAATCTCTACGACGAGATTACCAAGTATCCTTGCAAAAGTTTCAAAGATGTTCAGGCCAAAACTATGGCCGAGGTAAGGCTGGAAGAGGACCGTGAGTCGCGTAAAGCCTCGCGCGGACCCGATCCATCCGATCGCAAACATTCCTCCGACAATCATCGGGACAGACGTCCACATCCCTATTCTCGTAATCGAAACGAAGCAAATCAGGTAAATTCTTTCCAAGACAGGTCACAAGAATGGAGAGACGGTTCTGTGTTGCCTCCTAGGGTCCAGTCTTATAACTTCAACGTTTCCATATCGGAGCTCGTCAAGAGTTTCAACAAGTATGGAAAAGACGTAAGATGGCCCCGAAAGAGCGACCGACCGGACGTCAAGAAGGACATGAGTCGATGGTGCGAATTCCACGGCGACCATGGTCATTCGACCGACGAGTGTATCGCCCTACGAAAGGAGGTCGCTAGGCTGCTATCACAGGGGCTGTTACGCGACGTCATCTCGGAACGGGCAAAAGCCACCATGGAACGCCGAGATCAGGTAAAACAGATCAAACCCCCATCTCCTATCCATACGAAAGTTGTCAATACCATTTCAGGTGGATCCGACATATGCGGGAACACGTACTCTGCGGCTAAGCGACACGCCAAGGAAAGCAAAGGCGACAAGCCCGAAGCATCGGAATTCAAACCAAGGAGGGCATCTAACCTTCCGACGGTCACATTCGACGAATCCGACTCCGACGGGTCGGATAGTCACCATGACGGTCTGGTAATCTCTTTGTCCATTGGTAATTGCTTAATCCGGAGAGTACTAATCGATACAGGAAGTTCGACAAACCTCTCGACCCTCGACGCTCTCAAAGAAATGGGTCTCACTGAGAACGACCTAATCAAGAAATTGACCCCACTGGTCGGGTTCAGCGGTGAGGTTAAGCACACGACTGGCGAAATCATTCTGACCACATACGCTGGAGGAATCAACCGACAGGTTAAATTCTTAGTTCTAGACTGTCCGTCTCCCTACAATTGTATTCTTGGCAGGCCATGGATACACGCTATGAAGGCAGTACCTTCAACATATCATCAAGTCATCAAATTCCCCACCGAGTGGGGAGTCCAAGAAATCAAAGGAGATCAAAGGACCGCAAAGGAATGCTATGTCGCTTCCATGAAGAACGCGGTCGAATACAAGATCGCATAGCAACCACAGATTGGCGAAGGACCTAGTTGATACGTTGAACCAGAAATGGAGAAACTCGACGAGATCGCACTAGACCCTTCAAAGCCAAACCAAACGGTAAGGGTCGGGTCGGACCTGGACGACTCGACCAGACAACAGCTTCTCGACTTTCTCAGGACCAATGCCGACTGTTTCGCATGGTCACATGAGGATATGGTCGGGATATCTCCCAACGTTATTACTCATAAATTAAATGTGGATCCATCTCATCCCCCTGTCAAGCAAAAACGCAGGAAATTCGCCCCCGAGCGGAACAAAATAATCGACAACGAAGTCAAAAGCTTATTGGAAACCGGAAAAATCAGGGAAGTCCACTACCCTGAATGACTGGCCAACGTGGTCGTGGTCCAGAAGAAGAACGACAAATGGAGAGTCTGCATCGACTTCACAGACCTCAACAAGGCTTGTCCCAAAGATTCATTTCCTCTACCTCACATCGACGCTATGGTCGACGCCACAGCAGGGCACGAAATGCTCACCTTCATGGATGCCTTCAGTGGCTACAATCAAATCCTTATGGATCCCGACGATCAAGAAAAAACAGCGTTCATCACCAGTCAAGGTATCTATTGCTACAAAGTAATGCCCTTTGGTCTGAAAAATGCAGGGGCTACATACCAACGATTGGTCAACAAAATGTTCAAAGACCAAATCGGAGACACAATGGAAGTCTATATCGACAACATGTTGGTCAAGTCCAAAAAGAAAGAAGATCACATCGACCACCTACGCGACAGCTTTGAGGTACTCAAAAGGTACAATATGAAACTAAACCCTACTAAGTGCTCCTTCGGAGTGTCGTCAGGGAAGTTCTTAGGATATATGGTGACACAAAGAGGAATAGAGGCCAGCCCGAAATAGATCAAGGCTCTCATCAACCTCCGATCCCCCCGATGCATCAAAGCCGTACAGAAGCTCACAGGTCGGATAACAGCTCTGAACAGGTTCATCTCCAAATCATCCGACAAGTGCAAACCATTCCACGACGCACTCAAGAAAAATAAGTCCTTTCAATGGACGGAGGAACATGAAGCAGCATTTCAGAACCTCAAGGACTATCTAGCCAGTCCTATATTACTAACCAAACCTAAAGGCGACGAGCCCTTATTTCTTTATCTTGCAGTGTCGAAATCGGCCGTAAGCGGTGTACTGGTCAGAGAAGAAGATGGCAAACAGTCGCCAATATACTATGTCAGTCAGACGCTATTATCAGCCGAAACGAGGTATTCGTCACTTGAAAAACTCGTATTATCATTAGTAATGGCTTCGAACAAGCTCAAACCATACTTTGAATCCCATACTATCACTGTGCGCACTAATCATCCCATGAGGGCTATCATGAGGAAACCCGAGTTCACAGAAAGAATGACAAAATGGGCCATACACCTCAGTGGTTACGACATCAAGTACGAGCCGAGGACAGCGATCAAGTCGCAAGCATTAGCCGACTTTGTGGCCGATTTCAGTCCGACCCTAGAGCAAGAAGCCGCAAAAGAAGCAAATCAACTACTCGCGACAGACGAGACATGTACATGGGAGCTCCATACAAATGGGGCATCGAACGCCAGAGGATCGGGGCTTGGGGTCGTACTGAAATCGCCACAGGGGGACAAGATAGTCCAGGCTGTTAGATGTGAGTGGGATGCGACTAACAACGAGGTTGAGTACGAAGCACTCATATTCGGACTCTCTTGGCTCGCGATCTGGGAGTCCAAGAGATCAAAGTCGTTTGCGACTCCTTACTGTAAACCAAATACAGGGATCGTACAATGCCAAAGACACCAGAATGATAGCCTACCTGGAGGTAGCCAAGAAACTGATCGGACAATTCCAAACATTCAACATCCGACATGTGCCCAGGGATCTTAACTCCCAAGCCGACGCGCTCGCCAATCTGGGATCCGTCCTAGACCCAAAAGAATTTCCACACATATCATTGGCCCACGTTATGACGCCGGCCGTCCCAAAGACATACGTCGAGTTGACAACACCACTTCAAGAACTCGTCGCCATGGAGATAGGCGATCAACCAGAAGAAGACATCGTCGACACCAATGACGACTGGATGCTACCTTACATCAAGTGGCTAAAAGATGGTATTTTACCAGACGACAAGACAGAAGCAAAAAAGCTTAAGACTCCAGAAGTCGGACGTATCTTACAATCATTACACGAAGGAGAGTGTGGCAACCACACCGGCGGACGAAGCCTCTCGGGAAAGGCCCTACGAAACGGGTACTATTGGCCAACGATGAACAAAGACGCCATGGAATACACCAATAGGTGCGACGCCTGTCAGCGGCATGCACCCGTACGTCATCAACCATCGGAGCTCCTCCATCCGACCCTAGCTCCATGGCCCTTTATGAGATGGGGAATGGACATCGTCGGAAAGCTCCCTCCCGCGTCGGGTCAAAGAGTCTTCTTCCTCGCTATGACAGACTACTTCTCTAAATGGATCGAAGCCGAAGCCTACAGAGAGGTAAAATATCAACACGTCATTTCATTCATAAAACGCAACATCTTGTGCAGATTTGGCGTCCCATCCCAAATCGTGTGCGACAACGGCTCCCAATTCATCAGTCATACGACTCGAACCTTTTGCGACCAATGGAACATCAAATTGGTTACATCTATACCTCGGTATCCGCAATCCAATGGACAGGCCGAATCCAGCAACAAGATCATTATCAACAACCTCAAGAAACGCCTCACAGGGGCTAAAGGCAAATGGGCAGACGAGCTCCCACTCATTCTCTGGTCCGACAGGACCACTCCAAAGAATGCGACTGGGCAATCGCCTTTCTCTCTCGTCTATGGGAGCGAAGCAGTCATCCCGGTTGAGCTACTGGTTCCGACCGCTCGCTGCAACCTCCAAACAAACGAACAAAACGACATCGAACTAGCACATAATCTCGACACTGTGGACGAAATCAGGGAGAAAGCTCGAATCAGAATGGTCAAGTTCCAACAACAAGTCGTGAGGAGCTACAACAAGAACGTCCGGATCAACGCATTCAAGGTCGGAGACTGGGTCCTAAGGAAGACATTCCAGAACACCAAGAACCCATCCGACGGAAAGCTAGCACCACAATGGAAAGGACCTTACTTGATCACCAAAGTGGTTGGACAAGGAGCATATCAACTAGAAGACAAAGACGGACAACCAATCCCGAGGAGTTGGAACGCATCACATCTTAAGCTCTACCATTTCTGAACCAATAAGGTAAAAACATCACACAAAACTCTATGCATCGCATACATATCGCATGTTATCGCATGTACATTGCCACATGTCGCATACATATCGCATGTTATCGCATGTACATTGCCACCTGTCGCATACATATCGCATGTTATCGCATGTACATTGCCACCTGTCGCATACATATCGCATGTTATCGCATGTACTTTGCCATCTATCGCATATGTATCGCATGTTATCGCATATACATTGCCACTTTCCTTTATATATCATCGCCTTGACACCAAGCGAGGACTTCCTCCTTACAAAAATACAAATGCAGAACAACATTTACATTGGACCCAGTCATCCGCAAATGGATCCTGTCATCCGCATATAGCGCTTACATTACACGATCGATCGGATTACGGGGAGATGACAACACAGGCACGTCGGCACACCGCCTGCCTTATACAAAACATAAGGTACAACACCTTATTACACTCACGCAATTAAACATAAGGAACAAACACCTTATTATATATTGCTTACCTCCCCGGCATAACGTCATGACTAACACATACACAAACACATCGCAGGCCTGCTCTACATACATACATACGGTGAAACCCCACTCGACGGAGCACACGAGCGAAACCGACATACACGACATACTAAACGTCGTCGACAACTTGCTATCTATCGCAAACATGTACGAAACACGCTAGTATACAATTCTACGTGTAAAAACACATTTTTGCATCGAAATAAGAAGCATTTTCTATAAATACGCGACCCACGATGGTGGATGGGTCGCCAAACCATAATTGTCTGCCTATACATCTGTAGGACTTCATCAAACAGAAACATCTTGCGACCCGCGATGGTGGACGGGTCGCCAAAACATACAGACACCAAATGTTTAAAAACCCAACACAAAGGGGACAAATAAGTCAAGCATCAGACACACCAACATTATCTTCGACGGGGGCTGGCTCCAATGGGGCTGTCTTGTCGGCCGGCTTGGCATCGTCAGAATGAGCTTCGTCCTCATCGACACCTTCATCCACCGCCTCCTCTCCGACGCCGGCTAAGCAGAACAACTCTTGACCAGGGTCGCCTTTTGGGAACATGGAGTCCAAAGTCTCCCTCTCCGCCTTCAGGTCCCAGAGCTCATGCTTGCCCTCATTGAATTCTTCAATCATCTCAATGCGCGACTTCACAGCATAGAAGACCCCCACATCGCCAGCAATCTGACCGTCGGCAATCCTAGCTCGCTTCACTTCCTCCTCAATGCTTGCCCTGCACTCCTCAAACTCCCTCTGACATGCAGACAGCTCCCCTTGGCAGCTCTTCAGCTCCCTGGTGAGACGACGCTCTGTCTCTCGACAGCGACTCTCAGCTCCTTCCAGCTTGGTCCTTAAAGAGGCGAGGTCGGACTCTGACCTAGCAGCCCTGTCCTCGGCCTTAGCAAGCATTGCTTGGACACCGGAATAAGCTCCCAAGAAATACTGAAAAGCCTGACAAAAAGGCATACGACAATGCAAATACACAACTCAGAAAGCGAAGTCGAAACAAAAGAAATACAAAAACGCACAAGACAAGGGCCAACGTACCCTTCACGCGGATCTGCCTACTTCGCCAATGCAGTCCAGGGGAGAAACATCCTTAACCTCCGACTTCAAAGTCGGATCTTGAGCACGGAAGAGATCAACAATCGACGGCCCAGCGACACCAATCTTGTCAACCCCCTCGGCAGTCACGCCTTTCTTCTTAGGGATGTCCTCCACCTTAGCATTGTCGGAACGAGCGCTCATTTTTCTCTTAGAGCCAGCTTTCGTCGCAGTCGATAGGTCAGTTAGGACCGGCTTACTCGACGCCGCCTTAGCTGCAGCTTTCCTTTGCTCGATCAAACCTTTTCTAGACGCCACTCTCAGTCGAGCACTCGACCGACCACCAGGGGAACCTGACACGACAGAGCATCAAAAAGGGAGAAATCCTAAAATACACGACAAAGCGAAAAACAACAAAAAGATTCCTAAAGCCGAAAGTCTACCTTTCGCACGGGATGAAGAAACATTCGACATATCTTCCTGTGGGGGAGGAGTTGGCGCCAACAAATTGACGTTGATGAATTTCCTCTCAGACGCGGGAACTTCAAGCACAATCTTTGACAAAGCCTCCGATCGGCTGCTAACTTCCAATTCTTCTGGTTCAGGGACTACAAAAAGGGAAAGTTAAAAACAGAGTGTTAAAAACGCATAAACGCGTGAAAGAGAAAACAAAGTACATACTGTCGATCTGCCACTCCGACAACAGAAAAGGACATTCTCCTTCCTTCTCCAGAGAAGATTGTTTGACAAAAAAGTATTTCGACCCCCATCCACGGTCGTTCACATCGGGAGTTTGCACCAAAGGCTTCCGACCTCGTCGGGCACGCAGTTGCACACGGGAAGAACTCTTCGACCCGATGAAGTAATTATACCACAAGGCGTCGAAATCAAAACCAGCACCAGTTTGCTCATTCACTAAGTCTAAAACCCTAAGGACTCTCCAAGCTTGAGGCATCACTTGACACGGCGCTAACGCCAAGGTAGCTAAAAAATCTCTAACAAGAGGAAAGAATGGAAACTTATGCCCTATCCTAAACGGGTACACATAGAAGCAAATCCACCCTTCGTAGTGCGCGTCGGCCCTCTCGTCCGGCTCAGGCAACGTAGCAATCGTCTCCGGAGGAAAACCCCCGACTTCGAGGACTTGGACCAGCTCTGCCTCCGACAAATTGCTAACCAGCGCGCCCGACTCCGTTAGGAGGAAATGAGGAGAAGTATCGCCCTCTCCGGCATCGGAAAAAGTCTTCGATGACTCAGAAGCCTCGAGAGAGACCATGTCGAGAATAGAGAGGGGAGGAAATCGGAGAGCTATGGCTAAGAAAATCAGAAAGCAAATGGCAAGAGAGACCGAAAGGCTTACCAGAAACTTGCAAAGGAAGGAGATGAAGACTAATCGCTCCCCCTGCTCATAATTTATGGAAGGAAATCATGATCTGCAGAAGATGTCGCATCGTTCCCTAATCGCGCGCCATGTCGACATGTGCAACCGCGCCAAAAAGGACGGTGAAGATCGTGTCCAAGGAAGTTGCCATGGATCCCGGTCTACTTGCCTAAACCGTAAGCCCATAGCAACTTGGGGCTATTGTTGGGCCTGGATTCTCCAGAGAAGACAGATCGAGAGGACCGAGCCCAAGCCCACTGCAAATCGGGAGAATGGCAGACGAGTTCAGAAGAGTCGACAAGGCTTCTCTGGTCGAGTGACACCCGACAAAACCTCTCCAGTCAAGAGTCATCCGACAAGATTGCGGAGATCTCGCCACGCATTTAATGCTCAGATCATGCAACATCTGCAACGTTCAAACACCTTAATTGCCAGTAATTCAACGGCGAAATCCTTGCCATTACACTCGGTATTGAAGATAAAAACATAAAAACGGTGCAACGGCCACAGGAGTAAAGGGACTTACCATATTTGGAATGACGAAGAAGATAAGATCAGGGAACTCACAACTACGCAAAACACACGCATTCTCACTTAGCAAACTCACCAGAATAGCACTCTCGCTCTCCATCTAGCTCTCCAAGTGACTGCCTATGCCTGACCCCTGCCGGTCGCCACTCATAAGTCATCGGTCGAGTCCCACTCGATCTCTGATTTTATTACGATAAGTTGTATTGCGATCTAATCCGATTCACACGATATCTAATAAAATCATCTTGCTGTTATATATTTATTTCTTGTTTACCTATTATTTACTTGGTCTGAATTATTTCCCATCGTCCGATCGACTAGTTACCCCATCTAAGGCAATTTAGGTCGTCCGATCTTTTCGCCCCAAAACAGGCACTGCCACGGTCGTCGAGGGTGAGTGTCCGCGAGCACAGATGATAGCGGCCGCGAACGCGGTCGCCTATGTCACAGCCGTGGTCGCGGCAGTTCATGTCCGCGGTCGTGGACATGAACTCCGGCGACTCGAAATGGGAGAAATCTCATCGGGGGCGACGCGACGGGGCTCGATTCGGATGGGGCTCGACTCTTGGGCACCTTGCACCTCCAATGCACCACCTTGAGAGCACCACCACCTCCAACAAGAGCTCTGGCAACAGCTTGAAGATTCCGGCGAGAGCTTCAACTTTCGGCGAGCAAGAAAACGAGAGAGGAAGAGTGTGATTTCAGATTGGAGTGCCCTTCAACCTCCAGATCGAGCTCCTTTTATAGGCGAAAGGAAGATCTCTCCCAGCCCAGATCAACGGCGAGCCATAAGATCAACGGTGGCGCGAACGGCGAGGAGTCAGACGATGCGACGTTGGCGTGTTGGAGTTTTCCGCGGTCGCGGAAAATTCCTGTGCCCAGCCCTTCTGAAACCCACATTTCCGCGGTCGCGGAAATGCCTTTTCCGCGTTTGTTTTCCCGGGGAAAGGTTTGGCGTGAGTTTTAAACGCCGGATTAAATATATTTGTACCCAAACAAATATTCTAAGCCCCAAAAAATACGTCGAATGTATTTTATATCACTCAGGGGATTTTACAGAGATAAATCTCGATACATAAATCCGAACCTCTCCAAAAACGATACGATCACATAACGAGTGTTGAGTAAATTACCCAAATACCCTTACTAAAAATGAGAGGTATTATATCACCTCCCCCTTAGAAGAAGTTTCGACCCCGAAACTTGGCCGAATAAACCAAAAAAAATGAGGCGTTACAACACTACCCCCTTAAAAAGGTTTCGACCCCGAAACTAGGCCGAAAACAGCTCGGGAAAATGGCTAAGCATATCCTTTTCAGTCTCTCAGGTTTCCCAAGTAACCTCTTCAGATCCAGCCTTGGACCAAAGGATCCGTACTAATGGTACTACCTTGTTCCGTAATTGCTTCTCGCGACGCTCGAGAATACGCACCGGTATCTCCTCGTAGGTACCATTTGCCTGAATCTCGATGTCTTCATAACTCAGCACATGAGACTCATCTGACACGTACTTTCTCAACAAGGATACGTGGAACACGTTATGCACCGGATGTGCCAATGGCGACAATGCCAAACGATACGCTAGAGACCCCACCCTGTCAAGGATCTCAAACGGTCCCACGTAGTGAGGGTTAAGCTTCCCACGCTTGCCGAACCTGAACACGCCCTTGGATGGCGACACCCTGACAAACACCTTGTCATCAACCTCAAATTCGACATTCCTGCGCTTTAGATCTGCGTAAGACTTCTGTCGACTTTGAGCTGTCAACATCCTCTGTCTAATCAACGCAATGTCTGATGCAATCCTTTCGACTAGCTCCGGTCCGAGCAGAACCTTGTCGGCATTCTCATCCCAACAAATCGGAGATCTGTACCTTCGACCGTACAAAGCCTCGAATGGAGCCATCTTGATGGTAGCATGCCAACTGTTGTTGTACGTGAACTCAATCAGACTTAGGCTGTTCTCCCAGCTATTCGGACGGTCAAGTACGCAAGCTCTCAGCATATCTTCCAAGGTCTGGATGGTCCTCTCAGACTGTCCATCCGTCTGAGGATGAAACGTAGTATTGAACCTCAACTCGGTTCCCATGGCCTTGTAGAGTTCCTTCCCGAATCTCGACATGAATCGGCCATCACGATCCGATACAATGGTCTTTGGAGTACCATGCAAACGGACAATCTCGTGTAGGAATACTTCTGATAGCTTCTGGGTTCCCCATGTTGACGTGATAGCCACGAAGTGAGCACTCTTCGTGAGCCTGTCAATGATTACCCATATAGCATCCTTTTGAGTCTGAGTCTTAGGCAACCCTATGACGAAATCCATAGCGATATCCTCCCATTTCCATTCTGGCACTAGAAGAGGTAGCAATTCGCCACCTGGTCTACGGTGTTCTATCTTGACTTTCTGACAAGTCAAGCATTTCGCCACAAACTCTGCTATATCCCACTTCATGTTGGGCCACCAGAATTTCTTCCTGAGGTCCTTGTACATCTTGCTAGAGCCTGGATGTATAGAATAAGCTGAAGAATGGGCTTCTCTCATCATCAACTGGCGAAGACCATCAATGTCAGGCACACAAATCCGGTCCTGAAACCAGAGTGATCCATTGTCCTGAATCATGAATCCGGGAGCTTTCCCGTCCATCATTTCGCTGCTTCGCTTTACCAAGACCATGTCGTCAACCTGCTTTTCCCTTATTTGATCAAGTAGTGTAGCCTGAATCTCAAGCATACTCAGGTATCCTCGACGTTGATTGTACAAGACTTCAATCTCGCACAACCCTTGGTTCAGCTTGGTTTGAGCAGTGAGTAGAGCCACTACAGTCTCGTGCGGCGTCTTCAGGCTCAATGTATCGGCTACTATATTAGCCTTGCCTGGATGATACAACAACTCGATGTCGTAGTCTTTGAGTAGCTCTAACCAGCGACGTTGTCTCATATTCAACTCCTTCTGAGTGAACACGTACTTGAGACTCTTGTGGTCGGTGAAGACTTGGCACCTTATACCATAGAGATAGTGTCTCCAAATCTTCAATGCAAACACTATAGCTGCTAACTCCAGATCATGCGTTGGATAGTTTGCTTCATAGGTTTTTAATTGTCGAGATGCGTACGCAATAACTTTTCCTTTCTACATCAGTACGCACCCTAACCCATTCTTTGAAGCATCACTATAGATCACATAACCATCATTCCCTTCCGGTAGCGCCAAAACTGGTGTAGAGGTCAGACACTTCTTCAGTTTCTGAAAACTGGCCTCGCACTTGTCATCCCAGACAAACTTCTTGTGGTCCTTGTGGAGCAAACCGATCATAGGTAGAGCAATTTTGGAAAATCCCTCTACGAACCGTCTATAATATCCAGCAAGTCCTAAGAAACTGCGCACCTCCTTCACATTCCGAGGCCGCTTCCAGTCGGCTACCGCTTCAATCTTCTGGGGATCGACCATAACCCCATTCTCATTGATCACATGGCCTAAGAAAGCCACTTCTTTGATCCAGAAGTCACACTTAGACAACTTTGCATACAGTCTATTCTGTCTAAGGACTGACAAGGTGATTCGAAGATGTTCCTCGTGAGCCTCCTCACTCGGGGAATAGATCAAAATATCGTCGATGAAGACCACCACGAACTTATCCAGATATTGGTGGAAACATCGATGCATCATATCCATGAAAACTTTAGTAAGTCCAAATGGCATGACTACGAACTCGTAGTGGCCATACCTCGTCCGGAAAGCAGTCCTCGGAATATCTTTCTCACGAATCTTGAGCTGATGGTAACCAGATCTCAGATCGATCTTGGAAAAGACTTTTGCTCCTTGTAATTGATCCAACAGATCATCAATCCTTGGCAACGAATACTTATTCTTGATCGTGACTTTATTCAACTCTCGATAGTCGATACAAAGTCGGAACGATCCGTCCTTCTTCTTGACGAACAATACAGGAGCGCCCCAAGGTGATGCGCTCGGCCTTATGTAACCTTTGTCAAGAAGGTCCTCGAGTTGCTTCTTCAACTCTTGCATCTCCGCTGGAGCCATCCAATACGGTGCCTTGGAGATTGGCGCGGTACCAGGCTTGAGATCGATTGTAAACTCCACGTCACGACTCGGGGGTAAACCAAGAATCTCCTCCGGAAAGACATCCGAGAACTCACAAATGACCGGAATATCTAGAATTGAAGGCTCATCTTTCTTGGGCTCGTCCAGGTAGCACAGGTACCCGACACATCCTTGTCGAAGTAGCTTAAACGCAACCATCACATTGATGAGCTTGCCGTTATCAGCGTCATTGCGACCCTTGAACTTGCATACGAACTGGCCCCTAGATGACACCATCATAGTCCTAGAGCTGAAATCGATCACCGCCCCATGACGTGTCAGCCAATCCATACCGAGAATAATGTCGTATGGAGCCATGGCTATACAGATCAAATCTGCTTCGAACTTCTTACCCTGGATGGTAATCGGAAATTCTGACAGATGTTTGGTTCCAACCAAATGTTCACCATTGGGAAGATTGACTACGAAAGGCTCACAAGCCTCGTTGCATACTAAGCCTAGCTTACTGACACAACTTTCCGAAATGAAAGAATGGGTAGCACCCGAATCAAACAATATACACACAGAAGTAGAATGAAGGTATAGAGTACCTTGAGCAGTAGGAGCATTTGGTCCATCAGCCTCACGCATCTCGTAGAGTCGCTGACCTTGACCTCCCGAAGCAGCTGGGGCTTTCCCTTTGTTCTGCGCAGTTGTCTGCGTTGAAGGACTAGGAGCCTCCACTGGTCTGAATCTAGGTCGGTTGTTATGATTAATGGACCCTTGCTGTGACTCAGCTCCTTTCTGCCTCCTTTGCGGACAGAATGACTGCAAGTGCCCCACCTTCCCGCAGCTAAAGCACGTCTTCCTTTCCTTCGGACACTCATTGCTCTTGTGCCCGGGTGTACCACAGTTGTAGCACTGGATCAGAATCTTGCCTTGACCCGAACGTTGTGTAGACCCTCCATGAGTCATCTCCGTTCTAGCTCGGCCAGACTTGGCAAAATTAGACGGTGGCGCGGGTCGCTTGAACCCACTTGCCTGAGGCTGGCTCTGTGCTGGCCCCTGGCGATTGCGCTTCTTCGCTGACTCCTCCAGAGTCACCTCCAACTTGTACGCAACGTCCACATACTGCTCCAGAGTAGAGCATCCGTGGCACACCATCAGTGGCTTAATGTCTGGATTCATCCACTCATGGAAATGCCAGATCTTCTGTTCCTCACTGGACACCTCCGGCCCAGCATACTGCAGCAGGTGATTGAACTTGGCCGCAAGCTCAATCACTTTTAATCCATCCGTCTTCGGATAGAGGAACTCCTTGTGCTTTTCTTCCCTCATAGCTCGGGAGAAGAATCGATCCGTCATCTTAGCTTTGAACATCCCCCAGTTCAATCCAGGGTGATCAGCTAGACCGGTGCCTTCCCAGCACTCGCTAGCCACCTCCTTCCTTCAGTTGAAGGGAAGCAATGTGCACTTTCTCAGCCTCTGTGCACTCGACACTACGGAACAATCGCTCCATGTGCGAGAACCAATATGCTACCCTGACTGGCTCTCCCTTTCCATCATAGCTATCAGGCCTCATAGAGCTTATGGCCTTCAGTGCCCGACCATAGTTGCCTCTGTTCCTGACAGCTTCCTCATGAGGTACATGGATAGCTGGCTCCTCGAATCTCGGAACCACAAGAGGAATTGGCACACCTTGTGCCTGAGGCGCGATTGGTCGCATGATATCGGTGACTGATTGCATCACAATCCCCCGAATAGCCTCAATTGCCGCAACGTCAAACACTACTGGAGCGTTGATCGGAACTTGGTCATTGCTCCCCGGATTGTTGTGAGAAACTGACTCGTTCTCATCCAAAGGGTTTGCGACATTCCTCACATTTGGTCTGGGGTCATTGCTTGGCCCAACACCAACACGAATGGTATTCCTTGTGTTTACCATCTGTTTACCGATCAAATTCCAAGTACTTTATAACATTAATAACATTCCAATATGTACAACGTAAAAAGTCAACTTAGAATAGATCAAACTTGGTAAATTTTCATTGATGAACTCAAACTGAGTTTGAAAGGGTTACAAAAGGAATCTTCCGAGCGGCAAGACAAAATTGCTCGGAGACTACCATGCTTATCAAAACAAACACTAAAATACTAGAAAAGAAACTGCCAAACTCGGCACTGGCCTAATCATGGCGCCTTGAAACACTTCAAATAATCGGGAACTCTCATGCAATGCTTCTTCGCACGGGGTTCACCATCGGAGTCTGGTGTCGGACTTCTTGACCTACTCGGCCCTGGAGCACACGGCTCATCCCTTGGCCTCGGTGCCCTCGGCCTTTCTCTAGGCACGGGAACACTTGGTCCAGCCCCATCAGATCCCGGTGATTGGCAAAACTCTTCCAGAAATCCTGGTTGGAAGTCTGCCCTGTTCACCTCGTACAAAGGGTCAAGTGGCAATTGCGCTTGGCGGATATACTCCCGGAGTTCGCGGACGTCCATAAGCATTCGGGAGAGACCGACCTCAGCCTCGTACGTCCTCTCCTCCATGTCGTACAGGGCGTTCGACCATTCCTCCAGTCATTCCTCCAGTACTCGGGGCCTTGGCCTAGCCTGCTGAGTCGGGACCACCCTCGGTGTATCCATCGACTCCCACGGCCTTGCCCTCAAGCGAGTACGCTCAACCGCCTCATCCACCAGGCGACGCTCTTCAGAGGAAGCCATCTGACTCTGGCGAAACACCGATCGCGAGTCGGGACTCATCACTGGCCTCCTCTTGGCGGTATTTTCACCACTAAGTGTCTCCCATGCGACAGGGGACAATGGAGAATACTCCCGCTCAAATGGCGACACCGGACTCGGAAGGATAAATTCCATCTCCGGGTCTTCCTCTGGGTCTTCTTCAGGATCCTCCTCGGGATCCTCTTCTGGATCCTCCACGGGATCCTCCTCCGGATCTTCCTCAATTTCGAAGTCGTCGTCGTAGTACCCTCCAAGGTACTGCGCCGACTCCTCCTCTTCCTCTGTGTCTTCCCTTGGGTCCGCTTTCGGCTCCAACTCGGGAACCTCGGCCCTAACACACACCAACACCACCGACTCTTCGAGTACGGTCTTCACCTCCTCGGGTGGACTACTGGGCTCCCCGACCTCAAATCACGGCGGGGGAACCGGGAACTCAAGCCTAACTGAAGATGGCAGGGCCACCTCGGCTTCTTTTGGGTTCCTCTGGTGAGAGATGAATGCGCCCATAGTCTGCGGGACGACGAGAAATGATTAGTCTTTCTAAATATAGAAGCGAACTTACTATATCAGACTGGAAAGAAGGCACGACTAGAACGACAGAGTTTGTCAAGCGACACGTTTTTAGTAAAATATGATTTTATTCGGAAATTCAAATTTTTTTCGAATGTAAAAAAATTCTTAGTTCAAAACGAGTAAACGGTTTATAAAATTTCCGTTCCTAGTAAAACATTTTTGAAATCCCTGCCCCCCCCCCCCCCCCCCCCAAAAAAAAATATATTTTGTTTCTAGTAACAGATTTTAAACCCGTTTTTTTAAAAAAAAAACTCGGCTCTGATACCAGATCTGTAACACCCCCAAATATATAACCTTGAAAGTATTACCGCCAGTGACCTCAGATTCCACATCCGAAGCCACCCAAGGCTTAACCAATTTATACAAATCATAAAACAACATTTAATACGAAATATCATAACGTTTGATTAAATCAAAGTCTCGGATTTACATCCACAATTCCAAATACAACCAAAATACATAATATGTTTCAATACAGCGGAAGTCTTTTTAAATAAATAACAAAAATGTCTTGATCGGAGCGATCACCCGCTTAGGATCTCAACCTTGATAAAACTCTTAAAAACTCCATCTGCCTTCATCGTCGTTTCTAGCCTTCACGTATCGGGAGTTTACCTGATGTGCCGTATGAGACGGATGACACCAGCCAACCATGCAAGGAATAAAACCCGGTTGGTTAGTCTAATGAAAGACTATGTAAGGGTAAAACAAAAAGGTTCTACGGTAGGCGTATTAGGTTAGACCCATCGCTTCTCGAATGAAAACCGATGACGATAGTAAACCTCAATACCTCTACAGAATGATTCAACGAAGAATGATCAAGAGAAGACTCCTAAAGATTGAGTCTGAAGGAAACATATGAACAGAAGACTCCAAGAGATTGAGTCTTATCGGAAAGTATGACAAGTGTTCGGGAACATTAAAGTTTCACACAAGCGTTTAAAAAGACTTGTGTAACACCCCCAAAACTTAACCCTTTTGGAAAGGTATTACCGCCAGTGACCCCAGTGTTCCTTACCGAGATCACCCAAGGCTTTACCGTTTAAATACAAATCATGAAATACAATGATACAAAATGATAACCTTATTCATATAAAACACGAGTCCCGGGATTACATCCCAATCCCGAATAGGACAAACACAGAGTTTAAATAAATTACAACGGAAATCTTAAACAAGGTACAGCGGAAGACTTTTAAAAGATATTACAAAAAGGGTTGTGATCGTAATGATCACCTACCCAAGGATCTCAACCTGATTAAAAGAAATTATTAAAAACGTCGGAAAACCACCGTCGACTCCATAGTCCTTCTAGTCTTCTCATCTGTACTCTATCTGATGTGCCAAATCGAACGGATGACACCAGCCCACATGCAGAGAACAAAGTTTGTTGGTTAGTCTACTTGAATAGACTAGAAAGGGTAAAAAGCAGAGTGGTTCGAGTGATCGTAACCGTTTACTATCATTGTCCCTCGAATAATAACCGAAGGGACGATACATAACCCGGCACTTTCACGGAATAACAACAAGAGGTATGCATGAGAGAAGATTCTGGAAGACTTCATCTTCACAGAAATCGACTCGAAAAGAGACTCCAAGAGATTGAGTCTTTAAGGAAATATGACAAATCTGGAATATTTAAAGAATCATACAACAATGATTTTAAAAGTTGACTGAGATGCTTCGGTTCACAACCAACCTCATCGCATACAGCGAATCCAGATTGGAAAGAGAACGTACTACATTCAAGTCGAGATGAGCTTTCCTAGCTGCACTATTACTTAGCTGCACTACTCGCCATGGGTTTATTAATCATGTGCACTCGTGCACATATCTTATTTAATTGCAAAACACACATTACTGAAACACGTTAATGTTATTAAGAGCGACAACAAGGCTTAAATCACAGGGTGACAATCATGTCGACCCAAATTAAAACACACACAACCCACACGCGGGACTTAACATTATTATGCCGAGCAACAACGGCGTTATTATTACACCGGGTGACCTTACGTTCACCCTGAATGCACTATTTCAGTGCTTACACTTTATTTATGTGCTTAACTGCACTTATCTTATTAAATTACAACACACACACACACACACTTTTGAGGCTTTTAAATATTATTCCGAGAACACGGAAGTTATTAAGACACCGGGTGACCTTACGTTCACCTTGATTGCACTGCCACAACGCTTACAGTTTAATTTACAGGGTGACAGTTACGTCCACCCCAATGCACTAGCTAAGTGCTTAATACACAGGACTGTAATTAAGCTCATCCAATGGCGCTTGCAAGGCGCTTAAAACACTTCAGATCCTTACATGTGGATAAGAAGCATAGGTCATGACCCTTAAATTATTCGGAATAAATCCGAGGAATATTATGATTTAAAGAAACGACAAATCCTTACTTGGATTAGCGTTCCCACGAATATTAAATTATAAAGAAACGACTAATCCTTACTTGGATTAGCGTTCCTACGCACATTAAGTTATAAAGAAACGACTAATCCTTACTTGGATTAGCGTTCCTACAAACACTCGTGTTAACTAAACAGTCTAACACAACAATTATTCACATTAAAGCCATCCAGGCAATTAACTTAAACATAGAGATAATAGAAACAACTAATCCTTACTTGGATTAGTTTTCCTATTAATCCACATAAATGCCCGGAAGGCGATCACAGATAATAGCGTCGTTCTAGCAGATATACAACCTATTATATGATTTTCCAAAACAGTTTATAAAACCATTTCCAGATAAACACTGTAATCATTCCAAATTAATTACTCAGATAAACAGCTGATAATTAATGTAAATATGGAACGATGAGCAAGAGCGAACCGCCACTTGCCTTAGTCCGCATATCTGGAACAAAGCAGAGACAACGGGATTCCGGGCTCGACACGCGTATAGCTCCACTAGCATAAACACCTTCGAGTCGACCCAAAAAGGAACCCTAGGTTAGATTCGACAAAGAATAGTACGAATATACGAAAGGACGAAAGGAATCGAAGGATACGAGACCCGATCGAAGGTCTCGAAAGCCAACTCAACAACTCTCGGGCAACAACCCTTCACAGCCAGCCACCAAACAATTGTGGCGGGCGCCGCCTTAAATGCGGCGGGCGCCGCCACCATCACGGCGGGCGCCTCCTCAAGCACGGCGGGCGCCGCTCATCGGCTTCCTCCACGGCGGCTGGCCACACACCACGGCGGCACCAAGATCTTCACGGTGGTCGCCGGCCCCAACACGGCGGTCGCCGGGATCTTCACGGCGGTCTCCGTTCCTGGCGGCGGTCGTCGTCTCCCTGGCGGCGTTCACCGTCGCTGAACAGAAACTTAAAAACGGGCGAGAAATCTTACCCGCGACGCTCGATTTGGTTCGCCTTTCACGTTGCTTGGCTTCTAGGCTTCTAAGGGCCTTCCAAGTCTCCTTTGGCCACCGATAACGACACCAAACGAGCCTCTAACGATCCACGAGAGCTTTCTGAGAGAGAGAGCGTTTTTCTTTGGGAGCGTTTTTGAGAGACGAGAAATGGACAGCGTAATGGCGTTTTTCACACCCTTTCTAGCTTCACCCATGCCCTCTATTTATAGGCAAAGATTAGGGTTGTTGGGAGCCAAAAAGCTTTCCAATTGTGCCCTTGGGTATTAACCCATGGTTAGTCCATTTGCACCTCTTGGGCAATAACCAAGTGGGTAGAGATTTGGTATTAATCTTAACTCGCAATAACAAAAGTCGTACACGAATGAGTATAGACTTCCAACAGGCCTTAACTGTATAATTCTTCACTGAGAAAAATATTACAGATACAGAGCACATTACAGAATGTCTCCGACTTTCTGAATTAAATCTGACGTACTAAACGGGTGTTCGGGAAAATTCCAAAAATTCCCAAAATAATCCTTACAGAATTACAGGGTATCACATCACCTCCCCCTTAAAATAAGTTTCGACCCCGAAACTTGCATTAAGCCAATGAGGATACTACCTCAACACCAATCTTACCACCTGGATCCAACATCCTTAATCACTTCATCCTTGAAATGGATCACACGAGATATTATTCTTAATTCCTTAGGATATCATTCTGAAAATGATTCATCCGCCTTAATGCTCATGGCACAAACTCACGCATGAGAGATAGCTCCTGATCTCTCCGAACAAAACTCTACAAGTTCATTCCCTTTCCTTAAGAAATCTCGGAAGAACTCAGCGTATGAGATAACTCTTACCACAGTACTCCTTAGATGCGTAGACAATTCTCCTTACTGAATCTTTAATACATCGGGATCATCAACATATCCCATCCTTAACTGCAACCTTTCCTCTCAACATGACCGTTTCACAACTTAATCTTCCTCAAAGAGTTGCACCTAGCCTTGTAGATGACATACTCTATGTATGAAGAAGAATCTTAGGAGTGGATTTAGATTTAAACAGCAGAGTCGACCTTGGGATTAACCACAAGGGATGAACATCTAAGTTGTCCACAAAACTCCACCACCATAAGTCCGACAGTCTTTATCCTTACTTGGCATAAGTTGTTCTCGACACTTACGGGGTTTAGTATGAACAACTAACTCGTACTGACAACACATTCTGAAAATTTCCAAAACACGGAAACGCTTCATTAATATCCAAATATTACATTAATTGACAAAAGTCGATCAGGCAGATCTTACTACCACGGAGATTACCGATACACGTCGTTACTCCTTAATCTTAATGAAAGTCTTAACACAAATACAACTTAATGGATCAGGGTTCTTCTCCATTGGCTTGGCTCATTACAAAGAGTTGTTGCCCTTGGCCTGAAGACCCCATAGGCGCCTTGCCTTTACTACGAGCCATTGATTGCTCAGGAGTGGATACCACTGGCCTTGGGTTTTGTCCACCTCTAACATTTGACGCTTGATAAGACTGCATTGGTCCTTGACCCTTCAGTCTGCAGTATGTTTTTATGTGGCCTTCTCTTCCACAATTATGACACATCCTCTTGTCCTTTTGGCAAACAAAACTTTTATGCCCCACTTCACCACAATTGTGGCACTGAATTGCTCCGCCGCTCCAACCCGAGCCTCTGGCAGAGTCTGACTGAGTTGTCTCGGTCTTAGCACGACCAGACCTTTCAAACTTGGTAGGCGATGCCGATCGTTTGAATGAACCAACCTGGCGATCCTGTTGCCCACCATTTTCCTTAACTTGCTTCTCCCTCTTAAGGGCAGACTCCTCCAATGTGACTTTCGTCTTGTAGGTTGCATCCACATATTGCTCTAACGTAGTACATCCATGACGCAACATTAGAGGCTTGATCTCTGGATTCATCCATCCATGAAAGTACCAGATCTTTTGCTCCTCGGTTGACACCTCATGTCCAACGTACTGCATCAAGTGATTGAACTTAGCTGCGAGCTCAGTCACCTTTAACCCATCAGTCTGTGGGTATAGAAATTCCTTATGCTTCTCCTCCCTCATAGCTCGGGAAAAGAAACGGTCGGTCATCTTGGTTTTGAACATGCTCCAATTCAGCTCGGGATGGTCAGCCAGACCGGTGCTCTCCCACCATTCGCTAGCCACATCCTTGAGTTGAAGGGAGGCGATGTGCACTTTCCCAGCCTCAGTGCAATTAATGTTCCGGAGCAACCGTTCCATATGCGAGAACCAATATGTCACCCTGACTGGTTCTCCAGTACCATCATAGCTGTCAGGCCTCATTGAACTCACGGCTTTTAATGCTTGCCCATAAGTTCCTCTGTTTCTGACAACATTGATCTGAGGTACTTGCTCCACTGACTCCTCAACTTCAGGAATAGCCTGAGGAACTGGACCACCTTGTACTTGTGGTGAAACTGGTCGCATAACATCTGTGATTGCCTGCATGACAATTCCTCGAATTGCCTCCACTGCTGCAGCATCAAACAACATCGGAGCGTTGGCCTGAGCTTGGCCATTGCCTCCCTGGTTATTGTTAAAGACAGATTCACGCTCTCCTGTTGGGTCTGCAACATTCCTTGCATTTGGTCTAGGGTCATTACTCGGCCAGCACCAGCACGGATAATGTTCCTTGTGTTCACCATCTGTTTATCGATCAAATTCCAAGGATTTTATCACATTAGTATCTTATGATATACTTATTGTAATAAAATCAACTTAGAATAGATCAACTTGGTAATTTCTATTGATGAACTCAAACCGAGTTACTAGGTTCTACAACCTTAACTCAAAACGAGAGAACTGGGAATTCAAGCCTTATTGGGTATAGCAAAACCACCTTGGCTTCTCCCGGTTCCTCTGAAGAGAATAGAATGCACCCATATCATACGGGGTAACGGGGAAGGAATTAGTCTTTCTAGATATAGAAGCAAACTTACTATATCAGACCATATAGAAGACAGGACTATAAACGGTGTTTTCAAACTCTTTTCACTTTGAAAAATTCAGAGTCCTTCTTAAAGCATTTTCAAAAATGGATAAATGATTTATAAAAATCCAAACCCGTTTTAAAACAACCTTTGGCTCTGATACCACAACTGTAACACCCCCAAAACTTAACCCTTTTGGAAAGATATTACCGCCAGTGACCCCAGTGTTCCTTACCGAGATCACCCAAGGCTTTACCGTTTAAATACAAATCATGAAATACAATGATACAAAATGATAACCTTATTCATATAAAACACGAGTCCCGGGATTACATCCCAATCCCGAATAGGACAAACACAGAGTTTAAATAAATTACAACGGAAATCTTAAACAAGGTATAGCGGAAGACTTTTAAAAGATATTACAAAAAGGGTTGTGATCGTAATGATCACCTGCCCAAGGATCTCAACCTGATTAAAAGAAATTATTAAAAACGTCGGAAAACCACCGTCGACTCCATAGTCCTTCTAGTCTTCTCATCTATACTCTATCTGATGTGCCGAATCGAACGGATGACACCAGCCCACATGCAGAGAACAAAGTTCGTGGGTTAGTCTACTTGAATAGACTAGCAAGGGTAAAAAGCAGAGTGGTTCGAGTGATCGTAACCGTTTACTATCATTGTCCCTCGAATAATAACCGAAGGGACGATACATAACCCGACACTTTCACGGAATAACAACAAGAGGTATGCATGAGAGAAGATTCTGGAAGACTTCATCTTCACAGAAATCGACTCGAAAAGAGACTCCAAGAGATTGAGTCTTTAAGGAAATATGACAAATCTGGAATATTTAAAGAATCATACAACAATGATTTTAAAAGTTGACTGAGATGCTTCGGTTCACAACCAACCTCATCGCATACAGCGGATCCAGATTGGAAAGAGAACGTACTACATTCAAGTCGAGACGAGCTTTCCTAACTGCACTATTACTTAGCTGCACTACTCGCCATGGGTTTATTAATCATGTTCACTCGGGCGCATATCTTATTTAATTACAAAACACACATTACTGAAACACGTTAATGTTATTAAGAGCGACAACAAGGCTTAAATCACAGGGTGACAATCATGTCGACCCAAATTAAAACACACACAACCCACACACGGGACTTAACATTATTATGCCGAGCAACAACGGCGTTATTATTACACCGGGTGACCTTACGTTCACCCTGAATGCACTATTTTAGTGCTTATACATTAATTATGTGCTTAACTGCACTTATCTTATTAAATTACAACACACACACACTTTTGAGGCTTTTAAATATTATTCCGAGAACACGGAAGTTATTAAGACACCGGGTGACCTTACGTTCACCCTGATTGCACTGCCACAACGCTTACAGTTTAATTTACAGGGTGACAGTTACGTCCACCCCAATGCACTAGCTAAGTGCTTAATACACAGGACTGCAATTAAGCTCATCCAATGGCGCTTGCAAGGCGCTTAAAACACTTCAGATCCTTACATGTGAATAAGAAGCATAGGTCATGACCCTTAAATTATTCGGAATAAATCCGAGGAATATTATGATTTAAAAAAATGACAAATCCTTACTTGGATTAGCGTTCCCACAAATATTAAATTATAAAGAAACGACTAATCCTTACTTGGATTAGCGTTCCTACGCACATTAAGTTATAAAGAAACGACTAATCCTTACTTGGATTAGCGTTCCTACAAACACTCGTGTTAACTAAACAGTCTAACACAGCAATTATTCACATTAAAGCCATCCAGGCAATTAACTTAAACATAGAGATAATAAAAACAGCTAATCCTTACTTGGATTAGTTTTCCTATTAATCCACATAAATGTCCGGAAGGCGATCACAGATAATAGCATCGTTCTAGCAGATATACAACCTATTATATGATTTTCCAAAATAGTTTATAAAACCATTTCCAGATAAACACTGTAATCATTCTAAATTAATTACTCAGATAAACAGCTGATAATTAATGTAAATATGGAACGATGAGCAAGAGCGAACCGCCACTTGCCTTAGTCCACAAATCTGGAACAAAGCAGAGACAACGGGATTCCGGGCTCGACACGCGTATAGCTCCACTAGCATAAACACCTTCGAGTCGACCCAAAAAGGAACCCTAGGTTAGATTCGACAAAGAATAGTATGAATATACGAAAGGACGAAAGGAATCGAAGGATACGAGACCCGATCGAAGGTCTCGGAAGCCAACGCAACAACTCTCGGGCAACAACCTTTCACGGCCGGCCACCGAACAATTGCGGCGGGCGCCGCCACCATCACGGCGGCGCCGCCTCAAGCACGGCGGGCGCCGCTCATCGGCTTCCTCCACGGCGGCTAGCCACACACCACGGCGGCACCAAGATCTTCACGGCGGTCGCCGGCCCCAACACGGCGGTCGCCGGGATCTTCACGGCGGTCGCCGTTCCTGGCGGCGGTCGCCGTCTCCCTGGCGGCGTTCGCCGTCGCTGAACAGAAACTTAAAAACGGGCGAGAAATCTTACCCGCGACGCTCGATTTGATTCGCCTTTCGCCTTTCTTGGCTTCTAAGGGCCTTCCAAGTCTCCTTTGGCCACCGAGAACGACACCAAACGAGCCTCCAACGATCCACGAGAGCTTTCCGAGAGAGAGAGCATTTTTCTTTGGGAGCGTTTTTGAGAGACGAGAAATGGACAACGTAATGGCGTTTTTCACACCCTTTCTAGCTTCACCCATGCCCTCTATTTATAGGCAAAGATTAGGGTTGTTGGGAGCCAAAAAGCTTTCCAATTGTGCCCTTGGGTATTAACCCATGGTTAGTCCATTTGCACCTCTTGGGCAATAACCAAGTGGGTAGAGATTTGGTATTAATCTTAACTCGCGATAACAAAAGTCGTACACGAACGAGTATAGACTTCCAACAGGCCTTAACTGTATAATTCTTCACTGAGAAAAATATTACAGATACAGAGCACGTTACAGAATGTCTCCGACTTTCTGAATTAAATCCGACGTACTAAACGGGTGTTCGGGAAAATTTCGAAAATTCCCAAAATAATCCTTACAGAATTACGGGGTATCACAACTTGCCCATTTGGGTCCACGACCAACCTCACCGCGTAATGCGAATTCAGATTTGGAAGGAGGACTTACTTTAGTCGAAGTCAGACGAGTTTCCAAGTTGTACTTCTCGCCCAAGGTTCATTAATTATGTGCATAGCGGCACTTATCTTATTTTAGTGACAAAGTGTACATTCACGTTATAAGCTTTTATATATCATCTCATCGCGAGAGATATTGAAGGGAATAAGTCCCGAGAATCGGCACCAGCTGTGTGCACCTACATTGAGTAAGGGCAAGGTCATGACCAGAGAAAGTACTAGGGAAAAATCCTCATAGCACCAGTTATAAAGAAATAACTAGACCTCACAAGGTAAATAGCGTTCCTACGAATACTCATTCTAACTAAACAGTTAAAAACCACATAATAATCCACATCAATGCCATCATGACAACAATATATATATCTATAATAGCGTTGTTCTAACAGTATATACAACCTATTATAATATCTCTTTTAATTGTATCAAATACATTTATCAAAACTGTTCCCAACGAAAACAATATTCATCCCATTTAATTAACAATTAAAACAATTGATAATTAATAGAAATATGGAATGATAAGCAAGAGTGAACCGCCACTTACCTTAGATTAGACGAACGATTGACGAAGACAAGTTTCTGGGTCCGGAATAGGAACAGAACTCGGATTACAGATTCCTACAGAACAACCCATAATGAAACCCTAGGTTAGATTCGACATTTAAAATGATACAAATCGAAGAAGGAACGAAACAAATCGAAGGAACGAAATCCCCGACCGAGACCGACAAGCCTAAAGCCACGATCGCGATTGCCCAGGCAATCCGTGGTTGCGGTGGGCACTGCCGCGGTCGCGGTCGTCGAGGATGAGTGTCCGCGAGCACAGATGACAGCGGCCGCGAATGCGGTCGCCTATGTCACAGCCGTGGTCGCGGCAGTTCATGTCCGCGGTCGCGGACATTAACTCCGACGACTCGAAATGGGAGAAATCTCACCGGGGGCGACGCGACGGGGCTTGATTCGGATGGGGCTCGACTCCTGGGCACCTTGCACCTCCAATGCACCACCTTGAGAGCACCACCACCTCCAACAAGAGCTCCGGCGACAACTTGAAGATTCCGGCGAGCAAGAAAACGAGAGAGAAAGAGTGTGATTTCAGATTGGAGTGCCCTTCAACCTCCAGATCGAGCTCCTTTTATAGGCCAAAGGAAGATCTCTCCCAGCCCAGATCAACGACGAGCCAGAAGATCAACGGTGGCGCGAACGGCGAGGAGTCAGACGATGCGACGTTGGTGTGTTGGAGGTTTCCGCGGTCGCAGAACTTTATCCGCGGTCGCGGAAAATTCCTGTGCCCAGCCCTTCTGAAACCCACATTTCCACGGTCGCGGAAATGCTGCCGCGGTTGCGGAAATGCCTTTTCTGCGTCTGTTTGCCCGGGGAAAGGTTTGGCGTGGGTTTTAAACTCCAGATTAAATATATTTGTACCCAAACAAATATTCTAAGCCTTGAAAAATACGTCGAATGTATTTTATATCACTCAGGGGATTTTACAGAGATAAATCTCGATACAGAAATCCAAACCTCTCCAAAAACGATACGATCACAGAACGAGGGTTGAGTAAATTACCCAAATACCCTTACTAAAAATGAGGGGTATTACACATTTTTGCTCAAAGCTCACGGAGCGCAGCCTCTCGTTCTTCTCCATTCTAAGAAATCCCCAGGACTTCCAATGGACGCCCGAATGTGAGTTGGCATTCACGGAGCTCAAGGCGCACCTAGTCGGCCTTCCTACTTTGGCCTCAGCCACCCCAGGGGAAGAGCTACAACTATACTTGGCCACCGGATCAAGAGCAGTCAGTGCCGTACTAGTACGCGAATAGAAAAAGCCGGTATACTTCGTGAGCAAAGCGTTAGGGCCGGCAGAAACCAGATATCCACCCATGGAGAAGGTTGCTCTAGCATTGATCACGGATGCCAGAAAGTTACGACCTTATTTCCAGGCTCACCTAGTTCAAATCTTGTCCGATCTTCCATTGAGAAGCATGTTCGGTAGACCAACCATGTCTGGGAGGCTAACTAAATGGATAGTTGAATTATCCGAATTTGATATAGAGTACAGGCCACGCCCAACGATTAAAGTGCAATCCCTCGCCGACTTCCTTGTAGAAACCAGTTTCCGTGAAGAAAACAATGAAAAAATGGCAGAAAAATATCAATGGATTCTCTTCGTCGATGGGGCTGTGAATGAAGAAGGAAATGGGGCCGGAATCACCCTCACCGTGCCCGAAGGAGAACAATTCGAATATGCACTATGCCTGGAATTCGAAGCAACGAACAACGAGGCCGAATACGAAGCCCTCTTTGCGGGTTTGGACTTGGCTCTAACCAACGGCGCTTGCAGAGTTACGTGCTACAGTGACTCAGAAATAGTGGTAAAGCAAGTACAGGGGGAGTACGAGGTCAGAACTGGAAACTTACCCGCATATCACTCTAGAGTAAAAACACTCATCGATGCTTTCGATCGTTTCGAGATTCAAGCAATTCCGCGAAGAGAAAATGCTAGGGCAGACGAGCTCGCGAAACTCGGATCGAGAACCAGAATGCAGAAAGGCCAGGTTTGGGTAGATTCCAGAGCCACCCGGGCCATCGGCGCATATCTAATGATAATCGACTATGAAGAAGACAGAGATGACTGGAGAACTCCCATCCGCCAGTATATTATGTTAGGCGTCGTACCAGAGAACGCTCACGAAAGAAGGAAGTTGCAAATAAGAGCAAGTCGCTTCTACATGAAAAACAGAACGCTATACAAGCGAGGCTATATGGCCACGGGCTTAAAATGCATCTCTATCAAAGAAGGGAAGGAGTTGATGGTTGAGATACATGGGGGACTATGCGGCGGCCACGCGGGGTGGCGATCCCTGGTGTACAGAGCCCTACGCGCTGGATACTTCTGGCCTACAATGAAAGGTGAAGCTCTTCGCATAGCCCAGACCTGTGACTCATGTCAGAAACATGCCCCCGCCTCACATAGTCCTTGTGTCGAAATGCAGACTATCAGTGCTCCCTGCCATTTTGCCAAATGGGGAATGGATCTACTCGGACCCTTCCCGCGAGCTCCTGGGTAGTTACAGTTTATACTTGTAGCGATAGATTACTTCACCAAATGGATTGAGGTTGTGCCGCTCGCTACAACCACTGTAGAGCAAGTCAAGAAATTCCTATGGCAAAACATCATCTGCCGATTCGGGCTCCCGCAGAGCATCATCACTGATCGAGGCCCGCAGTTCAACACCAAGAAGCTAATCGACTTTTGCGAAGGCTTGGGCATCAGGCTGCACTTCACGTCAGTATCTCATCCCCAGTGCAATGGCCAGGTAGAGAATGCAAACCAGCGAATCCTCTTTGATCTTAAAAGGAGGCTCACAAGAGCACAAGGGCAGTGGGCAGAAATCCTTCCCTTGGTGCTCTGGGCTAACAGAACCACCTCTAAAAGAGGCACCGGTGAAACACCCTTCACGCTAACCTACGGGTTCGAAGCCGTTATACCGGTGGAGCACCTATTCCCCAGTGAGAGACTCCTAGATTATGACGAGGAGAAAAACTCTGAAAAACTGCAATTGGAGTTACAACTGGCAGAAGAGACGCGAGAGATGGCAGCCATACGCGAAAGTGAATATAAGCGCCGTATAGCCGCCTACTACAACAAAAAGGTGAAACGACAGGGCTTCGTGGAAGGCGACTTGGTGCTCAGAAAGACTGACGGAGGAAAGCTTGACCCCGGATGGGAAGGACCCTATATAGTCGTACGCGAAGTAGCCCCCGGAGCCTACCGCCTCAAAGACCACGCGGGAAACATGGTCCCGAACTCGTGGAACATAATGAGGCTCCGAAAGTACTACCCGTAGAGAGAGGCGCGCCCCAGGTATGACCCTAACCTTGAAACTAGCCCCATATACACCCCCTGCCCCAAGTCGTGGAACTAAAAACTTTAGCCGTACAGGCAGCAACACCACGACTCAGAGCGACTAAAAGGCAAAAAGCCTGGGGGCGAAATAAAGAAAATAACAAGGTATCACACAAAATATTACAATAGAAGCATACACAAGCCATCTAAAAATGAAACAGGCAAGACAAAGAAGCTAAAGCCATCACTTTTTGTGTGGATTTTAGGAAAGATGACAAAGCAATAAAATAGACGGTATTGGGCTTAGCCACACCGAGCTAATACGCATAGCAACACCCAGACGGCACTGGCTTGGCAAGGATTAGCCAGTGCGCATAGCAACACCCAGACGGCACTGGCTTGGCAAGGATTAGCCAGTGCGCGTAGCAACACCCAGACAACACTGGCTTGACAAGGATTAGCCAGTGCGCGTAGCAACACCCAGACGACACTGGCTTGGCAAGGATTAGCCAGTGCGCGTAGCAACACCCAAACGGTACCAGCCCAGCAAGCCGGCGGTATGCGTAGCAACACCCAACGGTACTAGCTGAGTCAGCCAGTACGCGTAGCAACACCAACAAGCCACTATCGCAAGCAAGAAACAAAGTAGCGATAAGGTATCTAAACGCAACATTATTCTAATCATGCAATTTATCATTCAAAACAAGTCCCTTATGAGAAAAGTAAACTTGAACAGGGCTGGATCAAGATAGAGCAAGCATGTGAGCAATTTTTGAAGCAAGACGAAGTACAAGGCATTACACCGTAGCTTTTCTTTTTCGCATCAAAATATCTTGTAATTACAAAGGATTGTCTTTCAATACAAAAATTTAACAGGGGAGTTTCACCCCTATCATCCAAAATGATTACGCAAAAGCAATACAAGCTATTTTACATATATCACATTCAGGGGCGCAACATCTAAACAGATAACCTAAAAACAAACCAAACCCCACGACCCCCCTTCTTATCCTTCTTTTAAGTCCTTGGGACTAAAAAGAAGCATGAGGAGGAAAAATATGGGGATCGTGCCAAAAATCCTAGAGACCAGCAGCGCGAAGGCTCCGAGCAGGAAAACCAGGCGAAGGAGGCCCATACACGTAGACATGAACCAGCCCCTCGCGGCCTAAGCGAGCAATACGAGCAGTATCGTAGTTTGTCCTAACCTCGCACAGACGTCGTCCTCCATCCAAAGGCCTAGGAAAGTAGAAAACACGCCCCACCCCAAAACGAACGGCCTCGGGGAAGAGACGGGCACGCATAACCTGCAAATCAAACTCTCCAACGGATTCCCCCACGGTGCCCATGTCCATAGTCCACAACCAACCACCATCATAGCGGTGAACGGAGAACAACCGACGGTCGCCTCACTGGCATACAATTCGCCCGTCAAAATGAGCAGTCAGAATCAGCCTAACCATGGTTGTTGAAAAGAGTAAGAGAAAGCAAGAAGAAGAAGCGTAAGAAAGATAAAGCGAAAAGATAAAAGAGGAAGAGCAGGAGAGATGGGGTATTTATAGAAGGGGGAAACAGTTCTCAAGAGCAGTTACTCCTTCTCAGAAGAAAATCGCTCGGCTACTCTCTCTCTCTCTCTCCTTCTAAGAAAGAAACTAACCAAGGCAATAACTGCCCTTGGAACCCCCCCCCCCCCCCTCTTTCTCTCTCTCCCTCTCTCTCCTAATAAAGAAAAACCATCAGAAGTCGCGCTGTGATTAGATTGAAGCGACTAAGCCCCATTAAAAGCAGGAAATAGAAAGTCAAAACAGGGAAAGAAAAGCTCAGAAAAAAAGAATGATTACTGAGGCCACCAACAAAATCTAAATCACATTTAAGGCCAGATCTCAGAAGGCCAAACGCGAGCAGAAAACAGCGAACAAAAGCAACAAGCAAAAGCTAAAAGTACGCACGCGAACCACGAGAGCAAGAGAAGCATTAATAAAGGTAAGTGTCTGCCATACATGTGTTCGCGGAAGTGCAGACAAACTAGAATAACCCCAAAAAAACGAGTACCTTACAGACATTAGCCAAAACACCAACATCACAAAATATGAAAGAACAACCGAGAGACAATACAGAGCAAGCAAAGAGAAGACTAAGGATGAACTAAGGACGGGATACGACATCACTTGAACCCCCCCCCCCCCCCCCCCCCACGCGGGGATTCTTCCCGCGTACGTTTGGCCCCAATGGATGTAGCGGCAGGAGAAGGTGGTTTCCTCACAAGAGGATCTCTGTCTTTCAAAGACATCACATGCCAGGCCTCCAAGACCGCATCATGGTCTTCCTTCACTTCCCCTATCGCTGGGACTTTGTAAGGAGCTCTTGGCTTGTACTCCACCCCCGCGGAACTGCGCGGATCAAGACGTATTGGCTGAAGCTTGTAGTGATCAATCACCTGCTTGGCACCAACCTTTAAACCATGGAAGAAATCCCCAGCAGCAAGATACATATGTCGGGCCTTCATACGGTAGCCCGACACATACTCCTCCACCCCCTCCTGTCTTCCTTTCTCTTTGGCTTTCTTGCAATCCTCGGTCAATACCATTACTCTCTCCTCCAACGCAAAACACTTCTCAGAAAGAGCCTTGAGTCCGTGGAGCTCCTCCACCTCCACGCGCAGCGATGTGTTCTCAGACAAGGCAGCATCCCTCTCCGTCTTCATGTGGTTTATCTTTGCCTTCATTCGCAAAACCTGCTTGTGAAGCGATTCTGTGTCCGCGTCATGAGACAACATCCTCACTAAAACGTCTAGAGCATCACGACATTCCTTCATGGCCTGCGCAGAAAGAGAGGATTAGTAAAAATAACAACCTAAGCGCACCTTTACAGAAAGGAAAGAATGCATACAGCCTCTAAGTGATGAGCCACGGATCCCGCGGGATTAGACTGGTCCCTGACATAGTGCCTCGACTTCTTGCCGCGGGAGGTTTTCTTCTTCAAATTGGCCAGAGGAGGTTCAGGACTTTCCCTCAGCTCTATCACATGGGTTTTCCTCCTCTGAGATGAAGCACCAACAACATCACCGATACCCTCTTCAATCCCTTCCACGTAGTTTTGAAAGATCCCCGTCCCACCCGAAGCCATAGGAGGGCCTTGACGGTCTTCACCTTGGGCCGGATCCCCTCGAGCAAGTCCCTCCTCTAGATCCTCAAGACCGTCCATATAGTCAAACTGCATGGCTGACGAAGAATCTGAAAAAATGAAGACAAGGGATTTAGCAAAAAATACGTGATCAAAGAGAGAAAGGACTTATCAACACGCGTCTCCACGAACAACATGGAACCCAGCCCGCAGAAGTTAGGACCTCAAAAATAACTAAGGTCAGCTCACCCCCGCAAGGGTGAGAGGAACTCAAGCCCAGCTCTTCGAGCTTCTCCACCGTCATCAGCTGACCATACTCATAACACGAGGTACGATCAAACCTTGCGATCAAGCCCCTTTTCTCGCTCTGTTCTCTCTTCTTAGAAGAGCCGGAAGCAAGACAAGAAAAGTGGAGAGCTCTCCCAGGGCTGATATTAACTCCGAACGCCCCAGGTATCCTTAGCAAAAACCACTCATTCCTCCACGTGCCCAGATTTGTAGGTTTTTTGACGCACTGTGCATATTCAACCTTCCAAGACCAGTACCCGTTGGTAATATCCCGCGTAGAAATCATACTCCGAACAATTTCAAGAGAGGGTTCGACACTCAACTCACGACAATGAAGGAAAAGACAACAGAAGTTCCTCCACGAGTTCGGATGCAACTGAATGGGGCTAGTGCCTTGAGCATTTAAAACATCTTGGAAAAGAGGATGAATGGGCACGTGAAACCCGACATACAGTGCTGGAAGGGATACTGCCATGAAGTTGGGAAAATGGTGAAGGGATCGCGAGCCCTCCTCTGGAAGAGCTAAAACAGATCCGGCGGGGAACGGATACGTCTGAATGATCCCCTCTAAATGCTTAAGGTCCAACACAGTCTCGTCCCCGTCATCCTCTCGGAAGAAAGAACTCTCTGTAAATGGCAATCGTCTTACGCGCCTCTTTAGAATCCAGATTTTGTCCTTCTCCGACGTAACTTGTGAAGGTGAGGATGTACGAGCTGCGCTAGCACAGGGCTGATTCCGACCAGAGGACGAAGGTGACGTCTCCTCGCAAAGCCCCTCCTCGCGAAGACTCTCTGCGTCATATCGCGGAGCACGATCGTGCTTCGCTTTATAGCGAGCCTCAAGAAGGACAAGACGTTTCCTAGGCCGCATCTCTAGCGTAGGAGACTCCTCTGACTCGGTAGATTCTCTAGATGAGAGGCACCGACGTTGTTCACTGGATGTACGGACCTGGTGCTTAAAGTTCATCACCCTCTCCGACAAGAAGATCGACCCCCGAACTGAACAAGACGATAAAAGAGAAAACATCAGCCCCGATTAGAGAAATTGTGCAAAGAAATAAACAAGACCGAAGCGAAACACCCCAGAGACAGTCAAAAAGCTGGTCAAGATCAAGAAAAGTAAGGAAAAGCGCATTTCATCTTAGGGAAAACCCTAAAGCGACCGTAGAAGAATATTGAAAAGTCACACCCGAAAAAGAGGGTAAAACAGAAGGAGAGCTCAAAAAGTACCTCAAAATCGCAAGTCTGTCACCGGAGAAAGGCTTGAGTCAGATCTAGGCCCCGGCGATTGAAAAAAAAAGGACCTTTTTTCCCTCAAACAGATACAGCCGCCACACCCCTCGTTAACCCAGAACCAGAAGGAAAGCCATAAGAAAAAGAGGAGTAGGGAGAGGAAGAGAAAAAGAAACTACCTGATGAAGTGCAAAAACCACCGGAGATACGAGATTGACTAGAATCAGCCAACGGAAAATCGCCAAAAGAAGAACAGCCCTGGGAAAAGATGAACGCAGTGGGAGAAAAAAAAAACCCCAGAGGAAAACGGTTTATAAAGGTTTGCAGGTTTGATATGGCAGTTGAAGAGACACTTAAGAGAGTCACGTGGGCCGCCCTGGATGAAACACTTGGCAATCAGAAAGGTCCTCGCTGAATATTCAAAATTCAAATAAAAAAGAGTAGGCGGGATAAGAAGCCCACAAAATTGTCCCGTCTAGAACTCCGTAGGCTCCCACCAACCAAGCTTTCGCTTATCCTTCGCGAAAAGCTTGGAGGGCTGGCTGTGGGGGGAAAATTCCCCCCGCGTAAGAAGGCCTGCGTGTAGAAAACCCACGCGTGGAGCGCCGAGGCTACCAGAATTCCGTTATAGAGAGAGAGAGAGAGAGAGAGAGAGAGAGAGAGAGAGTCAGAAGAAAGGAAGCTTCTATACCAGTTGAGAAATCCCTTCAATCCGCAATCGACACTTGGCAGTATAAGAGTGGGTACCAATTCTTATAAATACCCTTGAAATCCTTGAGACCAGGAGAGTGGTGTTTTTTCGGGCAAGAAAGAGAGAGAGAGAGAGAGAGAGAGAGAGAGAGAGAGAAAAAGAACCCGAAAGCTCCATAATCATTCTGAGCTTTGAGGGTCTGAGTTCATCAAGACTCAGAATCATTGAGTGAATCCTTCCATGTTTTCTCTCCTTTTGTCTCCCTTCTTCACCATTAAAACTCCTTGATCTAGTTACTGACTTGGGCGTCGGAGGGTGTTCTCCCGGAGAAGCTCTCTCCGGGTTTTACAGGTCAACTTCGAAGCTCAGCTAGAGGGAGGAGATCGACCTGGAGGATCCAGAAATTGACAAAGAAAGAAAGAAGCAAGAGTCAAAAGCAGGTTGCCAGGCAGGGACTCTAGTATTCTCAGATGGCAGAGTATCACGATTAGAAGGTCGGCTTGAGGAGAAAATAAAATCCCGCAAAAACTCAGTTCAATCTTCTAGATTCCACGCGAAGGTCACCAGAGGAAGTGGCGAGTGAGGATCTCCCCCGAATCAAACAAATCTCAAATACATCCGGGTTGGGGGAGTGTTGACCTCCAACTTCTTCACGAAGGGTTGAAACGGATTTCAACAGGTAGGACACATTTCTCCTCCTTCAAGCATACACGCATAAGGAAATAGCACGTTTGGGTTGACGCGGGTCAGTTATATTTGGATTTTGGCAAACGCGAGTGGGTTTGTGTTCGAGTTTTGGGATAACGTGGGTCTGGTTGTATTTGGGTTTTGGTTAACGTGAGCCTAGTTGTGTTCAGGTTTTGATTACCGGGGGTTGGGTCGTGTTCGGGTAGTGTCGGTCAGGTTGTGTTTGGGTTCGATTAACTTAGTGCAATTCGGTTAAGTTCGTATTTTGGATGATGCGAGTATGGTTCTGTTTGGGATTTGTTTGGTGTGTGTTGTGTGTTCGGGTTAGCGCAAGCTAACGAGCATTGAAAATATAAAGTTGATAAAATATAATTTATATATATTGATTGAATTTATAGAGGAATAGTGTCAGGTGTTGACACTTCTTTAGGTGCGGACAACGACGTTCTTATGGGGACAACGTGGACAATCTTATGTGATGTGGTGCACATTTTATGTGTAATGTGGTTAGGGGCGAACGCGAGATTTTAGCCTAGTAGGGTCTAAAATCCTGAAAATCAAAAGTCTATCGTCTACCTTACACAAAACCATAATTTCAAAGTATACCGTCTATTTAAGTTTACCGTTTACCTTACACAAATAACCCCAATTTCAAACAACAAACCATATATTCGAACCCCAAATGAAATTTATTCAAAATTGATCAAAAAATTAGACAATTTAAACAAATTTCATCATTAGAGACTACTTTGAGTGCGTAACTTCAACAATTTTGTATAAAAATTTGATATTAAAATTTGCAAATCCATAAACCGTAAATTTGGAAATCTTTAACACTTATACGAATAGATATAGAGAAACTATTGCATTTTTTTAAAGTTGTGCGCAAATTTGTGTTTTGTTTGGATTATGCATAACAAATCTTATATAAATACTATTTTGAAAAACAAATGAAAATACATAAATCATTTTGAATTTTTTTGAAGAAAAACTTTTAATAATTTTTTAAAAAGAAATTTAGAAAAAAATATAATTTTTTTAAAAAAGTTAGTTTTTTAAAAATCCAGTGGGGGATGGGTCCATCCTTGATGTGGTACACAAATGTGCATCGCTGTATTGGTTTATGGCATTGACCATCGTTGACTAATAGTTGACCAACTATTAACCGATCGTTGACCGACGTTGAGTGGTCAGTAGACTAGAGTTACATATAATTGTGCACCATTTTTGAATGTGTGTCATATTACAAATAAATGTGCATATGGTTACAAAAGAGTGCACTAGCGTAAGAATGTGCATCATGTTACAAATAAATGTGCATAGAGATAAATGTCTATCATGTTACAAATAAATGTACACCAATGTTATACTAAAATGTGAACCATGTTATAAATAAATCTGCACTAAAGTTACAAATATGTGTGCATTAGAGTTACAAATAAGTGTACACCAACATATAAATGTGCACCAACTTCTAAATAGATGTGCATAGAGTTGAAAAAATAACGTGCACCATGTTATGAAAAATATGCACCGATTTACACAAAAAAAGTGTATCGGAATTGGATATGCACCAATGTTGACTAAATTGTGCACATTTATCCACATGAGAACACCGTCCGCATGAGAACGAACATCTGCACATGATTAACCTTATATATATAGGATAAGTGTTGATGTGACTATGGGAACCATCATTTTTGAAGAAGGTCAAAAACTTGTCCCGAAGAAATGGTTCGAAACTTGGAAGGTGTCAAAACCGAAGAATTTGTCTCGTCGACACCTACTCATTAATTCTGGCCATATCCGGAGCTACGAAAGTCCAATGGAGGCCCACGAATAGTCATTGGAAAGCTAAGGAAAATATCTACAACTATCATGTCAAGGTCTTCCTCAAATTCCCGGCAAAGAAACCCAGAAATCATTGGCTTTACGACAGTTCAGCAGAAGAGCCCAAGAGTTCACATTCAATGCAAGGGAGGCCAAGGGGCGCAAGGAGCTGATTTGCTGCATTGAAGACCTTGATTTGCTGCCTTGAAGACCATTAATTGGAAGCCCTTAATTGCTAAAAATGTTACAAACAATTGTCTTAATTTTCTTCTTAAATTGGCGGTTTATTTGACTAGAATAATGGCTTGCAATTTATTGCATTGTGGCCGTTGGTTTTGTTGGCTATTTAGTTGGTTTTTACTTCATTTGTAAGGCACGCTTGAATTGAATCAAAAAGTCTATCAAACTCTCTCTTCCCTTGCTCTAACATTCTTGCGTCAAATTCCCTTGTTGCCGAGTGTGTATATCTCTCCAACAACTTCTTTCTCAACCAAGTCTGCGTCGAGTCTTCCCTCCCCTTGAAGAACTATTCGTGAGCCAACATCCCACACCAATAATGCCTACCAAAGGTGCCTCCATCATCCATATCATCCATCCTCAAATCCATCACCATTACGAGCCATCCCAAACTCCACTCGCACCATCGCAGATTTCCTTCCCGGAACTTTCGACAGCCTCTTAGTAGAACCGGCGTATCTTTTTATTCCCTACCCATAAAATTCTACAATTTTGAGGGAATAAACTAGACTTCAAGATCTAACTCTGGGATTTGGAATCACTTCATTCCGATCTCAGACGAGAGAGAACTAGCCAGTTGAAGTCAGACCTGTTTTTCTGGGTTGACGATTGCTTGAAGATCTTTCGAGCCTTCCCTTGCACCGCATCATTCCCGATCCTTGATTCATATCAAGTGTCATGTGAGAAAGATTAATATGGTACAAAATAAGAATGAATATAGATCATTGGATTAGAAATAAATCAAAGGTCATGATTGAACTTTCATTAAAAGTCATGTGTCATGCACATGTCTTTAATTCAAAGGGTTGACTATTGGAGCACCACCACCGACCACCGGACCACCGTCTCCGGTCACCGGGCCACCACCGCCGGTCGCCGGACCACCGCCGCCGGTCGCCGGACCACCACCGGACCACCGCCACCGGTCGTCGGACCACCGTCAGACCACCGCCGGTCACCGGACCACATCCGACCACCAGACCACCGCCGGCCACCAGACCACCCTTGGGTGCATGTGAACTCTATTAGAAGTGCAAGCTAGCCTTTGAGTGTGCATGCCTTTTGACTTTCAAGTGCATGTGAAATCTAGTGCATGCTTTATGTGTTATTAGTGCATGCAAGTTTTATTGAGAGTGCATGAAAATTCAACTGAAAAGTGCATACGAATTAGAAAATTGGTGCATGTAAATTCTACTAGGAGTGTGCATGTGAATTCAACCGGAAGTGCATGTAAATTCTATTGAAGTGCATGCCTTTGAGTGTACTTATATGTCTTTTGACTTTTGAGTGCATGCTTTATGTGTTGTGAGTGCATGCGAGTTCAATTAAGAGTGCATGTAAATTCTACTAAAGTGCATGTCTTTGAGTGTACTTATATGTCTTTTGAGTGTATGTGAAATCAATTGCATGCTTTATGTGTTGTGAGTGCATGCAAATGCGAGTTATACATGTACAAAAATGTTAAATTCACATGCACAATAATTCGCATGCACATTTAAGTCAACAACTTGCACTCCAATCCAAAAAAAATACATGCACAAAATGTTGAATTTGCATGCACAGAAGTGTTGCATTTGCTTGCACTTTTCAAGTCATCGGCTTGCACATTTAGGCCTCCGGCTTGCACTTTGGCAGTAATGTTCAAAAAACAAAGGCATGCACAAAAGAGCCTCCGTGTTGCACTTTTTTTTGAGCTTTTAATCTGATCTAACGGCTAGGAGCTATTCTTATTTTGTATTATAAGGGCCTTTATCACCAAAATCGCACCCATATATATATTATTGTATGCTACTATATTTGAATATTTCATCATATATCCCATATCTAAGGTGATAATTATTAATTTGTATAGCTCTATTACGTACTCATTATTTAGTCACAAGTCACAATATAACGGACAATCCCTAATACCTAAAAGTGGTAGTTGTGCTCCTCTTGCTTTTGCATGTTTAGGTATTACGTGGGTTAGTCTTCATCATGCCACCTTAGCTTTGTTGATCGACGAATTCCTGCTATCCGTCGCCGGAGCTCGGACCGTTGTCCGATCCTTGAGTCGGTCGCTGACGGTCCAAATTCGCCAGATGAGAGTCAAGGTCTTCGAGCGGATTTCGTCTCTCCTCCAACCTTACGACATCAAAATCTCCCACTCCAGAAACCCTAGGACCCTCATCTTCTATGTGGAAGCTCTGCTAAATTCGTTCTTTTTTGAAGGCCTTAAATCGGCCGGGTTCACGGAAAGCTCCGCGAACCGGATCCTGAACCCATTGGACTGGTGCGAGGCCCAATACGCCGCGTTTAGTGCTCTCCAGGGGCTGACCTGGGAGGAGGTCCTCAGCAAAGGTACAAAGCACTTCAATGAAGATTTTAGTAGGTTTGTGACTAAGGTTGGTCTTGCTTCTCGTCCATTGGGTTGGTAGATTTTTCGATCAAGTACCAGGACAACTGGATCGTCGGAGGATGCGAGAGGCACAACGAGAAGCTGAGCAGCGTTAATTTGAGCAGCGAAGGTAGCTTGTACGATGCCGAATCATTCGAAGGCCAGAACCTCCAATGTATGGAAAGGTTAGTTAGTTATATCACTAACTAACCTTGCCAGCTCAGCAGCCACCAACAGAGAGTGTAACAAACTCTCTTCCTTCTGTTTTCATTTCTCTTCTCTTTGATGTAATCTCGTTCTCCTTTGTATATATAACATCTTAGTATGTTCTTATAGGGAATAATATTCCAATTGTAATTCTCTCCCTTCAATGAAACAGTTTTCTCAGTTTTGAGTTCTCTTTTCTCCAATGGAGCTTTTCTCTTGTATATTGATCTATTGAAGATCATTCTTCTGTTATTTCACATGGTATCAGTCGCTAGGAATCCTTTCGATCTTTTGATCTTGCTTTAATTCCGCATCTCGAATTCTAGGTCATTCTTGATCTTGTGTTTTTGCACTCATGGTGATCGGAGATAGTTCCTCTGGTGCGAGTGCGTATGGTGATCCATTATTCCTTTCTAATTCTGATCATCCTGGTTCGACATTGGTTGCGTCTCCGGGCGTAGAGCAAAGCAGGGGAAGATCGAGTGCACATCGTCAACGGCCTAGAAAAATAAGATCAAGGTTTCACCAAGAAGAAGATTCGATGAAAGAAAAATAAAAAAAATGTCAAAGTTTCAACATTAAGAGGGCCAAAATTGATGCGAAAAAAAATAGAGAACCAAAATAAGAACCTGTCCGAGCATTAATTCAGCAACAACACAGCCAGCAGACCATGTCAATTGCTGTAGTGTACTCAGTTGCACCAAATATGAGTTCCGATGCTCGGTAATATCTGGAGCAGATATAAGATATATTCGGTTCTCCTTTTCCCTGTAATTTGAGAGGTTAAAATGAATGAATAATGAAACCGAGGTTCTTAGTATGCAAAGGAACGCATGAAGGGTCATGTCAAAAACTCTGTAACGTACAAAAACTTTGGCACTTCCAAAATCACATATTTTTAGCTGATGAGTATGCGGATTCACCTGCATCATAGAATAAATGAGCAGTAAGGTATATGTAATTAATAATTGTTTGAATCTCTCAATAATGAAGCTCAACGGAAGGTGAACTCAAATCTATAGATATGAGAAATCAGTGCATACCAGTACGTTTTGTGGCTTTATATCCCTATGACACACTCCAATAGATCCATGGATGTAAGCCAACGCTCTGAAAATCTGTTCACAGCATAATGATGACTGAGAAACATTCCTTTTGGATCTAAAATAATACCCAAAATAAACAAAAGCTTTTACTATATACCTGGTAAGCATAAAGCTTTACATATATTAAGGGCATCCTTTGGTTCATCTTGCTGTAGTGTCTGATCACCCGATGAACAGTCTCAGGGACATATTCAAGTACCAAATTCAGATAGAGCTCTTTCTTGTCAGTTGTAGAAAAGAAACAGTGTTTCAATGAAACAACATTTGGATAACAGTTATAATGACATCAGTATGACAATTGTATTATAAAATTTATTGGACCCGTCATTTCGGTCAGCTAGTAGAAAATAATGAAAATTTTATAAAGAGATAGGATAATCACACGAGGATGGTAGATATTCCAATGGCTCAAACATGTAATACAATAATCCCTTGACAAGACTCCAGAGTTCACATCAAAACTGGGCTTTGTTTGAACCTATAAGAGTTCTCAACATGAAAAAATCCCAATTTATAGTAAACTACAAAATTGTCTTAGAATCGAAGAATGACAAAAAATTCCCAAAAGAAAATGCAAGAACAACGGTGTCAACTATAGTGTATATTAAGAATCAATATAAAAGAACCAAAGCAATATACTATGAATAGTGCATGAAATATCCCAAGAAAAAGGCACACAAGAAAAGTTAATAATAAACAAAATCCATAATCGTATACGAATAGCTTAGGATAAGAACAAAATCATACTAAAATCATAAAACAAAACAATCCATCAATGAAGCAACTAATGGAAGAAGTGAAAATATATGCAGTGTAGTGTTGAATAAGAACCTCAAAAAGGATCACGCATTCCTCTAGAAGTTTGAAAAATAATCTTGTCCGTGCTATACTTTGCTGCCAACCGTTAATAAGCGAAGCATCATCTAGATTATGTACTATTTGCAAAACAACTATTAAAACCTCCCTTTTCTCAACAGAGCTTAGGTTGTAGAAGACATGCATTTCATCAAGAATCTATAGGAATCAAATCATCAATTAGATAAGATGGCACAATCATAGTTAAGAAGGAAGTTGACAAACAGCCACTTTCTAACTTGGGAATCTAATAAACCACATGTAAACCAAGATCCAATGGAGAAAAGGAGAACGATCATCAAACACATTGATCATGCCATTACAACAATTGCACATTTGATCTGACGACAATGCTTCCCTGTAGAGGATTCTTATTGAATTTCATGTATTCAGGTAAAAATCTTCATCAAACTGATCTTCCTTTATGTTGAGATGCTGTTACCTGTTCACTTGGTATGCATCTTAGGAATAGGTTTGTTTTGCTAACCTCTAAATCCTCTGATTGATATATGCTGAAGGAGCTAGGGAGTTGTTAGCAGTTCAATAACATTATCATGATTTTGAGTTGCTGATAAATCACAACAAGTTAGCAACAAATAGCACATCTGAGTTGATTTTTTTTTTTCGTTTTTACATAGCATATGTACAAGGTTTACTTGTCATCTCGTGTTATTGGTCAAAACACCAAGTGATTGTCTTATTTGGTACCTCAACTTATTAATTCAATTTCAAAAGATGCTACCTCTATTAAAATTCCTTTAGCCCGTGCGCAGCACGGCCACCTACAGCCTAGTATGTACAAGTGCACAACATTGGGTAAGAATCTTATGCATGCTTTTTCTTTTCTTTTTTATATATTTTAGAAATAATATGACATATAACTTAGTCATTACATCAAGATCGAAGCACATTTTATACTAATATACTAGAGATATGAGTTGCAGTTAGGTCCATTTCGAGTTTGGGTCATTTTGGGTTCAGTCCGATTCTTGCTTGGGTCCATTTTGGGTTCAGTCCGATTCTTGTTCGAGTTCATTTTGGGTTTAGTCCAATTCTTGTTCATGTCCAATTTTGGTTTTGTATGATTCTGGTTGGGGTCTATTTCGGGTTCGGTCCAATTCGAGTTCTGGTCCGTTATGGGTTCAAGTATGTTTCTTGGGTTGGTCGTTCAGGTTGAAGTCCAATTCTGGTTCATGCCATTTTGGGTGCAATTTATATTGGGTTGGGTCCGTCCTGGTTGTGCATTTCGCTACCTTTTCAATTTTGGATCGGGGTTTGGTCGGACGTAGAGATGTTCACGGTTCTGGAACAGCCGGTTCCGGTTTCAAAAAATCACGAACCAAAATCGAAACGGGCCAAGTCTGGTTTCATACTGTTTTCTCGGTTCCGGTTCTGTTTGCGGTTCTGGATACGGTTTCAACCGGTTTTGAATCGGTTCTCATTCCGAACCGGGAAAAAAATTATAACTTTTTAATAAAAAATTCCAACTAAAAAAATTAATAATTAAGATGAACATAAAAAAAGCAAAGATTAACATTAATCATTTAATCTTTACATTTTTACTATACAATAAATTCTTAAGCTAAAAAATTTAATAAACATTTGTCTTTACACAAAATTATAAGGAAAAAATGGAAAAATAAAGGGTTTGAACTTAATATTGAATTGCTTACTTGTCATCTCGAAGTTAGAGGAATAAAAACTCACGTAGTTCTCTTACCTTTATTATGAAACCTCACTTCGTAATCGGTTTAAAATAGGCGGTTCCGAACCGGGGCGATTCCTAACCGATTCGTACTGTCGGTTCTACGATTCTATGAAATCATAAACTGGAACTGACCTTGACCGGTTCCAGTCGGTTTCGATTCGGTTCCGGTTTCAAACGGTTTTGGGTTGTTCCAGAACCGTCGATTCAACAGTTCAAACAAACCATTGAACATAGTCGGACGGGCCACGTCAGTTCATGCAAGTCGGTTGGTTTTTCCTATCTTTATGTTATGAAACATATCGTTGTTTTTGCCATCTCTAAGGCCAATGGTATTGTAGTTTTGTTGCCATCTATAAGGTCGGGTTGTGTTTGGGTTTTAATTGGACATGTTTATGATGCAAATTCATCACAATCATAATAGCACAACAACTTCCTTTGCTATTGATGGACATATATATAGATTATGGAGCAGTATTATCAAAAAGGAAATGATTGTAAATTTGGAGCTCACTGATAGTTCGGCCTTGGCCCAGTAACATCGAAAGGAAGTACTTATTCTCATAATTAAACAAGTATTTATTCTCATAAAAAACAAGGAAGTATATATTGGTGCAAGCAATTGAGTCTCCCAAATTTGTTGTAATACTACTTCCTTGAGAAGTTTAAAATCTTGTAGCCAAGCAGGACTTCACCTAGTTCCCAGAAGCAAAGAATTGGAGCGCGCTGTCATTGATGTACAAATCCAAAGATATCACTATGTGGGCTGGCTCTGGAGAAACAAGATCGAATCCAGAAAAGAATAACCATTTGTTCTGAACATTGAGATGATGATCCTACTTATTTGCCTCGATTTAATTATCTGTACTCTTTCTTCAACTTGACACCTGAAAGGCTCCTGCAGATCACTAAGAATACTAAGACTATACAAGCAATATATGACCATTGACCACATATCTAGGAACTACACCAGAGTACATTTCTTAGAAAAGAGACGCCATTAGTGATAAATATAAACGCCATCAGCAGAACATGAAAACATGCAATTGTACACAGCTCAGACGCGTTATAGATAAAGAGAGAAGTCGACTTGAAATGTAGATCTAGACTGACCAACCTTAGCAAATCCTTGTTCTTGAAGAACTGTACACATGGTGTTCCCATTATTCCAGCTCCCTCTGCTATTTCTTGATTTTCCTCGATATCAATTTCAACAAAGTGCAGATTCTCTTCAAACTCATCTATGACCTGCACCCATCCACCAATACATAAGATAACAATAAAATATCATATATCGACCATGACATTAGACGTAAAGTCGTAAACTAGACAAGCTACAGGGAACTATATGAATAGAACAAGAGATATAAAAATGAGAAAAAAAAAAACCATTCCTTCTAACTAAATCTGAGATAATTAGATCACTGTCATGTACACAAGCAAGACTTATGGAATTCTATTGTAAGGCACCGTGGAATACAATTGTGTATTCCCCACATGAAGGTTATTGCTGTTCTAGGATGCAATTAGCTAGGAAGGGTCTAGAGCCTATTCAGTTAGGACTGAGAGGGGAGTTGCCACCAAGACAGTGGTTGACTGAGGGAATATTTGGGTATCAATAAAGACTTAGCCCTCTAAGCTACATATCAAATTATCATGTGAATTTGGCTTTAGTCTCTTAGACCAGACATTGTTCCTCCTGGTAACTTGGAGGATTTGGCTTGTGAGTTGTGAATTCCTAGGCTTCTCTCAAGTGGGTGTTCTCGTGTGAACTAGTGTATTCTATGATTCCCGCTCTAAAGCTCACTCAACTACCAATGGATCAGTATAAGAAAGGAATGGGCCTACCCAGTCTGTCTTTTTATATGATTTGCTATTTGGCCATAACTTATGGCTAGGATAAGAAGCCAATACGCATAACACCATGTGCAACATCTTAAGCAAGATTACACATACGATTTGACAGGCAAAGTTTCTTGGCTTTGCAGTTGCCAACTTCTGCGCACCATGTCCTACAGATTTCATCTTTACTGACAGTTGGGCTCCAAAGTAGTGAATTACCATCACTTTTTGAAATCAAAATACTACAAACGTACAGAACTCATATCAGGTGAAGATCAAAGCATTACCCTGCTAAGAATTGGCTTTAAGGTCCTACAAGTTGGTGCTGTGTATAACACGCAAAGAAGCCTCGAGCTCTCATGATACAGCTTCCGTAATGCATACTGCAGAAGTGAAAATGAGTTTCAATCGAGGGTACTGAGCTCGATGAAAGCACTTCTACTTAGACAATCAACAAGCTGACGATTATCTTTACACTGAATTAAACATAAAATACCTGTCCCTTGTGCTTAGTATGAGAAATGTCAAAACCTTCATATCTCTCAGAAACTTCCTCCTTCGACTCTTCTTTTTGTGGCTATCATGACATTTCAAAGAAAATGTGAATTCTCAATAACATGACATAGACAATCCAGGAGAGGAGCATATATGGCATGTAGAACGATGGGGTAAAATATGTACTAGCTTGGTACCTGATGAAGTTCAACAAGGACGCCATTGCTTGTAAGATATCTTTCAGCTGACAAAGTTGCAATGCATCCAGATCCAGCTGCAGTTATGGCTTGCCTCCACTCATGATCCTGGTTTCCAGGTTATTCAAAGTCACAGTATCTCAACAAGTTAGGCTAGTAAGTAGGCTGGAGAAAGAAATGTTGAGACTGGAGGAGAGTGGAAAATTGAACAGAAAGTCGAGTGCATTACCTGCTGTTGGAATATAATTGTCCCACATCTAAAGTTGGGACATAACTTGCCTAGTATATAAGCTTGATGGGCTACTTCTCCTATTGCCAATTGGTTTTAGGATGAAACCTCATTGGGCTTATGTACTAGGCCTATCTGCGTCTATGCGCTCGTGTCCGCACGACCCTCAGTCTATGGGCCCACGGACTTTGACATGGTATCAGAGCGAGTTCGGTCCTGGGTCCCTTTATTGGCCCACACCCGTTTGTTCAAGTGTCAACTGGGCTTGGCCAATTGCCCGCCCGTTGCACTTGCGGGGGCGTGTTGGAATATAATTGTCCCACATCTAAAGTTGAGACATAACTTGCCTAGTATATAAGCTTGATGGGCTACTCCTCCTATTGCCAATTGGTTTTAGGATGGAACCTCATTGGGCTTATGTACTGGGCCTATCTGCGCCTATGCGCTCGTGTCCGCACGACCCCCAGTCTATGGGCCCACGGACTTTGACACCTGCTGATAACAGGAATTTGTCGTTCTAATTCCTGCTATGCAAAATATCCAAACAAACCCTAAACCGTAGTCCTAGGTAAGTAAAGGTCGAACCCACAGGGAGGTGAATTCTATCTTAATATGCAATTTGTATGTCAAACCAAAGTAACCAAAGGGGGGTTTTGTGAGTTTAAGTAATCTAAGCATGCAAAAGTAAACAAAGTAAAATATGATGAAATCAGTGATGAGGAGAAGCACTTAGTCAAACAACATCCACTATTCGTATGACAAGTTGATCATAGATACTCATTCAAAATCTCATGCAATGGTGATTCCAATTCCTTTTCAGATATAACTAATAGCAAAACCAGATACTATTAGCACTAACTAATTAAACAACCCTGAAACTATCAAGATTCAGTTTAACAGCAGCTTTACGGATAGGAATATAGTTGGATACAATTCTAGCATAAAACAACCAGCTTTTATCCTAGAATGTAAATCAATTCTCTTCTGCATAAGACTAGCACAACCAGATACTAGTACGATGCAGTTGCTACTCTGAAATAGATATGCTCAACCAGTAACAATCTAGATCTAGCAATCAATCAATAAAAACAAACCCTAGATGCGTCCAAATAGAGATTATCAATATCAATCATAAGCAACTTAAGCAAGAGAAAGATAAAAACCATGCAATAGATTAAGAACGAGAATCTCACAACTGAATCAAAACGAAAGCTTCAGCGTCTGACTAAGCCAAGGAGGCTTAGTTCTTCATAGCAAATACGTAGAATAAAATTAGGGTTTTTGAGAGAGATGAAGATTGGCAAACAAGCCTTTTCTCAACCCTTAAATACTAAATGAAATAAAGCTAAGTTAACCTAAAACGAAATAATAAAAAGTAATAAAATAATCCGAAATAAAACAAATAAGGAAAACGGACTCGGTGGGCTTCTGACAGCGGCGGCGGGCGCCGCAACCTCCACGGCGGGCGCTGCAATTAAACGGCGGGCGCCGTGGTCACTTCGTAGCCAAGGTTGGTGGAAAGCCAATTGCGGCAGGCGCCGTAAGGTTCACGGCGGGTGCCGTAATTACGGTGGTCGCCGTCTTTGTACGGCGGTCGCCGTTCTTCGGTTCAGCTCCTGCGACACTTCCGTAAAAACGCCATAACGTTTGATTCCCAACTCGGATCGCGCGCATATTTTGAGGACTTGCAGTAGACTTCAAAAGCTAAATCCACGAATTGGAATCACTCCATTTGGACATCGGAGTAGAGAGAACGAACCAATTGAATTCAGCCTATGGTTCTTCTACTCTTCATTGCATTCCTCTTCCTCGTCTTCTCATGTGGTTTCTTCCTCAGTGCCTCATATGATATCCAAAACCGCTCAAACACCTCCATATACACCAACTTTGCCCCCAAACGCCATACATATGAATGTGTCTAAATCTACCCGAATGGCACCAATAAAACCTCTAATGACTCTTACTTAAGCCCTACAAAGTAGTGCTTATCAAACCACCCCATGCTTAGACCTTTGCTCGTCCTCGAGTAAACTAATAAAGAGCCTACTCCTCCAATGCAGCATCCAAGGTCTCAGGAAGCATATCCTCCAACTAAGAGTCACCTAACCCATGCCAAAGCTCCTGGCACCAATCTCATTCACAACACATCCACAACTCAACAAGCTTAAGGGGCAAGCAGAGTACTTCCCCCAAGCTAAACTCGGACATCCAAAAGTGTGAGTAACCTCTAATCCTTGCCTCCATCTATTGCTCCTTATGTCTCCTAGAGTGACCTACCCGACCATCCTTCTTTGTCTCCTCTTCTTATGACACCTCGCCAAGAATAATGAGAAATCCTAAAATCACTCTTCTTCTTTTCACTCATTTTGCCAAGGCGCCCTTTCGGGTTTTCACCAAGCCACTCATTTCATTTTCCAATAGATGTACTCACATAAGCTCACGTCACTCTTGACCTCATATTACCCCAGCCTAATGCCGGTCCAAGCCACCTGCTTATTACCTAGGCCGCCCTTTCGGGTTTTCGACCTATCCCAGGATTTTTATGATAGCCTTTTTTCAAATTTTTGGCTTTTTTCATTTTATTCATTTTTCTCCTCAGCAACGTAGCAAGTATAAAACCCCACCCCATGCTTAAACATTGCATTGTCCTCAATGTAATGAAAGACAAAAGAATAAAGCACAGGGAAAAGCAAAAAAAAAATAACTCACAACGTTGCCGAGTTGGCTTGGACACTTCCTTGTTGCTAGCGGTGTAGTCATAAAAGCTCATATCTGGGTGTTGAGCATGCGTCGTCATCACTCCATAATCTTCTTCTATCGTGCAACCATAAGGGGACCACTTGGTGAGTAGTGGTAATCAAAGGATTCGGGGCTGCACGGCCTTCAACGCTATCAACTCCTACCATGCAACCAAAAGGGACCACTCTGGTGAAGTAGTGGTCAGCCAAGGGAACGGGGTTGCATGGCCTTCAAAAATGGGCCCATATGTGATCGTGGTGTGGGCCTCTAGTGGTCCTCCTCCTCAGCTGCCAATTATAGGGTCATCATCGTTGTCAAATACAAAGTGGGGCTAATGTCTCCTCCTTGACAACATGATGCACACCATCTCTCCATAGGAAACGCTGGGCAGATGGCCTCCGATAGAACTCTTTTTCTTTTTTTTCCCCGCCCCGATTAAGGTTTTTTCGGGGATTTTTTTTTTACATGAGAAATGGCGGCGGTCGCCGTAAGGCAGGCAGCGGGCGCCGCGATTAAACGGCGGTCGCCGTTCTCAAGTCGTGGCCAACTTTCTTGGCGAGGCATTTACGGCGGGCGCCGTGAACTCCTTCACTTTTTTTTGCGCTTTCTGCAGATTAGTTCAACACAAAAACTATAAGAAAAACAAAAGAAATTGACTAAGGGAAGGGAAATAAACGACCTAACATCGGGTTGCCTCCCGAGCAGCGCCTTGGTTAATGTCATGGCTCGACATACTACTCGAACAGCCTCAATCCATATCATCAGGCTCTTTGGGAACCTTCTCAATCCATACCTCCTTCCTGAACCAATCATGGAAAGGTTTGAACCATTTATGGAAGCACCCAAATCTAACATAGCTTTATTGAACTTGGTACCTCCAATGGTGACGGGGATGGTGAACATACATGGGTCGCCACATTTCTTGGGTAAGCGCTTCTAAAAAATAGCAGAGACATGTTCGCTTACCTTGACCTTCTTCTTGCTGTTCCTGTCCTGGTTTCTCTTCGTGGTGCACATCTGCTTCAAGAACTTTACATAATGAGGGACATACTTGATCAAATTTAGGAGAGGCATGTTGACCTCAACGTTTCTGAACATCTCAAACATGTCCTTGTCCTGCGCAAGTGGCTTGGTACGCTTCAAAGCAGACGGGAACGGTGCAACAGGCTTCCACTCAGGAAAAATTGGGGGTACATACTCCTTCTCAGCCTCAGCATCGGCTTCAGAGGGGCGGCGGGCGTCGTAGAAAGTGCGGCGGTCGCCGTGAACATCATTAGAAAGTTCGGGATTTTGCTCACCGTCACGGCGGGCGCCGCAATTTTCATCAGAAAATTCGAGAGCTGAGTCATTTTCACGGCAGGCGCCGTGGTCTTCACGGCGGTCGCCGTCGCTGTTCTGTTCCCGCTCCTGATCCGCTTCCTTGTCGACCTCAGAATCATCCTCGTCGAGTCTCTTCCCGCTCCTCAGAGTTATAGCACATACGTTCCTAATGTTCAGGTTCACTTCCGTTTGAGATGGAAGTTTACCAGAAATCTTCGCATCAAGCTTGCTCACCACCTGAGAGATCTGGCCAAATTGCCTCTCCAAGTTCTGAATGCTAGCTTGTGTATTTGCTTGGAATTGCACTGAGCTCTGAGTCAACTTATTAACATTTGCAGTGAGATCGACGTTGCTTTGCATCAGCATCTTCATCATATTCTCCATAGACGAGGACGGGTTCGAGCTCTGCCCTTGAGGTTGTGGCACAAATGGCTGCCTTGGTTGTTGAGGATTACCATGTTGTTGTTGTGGTTTCGGGTCTCTCCATCTGAAGTTGGGATGATCCCTCCAACCAGGATTGTAGGTATTGGAGTAGGGATCATGCCTGGGCCTCTGCTGATATCCTCCTACATGATTCACTTCCTCTTGTAGAGTAGGACACGAATCAGTAGGATGTAAGTCGTCATGGCAGATCTCACAAGCCTTAGCCTACTAGGGCGTACCTTTCAGCTTCAGGCGCCTCACCTCCTCTCTCAGCACATCAAAATCAGCCTGATCAATCTTTGACTGAGAACTAGCAACTACCAAGCTTTGGGAGCCTCTCCCACTGTATTGCCTAGAGTCATCAGCCAGAGTAGCAAATATCTCTAGAGCCTCTTCATAAGTCCTCTTCAGAATATTTCCACCACATGAAGATTTGACCATCCGACGGTCATCTTCACGGAGTCCTCCATGCAGATAAAGAATCAGATCATGATTAGCATAGCCATGGTAGGGGCAACTCTTCACTAGTTTCTTGAAGCGTTCATAATAGTCGTAGATAGACTCATTAGAAAGTTGCTCTATGTTGCAGATTTTCTTCTTGAGCTGATTAGACTTGATCGCTGGAAAGTACTTGTCAAGAAACACCTTCTTCAAATTCACCCAAGTAGTGATGCTTCCTGGTGGTAAAGAATGATACCAGTCCTTCGCGGAGTCCTTCAGAGAAAAGGAAAAGACTCTCAACCTCATCTGATCTTCAGTAATCTCAGACGGCCTCATACTGGTGCAGACCTCAAGGAACTCATCCAGGTGCTGAATCGGATCCTCAAGGGGGGTTCCACTGAATTTCGGGAGTAAATGAACTACTCCTGTCTTGAGCTCAAATTTAACCCCATCACCCAGGGTAGGGAATTGCACAGCACGAGTTGGTTGCTCCAAGTTAGGAGCTATCAAAGATTCAAGAGTAACACGATCAGCCATCGTATCAGCTTCCTCAAGTAGTAAATTCGCAGCCCTGCGAGCCTGAAGAAAAGTTCTTTCGATTTCTGGATCAAAAACTAGAGGTAGATTATTAGTAACACGGGTGTGAACCATAAGATAGGTTCACACCAAGATTGGCACGCAAATCACACACACAAAATAGATTATTGCCTCCCCGGCAACGGAGCCAATTTGATAACAGGAATTTGTCGTTCTAATTCCTGCTATGCAAAATATCCAAACAAACCCTAAACCGTAGTCCTAGGTAAGTAAAGGTCGAACCCACAGGGAGGCGAATTCTATCTTAATATGCAATTTGTATGTCAAACCAAAGTAACCAAAGGGGGGTTTTGTGAGTTTAAGTAATCTAAGCATGCAAAAGTAAACAAAGTAAAATATGATGAAATCAGTGATGGGGAGAAGCACTTAGTCAAACAACATCCACTATTCGTATGACAAGTTGATCATAGATACTCATTCAAAATCTCATGCAATGGTGATTCCAATTCATTTTCAGATATAACTAATAGCACAACCAGATACTATTAGCACTAACTAATAAACAACCCTGAAACTATCAAGATTCAGTTTAATAGCAACTTTACGGATAGGAATATAGTTGGATACAATTCTAGCATAAAACAACCAGCTTTTATCCTAGAATGTAAATCAATTCTCTTCTGCATAAGACTAGCACAACCAGATACTAGTACGGTGCAATTGCTACTCTGAAATAGATATGCTCAACCAGTAACAATCTAGATCTAGCAATCAATCAATAACAACAAACCCTAGATGCGTCCAAATAGAGATTATCAATATCAATCATAAGCAACTTAAGCAAGAGAAATATAAAAACCATGCAATAGATTAAGAACGAGAATCTCACAACTGAATCAAAACGAAAGCTTCAGCGTCTGACTAAGCCAAGGAGGCTTAGTTCTTCATAGCAAATACGTAGAATAAAATTAGGGTTTTTGAGAGAGATGAAGATTGGCAAACAAGCATTTTCTCAACCCTTAAATACTAAAGGAAATAAAGCTAAGTTAACCTAAAACGAAATAATAAAAAGTAATAAAATAATCCAAAATAAAACAAATAAGGAAAACGGACTCGGTGGGCTTCTGACAGCGGCGGCGGGCGCCGCAACCTCCACGGTGGGCGCTGCAATTAAACGGCGGGCGCCGTGGTCACTTCGTAGCCAAGGTTGGTGGAAAGCCAATTGCGGCGGGCGCCGTGAACCCGCCGTGGTCACTTCGTAGCCAAGGTTGGTGGAAAGCCAATTGCGGCGGTCGCCGTTCTTCGGTTCAGCTTCTGTGACACTTCCGTAAATATGCCATAACTTTTGATTCCCAACTCGGATCGTGCTCATATTTTGAGGACTTGCAGTAGACTTCAAACTCTAACTCCACGAATTGGAATCACTCCATTTGGACATCGGAGTAGAGAGAACGAACCAATTGAATTCAGCCTATGGTTCTTCTACTCTTCATTGCATTCATCTTCCTCGTCTTCTCATGTGGTTTCTTCCTCAGTGCCTCATATGATATCCAAAACCGCTCAAACACCTCCATATACACCAACTTCGCCCCCAAACGCCATACACATGAATGTGTCTAAATCTACCCGAATGGCACCAATAAAACCTCTAATGACTCTTACTTAAGCCCTACAAAGTAGTGCTTATCACCTGCACATCTCCAACTGCAAATAGACCTTCTACAGAAGTTCTGGCAGTTCGATCCTTAACAACCACATATCCTGCACTATCAAGCTTAACCCGGCCCTTCAGCAATTGGCTATTAGGAGAATGACCGATACCATAAAATAAACCTCTTGCCTCAAGCAGACCTTCTCCTCCCGAATTAATGTTTCTGGTCAATATGCCAGACATATGGCCTTCTGCATTGCCAGCCACATCCACAATCTCAGTATTGAAGTGCACAGTGATGTTTGGATTGTTCAAAACTCTGACACATTCGCCAGAAGCAACCTGTTAAACTCTCGGTTGTTCTTGACACAATAATCTGAATGGGCACCCACATTTTTGCTCATTGTTCTTTCCCTTAATCTGTTTTCATCTTTAGGAATGTAAGTTCCCATTTTTTCACAAGCCACCTGTGTCTTCCGAAGGCTTCCTCCACCAAGGTTTCTATCCCGATCAATAGTGAGGCAAAAGTGATTATCAAACGCAATTTGTCTAGCCCATTTATTGCATCTTCTCTGGAGCCGAACACTTCACCTGTGGTAAACCTCTCTGAATAGTCTTCGGAAACAATTACCTTCTCTAGTAGGAAATTTGAACTCCGGCTGTGTGTGTAATGTCGGGAATCCAAACTGAGGTGGAGCCTGCCACCTTACGGACGAAATTCCACTAAGAGCTAAACTATCCATCAACGGTATATGGGGTTGTTCAGGCGTACAACTTTCGCCGAACAACCCGAGTGAAAAGGACGGTGGTGACATGTCTCATTCATTTAGGGACAAATTATTAATACCGTTGTTCACCTCCTATTGAAGCAAAAAAAAAACAAGTTAGCATAAAAACAAGTTTATGTAAAAAAAAACTCGTCCGTCACGTATGGATTCATTCCATACGTCACGGGTGGATGTCTCTGTCCGTCACGTATGGAATACATCCATACATGACGGACGAATGGAATTCGTCCATTCGCCCGTCACGTATGAAATTAATCCATACGTGACGGACAAATTTGTTTACAAAAAACAATTACCCAACGAACTTTTGCACATGCAACGATCTAGTAAAATCTCCTATTGCAGTTTTATACACAATATCTCCTACTTTTTAGTACAACATAATCAAAGATGAAGTAACAACTCAAACTTCAACTAACATGTAAAGTAACAACTCAAACATATATTCATTCATAAGAAAGAACCATAAAATAGACATTCACAACTAATTGACAAGAAAGAACCATAAAATTCTTACTAGTTTTTATGAATATATAGTATGAACTAATTACCTTAAAAAAGTGTTTGTTTATTCAAAGAACAACTCACAACTATAAACATCCACAAGATAGAAACATAAAATTCTTAACTTTTACTAACATGTAAAGTAAAAACTTAAAAAATATACCTCGTTGTCATGATAATCTCTTGAAACATCTTCTCCACCATTGAAGTTGAAAAAATCATCTTGATTTGCCATGGAAAAGATTCAAAGTAATGGAAGAGAGTGCTGTGAGATGGAAATGAATGAGTGATTGAGGTTTAGGGTTTAGTTTGGTCGTAATATGGTTGAGTATGACGGGGTAGTTAATGTTGTTAGGTGGGGATAAGTAACATTCAGTTTTATGGTTGTTAACCTCGTCCGTGACGTACCAATGACATCCGTTCGTGACGGACCAAAGAGTTTAGTCTGTCACGGACGGATGCATTGGCCCATCACGGACGGATGCCATTGGTCCGTCACGGACGAGGCATGGCGTGAAATAGCAATTTCACCCGGGCGCTAATTAGAAATCGTGTAAATATATTATATTTTATCATACACATTCTCGTATAGTTATTCTTTTTTTTAATCATGTAATTATTGTCATGCACGATATGTTTTTGTTAAAGTCCTGTATGTATTCCACTAACATTTGTTTCAATTAAATCTCATAGAAGTATGCAAGAGTCTAAAAACTCTACTATCCAAATTTAATTATACATAATTTTCACAAAAGCATCTAATTTTCATTATCATTGTCTCAAAAATCAAAGGTGTTGCCTTTATTTCAAAAATACCACAACTCAAATTCAAGCTATATATTATATACCATAAGCCATTAAAACTCAAATCAACATCAATAAATATACATTTTCTTATTATATTATATGAAATAATCAATAATAAAACATCCTCTTGGCCTATATATAATTAATAATCTAAGAGATTTTATATCTATCGATATATAATGTATAAGAAGCAAAAGTAATCATTCATTCTATACTCTATATAACAATTTATTTAAACATCATATATAACAAAATGAAAAAAAACATATAAAAGTATATACAGAAATTACGATGATAACTTATCGAATTAATAGACATAATGATTAAGGGGTGATGAAATTACAAATTAGTTTTTGTAAATTCGGTTCAATATTTTTTTTGATCGACTCGATTCAAGATTTAAACATAACAGAAAATGCAATGTACAAAATTAGTTTAAGCTCTAGTACACTCAAACCAAATAAACTTAGGTTTAATTTCCTATAAATTAGAAATATTTTGAAATTTAGTAAAAAGTTGTTTATACATATCATAACGTTTGGAATGTTGCAAGCTGGTTAAGACCTGATAAAATTTAAAGGTTCAAATTAAGATTTGATTTGAGATTTATAATAAACTTTGATTTAAATTTCACAAAGTTGGTAAAGTGTTACCTACCCGTAAAATCAATAACAAATGTGATATTGTTTAATCAATAAAATATAATACAAAATAATTTTGATGAAGATTAAAAAAATAATTTTCAATTTATTGACTCCTTAATGTATGTTGGCTTCATCTATACTATTATACTTTCTCTCCTTACCATTAACATATTGATGATGCTCATCTTCAATCAAGTTGGACGAAACACGCTATCATAGTATGATTTAACACACATTACATACTCATCCGATTTAAAATCAAAATATATATAGAGAGATAATGTAATGTAAATTTGCTTCAAATTAAAATTTTTAAATTTGGGTATAATTCATACTATTTAAGTAGTAGAATTGATGAGCTGCTATTTATCTAGTCGAATTAGATAAATAGATATATATATATAGTTATATATAAATTAAAGTATTGATGGAATAATTATATAATTGAAAATATTAAGCAAACAACAATAGTGGAAAAATAAATTAACTTTGAACTAATAAAGTCATAAATATAGTTCGATCAGACCAAAGAAAATCTTAAAAAAAAAATTTATCTAATAAATTATCTTATAAATCATAAGTAATTAATAGGTAATAAATTAGAAGGTTAAATAAAAAATTATGGTCAAATTTATTTAGTTTAATTGCCAAAAGTAATTTACTTAGATCAAATGAAAATTTAATAATATAATAATAAATCCTAACATCGAATGACTTCAAAATTTACATCTTTATCTGAAGAGTTATTTATTTATTTTCTAAATAATTTATGTTTTTAGGATTTATAGAAAAAAGATAAAAAAAAAAACATAAAATGACACTTCATTTATGTAGGTTTAGAAGCGTTTTGGTGTCTCAAAAGGGGATATGATGCGTTCTGATCGGCTCAGAACTCGTCTAACGCCGAATCTAGGCAGGAAATGGTCTCGTATCCTTCTCTTGGTAATCGAATAAGTATGAACCACCGGGAATGATGATTTACGACTCTCTTATGCTCGCTTTGGGCGAGGGTGGGGCGAGAGTGAAGGATGTGTTTGTGAACCGTGACGTGATTCAAGCGGGTATAACCAGTTTTGTGACGCCGGGGCCTAAGGGAGGAGATTCACTCAACTACTGCTTAGGCATTCAATTCCAACGTAAGAAAACAAGGTTACAACGAAGGCTATTTATAGCCTTTATGCTCGGCCAAGAACCCTAATGGGCTTGGGCCACAAGACATATTAATGGACCGGCTTCTCTAGCAAGAGAAAGACACACGCCCGAAATAGACAGTGTAGAAATAGAAAGTACTAAAAGTGGCAACATGTCAAAACGAGAAATAACAGAAGTAGGAAATAATATAATAAAATAGATTAAGTCCTATGCCAAGGGGGACGCCACGGTCTTGGTCTTCGGGGGCTCGTCGGGTGTCGGTTCAGGACTAGCCAGGAGCGCATCATTCTACCTCCCTTATTGGTTGGGGCAAGGGAAAATATGCGCTCGGCAGCCAGCGAGAGCGCTGCATCAGAATGGGGCTCGGGACCGACTCTTGGCATCTCAAAGATGTAACACCCCCAAATTTTAACCTATTTGGAAAGGTATTACCGCCAGTGACCTCGGTTTCCACACCGAAGCCACCCCAGGCTTTACCATTGAAACACAATTCATAAAGAACAATTATGATACAAAATTACCATAACTTTCATTTAAACACAGTCGCGGAATTTCAACACAATTCCAAATGCGACAAAATACAGAGTTATTACAATACATCGGAAGACTTAAAATAATTTACAAGAGTATTGACTTCAGTAGTCAACGCCCAAAGATCGTAGCCTGATTAAAACATTTTAAAATACCGTTCATGTTCATAGTCGATCAAACCTTCATGGGTCCTCGACTCATCTGATGTGCCGAATCGAACGGATGACACCAGCCAACCATGCAGAGAATAATTACGGTTGGTTAGTCTAATGAAAGACTATGCAAGGGTACAAAGCAGAGTGGTTCGAAGTAGTCGTATTAGGTTAGACTCATCGTTTCTCGAATTAAAACCGATGACGATAGTCAACCACCATACTCCTACTGGAATATATCAAGCAGCATGATCAAGAGAAGATTCTGGAAGACCGAGTCTTACAGCAACCAACCCAAAAGAAGACTCCAATGAATTGAGTCTTATCGGAAATATGACAAATGTTAGGGAACATTAATAATTTCATACAAGCGTTCAAAAACGACTTGATGTTTCGGTTCACGACCAACCTCACCGCCCCAGGGCGAATCCAGATTGGAAAGAGAACGTACTCTGATCAAAGTCAAGACGAGCTTTCCTAGCTGCACTATTCCCTAGCTGCACTACTCGTCTGAGGTTTATTAATTATGTGCTACGACGGCACTTATCCTATTTAATTCCAAAACGCACATCACGTTATAGGCTTTTAAATATATGTTTCGCCATGAGGGACATATATTGAGTATATGTTTCACCATGAGGGACATATAGGACATATGTTTCACCATGAGGGACATATTCCTGAATGGGACGAATCCCAAGATTTGTAGCACCAGCTTCGTGCCACCATCTCTATACCCGAGTATAGAGATCGGTCATGACCCACCAAATGGTCTTTGAGTTTAGAACCCTTAGCACCATTTTCATTATCAAGAAACGACTAGACCTCAATTAGTCCATCGCTCCTACGAATACTCGTGCTAACTAACAGTTCAACACAGTAATAATCATATCAAAGCCCTCAGGCCAAAATATATATTTATAATAGCGTTGTTCTAACAGATATACAACCTATTATAATATCATATTCCTTTTATATCATTTAGTAAAATTGTTCCCAATAAAACAGTAAATCATTCCAAATTAATTAACAATCAAACCATTGATAATTAATGGAAATATGGAATGATGAGAAAAAGCGAACCGCCACTTGCCTGGAGTAGATTCGGTGATGAATATGGACGAGACGATTACCGAAAATATCCTTTCCGAGGATATGGCCTATGCCTCAGATTGCTCCAACAGATTACGAGTCCATACGCGATCCAGCGAATCACGTTCTAACTAACAAATTAATTAATTTACCTGGACGAACTTAAGGAATTAAATTTAATAAATTTTTATGATTATAAATCATAAAAATATTTATTAAATTTTCCTATAGAAAAATACGGATGAAAGGGAATCGAAATTATACCGCTCGTATAATTTCGGGTTAAATCTGGACTGGATTGAATTTGGGCTTTACGGCCCACTAAGAATTGATTAAGGGGGGTAGGACCCACACCCTTCTTCAACCTCCCAATTCACGAACAGATGCAACAACAACATCAACCACCGAACGCAGCGATCGGCTCGCCGGGAAGAAGCTCCTCGCCGCCGGGCTGGTTCGCGTCGCCGGGAGCACAGCCACCAGCGGCAACCAGCAGCGGTGAAGCAACAGCAGCGTCGACGCCGGGAGGGAGCAGCAACGCGCAACGACGGCGGTTCGACAACAGCGCAGCTCCTCCGACTCGGCGAACCGTAGACCTCGGCCACAGCAGCGAACCTCAGCAGTGGCCCGCAGCTCGCGCAACCACAGCTCGCCGTCTCGTCGGATCCGGGTCGCCGGCGGGATGAGCTACGGAGATGGCGAGGAAGAGAGACGGCCGAGAGGAAGGAGAGATATCAGATTGGGTGCCCCTCGACCCCTTCCAGATTGGGCTCCTTAAATGGCTCCAACGAGGTCGAAAGAGGAAGGCGTGCCCGATCACCACATCGACAGCTGCCCCCGACAAGTTTTACACGCGGCGGCCGGAGAGAAACGAACGTGGGTGACGTGCAATATTTCTGGGAAAAGTTTGGTATGGGTTTTTAAACCCCGGAAATTATATGTTTGTATCCAACAAATATTCTAAGTCCCGAAAATACATCGAATGTATTTCATACCACTCACGGAATTATTTCGGACATCATGGATGTTACGGAAAATCCGAACTCCACTGAAAGCGAAATAATTAATGAACGAAGGTTGGGAAAATTACCCAAATATCCTTATTAAAAATTGAGGGATATTACATTACTACCCCCTTAAGAAAAGTTTCGACCCCGAAACTTGCATTAAACTAATGAGAAACCTGCCTCAACATCAACTTTACTATCTGAACTTAATATCCTTAATCATAACATCATCATACAACCTTATCTCCATATAACATACCAGGTAATAATTCTTACTACCTCCACAAGATTATGTCTATCTTAGAATAATGGTCTTCCACAACCATCATTACGATATTACTACACCTTTAATAGGAGAACACACATTTCTCCTCCAATCTCCCTATAGACAAACCCAAGGTTTATACATTAACTTCTTACAACTCAGATATTAAATCTTAGTAACCTCGAATCATAACTTCCTTAATTCCTTAGAGATATCTCCCACAATTCCATTACTCATTATTATCGGTTTTGGCCCTTATACCAAATTCCAACTTGGGATCCTTTCGGTAATGACTTAACTTATTCCTTTAATCACTTTATAACTTGAACCTTCAAGATTCCTTAACTTCCTTAATTCCCTTAATGGTACTCTTACAATTCCATCATTTATCTGGAAGTAAGATTGACCTTATGCCAATTCTAACTTAAAATCCTTATAAGAATAATTTAACACATCTCTTTAAACAATTTCTAACTTAACTCCTTTAAGATTCAAGGACAACCATAATATCTTATTCCTACGTTACTCGAAACGTATCACATAAGATATTACTCTTATTTCCTCCAAGAGAGTGATACCATAAGCCTTACAGATGACATACTCACAAGATGTCAATCCTTGACAATTCCTAAGAGTCCTAGCTCTTCATCTTCTGAAAATTCCACTTATCGAGTCTAACGACTCGTACTGTCTTAAATGACTTATTTCTAACTTAAAATCCTTTATATTCTTCACACAATCTACTATCCATCCAGGACTTAATCGCATCATTTCCTTATGTTATCTCAAACGAATCTCAAATAGATCTCTTCAAAGGATACCTATGATTTCGTACACTTGGCTTTTCCAAAAGCTTTAACCATTGGTCCTACATTGGCCATACTTACTTATGAACCCGACCATCATAACTCCGGATTTCACAGTCTTACTCAAGATCGCAAAATAGGGAAAACGAGTTCTTATTGAATTATTCCCTTAATCAACTTATTCATTCACAACACTTTATCCACATTAATGCCTACAACATGATTCCTCAACTAGGCATTCCGGACTTTACACTAGTCCACCTCTATATACTTCTAATGGGACAAAAATCCCAAGTACACAAGTGAGATATAACTCTTAATCTCATTAACTCCACATAACCTATACCTCCAAATACTAGAAATATGATGTCTCAAGAAGAAACAAATCTTTCCATAACTTCTCCCAATATCCTTATTTCCTAAAAGATACTCATAAATGAACACTTTAGGCATCAGACTCTTCTAGCCTTGCCTTACGAGGTCTTCCTCCGGGTTCTCATCGAAAGTTCCCTCCGGATCTTCCCTCGGATCTTCCCCCTCTCGAGGATCTTCCTCAGGGTTTTCCTCTGGATCTTCCTCCTTCTAAGGATCTTCCGCAGGATCTTCCTCCTCTAGAGGATCTTCCTCCGGATCTTCCTTCTTCTGAGGATCTTCCTCGGGATCTCCCCTAGGATTTTCCTCTCCTTGAGGATCTTCCTTAGGATCTTCCTCGGGATTTTCCTTAGAGTTTCCTTGGAAATCGATTCCATTTAAACGTCGTTATTACAATATTTCATTGGCTTACCTTAACGGCTCAGCGAGCTCTACCCTAGGTTCATCCCACGAATTCTCATACGGAGGCAAATCCCGACTGCATCGAGCATTAATCCTTCGTATTCGTTTTCTCAACAATTAATGTTAACGACTATGACATCATACTTAGACATCAAAACTCCTAAGAGTGATTCCTTAATTATCCCATATATCAATGTAATAAAATCACTTAGAATAGATCAACTTGGTAATTCTATAGATGAATTATGAACATAGAGCACAAGATTCATCTACACTAATCTCCCGAGGGTTCACACCAAATTATTCGGAGATTACAGCACTAGGATATTAGTACTACCAACTCAGGAAGTACATACTTGATACCTTCGAGGGGACTACTAGGTCCTCCAACCTCGAAATATCTCTGAGAAACAGGGAAATTTAACATTACTAGAGATGATAGAATCATCTCGGCACCTTTCGAGTCCTTTCAAAAGAATAGACAAACACCTATGTCTTACAACAACAAGAATAGGTCAGTCTTTCTAGATATAGAGGTAACTCCCATACCTCTCATATCAGACTAAAGAAGGCACGACTATGAACGGTATTTATTTCAAATTCGTTTGGAAGACATTTTCCAGTTCAAAATGGGAAATAGTTTTAGAAGGATAAAACCTTTCAAAATACCCAACCTGTTTTAAAAACAAACTTTAGCTCTGATACCAAATCTGTAACACCCCTAAATTTTAACCCATTTGGAAAGGTATTACCGCTAGTGACCTCGGTTTCCACACCGAAGCCACCCTAGGCTTTACCATTGAAACACAATTCATAAAGAACAATTATGATACAAAATTACCATAACTTTCATTTGAACATAGTCGCGGAATTTCAACACAATTCCAAATGCGACAAAATACAGAGTTATTACAATACAGCGGAAGACTTAAAATAATTTACAAGAGTATTGACTTCAGTAGTCAACGCCCAAAGATCGTAGCCTGATTAAAACATTTTCAAATACCGTTCATGTTCATAGGCGATCTAGCCTTCATGGGTCCTCGACTCATCTGATGTGCCGAATCGAACGGATGACACCAGCCAACCATGTAGAGAATAATTACGGTTGGTTAGTCTAATGAAAGACTATGCAAGGGTACAAAGCAGAGTGGTTCGAAGTAGTCGTATTAGGTTAGACTCATCGTTTCTCGAATTAAAACCGATGACGATAGTCAACCACCATACTCCTACTGGAATATATCAAGCAGCATGATCAAGAGAAGATTCTGAAAGACCGAGTCTTACAGCAATCAACCCAAAAGAAGACTCCAATGAATTGAGTCTTATCGGAAATATGACAAATGTTGGGGAACATTAATAATTTCATACAAGCGTTCAAAAACGACTTGATGTTTCGGTTCACGACCAACCTCACCGCCCCAGGGCGAATCCAGATTGGAAAGAGAACGTACTCTGATCAAAGTCAAGATGAGCTTTCCTAGCTACACTATTCCCTAGCTGCACTACTCGTCTGAGGTTTATTAATTATGTGCTACGACGACACTTATCTTATTTAATTCCAAAACGCACATCACGTTATAGGCTTTTAAATATATGTTTCGCCATGAGGGACATATATTGAGTATATATTTCGCCATGAGGGACATATAGGACATATGTTTCACCATGAAGGACATATTCCTGAATGGGACGAATCCCAAGATTTGTAGCACCAGCTTCGTGCCACCATCTCTATACCCGAGTATAGAGATCGGTCATGACCCACCAAATGGTCTTTGAGTTTAGAACCCTTAGCACTATTTTCATTATCAAGAAACGACTAGACCTCAATTAGTCCATCGCTCCTACGAATACTCGTGCTAACTAAACAGTTTAACACAGTAATAATCATATCAAAGCCCTCAGGCCAAAATATATATTTATAATAGCGTTGTTCTAACAGATATACAACCTATTATAATATCATATTTCTTTTATATCATTTAGTAAAACTGTTCCCAACAAAACAGGAAATCATTCCAAATTAATTAACAATCAAACCATTGATAATTAATGGAAATATGGAATGATGAGAAAGAGTGAACCGCCACTTGCCTGGAGTAGATTCGGTGATGAATCTGGACGAGACGATTATCGAAAATATCCTTTCCGAGGATATGGCCTATGCCTCAGATTGCTCCAACAGATTACGAGTCCATACGCGATCCAGCGAATCACGTTCTAACTAACAAATTAATTAATTTGCCTGGACGAACTTAAGGAATTAAATTTAATAAATTTTTATGATTATAAATCATAAAAATATTTATTAAATTTTCCTATAGAAAAATACGGATGAAAGGGAATCGAAATTATACCGCTCGTATAATTTCGGGTTAAATCTGGACTGGATTGAATTTGGGCTTTACGGCCCACTAAGAATTGATTAAGGGGGGTAGGACCCACACCCTTCTTCAACCTCCCAATTCACGAACAGATGCAACAACAACATCAACCACCGAACGCAGCGATCGGCTCACCGGGAAGAAGCTCCTCGCCGCCGGGCTGGTTCGCGTCGCCGGGAGCACAGCCACCAGCGGCAACCAGCAGCGGTGAAGCAACAGCAGCGTCGACGCCGGGAGGGAGCAGCAACGCGCAACGACGGCGGTTCGACAGCAACGCAACTCCTCCGACTCGGCGAACCGTAGACCTCGGCCACAGCAGCGAACCTCAGCAGTGGCCCGCAGCTCGCGCAACCACAGCTCGCCGTCTCGTCCGATCCGGGTCGCCGGCGGGATGAGCTACGGAGATGGCGAGGAAGAGAGACGACCGAGAGGAAGGAGAGATATCAGATTGGGTGCCCCTCGACCCCTTCCAGATTGGGCTCCTTAAATGGCTCCAACGAGGTCGGAAGAGGAAGGCGTGCCCGATCACCACATCGACAGCTGCCCCCGACAAGTTTTACACGCGGCGGCCGGAGAGAAACGAACGTGGGTGACGTGCAATATTTCTGGGGAAAGTTTGGTATGGGTTTTTAAACCCCGGAAATTATATGTTTGTATCCAAACAAATATTCTAAGTCCCGAAAATACATCGAATGTATTTTATACCACTCACGGAATTATTTCGGACATCATGGATGTTACGGAAAATCCGAACTCCACTGAAAGCGAAATAATTAATGAACGAAGGTTGGGAAAATTACCCAAATATCCTTATTAAAAATTGAGGGATATTACAAAAGATAAGTATGGCTCGGGTGCGGGAGCGGTCTTGGCGTCGGGTGCCTTGAACATCATCGCGCGTGGGCCCGGGTCCGGAATCAACACCGTCGGAAGAGCCTGGGCAGGTGCGTTGGGCAAGTCGGGCTCGCACGACACCTATAGAGTTAACCACTTAACCCTTAGGAGATCCGACTTTGTAGAAAAAGTTCAGATCATTCTGGAGCACGCCGCTCAACAACCGTCCAGGAAAAGAATTTGGTTTGAGTGGAGCATTGAGGCTGATAATTCCACCGCACCAGATTGCAATAACAATCAACAACCTCTGAGAGCAGCGACGGCTAGAGAAGGTTGGACAGGAAGATGTTCCGGCGAAGCTTTAGTATAGGATAATTAAAAATTAAATTAGACGATATTGGATATTGAACTGCTGCATATTTTATGTAGTAATAATAATATTACCTTTTCTTAAATTCAGCAATCTCACATATGCTATCATCATCAAAAAAAATCCTTGTGCCATAATAACCATTTGACACATTAGGTGTATTATTCCATTTTCCCAGCTTTCCAAATTGTATAATAACTACGACCAAACTCTATGCTGAAGCCCCAACAAATGGGCGACATAATTCTGCATAATCATCCCATAATGTACAATTGATGACATTATCCCTGCAATAGTATACAATATAAAATAACGATGAATTTAACACAACAGATTATTAGATAACATATTAAATTTTATTACCATGGAGAAATGCAAAAATAACATAAATACCTTGTATCCATCAATTGTATATTGATCCTTTTATCCTCTTTTCCGTTCCTATTAGTGAATGTAACAATGTTGTCTCCAATTCCAACCAATTGCCCAATAACATCTATACAATAAATAATATTATGTGTAAAGTAAAATATTAAACCTACTGAAATAATAATTGTTATAATATAACAAATGTTAAATTAAAAGATTTACTAACCATACAGATATACTTGATCCAGTGACTCATCGAGGATTTTTTCGAAATCAGCGAATTTGAATCCATGAATAAGAATAGAAATTGATGAACTCCGCTTAATTGTAGTGTTGCGATAAAATATTATCTTGTATTTATGATTAGAGAACTTGAAAGGTATATCATAAAGAGCAACTCCAAAGTTTGAAATCAAATATTCCTTCCTCTAATATTCCAAGATTCTCCATAAAAGCTTCTTTAATTACTCCATGAATTTTCTCACCCTTGAGACAATGAGAAATTTGTGTTAGTCCTTTGCAAATATTAGACAAACAAATATTATATTAAACACAAATTATTAAAGAACTGAAAATTAATACCTTTTCATCCATTAAAATGATTTCAGTTGTACTGTATTGCGTACGATCTTCTTTCTTTGGAACCTTAAACAATCGAATTACTCGAACCTTTAGCTCATAATTCCCTCGGGTACCCGTAATATCCTTTATTTCTTGTTGCTGTTTTGACATTGCTACAAATGTCCTAAATAAAAAAACAATACAAACAACAATTGATTAATGGAATATCTGTAATTGCACATTATTTCTATTCAATATTTCATGCTTAATGGACAAAATCCATACGAAAATCAGTAATGGAAAATGAGATCAATGTTGGCTGATATGTAAATGCAAAAAATCAGTGTAGATGGGGAAAATGTCCGAACATGTACCTCATTATTATGTAAATGCAAAAAATCAGTCAAAAAGTGTGAGAATATGTTTTTAAAATAACAATTTTTGAAATCTGTTCAGTATTTCCTGGTTTGAGAATATGTTTTTTATTGAACTTAATTTCTGAAATCTGTTCTACGCATATCCATACCTTTATGTATTGAAGCATATGTTCAGTTCATGATTCTATCAAACTGGGGTTTATTGTTGAGAATATGTATTGAACTTAATTTCTGAAATCTGTCTTTGTTTATTGTTGTTGTAGGAATACGTATGGGAAATCAAACTGGGATTTCAAACAACTCATGCAGTTCCAAGATGTACAACTGAAAACCTAAAGGTACGGATACTATACTAACATTTAAATGAAGGTGACAAATATATATTTAATGTTGCATAGAGTAGACTGAATGAAAGGCTGAAAAGTATTTATTCCATGTTGCATATAGGTCTTGAATTATTACCTTATAACTCTGTTTTGAATTTCCTGAGTAACACTGAACCAAAGAAAATAAAGCAATATCAGTTATGTTTGCAATATATATTCAATGTTGCATAGAGTAGACTAAATGAAAGCCTGAAAAGTAGTTATTCGATGTTGTATCTGTACAGAAACTGGGTTCTTGTTTGAAATGATATAAGCATTACAAATTATAACTGATATAAGCATTACCTCTTAAATCTCTGTATTTTGTTGTAGCTAATCTTCTTCACATGTATATGTATAGCCGAATTTATAGGCCAATATGTGAAAGAGATATCGAGTATTTTTGGAATGCACAGATTTTCCAATATCAAATCTTCATAGTAATCTTTTTAATTTTGTTGTGCACGACTGATAATTATTCTATAGTATATTATATGACTTTCTTGTTCAGATCTTGTAATCAATTTTGCTTTTTATGGATATGTTATGATTTGCAGAATTTCTGCCATAGGGGAAAGATATGGCACACATTTTCGTTTCACTTTATGGATATGTTCAGATCTTGTAATATGTGTGCAAGTTTTTTGAATTGTCTTTGGGTTTAGGGTTTCTGGTTGGGGTTTAGTATTTCAGTTTTTAATATGCTTCGAATTCAGTTTTTTTTAGCATTGATATATGTCCAGGTCTTGTAATATGTGTGCAGGTTTTATGAATTGTTTTTGGGTGATTTATTTCTAGGTGGGGTTTAGTATTTGAGTTTTTAATATGCTTCGAAAATAGTTTTTTTTAGCACTGATATATGTCCAACTTTTGTTATTAAGTTTTTTGTGTTATATCTGTGCAGGTTTTTTAGCAATGTGTTTTGATTTGCAGAATTTCTGCCATGGGGAAAATATATTGCACACATTTTCGTTTAAGATTTTATGAAATTTTGTAATAATTTATGTGCAAAATTTCCTATAATGCTTATGTAATATGTTTATGCTTCATTTGTGTCTTTGCTGTTTTGTAATATGTGTGCAGATTTTGTGCATTGTTTTTGGATGATTTCTTTCTGTGTTTTAGTATTTCAGTTTTTTATATGCTGTAATTTCAGTTTTTTTAGCAATTGTGTATGCAAGTGATTCGATTGTATACAAAAAAATAAGGTAATCGGTTTTATTTAGTAAGATCTTCAAAAAAAATCCGATTATGTAATATGATTTCCGGAAACAAAATCACATAAATAAAGTACCAAATCTCAAGTTATGAATATGGAAAATATATAATTCTACACATATTCTGAAAGATTCATATTGACAGAAAAATGGAAGTAACCGGAATAAATGGATTGAATGACACGTGGCCAATTTGTTGGAGAGATGCTACGTGGCATGAAAAAAATTTATGCATTGTAGGGGTGCCATGTGGCTTAGCCGAGGCTTTGCGTTTAGTAGATATATAGTAGATTAGGGTAGATAACACTATGTGTTTAAGCAACTTATATATAATAATTTGATTTCATATAAAATTCTACAATTTTTGTTATAAAGTTGACAAAGTAGTTTGTTTCATTTCATTTAACATTAAAAACATAGTAATTAGTAAAGTGTAATAGAATACCTCATATGTATCATTTCACTATTTAGAAACCGATCATAAATTATGGTAAATTTGATTATGTAAAATTTATAAAATACACTAATATATTAAAAATATCAATTAATCTAATCATAAATAATAATAATAATAATAATATGGAATTAAACATGGGACAGACCCGTGCGCAGCACAGACACACATATAACTAGTTCTATAAATATTTGTCATTTTAGTCATCTCTATGAATAATTAATTATTAATATAAATATTTTTTAATCTTTTAACTTATTTACCACACACATGGTTTATAAGCAATAAAAAAATACATAAGAAAAAATAATGTGTAATTTTTAATCTCCGTTATCCATTTCACTAATCTCATAAACCCAAATTTAATAAAAAACTAGTGATATGAAACAAGCACATGTCAAATGCATTCTAAAACAGTAAAGAAAAAATTTATAACATTAATATATGAACATAAAAAATTACATAATTACTATAACAAATCAAAGTTATATAAAATGTGTAACCTTGATATGTGTAAGAACATCATCGCCACATATATTGATGAACATTCCGGAAAAAGAAATTATGTGCATCACATGCAAACCACAACACCTTCACCAATTTACCTTTACCTAATCATTTTCAGCTTAATTTTGATGTTTCTTCTCAGTTGTTGATATTTTATTCTCTAAAGAGTTCACTAGAGATTACAGCACACAATATCAAGAATTGAGAAGAAACATCACAATTAAACTAGAGATAATGTATATATACACGTTATTTTGTGCGCATAGCAGTAAAGTTTTGTGCGCTTATGTTAAGCGCATAGGGGTATAGTGGGTATTTTAAAAACACAGCTCACGGATCTTTCCAACGGCTATAAACTTACACGCTTAACTTAAGCGCATACCCATGCGCTTAAGTTAAGCGTGTAAATGTAATTGGGTCGGCCCATTAATGGCCGGCGTGGCGTTGATTTGGTTATTAAACAAACACGCTTAACTTAAGCGCATGGGTATGTGCTTAAGTTAAGCGTGTAAGTTTATAACCGTTGGAAAGATCCGTTTGAATATTACCATTGGTGCGCTTAAGTTAAGCGTACGAAACGGTAACATTCTAACAGATCTATTTCTTCCTATTAGTACTCAAAGCTCTTGCCATTACATATCCAAGAAACCGAAATTGTTCTTCTCCCAATTTTAAAGATGTATCATAGTGGTGAGGATAGTAGTGACGAGGAAAATGATTGGTTCAAAGTGAAGAAGAAGAGGAGGAGGATGGAGTCGAATCATTTTGTAGATGTCGAAGATGACGAAGCGACTGGCGAATGGGACCCTAGCGGCGTATTTGTGGTTAGTGTTGAAATAGTTTTGCTCTTTTATTTATCGGTATTTTAATACGTAATTAGTATCGTAAATATCGCACTTATTTAGGTAGTCAATCTTTATCATGAATTTGTAGTTATATAATTGGAAATCATATGTAGTGTAACATAATGATGTAGTTATGATGACTTTTAGTTAACATAAACCGCTACATTTATAGGGGAAAGACTATACGGAGCATTTTATTACTGACCTAGTGTGGGATAGTAAGGAAGAATTGTACGAATGGGCAAAAGAAATAGGAAAGGAGCTTGTGATAGCTTTGGTGAAGCGTAACTCAAGTCCGTACCAAATTAGTATAGTGTGTGATAGGTTTGGGCCTTGGAGATCAGGGAGGCCGAAGGTGAACAAAGAGAATCTAGAGTTGCCGGTTGTTAAAATCCGAAAGTCGAGATCCAAAAAGTGTGGGTGTAAGTTTGAGATAATGGGTGTTCGCATGAAGAAAGAGGCATGGACGGTTGGTGAAAAGTGGGTCTTGTGTGTGATTGAAGGTCGGCACAACCATAAGCTACGAACTAGCTTTAAAGGCCATGCATTCATGGGTTGAATGACCGAGGTGGAGCAGTTGTGCGCTAGGAGGTGGGGAGACGGTCGCAAGACACCGAATCAAATTGTTTCGGAATTGAGGCAAAACTTCCCGGCAAATGTGACTTCCAGGAAGCAAGTAACCAACTTCTTGTAGAAGCTGCAGTACGAGGATCGGGGAGAGTTAACAGTTACACAGTGGTCCCTAAGATTTATGGTTGAGAAGAAATACGTAGTTCATCCTTTGAGGGATGCGAAGACTGATGAGGTTGCAATCTTATTTTTTGCTAATCCGGAGTCGCTGTGGTTGTTGAAGAAGTTCCCGTACGTGATAATCATTGACGCGACATACAAGACAAACAAATAAGTCCTAAATTTTAATAATATGTAGTTTATGACAGAAATTGTTAAGGTATTTCATTTAAAAATGTGTTTGGTATTATGAAATGTTTTACATAGATATGGAATGCCACTTGTGGAGATTGTTGGTTTCACCAACACTCATAAGACGTTCAACATTCCTTATGCATTCACCCGGGCGAAAAGGATTTACCATTACACGTGGATAATGAGAAAACTTCGGGCATTGTGTTTGGATTTGGGAGTGATGCCGACTGCAATAATGACAGATTGTGAGAAGGCCCTCATAACTGCTATCCATAGTGTTTTTGGCACCGAAGTTCAACACCTCTTGTGCTGGGTGCATATAAAGCACAACATCGAGGCACGTGCCTCGTCTATATTGAAGAAGAAGGAAAGCGTGGATGCCTTTGCAAACCAATGTTGGGCACTTTTTTGCTCAACCAGTGAAGAAAGCTATGAAGAGAGGCTCGCCATATTACGGACATCGTGGAAGAGCGGCCTTGTCGGATACGTGGAGGACACATGGCTTACTCTGTACAAGACGAGCATAGTAAGGGTTGTGGACGGATCATCATCTTTATCTCTTCACGAGGACTTCAAACATGTATGACGTTCACAATATGTTGTTTTTTTACTCATAGTTGTTAATGTCGTACTAACGTCATGTGATTTGATAGGGTTGAGGGGATGCACAAGGTTTTGAAAGATATTATTGGCTCTAGCAGAGGGGGCTTCAACAGAGTGATCGTGAGGATCCACTATGCCATCATCCTTCAAATAGATCAGATTAGGGGGAACATGAACCTTTCACTTTCCAAACGACCAACGGATTTCGATGATGTATCGATGCCGCCAGTTGTACGAGCTATTTTTTCTAGGCTCTTCTACCAAGTATCGGATAGGTTCTTTGATATGTTGTTGGGCTATTACGATATCTTGAAGAAGTCTCAGAAGAATGCACCGACCATTGGGTGAGAAATTGCCTTGGGTTGCCTTGCATGCACACCATTTCAACAACCATCGTTTCAAGAACACCTCTCATTTCGTTAGACGTTCACGAGTTCTGGAGGGACTTGGAATGGAAAGATACTCCAACAACAACTCTTGGCCCTTCTGTCTATGTTCGAATGGACATTACAGAGATGAGACTTCGTGAAATGTTTTCCAGGTTGGAGGTTGGTACATTGAAGAAAGGCACAACATTCCTACTAGGTGAGTTGTACCACGACTTGGAGCATCTGGAAGAGAATACTTTGTTGGAGCTGACATGGATGAATGCAAAAGGAAGGCCAAGTGGTGCTAGGAACAAGGAGAAGGTGGATGAGAAGGCGGAGAAGAGGGATAAGTAATTGTTTGAGCATAGACGGGATGAGCTCCACGAGAATGAGAAAAAGGTGGGGCTGAAGACAAAGGCGAAGGGGAAGGCAAGTGCGAGCTCTGGTAGAGGCCCAGGTTGTCCTAAAAAGCAAGCAAGTGCATCTAGTGTAGTGGTGATGGACTTTGACGACTTATAATCCCAACCCTTTCCAGAAGAATCATAACCAGAAGATTTATAGTGGCCTGAAGAACCTAGTCTTTCCATTGTTCATATGGGGATGAACTTTGGGATTGACAATGTGGATGACTTTGGATTCTGTACATCAAAGATGTTAGAGATGTACGCCTCGATGGACATTGTGGATATTGGTCGATCGCAATATTATTGGGAAGGCAAGCGAAGGAATATCCCAACATCCGACGCGAGATGGTAGCGGAGTTGCTTGACAACAGAGAGCTATACGAGCCGGTATGTTGCCGTCTTCGAGAAGGGTCCTGGGATGATCTTATCTTTCAAGTGAACCATTGCAGAAGCCCTTGCTCAGAAATATATTGGCTTCACATGCCATTGATGAGTTTAGTGTTTGCCACACTATATCAGGTTGGTCTCGTCTTATTAACTTAAGTAGTTCTGACGTTTTGCTTACCGTTGAGGAATAGGACATCAAGCATAGGTCCTCTAGAAAAGATTTTTGCCATGGCACACGTAGGAAATCATGATCACTTCATACCGGTAAAGGTTTCTTCTAATAAAATATTTATGAAATTAGGTTACATTGTTTTCACTACTCAAATAGTTTGTGTGTGTATATCTAGGTGGTGCTTAAGGAAGGGTCTCCAATACCGCACACTCCTGGTTCGTGGAACAGAAACGCAGATCGAAACATTGGACAACAAAGTTTGAGGGGAATTTGAAGATGTATCGAGAGTATCGTATTGTAAATGGTCGGGCACCAGACCCTGTTATGTATGCGGGAGACGGATCCGTTCATGTAATTGATTGATGTTACGAGTATGTAATGTAATATTTAGACGGCTTTGTAATTTCCAACTTTAAGTGTTGTGTTTTACATTATGTATTGATGTTACGAGTATGTAATGTAATATTTAGACGGCTTTGTAATTTCCAACTTTAAGTGTTGTGTTTTGTATTATGTATTGATGTTACAAGTATGTAATGTAATATTTAGACGTTCTTCAATTAATTCAGGTTTTCCAATGACTTTGAAGATGTAATATCGAGAGTACCGCATTGCAAAGTGGCTCACATTCAGTAATTCGGCATGGTTTACTGTAAACCGTGCCGAATTATAGAATGTGAGGGACGTCCTATCTATGAAACTACACGCTTAGGCAAGCGTTGTACGCTTATCCTAAGCCTGCAGTCATACGCTTAGGTTAAGCGTGCAATGATACGCTTAGGATACGCGTATGCCATGGCACGCTTATCCTAAGCGTGCATTTTCACAGACAGGACTTCCCTCATACGCTTAGGATACGCGTATGGCATAACGGTCATTTTTTCAGCGACTCTATTTCACCCTATATATACAAAAAATGTCATCACAACCTTATTCACCCTTCTCTTATTGTGTTTTAATTCTCCAAAAGTTAGTATGACCTCTTCGTCGAGTTCGAGTTCAACAACGGGAGAGAGAAATTGCTTTTGTAATTCGAAGGCGGTCATACACACTTGTGACCGACAGTGGCAGTATGGAAGAAGGTACTGGGGATGCCCTGATTTGGGCACGTACGATGTCCACAAACCGGGTAAGAAAGGGGGATGTGATTTCTTTGCGTGGTTCGATCCACCATACGACGAGAGGGCACACGAGGTCATTATGGGGATGTGGAAGAAAAAAAAACCAACTTCTAAAGCTGAATGAGGGTCTTTGTAGGTATTGTTTAAGGGCAATAATAGATATACATCGTAGCTGTTAGAAAGATAGAAGTAACCATTTGTTATGTTTTGTAGGGATCAAGCGGAATTAGCGAAAGAGAGACATCGAGAAGGTTAATGTAATTTTTCATTTAATTTCCAAGGTGAAATTTAAATTTTAAGATTAATGTAATTTTTCATTTAATTTGTAAGAAATCGAGAAGGTAACGAGTTTGTACTACTTCACGCCATTATAGGCCCAATTGGCCCATTAAAGGCCCAATCCGCCAAAAATAGCAATAAATCGAGATAAAAAACGAGTTTGTACTACTTCGCGCCATTATAGGCCCAATAGGCCCAAACTAACAATAAAGCGGAATTAAAAAACGAGCTTGTACTACTTCGCGCCATTATAGGCCTAATAGACTCAAACTAGCAACATATTGACAAAAATACGACTCTCTACTAAATCGGCCCATTAAAGGCCCAATCCGCCAAAAATAGCAATAAATCGAGATAAAAAACGAGTTTGTACTACTTCGCGCCATTATAGGCCCAATAGGCCCAAACTAACAATAAAGAGGAATTAAAAAAAAAAGTTTGTACTACTTCGCGCCATTATAGGCCCAATAGACTCAAACTAGCAACATATCGACTAAAAAACGATTTTTAACTAAATCGGCCCATTAAAGGCCCAATCCGCCAAAAATAGCAATAAATTGAGATAAAAAACGACTTTCATACTACTTCGAGTCATAATAGACCCAATAGGCCCAAACTAACATGTATTTAGTTCAAATACCTGATCGTATTGTACTAAGTTCTAAGTATACTAACATGTATTGCATAAGTATACTAACACATACTACGTTCATATTACTTCTTCGTATTGTACCAAGTTCATTTTACTTTCTCATATTGCATAAGTATACTAACATGTAAAAAGTTCAATTACTTTCTCATAGTTCATATTAATTCGTCGAATTGTACTAAGTTCATATTACTTTCTCGTATTACATAAGTATACTAACATGTACTAAGTTCATATTACTTTCTTGTATTGCATATACTAACATGTTTTGCGTAAGTATACTTCATATTACTTTATTGTAATGTATAAAAAGTTTCCTAACCCTATAGGGTATGCTAACCCTATAGGGTTTAGCAAAACCGAGAAATAGTGGACATACCCTGTACGCTTAAATTAAGCATACACGGTATACACGCTTACGTTAAGCGTACAAATACACGCTTATCTTAAGCATGTAACTGTACGCTTAACATAAGCGTACCACGATTACACTGCAGTTTGCAGTGTTATCCTGCAGTGTAATCCTGCAGGATTACACTGCATTAAGTCTTTCGATTGTATTAAGTCTTTCGATTGAAGTATACGTCAGTGGACTATTAACTTTCCATTTTGTACTTATTCGTTTTTCAATGTTAATTGTTTCGTACTTTATCGTTTTTCTTACTTATTCGTTTTTCGATCAAATTATACATCCTTTTATCGTTCGGTAAAGTTTTGTAAGTTATGTTGCTATTTCGTACTTTGAGGTAAAGTATCAAACGATCAAATTATACATGAACAAACATACTAAACCAAAAACACAAAATACATAACATTTACAGAAAGACTTAATACAAACGAAGCGTGTCTAATCCAAACATAAAAACTAATGTGGCTGCGAGCCACTCCCTTTACCAGGTTCCGTGACATCATGAAACATCTAGGACTGGCGAGGTGGAGGTGGGGCCATGGGTGGAGGATGCCCAATCAGCATCATAAGCCATAATCTCGCAAGTCCCTCGAATGTCTGTGTCGAAGCCTCGGGAGTGCGTAAGTAAGTGCGGATATCAGCAGCAACCACCTGAATGCGATGTATACAAAATAAGTAAAATTTGTCAAACTATTGCAATATATACAAAATAAGAGATAAAACGTTCAAACAATTCAACAAAAATAAGCATACCGCGACTACGTCAACAACTGGAGAGAGATGGATAGGGCCGATCGGACGTTCACGTCTGACGGAACCGGGATCGACCAAGGGATGACACCACTCATCATACCAATCTAAATAGTCATCATACATGTCCCAAAAGTGAGTCGCATCCGGTCCATGCAGATCAATAAACGGTCTCGGATCTGCATCCCATGCTACTAGAAGCTCATCATCAAACCTGACCTCGTATCCCTTCAGCTCCGCATTTATGACGGCCTTGTACGACTGAATGGGCAAATCTGGGACTGACTGCACTAGCCCAAACTGCATGAGGACTCGGTCCGGGTGGTACGGCTCCTCAACATCTATAATGCGCAGTACACCGCGAAACCTAGAAGTAGCTACCTCAGGAGCCTGGAAGTCCAACCCCACCCAAGGAGTCCAGGTAACCTGTCAAGTCAAACTTCCATAGTCAATACATATTTTTGTAATTAAAGACTAAGATATCGAAATAAACCTATTCTTTTCTACCTCCTCATATCTCATGGCGTCCAGTATGCGGCGTATAGCGACCAAACGGCCGAAATCTCTACTATTGGGCACCTTTGAGGCACCAAGAACAACTGCTCCAAAATCCTGGGGGTTGGTAACATATTGTTCACGAAAATGTGGAAAATATGCCAAAACCCAGCACTGTAAATCAAGAAATAACGCTATTATTGACCGAAGTATTAAAACGTAAATTAATATTTCACTAATCCATCCAATATCTTACCCTAATTAGAATCCCACAAGAAGCAATCCCCTGCGCTCCACGCCTAGACGCCTCTCCCAAGTTGCGGTACACATAGGCTAGAATCAAACGATCAAATTAGGCTAATGACTACACATAGGCTAGAATCCCAGCTCCCCATGTAGTGTCTCTAGTAGCGTCGTGGTCAAACAAAAGCGCCACCCACTTGTGCTTCACGGCTGTAGTCGACTTGTCCACCAGGACAGTCGAGCCGAGAAGCAACAAGAGGTAGTACGTAGCAATAACGCCCTCGTCACGATCGTTACTCCTCATCATCTCCACCAGTCTACTCTCTAAATAGGCCAAAGGAATACCGCCACCTTTGTACCACTTCTTCATCTGATCCTAGTCAACTCCCAGATGAGTACAGATGCGCTGTCTCACTGCCGCATCACTAAGGTCTGAACTACAGCTCCTCCCATGTATGCGAACCCGCAAGATCTGGAGAATATCGGCAAGGGTGATGGTCATCTCTCCGAAGGGCATATGAAATGTGTTTGTCTCGGGATGCCATCTCTCCACAAATGCCAAAATCAATGCAGAATCCATGCTGCAGGCGATGCCAAGTGTGCATAGATCTGTAAGACCGCTCTGCTCAGCCAGCCTAAACCACGTATGTGGCTCAGGGCTAATATAATCCTCGTGGGCAGAACAATGGGCAGAGCGGAAATGGATCCTCAGAGTCTTACGACTCTGAATGTACAAAATTTAAGATTAGTTTACATTTTCTAATAAATATTATTTTAAAGATTCAACACATAAACTACAAAGTTAAACATACCAAATCCTGCTCCGCCTGACGACGGGCTACCCCGCTAAGACGTGGCTGCTGCTAGTCAGCAATCTCAGGAACAACATGCTCTGGAGGAGCATCCTCAACAGCTGCAGCTTCTCCTCTACGTCTCCATCTCCGTCTCCTCTGTTGTACGGGATGTGGTATCTGGGCAACAACCTCAGGAGCGGGGTCGGGTACGGGAAGGTCATAAACAGCCCGAGCAATGTGTGTCTCGTAGCTAAGGAGAAGAAAAGGACACCTTGGGCCTCCAGGCTTCCAAGGATGGTAAGTATGTACGGGTCCTGCATCCTGATGCGGCTACACAATAGAAGGACGACCTAGATGTGGAGAAGCAGGATCGGCTAAAGGTGTAGAAGAAGGACCGGCAGGAGGTGGAGAGGGGACAGGAGTGGGGACCGACTCAGAAAAAATAGGGGAACGGCAAAAGGGAATGTCGTCCGTACTCAAATCTTGCATCGGTAATGTAGGCTCCAAAGACTCCACATAATATGCCTCATCATCCTGATGCGGCTCCTCAACAGGTTGCACATCAACCTCCATATGCTGAGCTGACGTGTCCTCGGCGTCCTCCATGTACTCATCATCAGCAGTCATAGGCGGAGGAGAAGATATCCCACTACCCGACAATATATCGACACTAACAAGACCGGTGCGACGACGTATAGAATCTGAAACACCAACACGTCATGTGCGATCAGCCACTACTGGTGTCGGCTCTGTACGCCCCGTAGGGGTGAGGGCCGCCAGTAAACTCTAATTTTTTGAAACATTATTAGATTAGTTCCTTATATAAACATTCTAAATTCCTTATATACTACTTTTTAATAAACTATTTAATACTTTCTTATTTACAATTCATAACTATTTTTAGTTATGAACAATTCATAACTATCTATTTTTAATTTTTTAATTTTAATTAGTTATTAATAACTAATTAAATAACTAGTTTATAACTAGTTTATGATTAGTAATTAGATATGAACAATTCTACTTTATAATTAGTTATTAATAACTAGTTTATTAATAGTTATTAATAACTAATTCTACTTTTTTATAATTATTAATAACTAATTGTACTTTATAATTCCATATTATTAACTTATTCTACTTTATAATTAGTTATTAATATCTACTTTGACTTTATACTTAAATATTAAAAGCTATTTTATATTTAGTTATTAATATCTAATTACATATTAAAAACTATCTATTTTTTTTTAATTTTAATAAACTTTTTACTTAGTAAGTAATTACTAACATACTTTAACTACTTTTAATTTAGAATTAGTTATTATTAACTAATACTAATACATTATTAATAACTAATTCTACTTTATAATTAGTTATTAATAACTAGTTTATATTTAGTTATTAATAACTAATTCTACTTTTTTGTAATTATTAATACCTAATTCTACTTTATAATTAGTTATTAATAACTAGTTTATAATTAGTTATTAATAACTAGTTTATAATTAGTTATTAATAACTAATTCGACTTTATAATTAAATATTAACAACTATTTCATAATTAGTTATTAATATCTAATTACATATTAAAAACTATCTATTTTGATTTTTTTAAATTTTAATAAACTTTTTACTTAGTAAGTAATTACTAACATACTTTAACTACTTCTAATTTAGAATTAGTTATAATTAACTAATTCTAATACATTATTAATAACTAGTTCTATTTTATAATTAGTTATTAATAACTAGTTTATAATTAGTTATTAATAACTAATTAGACTTTATAATTAAATATTAACAACTATTTTATAATTAGTTATTAATATCTAATTACATTAAAATCTAAATATATGTTAACTGATACAATAATTAATAACTAATTCTAATCCATAACTATATTACTCTAATCCAAATTAATTCATAATCTAAACGATAATGCATTGTAATCATATTAACAATTCATGTATTAGAATAAATCAAATCTTAACAATTATATTTACGAAAACAATTCCGGAAACAAATTTAAATTTAATATTTAGAAAAAATACCGCTCTAAGGCCAACCAGAGTCGATCCAGGCGCTATCGGAGTCGTTTCTGACTCAATCGGAGTCGCCCTCGCTTGAGCTCGGGTCCTAGGTCGACCTCCACCCATAACCCCCATTTCCACCTCCTCCTCCTCTTCGATTTCCGCCTCCACTGCCACCCAAGGGCTGCCTCCACTCCTCCCTCCTCCATGGGCCACCCCTGACCGCGCGGCCGTCACCGGAGAAAACGCAACCCCTAAACCACCGGACCCTCCCTCCACATTTCCGGCACCATTCCGCCCGTTTCCGGCATCAATCGGGTCGCAATCAACACTAAAACTCGAATCCATTATCAATTTCAACAATGGAAGCAAAGGGGAAGAGATTTAACGCAGGGTCGATCTCGAATTTTTTAGGTTTACGACGGCGGGAGGAAGAAAAAGACGATTCGCGTATTCTTAAGCAGCATCACCCATACGCTTAAGTTAAGCGTATGGGTTTTGGGCTATTTTGGGCTGGCCCAAATTCCTCACGGCATGCTGTTATACGCATAAGCTTAACTTAAGCGTATAGGTATGCGCTTAACTTAGGCGCACGGGTATATCGGGCAGGCTGTGAGGAATTTGGGCCGGCCCAAAATAGCCCATAAAATACATACGCTTAACTTAAGTGTATCTGTCTACGCTGAACTTAAGCGTGTAGCTTCCAGAGATTTTTTGATAATACCCACAATACCCCTATGCGCTTAACTTAAGCGCACAAAAGAGTGTTGTTATGTTAAGCGCACATAATAGTGTGTATATAAACATAGAATCGCGTGTATTTAGCTTTCGGGTATATTTATGGACATTCCAAGAAAAGAAGTAGTATTTATGTGGATCACATGTAAACCACAAAACCTTAGCCAATTTACCTTTAGTTGTTCATTTTCAGCACCTAATTTTGAAGTTTCTTCATATTAATTTCTTATCAGTTTCTGATATCTTATTCTCTAAGGAGTTCACTAGAGAATACTTAGTACACAATACAGAAAGATGAAGAAATGCATATGGGCGACACATATATTGATGGAAAATCCGAGAAAGAGAAGTTATGTGCATCACATAAAAACCACATCCACTTTCAATTAAAATCTATGATACCCGAGAAACAAAACATCAGCATGCTATATCAACATTCGCCAGTTAGGTGTGTTCAAAAAAGCTATACACTTTAGTGCTAAAAATTAAATTTACTGTGAAAGTCCGTGGGCCCATAGACTAGGAGTCGTATAGACACGAGCGCAGAGGCGCAGATAGGCCCAATGCATAAGCCCAGTGGAGTTTCATCCTAAAACCAATTGGTAATAGAAGAAGTAGTCCATCAAACTTATATATATACTAGGCAAATTATGTCCCAACTTTAGATGCTGAAAGTTATATTCCAACATTTATATACTTGAAAGAGTCGAAACTCGAAAGTAGGTGAAGCAAGGAAGGAGTCGTCGCCTGACGGAGAGGAGGATGAGCCGCCAACCTGGAAGGATTCATCGCAATCGCCAGGCGGCGAGTCGGAAAAAGGCTGAGAAAAGCGACATGGCCGCTTGAGTTTGACAGACACCATAGAAGTTGAGCTGGTGCACAAAAGGCTATGAAGCGAGCCTGGAGAGAAGATGAGGTGGGCGATATGATGGTTGTACGGTTCAGCTCTCGTAGAGTTCACATCCAGCCTTGAAAGAAAAAATATATTTCACTAATTAGAACAAAAACATAATATCATTCTCTCTCCTCCCAATTTCTTCTATGGGTACGCACGCAACTAACGTTTTTTATTCATTCTTATTTTGTTTGATATTTTGTTAAAACTAACATAAAGGAAATTATATTTTTCTAAATGGGAACTAAAAAATTAAATGTAATCACTATATTGTACCCATTTCTCTTTTCATTACCAACTAACAAATGTCCCCGTGCCCTGCACAAATTTAGTTGATAAAACTCGAAATTGAAATATTATTAAATATTACGAAAATTGATCTGATAGATTATAGGCTTAATCTTTTGACACATATGGTGATAAGATTTTTGTATGATTGGAATTGAAAGTATATACGCTAATTTGTATACAAAAATGGAAAATATATTAGAAATTTCATACAAATAACTGAATAAAAAACATATAAGTTTAGATTTTTAAAGCCGAATAAGCACTTTAGCTAAATATACACTTAAACATATAAAACATAATTCATACAAAATCATTCAATTTATAATATTTTATACAAGAATGACCTTATATTTATATAATTTGTTAAATAAGTTTAGATTTAATATCATACATGGAGTGATGAACGTCACCTAATTTATAAATTTATAAATTTATAAATTTGTGTATCAACTCACAACTCACCTAATTTATAAATTTGTGTATCACCTAATTTTATAAATTTGTATATACATATATTTCTATCACCTTCAACGTAATCTCAAAAGGCTTAAGCTCAAAATTTTGATAAATTCAAATTTTCACAATTTTAAAATCCCTCCATTTTACAATTCGTCAATTTTTAAAATGCACCTTGACCTATAGCCATTGTTCAGACGTGGCTGAGTGTTGTTGCCAAAATAGCCATGTCTATGGCCACTGCAAAGTCGTGCCTGTGAACCATCCATCAAATAGCTACTAGCTAACTGTGGCCGAAATCCGTGTCTAATTTTAGACACGCCCCAACTGTGTCAATTAACCGTGCCTTAATATTTGGCCACGTCAACACCATTCCGTCTCTATAATCCCTAGCTAAATAGCCAAGTTTGGCCATCTGTCCCTGCCCATCCATGGCTATATGTAACTTTTTTTGTAGTAGCTTGCCCATTACCGTTCACCTTCACTTGTGCGGTTCAAGCATGATTCTTCATTGCTTGACCGTCCATTTTCGAGATCAAAAAGTAATTTCCAAGAAAATTTACTTTTCGAAGATTCCCTTGTCCCAAGTAGCATTTAGTTGATTCATGCAGCTAGATAACTTTGCATAAAGTTGTCTTGAATGCTTTTTCACCTTTTAGATTTAATTTGATTGAAGTTGTGCTTGCTTTCTTCTTTTAATAGTTGTTTGTCTCTTCTCACCTCCAATCATACAACAACATAAAGTTTGTGTGACTTTTTTCTAAAAAAATAAAATAAATTTGCATCGTCTATTTCAAAAAAAAAAAAAGTCTTGCATTACAAAAAAGGCTCGCCATAGACACAAAAGGGAAAATTTTAGAGTTAATTAAATTTTTACCCTTTTTATTTAATAGTTTTTCTTTTTCATTTCTAAATTCTCAGCTTCCTTTTGAAATTTAGTATTTACCCAAAAATGGACATAATTGTGTTTTGAATATTATCCTATAATATTACTATATATAAATATTCCCTTTAAAATACATTAAATACATATTTGACCATGTATCACTCAAACTATATATACCTATCTAGACATAATTTAAATTATAAGAGAAGCAAGAACATCCACCCTAATCTACTATATATCTACTAAACTAGAACCTAATTACGCCACATGGCACTCCCTCATTATAACCGTCACATGACACCCCCTCATTAAAATGCCACATGTCATTTTATAGTTTTTTTCAATTTTTTAAAATAAATTTAATTATAAATAAAAGACAATTATCCTAAACCTATTACTCGTTTTTTTTACTAATTTAAATACAAATCAAACACAAAGATTATAAGTTAATCACAAAAATTATAAATCCAAAATTATCCTAATTATATACAAATCCAAAATTTTCTAATTATATCATTTATATGAATGATTGAGATACGAAATAATTATGATTCGAAATTAATTTTATATCAATATTATCTAGATTTATTTTTTAATACATAGATTAACTTTTATATTATTAATATTTTTAATTCAATATATATGACGTAAAAATCCGTACCTGACACAAAAGTTACAGTAGTATTTTATAAGAGAGAAACCTCGTCTTTACAAAAAATTGAGCGACTTTCTGTTGTATTAACATATGGGAAGCTCTTGTTTGTAGGACAACTTTGTATAACTCTTTAGTTTCATGCTATTATCTTAGACTTTCTGGGATGTTGTTTTCTTCTTAGTGTTGCCTCTTTGCGGTGTTGCTAGTTTGAGGGTGTTGCTCTCTTCTCGAGTGCTACTTTCTTAGGGTGTTGCTTCCTCGGGTGTTGCTTTCTTAGGGAGATGCTTACCCGGGTGTTGCTTTCTCAAGGTGTTTCTTTTTTGGGTGGTGCTTCCTTCTTTGGGTTTTGTCTGGATAAGAACAAACTCTTTTACCCGATCGGTAGGGTCGATAACTTGCCCCTCCCCCTTCTTTTTTTGATTTTTTTTTGTTTCAAAGCTTGTGTCAAGTGTTCATATCTGGGTTTATCAAACTCTGGACGAGTCATCCCCTCACCAATAGTAATTCTTGAGCCTCATCACATTCCAGGTGTTTGGGAGGGAGTTGTATGCGCCGTCTTTCAGGCAATATGCACTTGGCACAACTTCTTGCGCTACTATGTATGGCCCTTTACATTTGGGGTCCATTTTTCCACCATTTGTTATTCTTACGACTAGATCTCCCTTTGCGAACCCGCGAGGAAGTATCTTCTTGTTATAGTTTCTCGCGATTGTCCTCTTGTACTCTTCTTTGCGGACACTAGCCATTTTCCTCGTTTATTCTCTTAGCTGAATTTCAAGCCCCATCGTCGTTTCATTGTCATCATCCTTGTATAGAAGGACTCTATTGCTTGGTAAGAGATGTTTCACAAGGACAACGGCTTCTACTTTGTAGGCAAGAGCGAAAGAGGTTTCCCATGTTCCCCATTTGGATGTGGTTCGGTTGGCCCATAGGACCAGATGGAGGACTTCGGCCCATCCCCCTTGAGATTTTGTGAGGCGCCTCTTTAGCCCGTTTAGGATTCTTCCGTCCGTATTCTCCACCTGTCTGTTGGTCTTGGGGTGGGCCACCGAAGCAAAGTATAGGCGGATTCCTAGGTCTTTGCAAAAGGTTTTGAGTTTTCTGTGTTGAATTGAAGCCCGCATTTTGTGACAATGTCTTACGGGAGGGCGAAAAAAAAGATGATGTTTTTCCAGAGGAACTTTTTCACTTTCTCCACCATTGTATATGTTAGGGGTTCTGCTTCAACCCACTTGGTGAAATAATCTATTGCCACCAATATGTACTATAGTTGTCCTGGGGCTTTTGGGAAGGGTTCCAGTAAATCCATTCCCCATTGTGCAAACGGCAAGGGGCGCTAATGATCTACATTTCGACTCTGGGGAGGTGAGAGGCTGAGGCGTGATTTTGACATGCTTGGCAGGTTTGTGCTATGCGGATTGCGCCTGCCTTCATGGTAGGCCAGAAGTACCCCGCTCTCAGGACTTTGTGTGTAAGTGCTCTCCAACCAGAATGGGAGTCACATATTCCCCCGTGCACTTCAAACATTATATCGAGCCCTACACGGAATGTGATGTGCTTGAGCCCAGCTGTCATATACCCTTTCTTGTAGAGTACTCCCTCTAATTTGTAGAAGTGTGAAGTACTGACTTGAAGTTTTCTTCTTTGTTGAGGGTGTGATGGGCTTGCCCCTTTCGTTAGGTACTATTCGATATGTTCTCCAATCATCTCCTTCCTCCCCTCCCGGTAAGCTTGTTGTCACGATCTATGCGGATATTGTATTTTCCCTCTTGGTCTCTAACCATACTTTGCTGCCTTTTGGTAGTTGTGCCTAGGAGGTGAGTACAGTTGGAGGATCTACCCTGGTGTGGGTGACGACAAAGTGGGTAGTGGGGAGAGGTGTTGTAATACCCCTCATTTTTAGTAAGGGTATTTGGGTAATTTCCCCAACCCTCGTTCTGTAATCGTGTCGCTTTCGGAGAAGTTCGGATTTTCTGTAACGTGTATGATCTTTGTAATAATTCACTAAGTGGTATAAAATACATTCGATGTATTTTCACGGCTTAGAATATTTGTTTGGGTACAAATATATAATTTCTGGGACTCAAACCGTGCTAAATCTTTCCCTAAGCAAGCGGACGCGGAAAAGGGCATTTCCGCGACCGTGAAAGCATTTTTGCGACTGCGGATAAATGGCACTCAGAGACGCTGGGCAATGGAATTTTCCGCGACCGCGGAATAATGCATGCGTGCGACGCCTCATCTTCCTCCGCGCCTCGTCGAACGCGTCGTCGTCGATCCTCTAAGCTATCGTCGATCTGGTCGGGGGGCTGTTCCTGTAACACCCCCAATTTATACCGGAGATATTACATGCCAGTGACCTCAGACTTTACCGTCCAAAGTCACCCCAGGCTTTTCTAGAACAATTAAGCTTAAATACATAATATAATTACATAATAATGGAAAGATTAAACAACGGAAGACTTTAAATTACACAGCGGAAGACTTTAAAGAGCCAACTTAAAACATGGCTAAACTATGAAGATACATTGAAATAACACTTTAACAATCTTAAAACACTTAACAACTTAAAACACTGACTTTTAAATCTTCGTCTACAAGCTTCTTATCCTTCAATAGGTTACTTAAACTCCGGGAATCAACTCCTGATGTGCCGAAACAGACGGACGGCACCAACCATGACGATGCAGATAACAAAAATACAGCGGGTTAGTCTACTGAATAGACTAGCAAGGGTACAAAGCAGAGTGGTTCGAGTGATCGTGACCGTTTACTATCATTGTCCCTCGAATAATAACCGAAGGGACGATATATAACCCGGCACTTTCACGGAATGATTAAGCAATTAAGATATGCACTGAAGAGAAGACTCCAACTGAAATGAGCCTTATAGGAAATTATGACAACTGCTAGGGGACATTAAAGTTACACACACAAATGATTTAAAAGTTGACTGAGATGCTTCAGTTCACAACCAAACTCATCGCATACAGCGAATCCAGATTGAAAAGAGAACGTACTATGATCAAAGTCGAGACGAGTTTTTCCTAGCTGCACTATAACTTAGCTGCACTACTCGCCAAAGGTTTATTAATCATGTGCACTCGGGCACATATCTTATTTAATTACAAAACACCCTTTACTGGAACACGTTAATGTTATTAAGAGCGGCACACAGCTTAAATCTCAGGGTGACAATCATGTCGACCCAAATTAACACAACACACACACACACGCGCACACACGAGGCTTAACCTTATTCCGAGAACAACGGAGTTATTATTACACAGGGTGATCTTACGTTCACCCAGATTACACTGCCACAGTGCTTACACTTTAATTTACAGGATGACAGTTACGTCCACCCCAATTGCACTAGCTAAGTGCTTAATATACAGGACTGCAATTATGCTCATCCAATGGCGCTTGCAAGGCGCTTAAACACTTCAGATCCTTAAAGGTGGATAAGAAGCATAGGTCATGACCCTTAAATTATTATCCGGAAATTAACCCGAGGAGTATTACGATTTAAAGAAACGACAAATCCTTATTTGGATTAGCGTTCCTATGAACATTAAGTTATAAAGAAACGACTAACCCTTACTTGGATTAGCGTTCCTACGAACACTCGTGTTAACTAAACAGTCTAACACAGCAATTAATCACATTAAAGCCATCCAGGCAATCAACTTAAACATAGAGATAATAGAAACAGCTAATCCTTACCTGGATTAGTTTTCCTATTAACCCTTATGCTATTCTAGCATTAAGATTAAATTCACAATAATACCATCACGGTAATTATCACATATAATAGCGTTGTTCTAACAGATAAATAACCTATTATAACATTACTTTAATCACGTTTATTTATAAAATTAGTTCCCAAGCAAAACAACAGTTCACTCCAATTTAATTAACAATTAAATAATTAATAATTAATGAAACATGGAATGATTAAGCAAGAGCGAACCGCCACTTGCCTTAATCCGCAGATCTGGAACAAAGCAGAGACAACGGGATTCCGGGCTCGACACATGTATAGCTCCGATAGCACAACGACCTTCGAGTCGACCCACAAAGAAACCCTAAGTTAGATTCGACAAACAATACCGATACTACGAAAGGACGAAAGGAATCGACGTAAACGAAACCCGAACGAAGGCCTCAGAAGCCAACGACAACTCCCGGCCACAACCACCTCGCCGGCGGGCGCCGTAACAATTCCGGCGGGCGCCGTAACAATTCCGGCGGGCGCCGCCTCAAGCACGGCGGGCGCCGCTCCACCACGGCGGGCGCCGCTCCACGGCCTCCCTTCTCTGGCGATCGCCGCATCACCACGGCGACTGGCCTCCTTCATCACGGCGGTCGCCGTTCACCACGGTGGGCGTCGTTCCTGGCGGCGGTCGCCGTCTCCCTGGCGGCGGTCGCCGTCGCTGAATAGAAACTGAAAATACGAGGGGAAATCTTACCCGCGATGCTCGATTTGGTTCGTCTTTCGCCTTGCTTTGCTTCTAGGCATTCGAGGGTCTCCAAGGCTTCACTTGGCCACCAGAAACGACACCAAACGAGCCTCCAACGATCCACGAGCCTTCCCGGAGAGAGCGTTTTCTTTGAGAGCGTTTTTTAGAGTCGAGAATTTGAGAGCGCTTCCGCGTCTTTCGCACCCTCTTCCACCCTCACCCAACACCTCTATTTATAGAAGAAATTAGGGTTCCTTGCCTCTTGGACAATATCCAAACCCTTTTGCCCCTTGGACAATGGCTCTTGGACAAAAACCTTTGGATAAAGAATCTTGTACTATTGCCCATTAGATAACAACTCTTGTGCAATAAACTTGTACCAATCTTAATCCGCGTTAACAAAAGTCATACACGAACGAGTACGAACTTCCAAAACATGTCGACTGTATATTATTTCACTGAGAAAAATATTACAAATACAGAGCACATTACAGAATGCCTCCAACTTTCTGAATTAAATCCGACGTACTAAACGGGTGTTCGGGAAAATTCCAAAAATTCCCAAAATAATCCTTACAGAATTACGGGGTATCACATCACCTCCCCCTTAAAATAAGTTTCGACCCCGAAACTTGCATTAAGCCAATGAGGATACTGCCTCAACACCAATCTTACCACTTGGATCCAACATCCTTAATCACTTCATCCTTGAAATGGATCACAAGAGATATTATTCTTAATTCCTTAGGACATCATACTGAAAATGATTCATCCGCCTCAAAGCTTATGGCACAAACTCACGCATGAGAGATAGCTCCTGATATCTCTGAACAAAACTCTACAAGCTCATTCCCTTTCCTTAAGAAATCTCGGAAGAACTCAGTGTATGAGATAACGCTTACCACAGTACTCCTTAGATGCGTAGACAATTCTCCTTACTGAATCTTTAATACATCGGGATCATCAACATATCCCATCCTTACTGCAACCTTTCCTCTCAACATGACCGCTCCACAACTTAATCTTCCTCAAAGAGTTGCATCCGTTCTTATAGATGACATACTCTATGTATGAAGAAGAATCTTAGGAGTGGATTTAGATTTAAACAACAGAGTCGACCTTGGGATTAACCACAAGGGGACGAACATCTAAGTTGTCCACAAAACTCTACCACCATAAGTCCGACAATCCTTATCCTTACTTGGCATAAGCTGTTCTTGACACTTGCGGGGTTTCGTATGAACAACTAATTCGTACTGATAACGCATTCAGAAATTTTTCCAAAACAAGGAAACACTTTATTAACATTAAACATTACATCACCGACAAAAGTTAAACAATCAGTTCACGATGCTACGGAGATTACCGACACACGTCGTTACTCCTTAATCTTACAGAAAGACTTAGCACCGATACAACTTAATGGATCAGGGTTCTTCTCCGTTGGCTTGGCTCATTACAAAGAGTTGTTGCCCTTGGCCTGAAGACCCCATAGGCGCTCTGCCTTTATTACGAGCCATGTACTGCTCAGGAGTAGATACCATTGGCCTTGGGTTCTGCCCACCTCCAACATTTGACGCCTGGTACGACTGCATTGGTCCTTGACCCTTCAGTCTGCAGTACGTTTTTATGTGGCCTTCTCTTCCACAATTATGGCATACTCTCTTGTCCTTTTGGCAATTAAAACTTTTATGCCCAGCTTCACCGCAGTTATGGCACTGAATTACTCCGCTGCTCCAACCTGAGCCTCTGGCAGAGTCAGACTGAGTTGTCTCGGTCTTAGCACGACCAGACTTCTCAAACTTGGTAGGCGATGCCGGTCGTTTGAATGAACCAACATGGCGATCCTGTTGCCCACCCTTTCCCTTAACTTGCTTTTCCCGCTTAAGGGCAGACTCCTCCAGTGTGACTTATGTCTTGAAGGATGCATCCACATATTGTTCTAACATAGAACAACCATGACGCAACATTAGGGGCTTGATCTCTGGATTCATCCATCCATGGAAGTACCAGATCTTCTGCTCTTCGGTTGACACCTCAGGTCCAGCGTACTGCATCAAGTGATTGAACTTAGCTGCGAGCTCAGTCACCTTTAACCCATCAGTCTGCGGGTACAGAAATTCCTTATGCTTCTCCTCCCTCATAGCTCGGGAAAAGAAACGATCGGTCATCTTGGTTTTGAACATGCTCCAATTCAGCTCGGGATGGTCAGCCAGACCGGTGCTCTCCCACCATTCTCTAGCCACATCCTTGAGTTGAAGAGAGACGATGTGCACTTTCCCAACCTCAGTGCAATTAATGTTCCGGAGCAATCGTTCCATATGTGAGAACCAATATGTCACCCTGACTGGTTCTCCAGTACCGTCATAGCTGTCAGGTCTCATTGAACTCACGGATTTTAACGCTTGCCCGTAAGTTCCTCTGTCCCTAACAACATTGATCCGTGGTACTTGCTCCACTGACTCCTCGACTTCAGGAATAGCCTGAGGAACTGGACCACCTTGTGCTTGTGGTGCAACTGGTCGCATAACATCTGTGATTGCCTGCATGACAATTCCTCGAATTGCCTCCACTGCTGCAGCATCAAACAACATCGGAGCGTTGGCCTGAGCTTGGCCATTGCCTCCCTGGTTATTGTTAGAAGCAGTCTCACGCTCTTCCCTTTGATTAGCGGCGCTCCTCAGAATCAACCTTGGTTCAGCCCCAGCATGGGTTGTGTTCCTTGTGTTCACCATCTTCTAGTGAATCATAACGTTACTTTAGAACTTATCCAACTTAATTATGACACTCTAGTCAAATACGTCATGATACAGGTTATAGGGGTCCAAACTAATAACTTTATATTAGTCTGACTATCCTTCACTGTTAACTGCAAGAACGATCTTCTTCTGCTCACTAAAGACTGAGAACCTGGGAGAAATGTCAACCTTTAAATGACATCAATCCCGAGAATAGACAATATTCCTAAGAATGGATCTAAGGAATAAGTAACACTTGAAGCTTGCAGAAGTTTGAAACCACTTATTAACAACCTCACTTTCAAACTTCAGACCTTTAAACTTAAATTTACTTGCTGATAACACAACACTTTTATAAACCAATTTATGAATAGCATTTGAAATCCAAAATGCTAAATCCTTTAATATTAAATCACCGAGTTACTTATAACTCTTAACATTGAAATTCTCAAAATTTCTTTTTAAATACAAACCAGGCTTGAAAACAGTTTCAAAATTGATTTTCGAAAATTCTCAAACCTAACAATAGGACATGAATTTTAAAACCATCGCTCTGATACCATAACTGTAACACCCCCAATTTATACCGGAGATATTACATGCCAGTGACCTCAGACTTTACCGTCCAAAGTCACCCCAATCTTTTCTAGAACAATTAAGCTTAAATACATAACATAATTACATAATAATGGAAAGATTAAACAACGGAAGACTTTAAATTACACAGCGGAAGACTTTAAAGAGCCAACTTAAAACATGGCTAAACTATGAAGATACATTGAAGTAACACTTTAACAATCTTAAAACACTTAACAGCTTAAAACACTGACTTTTAAATCTTCGTCTGCAAGCTTTTTATCCTTCAATAGGTTACTTAAACTCCGGGAATCAACTCCTGATGTGCCAAAACGGACAGACGGCACCAACCATGACGATGCAGATAACAAAAATACAGCGGGTTAGTCTACTGAATAGACTAGCAAGGGTACAAAGCAGAGTGGTTCGAGTGATCGTGACCGTTTACTATCATTGTCCCTCGAATAATAACCGAAGGGACGATATATAACCCGACACTTTCACGGAATGATTAAGCAATTAAGATATGCATTGAAGAGAAGACTCCAACTGAAATGAGCCTTATAGGAAATTATGACAACTGCTAGGGGACATTAAAGTTACACACACAAATGATTTAAAAGTTGACTGAAATGCTTCAGTTCACAACCAACCTTATCGCATACAGCGAATCCAGATTGAAAAGAGAACATACTATGATCAAAGTCGAGACGAGTTTTTCCTAGCTGCACTATAACTTAGCTGCACTACTCGCCAAAGGTTTATTAATCATGTGCACTCGGGCACATATCTTATTTAATTACAAAACACCCTTTACTGGAACACGTTAATGTTATTAAGAGCGGCACACAGCTTAAATCTCAGGGTGACAATCATGTCGACCCAAATTAACACAACACACAAACACACACACACGCGTACACACGAGGCTTAACCTTATTCCGAGAACAACGGAGTTATTATTACACAGGGTGATCTTACGTTCACCCAGATTACACTGCCACAGTGCTTACACTTTAATTTACAGGATGACAGTTACGTCCACCCCAATTGCACTAGCTAAGTGCTTAATACACAGGACTGCAATTATGCTCATCCAATGGCGCTTGCAAGGCGTTTAAACACTTTAGATCCTTAAAGGTGGATAAGAAGCATAGGTCATGACCCTTAAATTATTATCCGGAAATTAACCCGAGGAGTATTACGATTTAAAGAAACAACAAATCCTTATTTGGATTAGCGTTCCTACGAACATTAAGTTATAAAGAAATGACTAACCCTTACTTGGATTAGCGTTCCTACGAACACTCGTGTTAACTAAACAGTCTAACACAGCAATTAATCACATTAAAGCCATCCAAGCAATCAACTTAAACATAGAGATAATAGAAACAGTTAATCCTTACTTGGATTAGTTTTCCTATTAACCCTTATGCTATTCTAGCATTAAGATTAAATTCACAATAATACCATCACGGTAATTATCACATATAATAGCGTTGTTCTAACAGATAAACAACCTATTATAACATTACTTTAATCACGTTTATTTATGAAATTAGTTCCCAAGCAAAACAACAGTTCACTCCAATTTAATTACAATTAAATAATTGATAATTAATGAAACATGGAATGATTAAGCAAGAGCGAACCACCACTTGCCTTAATCCGCAGATCTGGAACAAAGCAGAGACAACGGGATTCCGGGCTCGACACAGGTATAGCTCCGACAGCACAACGACCTTCGAGTCGACCCAAAAAGAAACCCTAAGTTAGATTCGACAAACAATACCGATACTACGAAAGGACGAAAGGAATCGACGTAAACGAAACCCGAACGAAGGCCTCGGAAGCCAACGACAACTCCCGGCCACAACCACCTCGCCGGCGGGCGCCGCCTTAAATACGGCGGGCGCCGCCTCAAGCACGGCGGGCGCCGCTCCACCACGGCGGGCGCCGCTCCACCACAGCGGGCGCCGCTCCACCACGGCGGGCGCCGCTCCACCACGGCGGGCGCCGCTCCACGGCCTCCCTTTTCCGGCGATCGCCGCTTCACCACGGCGGCTGGCCTCCTTCATCACGGCGGTCGCCGTTCACCACGGCGGGCGCCGTTCCTGGCGGCGGTCGCCGTCTCCCTGGCGGCGGTCGCCGTCTCCTTGGCGGCGGTCGCCGTCGCTGAACAGAAACTGAAAATACGAGGGGAAATCTTACCCGCGATGCTCGATTTGGCTCGTCTTTCGCCTTGCTTTGCTTCTAGGCGTCCGAGGGTCTCCAAGGCTTCACTTGGCCACCGGAAATGACACCAAACGAGCCTCCAACGATCCACGAGCCTTCCCGGAGAGAGCGTTTTCTTTGAGAGCGTTTTTGAGAGTCGAGAATTTGAGAGCGCTTCCGCGTCTTTCGCACCCTCTTCCACCCTCACCCAACACCTCTATTTATAGAAGAAATTAGGGTTCCTTGCCTCTTGGACAATATCCAAACCCTTTTGCCCCTTGGACAATGACTCTTGGACAAAAACCTTTGGATAAAGAATCTTTTACTATTGCCCATTAGATAACAACTCTTGGGCAATAAACTTGTACCAATCTTAATCCGCGTTAACAAAAGTCGTACACGAACGAGTACGAACTTCCAAAACATGTCGACTGTATATTATTTCACTGAGAAAAATATTACAAATACAGAGCACATTACAGAATGCCTCCAACTTTCTGAATTAAATCTGACGTACTAAACGGGTGTTCGGGAAAATTCCAAAAATTCCCAAAATAATCCTTACAGAATTACGGGGTATCACATCACCTCCCCCTTAAAATAAGTTTCGACCCCGAAACTTGCATTAAGCCAATGAGGATACTGCCTCAACACCAATCTTACCACCTGGATCCAACATCCTTAATCACTTCATCCTTGAAATGGATCACAAGAGATATTATTCTTAATTCCTTAGGACATCATACTGAAAATGATTCATCCGCCTCAAAGCTTATGGCACAAACTCACGCATGAGAGATAGCTCCTGATCTCTCTGAACAAAACTCTACAAGCTCATTCCCTTTCCTTAAGAAATCTCAGAAGAACTCAGCGTATGAGATAACGCTTACCACAGTACTCCTTAGATGCGTAGACAATTCTCCTTACTGAATCTTTAATACATCGGGATCATCAACATATCCCATCCTTACTGCAACCTTTCCTCTCAACATGACCGCTCCACAACTTAATCTTCCTCAAAGAGTTGCATCCGTTCTTATAGATGACATACTCTATGTATGAAGAAGAATCTTAGGAGTGGATAAAGGGGAGAGGTCTCGAGTTCGAGCGCTCCCAACAACCTCTTGGCTAATGGCTTCCATTTAATTTGGAGTAGCCCCCAAGGATGGGTTGGGGTACATGGGCTGCGGCCCATGGAGTGTCTCATGTTGGGCTAGGCCCGTGGCTTAAGCACTCACATAAAAGTGTACTTTTTTGTAACATCTCATGCCAAGCTACCCCAGCCACCAAGCCGCCCAGCCACCCAACGGTGCCGGCGCCGATACTGGTGCCACCTGGATGTCCAAGGGCATGCAGCCCACACACCCAACCCTTCCCCCATTTAAATGGGTAGGTTGTTGTCGCGGAGGTTCGAACTCCCGACCTTTAGATATAAGGGCATTACCTTGCCACTTATATCACCAATTACGCTGCAGCGCAATTGGTGATATAAGTGGCAAGGTAATGCCCTTATATCTAAAGGTCGGGAGTTCGAACCTCCGCGGCAACATCCTACCCATTTAAATGGGGGAAGGGTTGGGTGTGTGGGTTGCATGCCCTTGGACATCCAGGCGGCACCAGTACCGGCGTCGGCACCGTTGGGTGGCTGGGCGGCTTGGTGGCTGGGGTAGCTTGGCCTGAGATGTTACAGCTCCTCCTTTGGCTATAAATGGGGGCCGAGTTGGAGGGTTTTAGGCATCCAAAAATCAGATCTCCCCTCTCTCTCTCTCTCTCGTGTTCTTCATCGCCGAAAATTTGTGGTGTCGCCGGAGCTCTCGTCGGAAGTTGTGGTGGTTGTGGGGTGGTGCATTGGAAGTGCGGTGAGGATAGGAGTCGAAGCCCTCTCGCCTCGAGCCCCGTCGTGTCGTTGCCGGTGAGAATTTAGCCGATTTAGGGTCGTCGAGTTCACGGCCGCGACCGCGGACATGAACTACCGCGGCCGCGGATGATGTCCAGTCGACCGTGACCGCGGACATGAACTGCCGCAACCGCGGACGATGTCCAGACGTCCACGACCGCGGAATCCAAGCCGCGACCGCGGTTTGCCTTAGCAAACGCGATCGTGGCCTTGGACAAACCGGTCTCGGACGGGACCCTCGTTCTTTCGGTTCCGTTCGTTTTTCCTTAGATTCATATTATTAATTGTCGAATCTAACCTAGGGTTTCGTCATGGGTCGTTGTCGTAGGAATCTGTAATCCGATTTCCGTTCCCGTTCCGGACCCAGAAACCCGTCGTCGCTCAATCGTTCGTCTAGACTAAGGCAAGTGGCGGTTCGCTCTTGCTTATCATTCCATGTTTCCATTAATTATCAATTGTTTTTAATTGTTAATTAAATTGGGATGAAGGTTGTTTTCGTTTGGGAACAGTTTTGATAAACGTATGTGATATAAAAAGTGATATTATAATAGGTTGTATATACTGCTAGAAACAACGCTATTATATATGTTATTGCCATAATGGTATTGGTGTGGACTATTGTGTGGTTTTAACTGTTTAGTTAGAACGAGTATTCATAGGAACGCTATGTACCTTGTGAGGTCTAGTCGTTTCTTTATAACTGGTATTAGGATGATTTTTCCCTAGTACTTTCTCTGGTCATGATTGTACCCTTACTCGGGGTAGGTGCACACAGCTGGTGCCGACACTCGAGATTTATCCCCTCCGATATCTCTCGTGTTGAGTTGATATATCTTAAAAGCTTATAACGTAATTGTGCGTTTTGGAATTAAATAAGATAATTGCGATTATGCACATAATTAATATACCCTCGGGTGAGGAGTACAACGTGGAAACCGTCCGGACTTCGATTAAAGTAAGTCCTCCTTCCAAATCTGAATTTGCATTGCGCGGTGAGGTTGGTTGTGGACCCAAATGGTCAAGTCTTTTTAAAAAAGCTTGTGCGAAATTATAACGTTCCCGAACACTTGTCATACTTTCCGATAAGACTCAATCCTTTGGAGTCTTCTCTTTACACGTTTCCCATAAGACTCAATCTTCTAGAGTCTTCTCGTGATCTTTCTGTTTCGTATATTCCTGTAGAAGTATCAAGGTTTACTATCGTCATCGGCTTTCATTCAAGAAGCGATGGGTCTAACCTAATACGAATACTTAGAACCTTTCTATTTTACCCTTGCATAGTCTTTCATTAGACCAACCGGTTATCTTCCCTTGCATGGTTGGCTGGTGTCATCCGTCTCATACGACACATCAGGTAAACTCCCGTTCCGTGAAGGCTAGAATCCGACAATGAAGGCAGATGAAGTTTTTAAGAGTTTTATCAAGGTTGAAGATCCTAGGCGTGCGATCGCGTGATCAAGACCCTTATGTTATTTATTTAAGACTTTCGTTGTATTAAACATATTCTGTATTTCTGTTGTATTTGGAATTTACGGATGTAATCCCGAGACTTTGTGATGTGACTATGTCACATCTTGAGCAAGACTCAAACCATTCAAGCCATGGTGACTCAAGCACCATCGCCGCCGCGCCTAGTGCATCCGATCTAGGGCATGGAAATTGGTCCGACAATTCTCACAACTCTCTGAGCCATCTTTTGGGGGATGACTCCACTGGTCCTCTAGGAGATATTGAGCACAAGAACGCCTGTGAAACTGGAGCTGGAGCTAGGAAGTGCCGCACACCTATCGCTGGCGCAAAGGAGACCGGCGCTCGGGTCTTTCCGGGTCGGATCACTCGAGCTCGGGCTCGATCATTGCAAGAGGGACTCCAGGCTGGCCTGATGGCCATGGGAGCGCCGATCCACATGGAAGAGAACGCCAGGTGTGCCTTGGTGCAACAACCGGGCTTAGGCGCAAGGGTTCCTTAGCCGTGTGGGCTTGTTTTGAAGGGGCATTTATTGCCGATTTTTGTGTTGGTCTTCATGAAATTTTCTACCTTAGTCTTGACTATTTTATGGTTGAATTCCAGTATTAAACTCCTAATGTGAGGCATGTGGGGTTTGGGTATAAATAGGTTGTAGCCGGCCCTTGTTTTAGGATGCTTGAAACTTGAACACACTCCTTGTTTTTCTCTCATTTTTATCTATGGCTTTTCTGCATAATTCCTGTGTTTGATTCTTCTCTTTAGTAGCTACAAAAGTCAGGTTGTGAGTGGTATCAACCTTCGTGCAAGGATTTTCTTTGGTGCGTAATATCCAAGGCAAATCCTTCAGTAGTTCTTGCAAGAAGAGGTGTGTCATATCCGACTCTTGCAAGTCCATATCCTTTCGACTTGAGCCCGATCTCCCCGCCCTCTCACTCTCCACTCAATCCTCTTCTGGTTCACTTCAAGATCGCCCGAAGACTCGACCTAAGGCATGCCCAAAGTTGCCCTCAAAATCTCCTTCGCCGGCGCCAAGACCCCCTTGCCGGTTTGGTGTTGTCTCGCCTATTTCCTTGGACTCTCGTGGACTTCCTCGCACCGAAGGCTGCATCCCGATCCTCTCACACCATGTGGTATCAGAGCCACGCAAGGTACGTCCTAAATCTGGCTTAGAATTTCAAGTTACAACTGTTGCAAGTGAGTTCTAGCCGATTGCTTGCCTTGTGTTTCCTTGCGATTTGTGTCGTGAGCTTGGAAACTTTTCTGTAATTTTCTGGGTTCGTTTCTGCATATATCTGAGTGTGGAAAGGTAGAAGATAAAGGTTGAATGCCATCCATAATTGAATTGGAGTTGTGGTTGTTGAAAGGTCTTGTTCATTAATTGTTTACGGCTCCTTGTGAACCTTCACTTGCCCAAATTTAGTACCACTTGTGACTGATTTTTGCTGCCTTTAAACACATTAAATCAGAACATTTTGAGTCAAAAAAAAACCAAACCTTGTATCCACTGGACCGACCTTGCATTTTATGCAATCTTCACTAGCATGCTTGCCTAGTCTTGTGTTTAGGATACGAGAACGGTTGCCTTGGTTGATTTTTGTTGCATGCTCATTGTGACTTTGTTATTGCTTGTCTCCACTTGATATAAAAAAAAATAAAAATTGCATAAGTCGAAGCTAGTTATAAAAAAAAAATCCTAGACGCAAAACTTGGACTCGACAAGAAAAAGAAGTGGATCTTGGAAAAACTCGGACCCTCCGAAGAGAAAAAGAGGGAGGGCTTAGAAAAATTCGGAATCCACAAGGACAAGAGGTCGAGCAGGTCTAGATTAAAAAAAAATCAAGTGCGTACTTAGTAGCTTCCTAGACATAGGTCCGGGCAAGCTAGCTAGTCCTTGTTCGCCTAGCCAAACCCTTTTCCTAGCCTTGACCTTATACACTTGCATCTTGTTGTGATTTGAGTTCTAGGTCAGTTTTGGGGCTGTCTTTGTTTGGCTTGGCATACCACATCTTGCTTTGTTTTGTGTTGTTGCTTTGGTGCTTGGTTGTTTGCAATTGACTAGGAATGGCGAATGACAACCAACTCGGGAAGGAGTCAGCCACGTCATCACAAGGGAATATATCTCCAACCAAGGGAGTAACTTTGCAAGACATTCAACAAACCTTGCTATCTATCAATGCACGACTGGAAACTTTGGAGCGCAACCATGAGGATACCGCCGAGCAATTGCACCATTTGAGTGTTAACCGCCCTCCAAGCCACGCCCATGTTGTGCCACAAGTTCAAAGGGAAGTGTAGGATCGAGATTGTTAGATAATGATTAAGGAACTAAGAATGTCAACTCGCAGTTCCTTTCGCAGCGGAAATAAAAACAATCAAATGCAAATAGACAAGTTCCTTATAGTGGAAACCTTTGATTGCCAACTAGCAATCAAGGATAAAAACCACTACCTTTCTTTTGAAAGGATTTCACGATCTACTTCTTGATTTCTTATCTCTTTTGGTCACAGCTTATCCTAGGAACAAACATACAGTTTCTTTGCCTTACACACAGTTAGGCAATCCTAGATAACTTAACACAATCAATAATCAATCCAAGAGACAGACCTTAGCACCTAGGAACTATCTCACTTACAGTCACAGGAACTTAGCACTCAGCCCTTCGATTCCTTGACTGGTTCCTCTTGATCTCGGTTTGCTTTGATGATCTTGTTTGAAGGTTTACACTTTGATGTTTGCTATTGAGTGTGATTCGTATTGAAGTGCTTGAAGATAACCTTTGAGTTAGTCTTCCTTTTATAGTGGATTCTTCGCAGCTTGCCTAGGATGTGTGGTTGTCCTTGATTCACGCTGCCTTTGACACATACCAACAACCTAGGCAGCTCAGAATCCTTCTTAGTTGGTCAACTGCTTCAGCCAAGTCGTTCTCCAACTTCCTTCTTCCGAGGTTCGACAACCTGGGCACTTTGGAACTGTCTTCTGGACAGCGACAGGTTCCATGACAAGTCACTTTCACCTTTCTCTGTCTGAGGTTATGTGTTCTAGGCGTCTTGTTGTTTTGCTCTGGACAATGGCAGACTTTGGAAGCTTCGCACAAGTCGTTTTCAACTTTCTCTTGTCCGAGGTTGGTGTTCCCAGATTTCTCGGGAAGCGCAACATGACATGTTGCATTTCTGGGCACACATGGGTTCCTTCCTTTGGCTTGCTGCTTGGTTCTCTTGTCCTGTTTGGCTTCCATACTTTCGGTATTTGTCCTGTGGTTCCTTAAAGCACATCTTTGAGATAAAACATTAGTATCAAAATATTTGTCATTATCAAAAGTAGAGAAATTGAGGAAATGAACTCTCAGGGGAACCGAAGTTCCAGAGTTCCATTTCCTAACAGGAAGTCATTGGGTCCACTCTTAATAATGTGGACCATGTGCAATTCCGGGAGGAAGCGTCCTCTTCTCATGCGCCCAGGGTGCCGTTGGCGTCACAAGGGGCATATGCGGCGTACAAAGCGCCACCATTTGTAGCGACCCCAGGGGTAAGTATGGTTAATGATTTTGCTACATTTCCTAATAATGTCCCTATTGGTGCCACTAACCTTCCAGGTTATGGAGTTGGAGGCAACGAGTCTTATGGGCGACCTCAAGCTACCCCTACGCCCACCGCCAACCTATTCCCTCCACAAATGGCGATGAGGGGACCTCAAGTCCGCGCAGCTTTACGACCTCCCATGCCTTCCCAACGTTATGTTCCCCCGGCCTACCATGAAGAAAGGCCATAAGGGAGGGATCAACACCACGATGTTAAGCTCCATGTGCAATCATTTATGGGATCTTCCAACGGGGATGAATGCTTGGATTGGATGGCCAAAATTGAATCCATCTTCGAGTTTTATGGATATGATGATGCTAGAAAGGTCGACATCGCCGCAATTCACTTCACCGACTTCGCCTATCATTGGTGGCAAGAGGACCAGGCGGAGCGGCGTCGCATGGGATATGATCCTATTAGGACTTGGCAAGAGCTCAAGGATGCTCTTTCGGAGCAATTTGTGCCAAGGGACTATACCGAGAGAGTGTACGCCAAGCTGGAGCAAGTGCGCCAAGGAAGTCATACTCCCGATGAGTACTTCAAGGAGCTTCGGACTCTCATCTTCCGATCCGGCCTCCGCTTTCCCGACGGGTATGTTATTTCTATGTTTGTCAATGGCTTGAATTCTGATCTTCGTACTATTGTTAACATGCAGCATTTCGTCCGGGGTACAAGTGTTGAGGAGGTTCTACACTACACGAATCATGTCAACAAGAACCAACCTCAAAGGAGGCAACCGAGCTCCACCTCTCGGCCGTGGCATTCCTCTACACCTAATGCCACCTCCAACCAGCCAAAGAAGCAAGAGTATAGGCGTGAGATGCCACCCTCGCAGCCTAGGAAAGATGCTCCACCACCTCGGCCAAAGCAAGAAAATGGGGACCGAGCGAGCGACTTCAAATGCTTCAAGTGTCTTGGGCGAGGCCACTATGCCCGGGACTGCCCTAATCAAAGGAAGGTGCTCCTCAATTCTCAAGGAGATTATGAATTTGAAGAGGAACCGGCTGAGCATGTAGAAGAAGAGCCCGAGGAGCAAGAGGAGGAGGAAGAGCTCCATGTGTTGGCAGCCCAAGGTGAGTGCTTCGTCATCCAAAGAACCTTGTTCATGACGGAGAGCTCCACCACTCCAAGTCAGCGGGAAACCATCTTCCATACCCGTTGCACCATCAAGGATAAGGTATGTAGTGTCATCATCGATGGTGGATCTTGTTGCAACATCATCGATGATGAGGTAGTTAAGCGATTCTCCCTTCCTACTTCTCCCCATCCGATGCCTTACCATTTGTGTTGGCTTAATTCTAACTCTCATATTCAAGTTAGGGAAAGGTGTGTTATTTCTTTTGCCATAGGTCCTTATGCGGATGAGGTTGAGTGTGACGTGGTCCCGATGACCGCATGTCACCTCTTGCTTGGAAGGCCATGGCAATATGATAGGGGTGTTATCCACGATGGCGTCTCCAACGAGTACTCCTTCCACAAGAATGGCAAGAAGGTCACCTTGCACCCCTTGTCTCCTCATGAGATCATGCTTGATCATGTGGCCAAGGAGCAGCGGAAAAAGCACCAAGGCTGTGAGGAGAAGAAGAATAAGAAGCTGGCCATTGGTGGTAGCGTGGGCACTTCCAACCAACTCCTTTTGGCCAAGCCTAAGGAAGTTGTACACGCCATCCGGGGAAGTAACACTTGTCTCCTACTCTTGTATCATGATGTATATTTGTCTTCTCAAGAGTTGGATGATCTTCCCTCACATATCTCTCGTCTTTTGCAGGATTATGAGGATCTCTTTCAAGACGAGGTGCCAAGTGGTCTACCACCAATTCGTGGGATAGAACATCAGATCGACTTTGTCCCGGGGGCTATACTACCGAACCGTCCAGCCTATAGGTCCAACCCCGAGGAGGCCAAGGAGCTTCAACGTCAAGTGCAAGAGCTCCTAGGCAAGGGCTATGTGTGTGAGAGCCTCAGTCCTTGCGTGGTTCCGATAATTCTTGTCCCTAAAAAGAACGGTACATGGCGTATGTGTGTTGATTGCTGAGCTATCAACAACATAACCATCAAGTACTGCCACCCCATTCCGCGGCTTGATGATATGCTCGATGAGTTCCACGGTTCAAGTATCTTTTCAAAGATTGACTTGAAAAATGGCTATCATCAAATCCGGATGAAAGAGGGTGATGAGTGAAAGACGGCGTTTAAAACCAAATATGGGCTCTATGAGTGGTTGGTTATGCCTTTCGGTCTAACCAACGCTCCTAGCACCTTTATGCGGTTGATGAAACATGTCCTCCGATCCTTTCTTGTCAAGTTTGTGGTGGTATACTTCGATGATATCCTAGTGTATAGCCATAACTTGCAAGAGCATGTTGAGCACCTTAGGCAAGTGCTAGATGTCCTAAGGAAAGAGAGCCTATTTGCTAACTTTAAGAAATGCCATTTTTGCTCGGATCACGTGTTGTTTCTTGGTTTTATGGTGTGCAAGGATGGGCTGAAGGTGGATGAAGAAAAGTTCAAGGCCATCCGAGATTGGCCTACTCCCACGACCATGACACAAGTTAGGAGCTTCCTAGGGTTGGCGGGCTTCTACCGGCGGTTTATGAGGGACTTTAGCTCCTTAGCTTCGCCCCTCACCGATCTCACTAAGAAGAACGTTCCCTTCAGGTGGGAGGGACCTCAAGAAGACGCCTTCAACATCCTCAAGGCGAAGCTCACACAAGCACCTCTCCTTGCCTTGCCCGATTTCAACAAGATGTTCGAAATTGAGTGTGATGCGTCGGGCATTGGCTTGGGCGGCGTGCTTATGCAAGAAGGCAAACCCATGGCGTATTTCAGCGAGAAATTGGGTAGGGCGGAGCTGAATTATCCCACCTATGACAAAGAATTGCTCGCCCTTGTCCGGGTTCTCAAAGTGTGGCAACACTACCTATTGCCACGCGAGTTTGTGATCCATTCCGACCACGAGGCGCTGAAATATCTCAAGGGGCAAAGCAAGCTCAACAAGCGCCATGCCAAGTGGGTCGAGTTTATTGAATCCTTCCCTTATGTCATCAAGCATAAGAAGGGCAAGGACAACGTCGTTGCCGACGCCCTTTCTAGGAGGTATGCACTTCTTTCCCTTCTTGATGCTAAGTTGCTTGGATTTGCTTTTATGCGTGAATTGTATGTGGATGATGCTGATTTCCATGAAATTTTTCAAGCATGCTTAGCTAAGGGAAGTAAGGACCAATTCTACTTGCATGATGGCTTTTTGTTTAAGGGTCCTAGATTGTGTGTGCCTAAGGGGTCTATTCGGCATTTGCTAGTGCAAGAGGCCCACGGTGGTGGTCTCATAGGACACTTTGGGGTAATGAAAACTTTGCATGTACTTAGGGAGCATTTCTTTTGGCCACGTATGCTTAAGTCCGTTGAGAAATTTTGTGCTTCATGTGTGACTTGTTTGCGTGCCAAGTCTAGAGTACAACCGCATGGTTTGTACACTCTCCTTCCTATTCCACAAGTTCATTGGGAAGACATTTCCATGGATTTTGTGTTGGGATTACCTCGATCTAAGAGGGGGAGGGACTCCATATATGTTGTGGTCGATAGGTTCTCGAAAATGGCTCATTTTATCGCATGCCACAAAACTGATGATGCATCTCATGTAGCTAGTCTTTTCTTTGATAATATTGTGAGATTGCATGGAGTCCCTAGGTCAATTGTTTCAGATCGTGATGTCAAATTTCTGAGCTATTTTTGGAAGACGCTTTGGGCCAAGTTGAGCACAAAGTTGCTCTTCTCCACCACTTGTCATCCACAAACGGATGGACAAACCGAGGTAGTGAATCGTACCCTTGGTTCTCTTTTGCGCTCTCTTTTGTCTACTAACTTGCGCAGGTGGGAAGAGTGTCTAGCCTTCATAGAATTTGCATACAACCGCTCGGTGCATTCGGCCACCAAGAAGACTCCTTTTGAGGTGGTTTATGGGTGCAACCCCATTACATCACTTGACTTGATGCCTTATGCAACTAAGGACCGAGAGAGCCATGAAGGGCTTGATCATGCTGCTAGGATCAAGAAGCTTCACGAGGATACACGCCTTCAATTGGAGAGGTGCACCATGCAATATGTGCGTCAAGCCAACAAGGAGCGTAAGGAGGTCATTTTTTAGCCCGGCGACCTCGTATGGGTGCACTTGAGGAAGGAGCATTTTCCGTCCCTTCGGAACTCCAAACTCAAGCCAAGGGGTGATGGTCCTTTTCAGGTTTTGGAGCGAATCAATGATAATGCATACAAGATCGAGTTACCACCAAGCTATGGCGTTCATGAGGTATTCAACGTATCCGATCTTGCACCTTTCTTTCTTGACAATGATGATGAATTTCAGGATCAAGATTCGTGGGCGAATCCTTTTCAAGAAGGGGAGGATGATGTGACTATGTCGCATCTTGAGCAAGACTCAAACCATTCAAGCCATGGTGACTCAAGCACCGTCGCCGCCGCGCCTAGTGCATCCGAGCTAGGGCATGGAAATTGGTCCGGCAATTCTCACAACTCTCCGAGCCATATTTTGGGGGATGACTCCACTGGTCCTCTAGGAGATATTGAGCACAAGAATGCCTGTGAAACTGGAGCTGGAGCTAGGAAGTGTCGCACACCTATCGCTGGCGCAAAGGAGACCGGCGCTCGGGTCTTTCCGGGTCGGATCACTCGAGCTCGGGCTCGATCATTGCAAGAGGGACTCCAGGCTGGCATGATGGCCATGGGAGCGCCGAGCCACATGGAAGAGAAGGCCAGGTGTGCCTTGGTGCAACAACCGGGCTTAGGCACAAGGGTTCCTTAGCCGTGTGGGCTTGTTTTGAAGGGGCATTTATTGCCGATTTTTGTGTTGGTCTTCATGACATTTTCTACCTCATGATGGTCCTTTTCAGGTTTTGGAGCGAATCAATGATAATGCATACAAGATCGAGTTACCACCAAGCTATGGCGTTCATGAGGTATTCAACGTATCCGATCTTGCACCTTTCTTTCTTGACAATGATGATGAATTTCAGGATCAAGATTCGTGGGCGAATCCTTTTCAAGAAGGGGAGGATGATGTGACTATTTCGCATCTTGAGCAAGACTCAAACCATTCAAGCCATGGTGACTCAAGCACCGTCGCCACCGCGCCTAGTGCATCCGAGCTAGGGCATGGAAATTGGTCCGGCAATTCTCACAACTCTCTGAGCCATCTTTTGGGGGATGACTCCACTGGTCCTCTAGGAGATATTGAGCACAAGAACGCCAATGAAACTGGAGCTGGAGCTAGGAAGTGCCGCACACCTATCGTTGGCGCAAAGGAGACCGGCGCTCGGGTCTTTCCGGGTCGGATCACTCGAGCTCAGGCTCGAGCATTGCAAGAGGGACTCCAGGCTGGCATGATGGCCATGGGAGCGCCGAGACACATGGAAGAGAAGGCCAGATGTGCCTTGGTGCAACAACCGGGCTTAGGCGCAAGGGTTCCTTAGCCGTGTGGGCTTGTTTTGAAGGGGCATTTATTGCCGATTTTTGTGTTGGTCTTCATGACATTTTCTACCTTAGTCTTGACTATTTTATGGTTGAATTCCAGTATTAAACTCCTAATGTGAGGCGTGTGGGGTTTGGGTATAAATAGGTTGTAGCCGGCCCTTGTTTTAGGATGCTTGAAACTTGAACAAACTCCTTGTTTTTCTCTCGTTTTTATCTATGGCTTTTCTGCATAATTCCCGTGTTTGATTCTTCTCTTAATTAGCTACAAAAGTTAGGTTGTGAGTGGTATCAACCTCCGTGCAAGGATCTCCTTTGGTGCGTAATATCCAAGGCAAATCATTCACTAGTTCTTGCAAGAAGAGGTGTATCATATTCGACTCTTGCAAGTCCATGTCCTTTCGACTTGAGCCCGATCTCCCCGCCCTCTCACTCTCCACTCAATCCTCTTCTGGTTCACTTCAAGATAGCCCAAAGACTCGACTAAGGCGCACCCAAAGTTGCCCTCAAAATCTCCCTCGCCGGCGCCAAGACCCCCTTGCCGGTTTGGTGTTGTCTCGCCTATTTCCTTGGACTCTCGTGGAATTCCTCGCACCGAAGGCTGCATCCCGATCCTCTCACACCACTTTGGTTTCAATAAAGATCATGATATTTCATATTATCAATGTACTTTATGTTTTGTATAAAGTAGTTAAGCCTTGGGTGGCTTCAGATGTGAAATCTGAGGTCACTGGCGGTAATACTTTCAAGATGATATTTGGGGGTGTTACAGATTTGGTATCAGAGCCGATTTTTTTTAAAAAAAATGGGTTGGGTTTCAAATCGTCTTACTGAAAGCAAAGATTTTATCAACCGTTTATCCGTTTTTGAACTGAGAAAGTTGTTTAAATTCAAAAAATTTGAATTTCCGAATAAAACCATACTTGACTAGAAAATGTGTTGTTTTGAAATCTATGCCATTCTAGTCGTGCCTTCTCTCCAGTCTGATATAGTAAGTTCGCTTCTATATTTAGAAAGACTAACTCTTTCTCGTCGCCCCGCAGGATATGGGCGCAAACATATCTCAACTGAGGAACCCGAAGGAAGCCGAGGCGGCCCCGCCATCTCTAGTTAGGCTCGAGTTCTCGGTTCCCCCGTCCTGCTTTGAGGTCGGGGACCCCAGTAGTCCACCCGAGGAGGTGAAGACTGTACTCGAGGAGTCGGTGGTGTTAGTGTCCGACAAGGTTCCCGAGGCAGAGCCTGAAGCGGATCCTTGGGAGGACACTGAGGAAGAAGAGCCGGCGGAGTACACATGAGGGTACTTCGACGAGGACTTCGAGGTCGAAGAGGTTCCTGAGGAGGATCCCGAGGAGGACCCGTAAGAGGACCCTGAAGAATACCCGGAGGAGGATCCAGAGGAGGACCCCGAGGAGGACCTCGAGGGGCAGGGCTATGAGTCTGATAGCTTGGTGCACTTGCTGGTGGACTGCACGGATCTGGGGATGGAATTCATCTTCCCGAGTCCGACGTCGCCACCTGAGCGGGAGTATTCGCCATTGTCTCCTGCCACTTGGGAGGCACTTGGTGTTGAAGGTATCGTCAGGTGGAGGAGTGGGCCAGTGATGAGTCCTGACTCACGACAGGTGTTTCGCCAGAGTCAGATGGCTTCATCTGAGGCGTGTCGCCAGGTGGATGAGGCGGTTGAGCATGCTCGAGGAAAGGCAAGGCCGTGGGAGTCGATTGGTACACCAGTTGTGGTCCCAACTCAACAGGCCAGGCCAAGGCCCCGAGTATTGGAGGTGCGACTGGAGGAGTGGTCGAACGCCCTATACGACATGGAGGAGAGGACATACGAGATTGAGCTCGGTCTCTCCCGAATGCTTGGGGACGTCCACGAGTATATCCATCAAGCAAGGTTGCTACTCGACCCTTTGTATGAGGTGAACATGGCAGACTTCCAACTAGGATTTCTGGAGGAGTTTTGCTACCTACAGGGATCCGATAGGACTGTACCGAGTGTTTCCGCACCTAGGGAAAGGCCGAGGGCACAAAGGCCGAGGAATGAGCCGTGTGCTCCAGAGCCGAGTAGGGCAAGGAGTCCGACGCCAGACCCCGATGATAGACCCCGTTCGAAGAAGTTGTGCATGAGAGCTCCTGATTATAGGAAGATTTTCAGGGCACCATGATGGGGGCCGGTGTTGAGCGCTTAGCGTTTTCTTTTCTAGTGTTTTGTCATTTCGTTTTGGTAGAATTGTAGTCTCCAGGCAATTTTGTCTTGTCGCTTGGGAGAGCTTTTCTATGTATCCCCTTTTCAAACTCAGTTTCAAAGTTCATCAATAAAAGTTTACCAAGTCTGGTCTATTCTAAGTCGATTTCATATGTCGTGCATGTTGAAATGATATTAATGTTGCGAAATACTTGAAATTTGATCGATAAACAGATGGTGAACACAAGGAACACCATTTGTGCTGGTGTTGGGCCAAGCAACAACCCCAGACTGAATTTAGGGAATGTCGCGAACCTAGTGGATGAGAACGAGTCAGTTTCTCACAATAATCCTGTGGGCAGTGACCAAGTTCTGGTCCACGCTCCAGTGGTATTCGATGATGCGGCAATTGAGGCCATTCGGGGGATTGTGATGCGAGCAGTCACCGATATTATGCGACTGATCACGCCTCAGGCACAAGGTGTGCCAATTCCTCCTGTGGTTCCTAGATTCAAGGAGCCAGATATCTATGTACCCCATGAGGATGCGGCCACGAACAGAGGCAATTATGGTCGAGCACTGAAGGCCATTAGCTCTATGAGGCCTGACAGCTATGATGGGAAGGGAGAGCCAGTCAGAGTGGCGTATTGGTTCTCGCACATGGAACGACTGTTCAGAAAAGTCGAGTGCACAGAAGCTGAGAAGGTGCACATCGCTTCCCTTCAACTGAAGGAGATGGCTAGTGAATGGTGGGAAAGCACTGGTCTAGCTGATCATCCTGGTTTGAACTGGGGAATGTTCAAGACGAAAATGATTGATCGTTTCTTTTCTCGGGCTATGAGGGAAGAGAAGCATAAGGAGTTCCTCTATCCGAAGACGGATGGATTGAAGGTGACTGAGCTTGCGGTCAAGTTCAATCATCTGTTGCAGTACACTGGGCCGGAAGTGTCCAGTGAAGAGCAGAAAATCTGGCATTTCCACGAGTGGATGAATCCAGACATTAAGCCACTGATGGTGTGCCACGGATGCTCTACTCTGGAACAATACGTGGACGCTGCCTACAAGTTGGAGGTGACTTTGGAGGAGTCGACGAAAAAGAGCAATCGCCAGAGACTGGCACAGAGCTAGCCTCAGGCAAGTGGGTTCAAGCGACCCGCGCCACCGTCAAACTTTGCCAAGTCGGGCCGGGCAAGAACAGAGATGACTCACGGAGGGTCTACGCAACGTTCGGGTCAGGGCAAGAATCTGATCCAGTGCTACAATTGTGGTACACCCGGGCACAAGAGCAATGAATGTCCGAAGGAAAGGAAGACGTGCTTTGCCTGCGGGAAGGAGGGGCACTTACAGACATTTTGTCCGCAGAAGAGACGGAAAGGAGCTGAGTCACAGCAAGGGTCCGTTAGTCATAACAACCGACCCAGATTCAGATCAGTGGAGGATCCTAGTCCTTCGACGCAGACAACTGCCCAGAACAAGGGGAAAGCCCCAGCTGCTTCAGGAGGTCAAGGTCAGCGACTCTACGAGATGCGTGAGGCTGATGGACCAAATGCTCCTACTGCTCAAGGTACTCTTTACCTCCATTCTACTTCTGTGTGTATACTTTTTGATTCGGGTGCTACTCACTCTTCCATCTCGGAAAGTTGCGTAAGTAAGCTAGGCTTAGTATACAACGAGGCTTGTGAGCCTTTTGTTGTGAATCTTCCCAATGGTGAACATTTGGTTGGAACCAATCGTCTGTCAGAATTTCTGATTTCCATTCAGGATAGGAAGTTCGAAGCAGATTTGATCTGTATAGTCATGGATCCATACGATATTATTCTCGGGATGGACTGGTTGACGCGTCATGGGGCAGTGATCGATTTCAGTTCAAGGACTGTGACAATTTTATCGGGGGCCAGTTTGTATGCAAGTTCAAGGGTCGTAATGACGCTGATAACGGCAATCTCATCAATGTGATGGCTGCGTGTAAGCTACTTCGACAAGGTTATGTCGGGTACATGTGCTATCTGGATAAGCCCAAGAGAGATGAGCCTTCAATTCTTGATATTCCGGTCATTCGCGAATTTTCGGATGTCTTTCTGAAGGAGATTTTCGGTTTACCCCCGAATCGTTACGTGGAGTTTACCATTGATCTCGAGCCTGGTACCGCGCCGATCTCTAAGGCACCGTACCGGATGGCTCCAACTGAGATGCAAGAGTTGAAAAAGCAACTCGAGGACCTTCTTGAGAAAGGATACATAAGGCCGAGTGCATCGCCTTGGGGCGCTCCGGTTTTGTTCGTCAAGAAGAAGGACGGATCATTCCGACTTTATATCGACTATCGAGAGTTGAATAAGGTCACGATCAAGAATAAATATCCGTTACCGACGATTGATGATCTGTTGGATCAACTACAGGGAGCAAAAGTCTTTTCCAAGATCGGTCTGAGATCTGGTTACCATCAGCTCAGGATTCGTGAGGAAGACATTCTGAGGACTGCTTTCCGGATGAGGTATGGCCACTATGAGTTCGTAGTCATGCCATTTGGCCTTACTAACGCTCCGGCGGTCTTCATGGATCTGATGCATCGATGTTTCCACCAATACCTAGATAAGTTCATGGTGGTCTTCATCGACGATATTTTGATCTATTCCCCGAGTGAGGAGGCTCACAAGGAACATCTTCGGATCACCTTGTCAGTCCTTAGACAGAATCAGTTGTACGCAAAGTTGTCTAAGTGTGACTTCTGGATCAAAGAAGTGGCTTTCTTAGGCCATGTGATCAATGAGGATGGGGTTATGGTTGATCCCCAGAACATTGAAGCGGTAGCCAACTGGAAGCGGCCTCAGAATGTGAAGGAGGTGCGCAGTTTCTTGGGACTCGCTGGATATTACAGACGGTTCGTGGAGGGATTTTCTAAGATCGCTCTACCTATGACCGGTTTGCTCCACAAGGTCCATAAGAAGTTTGTCTAGGATGACAAGTGCGAGGCCAGTTTTCAGAAGTTAAAGCAGTGTCTAACCTCCGCACCAGTTTTGGCGCTACCGGAAGGGAACGATGGCTATGTAGTCTATAGTGATGCTTCGAAGAATGGGTTGGGATGTGTACTGATGCAGAGGGGGAAGGTTATTGCGTACGCATCTCGACAATTGAAAACCTATGAGGCAAACTATCCAACGCATGATCTGGAGTTAGCAGCTGTAGTATTTGCGTTAAAGATTTGGAGGCACTATCTCTATGGTGTGAGGTGTCAAGTCTTCACCTATCATAAGAGTCTCAAGTACGTGTTCACTCAGAAGGAGCTGAATATGAGACAATGTCGCTGGTTAGAGCTACTCAAAGACTACGACATCGAGTTGTTGTATCATCCGGGCAAGGCTAATGTAGTAGCCGATGCATTGAGCCGGAAAATGCCGTACGAGACTGTAGTGGCTCTACTCACTGCTCAGACCAAGCTGAACCAAGGGTTGTGTGAGATTGAAGTCTTGTACGATCAGCGTCGAGGATACTTGATCAGATCAGGGAGAAGCAGGTTGATGACGTGGTCTTCGTAAAGCTAAGCAGTGAAGTGATGGACGAGAAAGCTCCCGGATTCGTGATTCAGGAGGATGGATCACTCTGGTTTTAGGACCGGATTTGTGTGCCTGACGTTGATGGCCTTCGCCAGTTGGTGATAAAGGAGGCCCATTCGTCAGCTTATTCTGTACATCCAGGCTCTAGCAAGATGTACAAGGACCTCATGAAGAAATTCGGGTGGCCCAACATGAAGTGGGACGTAGCAGAATTTATGGCGAAATGCTTGACGTGTCAGAAGGTCAAGATAGAATACCGTAGACTAGGTGGTGAATTGCTACCTCTTCCAGTGCCAGAGTGGAAATGGGAGGATATCGCTATGGATTTCGTCACAGGGTTGCCAAAGACTCAGAGTCAAAAGGATACGATATGGGTAATCATTGATAGGCTCACGAAGAAGTGCTCACTTCGTGGCTATCAAGTCAACATGGGGAACCCAGAAGCTATCAGAAGTGTTCCTACACGAGATTGTCCGTTTGCATGGTACACCAAAGACCATTGTATCGGATCGTGATGGCTGATTCATGTTGAGATTCTGGAAGGAACTCCACAAGGCCATGGGAACCGAGTTGAGATTCAGTACTGCGTTTCATCCCTAGACGGATGGACAGTCTGAGAGGACCATCCAGACATTGGAAGATATGTTGAGAGCTTGTGTACTCGATCGTCCGACTAGCTGGGAGAACAGCCTGAGTCTGATTGAATTCACGTACAACAACAGTTGGCATGCTACCATTAAGATGGCTCCATTCGAGGCTTTGTACGGTCGAAAGTGCAGATCTCCGATTTGTTGGGATGAGTATGCCGACAAGGTTCTGCTCAGACCGGAGTTAGTCAAAAGGACTACCTCGGACATTGCTTTGATCAGACAGAGGATGTTGACAGCTCAGAGTCGACAAAAGTCTTACGCAGATCTGAAGTGTAATTGTCGAGTTCGAGGTTGGTGACAAGGTGTTTGTCAGGGTGTCACCATCCAAGGGTGTGTTCAGGTTCGGCAAGCATGGGAAGCTTAACCCTCGCTACGTGGGACCGTTTGAGATCCTTGACAGGGTAGGGTCTCTAGCGTATCGTTTGGCATTGCCGCCGTCGGCGCATCCAGTGCATAACGTGTTCCACGTGTCCTTATTGAGAAAGTACGTGCCAGATGCGTCTCATGTACTGAGCTATGAAGACATTGAGATTCAGGAAAATGGTACCTACGAAGAGATACTTGTGCGTATTCTCGAACGTCGCAAGAAGCAATTGCGGAACAAGGTAGTACCATTGGTACGGATTCTTTGGTCCAAAGCTGGATCTGAAGAGGTTACTTGGGAAACCTGGGAGACTGAGGCAGATATGCGTAATCGTTGTCCCGATCTATTTTCGGCCTAGTTTCGGGGTCGAAACCTTTTTAAGGGGGTAGTGATGTAACGCCTCATTTTTTGGGTTATTCGGACAAGTTTCGGGGTCGAAACTTCTTTTAAGGGGGAAGTGATGTAATACCCCTCATTTTTAGTAAGGGTATTTGGGTAATTTCCCAACCCTCGTTCTGTAATCGTGTCGCTTTCGGAGAAGTTTGGATTTTCTGTAACGTGTATGATCTCTGTAATAATTCCCTGAGTGGTATAAAATACATTCGATGTATTTTCGCGGCTTAGAATATTTGTTTGGGTACAAATATATAATTTTTGGGACTCAAACCTGTGCTAAATCCTTCCTTGAGCAAGCGGACGCGGAAAAGGGCATTTCCGCGACCGCGGATAAATGGCACTCAGAGACGCTGGGCAATGGAATTTTCCGCAACCGCGGAATAATGCATGCGTGCGACGCCTCGTCTTCCTCCGCGCCTCGTCGAACGCGTCGTCGTCGATCCTCTGAGTTGTCGTCGATCTGGTCGGGGGGCTGCTCCTCTTTTGGCTATAAATGGGGGCCGAGTTGGAGGGTTTTGGGCATCCGAAAATCAGATCTCCCCTCTCTCTCTCTCGTGTTCTTCATTGCCGGAAATTTGTGGTATCGCCGGAGCTCTCGCCCGAAGTTGTGGTGGTCGTGGGGTGGTGCATTGGAAGCGCGGTGAGGATAGGAGTCAAAGCCCTCTCGCCTCGAGCCCCGTCGTGTCGTCGCCGGTGAGAATTTAGCCGATTTGGGGTCGCCAAGTTCACGGCCGCGACCGCGGACATGAACTGCCGCGACCGCGGACGATGTCCAGACGTCCGCGATCGCGGAATCCAAGCCGCAACCACGGTTTGCCTTAGCAAACGCGATCGTGGCCTTGGACAAACCGGTCTCGGACGGGACCCTCGTTCTTTCGGTTCCGTTCGTTTTTCCTTAGATTCATATTATTAATTGTCGAATCTAACCTAGGGTTTTGTCGTGGGTCATTGTCGTAGGAATCTGTAATCCGATTTCCGTTCCCGTTCCGGACCCAAAAACCCATCGTCGCTCAATCGTTCGTCTAGACTAAGGCAAGTGGCGGTTCACTCTTGCTTATCATTCCATGTTTCCATTAATTATCAATTGTTTTTAATTGTTAATTAAATTGGGATGAAGGTTGTTTTCGTTTGGGAACAGTTTTGATAAACGTATGTGATATAAAAAGTGATATTATAATAGGTTGTATATACTGCTAGAAACAACGCTATTGTATATGTTATTGCCATAATGGTATTGATGTGGACTATTGTGTGGTTTTAACTGTTTAGTTAGAACGAGTATTCATAGGAACGCTATGTACCTTGCGAGGTCTAGTCGTTTCTTTATAACTGGTATTAGGAGGATTTTTCCCTAGTACTTTCTCTGGTCATGACTGTACCCTTACTCAGGGTAGGTGCACACAGCTGGTGCCGACACTCGGGATTTATCCCCTCCGATATCTCTCGTGTTGAGATGATATATCTTAAAAGCTTATAACGTAATTGTGCATTTTGGAATTAATATACCCTCGGGCGAGGAGTACAACGTGGAAACCGCCCGGACTTCGATTAAAGTAAGCCCTCCTTCCAAATCTGAATTCGCATTGCGCGGTGAGGTTGGTCGTGGACCCAAATGGTCAAGTCTTTTTAAAAACGTTTGTGAGAAATTATAACGTTCCCGAACACTTGTTATACTTTTCGATAAGACTCAATCCTTTGGAGTCTTCTCTTCACACGTTTCCCATAAGACTCAATCTTCCAGAGTCTTCTCGTGATCTTTCTGTTTCGTATATTCCTGTAGAAGTATCAAGGTTTACTATCGTCATCGGCTTTCATTCGAGAAGTGATGGGTCTAACCTAATACGACTACTTAGAACCTTTATGTTTTACCCTTGCATAGTCTTTCATTAGACTAACCAACTGGTTATTTTCCCTTGCATGGTTGGCTGGTGTCATCCGTCTCATATGGCACATCAGGTAAACTCCCGTTCCGTGAAGGCTAGAATCTGACAATGAAGGCAGATGAAGTTTTTAAGAGTTTTATCAAGGTTGAAGATCCTAGGCGTGCGATCGCGTGATCAAGACCCTTATGTTATTTATTTAAGACTTCCGTTGTATTAAACATATTCTGTATTTCTGTTGTATTTGGAATTTACGGATGTAATCCCGAGACTTTGGTTTCAATAAAGATCATGATATTTCATATTATCAATGTATTTTATGTTTTGTATAAAGTAGTTAAGCCTTGGGTGGCTTCGGATGTGAAATCTGAGGTCACTGGCGGTAATACTTTCAAGGTGATATTTGGGGGTGTTACAAGTGTTTCTTTAGTTCGGCAAATGCGGCTTTGCATTGTGAGGTCCATTCCAATTTTACTGCATTCCTGAGAGTCACAAAGAAGGGGAGACTTTTCTCCGTGAGGCGTGAACAAAAGTGTCCTAGGTAGTTGACAGAGTCGTTGAACTTTTGTACTTCTTTTTGGTTTTGCAAGGACGTCATGGCTTGGACTGCCTCTACCTTTTACGGGTTGACGTGATACCTTTGGAGCTGATTACAAAGCCGAGGAATCTTCCTGACTTAACTCCGAATACGCATTTCTTCAGGTTGAGGTTCATGCTATTTTTTTAAAGGGTATTAAAAACTTTGCAGAGGTTTTCTGAATGGTCCTCTTTGTGTCTGCTCTTTACCACGATGTCGTAAACATATGCCTCTACGGTCCATCCGATTTTTCCGCAAAAAATGGTGTCTACTAGTCTTTGGAAGGTGGCTCCCGTGTTTTTCATGTCGAAGGGCATAACAGTGTAACAGTATGTTCCTCTTTCTGTGATGAAGGAGATGTGTTCTTTGCCGACATGGTCCATTTTTACCTGATTGTACCCAAAATATGTGTCAAGGAAACTGAAAGCATCGTGACTTGCAGTCGAGTCCACTAACTGATCAATGCTTGGGAGTGCGTAATTGTCTTTGGAACAGGTTTTGTTTAGATCCGTTAAGTCAACACACATCCTCCATTTCCCATTGGATTTCCGCACCATCACCACGTTTGCCAGCCATGCAGGGTACTTGACTTCACGGATGAAACAGATTGGTAAGAATTTGGACACTTCCTTTCTTGCCTCTTTACCTCTTTCTCCGGCCTGCTTGCGCTTCTTTTGTTTTATCGGCCTTGCATCGTGAACTATCTTGAGAGAGTGTGTCATCAGCTCCACTGGTATTCCTTTCAAACCTCTTGGGGTCCAAGCGAATATGTCATTTGAGCTAGGATTTCTTCAATTTGCTCCTAGCTCTGCATGTTCAGACTAATCCCCATGAATAGTCGTTCCTCTTCTTGCAAGTCGTCGATCTTCTTTTGAGGTGGGTGTTTCTACATGGTTCCTGACTTCTAGATCTGCTTCCCCTTGGGGGCTCAAGCTTGGGCAAGCGAAGGTCCTTGTATAGTATGCCTCTTGGCAGGTCAAGACAGAGCTTCCTTTATCCTTGAGTGCCGCCAAGTAGTAATCATGGCTTTCGGCCCGCCGTCCCCTAGCGACTCTGACTCTTGTGACGGTGGGGAATTTTACCACTGAATGGTAGATAGACACATCTTCTTGGAACTTGTTGAGAGACGTTCGACCCATGATGGCATTGTATGCGGAGGTTAGTTTGAGGACCATGAACTCGACTCTTTTCGATCTTCGGACATCGTCGTTGTCACCCAGTATCACCTCTATCTATATGGTGCTTGCTACTTTTACTCTTTCTCTCGCGAACCGGACTAGCATGCAGTTGGTGGGGTGGAGCTAGTCCTCGTTGATTTCCAACTTCTGGAACGCATCCCAATAAAGTATATTTGTGGAGCTACTTGTATCTATCGATACTCTCTTTACCATATTAGTGCCCATCTGAGCATGGATGACCAACGGGTCATAGTGGGGAGTGTCTCTTCCCTCTGCATCTTCCTCCTTGAAGGCTAGACAATATTCTCTATGGGTCATGGAAGCTATGTTGAGGATGTGTCTGGCGGGAGATTAATAGTTGGCTGCTCTGCGGCTCTCTCTTCTACTTAGGATCCTGGAGGTTGGGCCTCCGGTAATAGTTCCTACGAACCCGTCAGGCATAGGAAGATTCCTTTTCTCGCATGGAGGATGAGGTGGGAGGAAGGGCATGGGCCTCCCTGGGCCTCGCTCGCCATGCTCTGACCTTTTCGGTGTCCCTGCAAAGATTTTCTTTCTTGGAGCGTCATATCCATGGCATTCGAGGGCATCATGGCTAGAGGATTAATGATATGAACAGAATTTTCCTCCGCTTCTCCGACGGTTCTGTAGTTTTGAGTTTGGTCGCCCATGCACGGGGTTAGGGTATGGTCGTAGGGGTCCCATGCTTCCGACCTCCCTCTTGTTTGTTGCGACCGTTCCGCACGCTCCCTCTGGGGCCTCCCTCTCTCGGATGTCTGGTGTCTTCTTGGCTCCCAAGTGTGGGGTCTTTTTTTTGTGGCTCCGGTCTAGTACTCCCACCCACGTTCGTGGAGGGGATGGCCGGGTTTCCTCCTGACAACTCCACAGCTTAGATGTGGGTATTTGCCTTTTCTAGCAATTTGGTGTATGACTCAGGCTCCTTCTTTGTGACTGGAAACTTGAAATCTGCCTATATGAATGCGATCTTGGCCACCTTCTCATCGAAATCATGTTCTTGTATGTTCTCGAAGGTGAACTTCTTCACATAGGAGGCTAGACTTTCTCCATCTCGTTGCTTGACTATGAAGATTTCATGCATGCCTTTCTTCCTTCTCCTTTAACTTCCAAAGTGGGTAAGAAATGATTCCTATAGTTGTTTGAAGCTTCTAATGCTTCTCGGTGGGAGGCTGATCATCCACGTTAGAGCAGAGCCTGATAACGTATTGGGAAAAGACTTGCACATTGTAGCCCCGTCAGCCCGACACGATAGCATCGCGTAACAATACTTTGAGAGGTGATCCCCTATGTCCTTCTGCCCACTATAGTTGTCGATGGTGGGAGGCTTGAAGTCACGTGGAGGGAAGGCCATCAGAATATCCTCCGTGAAGGCCGTAGACCCATACAAGCCTATCGGAAACTATTGGTTATCCTTGCCCCTGCGATTCGAATCCCACGGGGGAGTCGTAGAGCATCGTTGATAACCTCTTCGCAGGCGATAGTAGAGAGGTTCAGGAGACATGGCCGCACTCTCGTCATAAGTCCCTTCTTCGCTGAGCTCTTCATGGTTTTCTCCTTGGGCCCGAGGGTTTCCGTTGCGAGGGTCTTGATTCGGATCAAGTCTTTGCGGGTTATTCTAGCGATGTTGTTATTGGGTTTGTCTTTGTCATTCCTGAAATCTCCGAAGTTGTTTCACTTCTTCATCACCGATGGGACGTTCTTGAGCGTGTGTTTGTTGGGATTGCCTCACTGGTGAAGCCTAAGCGCAAGATTGGGCCTTGCCGAGGTTGTTCGCGGAGACAACTTCTCCTTCCAGTTCTTGGTCCTGACCTATTCGCGTGAGGAAGTCCCCACGGTCGGCGCCAGTGTTGAATTCCGAATTTTCTGCGTAAGAAGATCACTTGTCGACACTCGGGGAATCTTGGTTGACCTTGTTGACCAGCTCTGTTTTCTTCTTCTTGTGCTGCTAACCAGAAGTTGAAAGCAGACCCGTTACGCGAATAGGGACCTGAAAATCCGAGGGGAGGGAGAGCCCCCCGAAAATACTTCTGACGATCAAGTTAGCCCACAATTTCCATATATGGAAAATTTTGAATGAATTTAATTCTTAAAGGGTAGAGAAAGAAAGAGGGGAAAGAGAATATTGTTATCAAAGTGGGTGAAAAAGCCCCTCGCCCCAATCCCGATGAGAAATCGGGATCAAAATCTTGCCCAATAGCTTCCTCGCTTTCCCTTTCCCTCTCATCGCCGCCTTTCCCCTTTCGGAAATTCTTTTGCCTTGGAAATGAAGCCAGCCAAAAAGTTCCCTCATTCATTCCTTCTTCCTTTTATATCGTCCCTCTTTTCTTTCGCTTGGGCCGTCCCTTTTCCTTTCTTCCTAGTGGGCCTTTTACCACTTGTAATCTGTTTTGGGCCTTTAGACTTTATAGACCCATTAACTCTTTTGCACGGGAAAAAAATCACTTCCACATTGTCAATTTTTCAAATCCAGGCTAGGTCGATGTTAGTACTTTCTCCTTGTTTAGTTAGATGGTGAATGACAATGCTAGTAGAAAACCATCCATTTTGGCTTGAGCTCCAGTAAAGTTTGTCTGGAATAAAGTTTGTTGGTAATGGTATATCTAGGATAGTTTTTACTGTACCTTCATCTACAAGTTTTTTAGGTTTATCAATGTCCTAAGAGGCATCATTTTTAATACACTCATTTATTATAGTATCTAGGTTGATATCGGTTGGATTGTTGGCTTTAGATATAAGGTTATCTATTATAGTCCAACTATGATACTAGGACTTAATAGTCTCACCATCTTTAACTTGCCATTTTAGGCCCTTTTTGAAAGAGTCCCTAAGATAGCAAAGTTTAGTCCATTACTAGAAGGTGTTTGTTTTCTCTTTATATTGAAATAGGTTATCCTCCTTTAGGTAATTTTCTTTGATAATTTTAACCTAGAGATTATTTGGTTCAACAATTATTTTTCATAATAAATTTATTTGTAGGGCTTCATTCATATCTTTTGTCTTTCTAAGGCCCATACCCCCACTTTGATGTGTTCTGCGGATTTTATCCCATCCAATTAATGGTTTGTAATTGTTATGCTTGTTCCAGAAGAAACCTCTAATTATTTCATCCAATTCATTGTAAATGTATGAAGGTAGCATGAAACTTTGCATAAGAAAATTAGGTCGTGCAACTAGATTTGAATTGATTAGAGTAGTTCTACCCGCTTGAGATTGTGTATTAGTTTTCCATTGTGATAGTTGGTTTTTTAAGTCTATGATAATTTCACTAAAAGTATCATGGTTGACTTTTCCATTGGTAATGGGGCAGCCCATATATTTTTCTATGGAGTTTGTGGATGATATGTTAAGTATTTATTGCAGTTGTTTTTGTGTGTGTTGGTGGTATTTTTTGTGACTTGAAATGTAGATTTGTTGTATAGTTGACTTTTTGGTATGACACTACACAACAGTCCTCCATGATCGAATTAATTTGTGAGCAAGCAGACTGATTTGCTTTTGCGAAGATAATAATATCGTCCACAAAAGCAAGGAAAGAAATAGGGGCTCCTCTTCAGGAGAGTTTAAAACCCATGTTATCATTTTGTGCAATACACTGTTTTTGGAGATTTCTAGCAAAGATTTTAACACCAAGAATAAATAGATAAGGTGATATAATATCACCTTAACGGAGGTTTTCCATGCCTGTTTTACAACATTTTAAAACAGGCATGGAAAACCTTTTAAATAGATAAGGTGAATTAATTTTCCTATTACCGTTTTCATTCTATCATTGATGATTTTGGAAATTGCTTTATAGATGGTTGAGAATAAACAGATTGGTCCATAATGGTTTGTTGATGAAGGGTGATCACATTTTGGAATTAGGGTGATAAAAGTGTGATTGATTTGTTTGACAACTTTTCCATTACGAAAGAAGCTTTTAATAGCCTTTATTACTGTAGAGCCAATAATGTGCCAGTTTCTTTTTTTGTAAATTTTTGCCGACATATCATCAGGACCGTGAGATTTATTGTCCCCGATACTAAAATGTGTTTTTTATTTCATCATTGGTTATATTAGTCGTTAGTTTTTCATTGTCATTGGGTGAGATTTTAGTATCAATGCTTTGTAGTTACTTTGGTAGTGTGTGTTGGTTAATTCTGCCTTGTTTGAAACACTTTTTAAAGTCAATCTTAATTTAATTTATGATGTTTTGTTCACCAATGATTGTAGTGCCTTCAAGAGTGGTGAGTTATTTAATGATTTTATGACTCCTCTTCCCATTTGCAATCAGTGGAAGTAGTTTGTATTAAGGTCCGATGACTTAATGAGGTGAATTTTAGCTCTTTCTCTCTAATATCTTTTTCAGAGGGATAGGAGTTTATCTTTTTTGTTTCTGAAGTCGAAATTGTTTTTCTGTAAGGGCTTGGTTTAGTATTATTGTACTAATTGTTTTTTGGATTATTACAAGTTTTTCTTCAATATCTTCTAGTTGGTTGAAAATGTTCCAAATGTAGTCTAGTTTTAATCCTTCAACACAGGTTTTTCTAAGGTTTGATCCTTCAACACAGGTTTTCCATGCCTGTTTTACAACATTTTAAAAATCTCGTCTTTTCATCCATATTTTTTCAAATTTAAATTGTTGTCCTTTTGTAGTGTTTTGATTATCTAATTGTATAGATATGGAATAATGATCAGAAGACGAAAAGGCATGGTTTTTGCATGATGAACTTAGGCACCATTGTAGAAGTTGATTATGTACTAGGACTAGGGTTGTTCATAACCGGATATCCGATCCGATCCGGCTTATCGGATCGGATATCCACAGACACGATTTTTCAAAACTATGATCCGTATCCGATCCGAAACGTTTCGGATATCCGAGCCGAAAGTCCCGGATCAGACCGGATATCCGAAACGGATATCCTAAATATCCGATTAGTACATAAACATCATATATTAAGGAAAAATACATATTTTAACATGATAAAATAATATATAAATACTTCATATTTTAATTTTTAATTTAAAATAATATATAAATACATCATATATTAAGGCAAAATACATATTTTAACACAAATGTCTATTAGCAAAATACATATTTTTATTTTTAATTTAAAATATTAATAATAGCAAGCTACCCTCGGATATCCGGCGGATACCAAACCCCGATCCGTATCTGATCCGTTGATCCGGAAAAATTTCCCGGATCGGATTCGGATAATTATTCATCGGATACGGATTTTTTCGGATCGGATCGGCGGATCAACGGATCGGATCATGCGGATCGGATATTTTTGAACAGCCCTAACTAGGACTCAATCTAGTTTTTCATAAGTGTTTTTGGTATCAATTTTGTTTCTTTGCCAGGTAAATTCATTTCAAATAGAAAAAATATTGGAAAAATTCAATTCATTTTTTAAATTTGATTAGTCTATTGAATCTGCTAGGGTTTGGAATGGATCCCCTAATTTTTCTTCATGTTTCTAAAATTGATTTAAGTCTCCTATGATTAGGTATGGGAGTTGAGTTTGGAGGATGAAGTGAGTTAGGTTTTCTTAGAATATGTTTTCATTAAATAAGTATCATGTAATTGAGTTGAGGTTGATTTATATAAAGGAGTTGCCCAAGCTCATAACAGGGGACCATAAGACTTACCAATGCATAGAAATCATGCAGTTTAGTTGATTTCAGAGATTATTTTCATGTACAAATAAGATATTGTTCCTTTAAACAATGATAATAGCAAGGGATAGGCCAGCAAAAATATGATTTAGCGCATGTCGCCATTAACATGATCATGATCCTTGGGCCTTTTATTATAAATTGATTTAAATATTCGGACATACGGGTATGTAATAACCTTCATTTTTAGTAGGGGTATTTATGTAATTTTCCCACTCTATTTCTAATAAAGAAATTTTGGTAATTGTTTCTTTATTCCAAAAATATAAACAAAACAGAGTTCTTATCATAAGTTGTTACAAATCTTAAGTTATAAATTTATTTAAATTATTCTAAACATTATGTTGAGTCTAAATTTAAATAAAATTATCAAATTTAACCTAGAATATTTAAATCAAGTTTAACAAATTTTGGTTAAAGATTTAAGTATATGTAAGTTTATAAGAAAAATAACTTAAGCTTATTTTAGCCTAAGTTGAATTTTATATAATATAATTTTGGGTTAAAATAAATATTACAAACTTAAAATATTAATTTGGGCAACTTTTGTAATTTGTGAAAAGTTGAAAAGGGCATTTTTGCCAAAAGCCCAAAACTTTAGGCAATTTTTGTAAATAGCTTAAATAAGCTTTCTTCTTCCTCTCGACTTTCAGCTGGTCGTGAATCCTTCAAGCCTTCAATGGCGAATTTGCGAGCTCCATAGGAATCGATTGAGCCTAATAACTAATGGGAATTGAAGACAATACTTGCCTCCACGTAATCCCTCAGTCAATCGGATTAAATGAGGACGAAAAACCTGGGATTTATACAAATGAACCTCGCGTCATTTTTGGGGCTAAATTCACCTCGATCCAAAATTGATCCGATTTGGATTCAATTCGGGCAAATTAATAGAGGGTTAATGCTGGTTATATCCTCCTATATCAAACCCTTATAAATACTCATCCCATTCAACACTCTAAGGCACTCAATTTCGATCAAATCACTTAGAACCCTAGAAATTTGTTATCGGCATGTTCATCCCTAAAATTTGAGAGTTGTGGAGTTTTGTTCGAGCAATTAAGGGTACCACTAGTTGTGTCTGGAAGTTCTTTAGCAAAGCCCTATCAAATCGGCGTTTTGTTCAACACTCCCCCTCAATTTGGCGTTTTTTCCAGCGGGTGTCAAGGTTGAATCCGGCGAGGTTGTTTTTTACCCAATTCGTGATTTGCGATTTAATTTTGATTATTTTGGCTTAATCTTGGTTAAATAAATTAATCTAGTATATTGAAAAATTCTTTAGGATTAATTTGAATTTATAATATTATCTTATATTATGAATGGGTATATTATGACTATTCATTTAGATAATATTTTGACTTAGAAAATTTTAGGGTTATAAATAAATTATTTTGTTAATTTATTTATGTCTTGATTATTTAGAATATACGACTAATTGAGTTTTAATCGTATAGATAATCGTTTAATCAAAAAGCCTTGAAATTGATTTATTTATGAGTAAATAAATTCAATTAAAACTCGAGACATTGTCTACCACAAATTTTGTTATTAAATGAATCATCTAATGTAATTTATTTATTGTGATTTGGGTACGTCTCGGATTGGCTTTTGAAACGGAATCGAAACAGGAGGTTAAGTGTTATTCGCAAGTGATCGCTCATGTCTACATTTCTCTTCAATTCAAGGCAAGTGGCGGTTCGCTCTTGTTGCTTTATTCCATTTCTTCTTAATTAACAATGAATTGGTTGTTTTAATTAAGTTGGAATAAAGATATAAAATTTATGTTTTGGGAATTTATGTGTATAAAGATGTCGTGAAATTGAACCTTATTATTAGGTTGTATGAATGCTAGCTATGACCTTATATATACATATATATATATTATTATTATAGGTTGCTAGATATCATTGGTGTGGTTGTTGTGAATTGGTGTGAAATATTATTGCTAGATAGCACGAGTATTCGTAGGAACGCTAATTACCTTGCGAGGTGTAGTCGTTTCTTTATAATTCGTATTAAGAGGATTTTGCCTTAATACCTTTGGTCATGACCTACCCTTATATTACATAAGTGGTGGTGCACTTAGCTAGTTCCAAATCTTCGGGATTTGTCCCATTCTTTATCTCTTTACGAGATTGGTTGTGGAAATAAAAGTCTTAACGTGAATGTACGTTTTCAAACTAAATCAGATAAGTGTCTCGTCACACATAATTAATGTACCCTCGGGCGAGAAGTATAACGTGGAACCCGCTCGGGCTTTTGTCTATCAAGGTCCTCTTACCAATCTGAATTTGCACAACACGTATGCGGTGAGGTTGGTTAAGGACCCAATTAGTCAAAGAAGTCGTTTTTTTTTTAAACCTTGTGTGATAAAACTAAATGTTCCCAAACAATTATTCATACTTTCTAACACTCAATTCCTTTAGAGTCTCCTTTTGATTCGTATATTTTCCTTTATTCCGTGAAATTTTCTGGGTTATATATCGTCCTTTGGTTATTATTCGAGGGACAATGATAGTAACTGGTTACAATCACAAGAACCACTTTACTTGAACCCTTGTTTAGTCTTTCATTAGACTAACCAACCTTCTCTTTTCTTTGCATAGTTGGTTGGTGTCATCCGTCCCTTACGGCACATCAGGAATAGATTTCCAAGTCGAGGACGTGGGAAGACGATGTTGAAGGCGTATGCGTTTTGTTTTAAGATAGTTGTTATTTATTTATTTTTCAAATAAAGGCTAAGGATCCTGCTGTTAGTTTGAATAAAGTCTTCCACTGTACTCTTGATATACTGTAAGGTTGCCTTGTTTTGCAACGTCGTTTTATTGTAAGACATTTTAATTTAAATGTTATTATTATTGTTCTATTTTGTCTTTTGCGATCAATATTGTAATGCCTTGGGTGATTTCGGATATGCGTTCCGGGGTCACTGAAGGTAATACTCCTAAGGTAATTTCGGGGTGTTACAGGGTATTAGCTAGTTTAGATTTCATTTCAAAAGTGCACTAGAGGAACTCTTAATTGGCAGGATTATTTGTTGGGGGTATCCTTGGATGTTGTGCAAAACATATAGTGCATAGCATATTTAGGCATATGAAGGCCTTGAAGTTCGTGAAATAAGATCCATTTGGTTAGTTTGGGTTGTACATGGCACTAGTATAGACCTAGGACTCGGACTCCTGTTTTTTTCCTCTCCGGGCCGCGGTTTGAAAACCGTGGTGTTCTCGACCAAAAACTGGGGTAAAATTCTTTGTTAAAAAAATCGGGAACCTGATTTTTACAAAAAAAAAACAGGGTAAAACTCATTTTTAAAATAAAATCGAGACCCCGATTTTTGGTAAAAAACGGGGTAGAATTCCTTTTTTAAAATAAAAAAATCGGGACCCGACTGTCCCAATATTTTTATTTAAAATTATATAAAATGTTATTCTTTTCCTTCAGTTGCTACTTACAAATACTAATAAACTAATTACAAATACTAATAAACTAATGAAATATCATAAAATATCTCTCAGTAAACGAATTGCTGAAGAACCAAAGTTATTCCAATAGATAAATTACAAATTGATCGACTAAATGAACTGAGCCTTCCAAAGGCTAGATATTCAGTGTTCAACAAGGAATATAGCTCTAAACCGGGATTATATTGCCTTCATAAACAGCTGACCTCCAGACAAAGTAGCAAAGTTGACAAGGGTTATATTGTCTTCCAACCAAATTGTCACAGTTTTCATAGTAATACGATGAAGTTCAGATAAGCAGTTCACTCCCCAAAGTCGACAAAATAGTAAAAGAACGAAACATAATGAATCCAATAAAAAGTCATATTTGCATCCCTAACCTTGTCATCGACGACAAAAGCTCCCTCTTATTATTAGAATGCAGGATTACACTAAGCAAGTTGTAAGCTGAAAATTCCATGTAGCATCCTGCAATTCCTTCACTATAAAGGAATTTTAGATGTGATTGGCACTGCAGAAAAAAAAATCACATCTAGAAGTTAGCAAGCCTTACCAATAGGCACTTAAGACAAAAATATACAGCCTAATTAATTTTTTAATACAAAATTTCTAATTAACAAATACAAAGAAGCTGACTGGAAATATCCTAGCATAATAAACTTTCCAATTAACAAATACAAAAATTTCCTATTAACAAATACAAAGAAGTTGACTGAATGATTAGGTACACTAGAAAAGCTTGTTTTGAGAGCGCAAGCTGAGTGTGCACTAGAAAGAATGCTTCATGTACACATGTTCCACAACTTAATTGACTGATCAAATGTCTCGCATTCCCGCACAAAAAGAGATTTACCATCTTATGACATATTTTACGTACCTTAAATTTGCAGCTTCCGACCTGGGCTCCATAAGTCGGATCTTGTTTTGTCTTGTAAGGATTTTCTGTTCCTCCAAATGAAAAAAAGCAAAATGAGATCAATCACCTTGGTATCTAGAAACAACTAAAACTAAATAAATTATAGTACTAACCAGTGATGAAAAAGGCGCGCCTAGCGCGCTTGGCCAAGGCCAGCGCCCGCCTAGGGTGAGGCACAACCTGTGTGGATGGGTGCCCCTCAGGCGCCCTAGGCGGGGCCTAGGCGCCAAGGCGCGCCTAAGGCTCAGGCGCGCGCCTCTTCCAGCATGCAGGGATTCCAACAGATTTTTGGTTTTTTGAATTTTTAAATTGATTTTTTTTTAAAAGATTTTATCTTTAAATAAACAGATTTATATTTTCTTTTCCTTAATTATCTAGGAAATAGCAGATTCCTTAATTATCCTAGGAAATAGCATATCTTTATTATCTTCTTTTCCTAAGTAAACACCATAAATAACCATCAGATCTTCTATATTACCTAGTACGTTCTCTCTATCTCTTCCTCCCTCTCTATTCTCTTCTTCCTCTCTTCTGTACGTGTGATCTGCAAGTGGCAAAGTGCTACTACTGAGTGCACTGTTGAAGGCTTGACTCACATCCTCTTCATCTGTTGTCATCAATCACTTCCAGCTTCCAGTTTTGTATTCTTCAGACATGATTTTCCTACTTGCTTATTAGTTAAAACTTGATTTTATAACATTATCATGTTTTCAAAGTGATTTTATTTCATCTTAAACATGTTTTATATGTTTTTATAACATAAGGGGGATAAAAAAAATGCATTTTTGAAGAATTTTATGGCTAGGCGTGCCTAAGGTTTCCCTACGCCTGGGTGCGCCTAATGCCTTTTTCATCACTGGTACTAACTATTGAGTGATGAGCAAAATTGAAAAAGTTTAACTGCAAAACCAATTCTATACTTGGACCAACTCTTGATTTGTCCTTCAAAAGCTTTTTATGAAGTGTAATTAAGACATCCTCACTTTGCTTCCCATTATCCCACAAATTCTAGTTCTCCAGCCAGATCAATCTTAATCCTTTCAGTATCTAAATAATTACAAACTTTGACAGATATAAGCAAGTGTTATGATGACCTCTAGAACTACACAACAAGGCCTGAAACCAAATAGTTGAAAGATCCCTGAGCAAATACACACTGTAAATAATATGCTAAAAATAGAAGCCATGATAAAATACAGCAGACCATGTATTCATCAAGTTCAAGCTTCAGTCACTAGAACATGTAAAACTTGCTCTCTATCATCACCACCTAAAGGGAAGACATAAGAGCTGGTTCAATTTGCATTCCTCCTAACAAAAATTAACTCATTCATTTCAATGGAAACACATTCGTGAAGGTTCAGAACTTCTGAATGTGGTCTAAAATGTAAGATCTCTGTTCCTAGGCTATCTACACTCTACTATCAAAGACATACTAAAAATAAATCCTGCAAGTACCAACATCCATAAATAACTAGTCTAAAATTCAGTTAACACTATGTACTCCTTGTGTCACTATAATGTTTGAACATAAGATGAAAAAATGCCAGTAATAAATAAACAAGCACATCAAGTTACCATACACACCACTGAGTTCTAGCAAAACCAAATAATAACATACAAAGTTGTTAGTCTACTAAAAATGTAATGTTTATCATATCTTTTAGCGTATGATTTGGCACAGGCACGTCAAATCTCACCATCTTCACCAGAAGACAAGTAGTACACTACAAGCTGAGTAATCCTGATTGATGGCGATGTTCACATCAGAAACTAAGTAGCAGATGGCAGGCAGTACACAAAAGGAATATGTTGCAATAGAATGAAAATGTAGCTTTCAGAAACTAAGTTTTGTCTAAATTTTGACATGGACAACTCACCTGAGATCGTGTCCAGAAGCCTTGTTGAAGGTGCTGAAGGTGTATCATTCATCCAATGGAGTGGCTTGCTTATTAATTGTCGCACCTTAGAAGTTTAGGCTGATTATACAAGGTATGTTTCATTAACAATTTGAATTCCTTCATTATTGGTCATAAATTGAATTAAGTGTTTAATCTTACATGATTCTCGCATCATTGTCTCAAGTAAACCCTTCCAAAAGTGTGTTCTCATATACTGTTGTCAAATCAGGTACACCAACATTCATTTGAGCTCAACTCTCACCATCAGCTGGCAAGGTAGAGTAGGATGTCAGTTTAAGCAGAAGTTATGCGACTATATGCGGCCTAAGTGTCATCCTATTTTCTTTGACTCGAATATCAACTCTCCTGCCACTATCAGACTGAATGTTTATCAAGCTTTTCTATTGGATGCAATGAAATTCCATTCCCACGTCCGTGAATTTTCCAGTATCTACAAGTTTCCACCTCAATTATATTTTTTCCTGCCATACTCAAACACCACACCCTCAACACCAGGTGCCAACTTTCATATACATAGAAACAAGAAAGTCTTGTTTTCTACTGTTAGCTATTGTTGACGGACAAAATTTGGAAAACAGATGCCTACAAATTGGAAGAAGCATGCTCTTGATCACACTGCAATTTTGAAATGGACAAACCTAATTTATGGAGTTGGAAGAGGGAGATAAGGGGATTGACCTGTACACGGTCGGAGCTTCTGGTGGTTGGACGGAGGAGGACGGGGCGGTAGAAGTAAGGCGAGACGGCGGGCGGCGAGGAACCAGAACGGAACGACGCCGATGCTGCGAGGATGAGAGTGCGACAGCGAATATGAGGAAGAATGAGGGGTCGGGGTAGGGGTGTTCATCCGGTCCAGACCGGACCAGATTTTTTGAAAAGGGTGGACCGGAGACCGGACCAGACCGAATAGGTCCGGTTCCGGTCCGGGTTCGGTCTGGTCTAAGACCGGACTTTATTTTAAAAAAATAATAATTAAAATCTATAAAAAAATATCTATAAAATATATATACTCCTAACTTATTAAATTAAGAAAAATATCAATAAAAAATACATATAAATCTCCAAAAAAACATATAAATTAAAATAAAAAAAAAATAAAAAATCCGATCCACCGGTCCGGACCGATTTTTTTCCGGGTTTGGACCGGACCAGACCATAACCAGATTAAGGGAAAACCTTGGACCGGAGACCGGACCGGAATTTCACCGGTCCGGTCTTTTCCGGTCCGGTCCGGTTTTCCGATCCGGGCCGATTTTGAACACCCCTAGTCGGGGGGTTAACTTTGCCTTTTAGGGAAATAAAAACGAGATCGTGGTTTAAACAATAACCGCGGTCCGAGAATAAAATATAAATAAATAAAAAACCGCACCACGATTAAATTCCAAACCGGGGACCGGAATATTAAATGGAACCGCGGTTATTTATAAAAAACTGTGGTCCGAGATATAAAAAATAATAAAAAATGAAATAATTATACCTGAACCGCGGTTATGTGTTATAAATCGTGGACTGGATATCATTGTTATCCCAATTTACTAAAAACAAGGCAAAAAAAGTATGGTTAACCATAGCTTTAGTACTAGTGTGGATATCAACTATCCAAATCATTGTATATATATAGTTGGAAAGTTTTTGCTGCCTTAAGGTGTGGGTATGGATGACCACCTACACATGAGGAGTGTTCAAACAAGTAAATGGTTCATAGTTTAAATAATAAATTACCATTTTTTAACATGAGACAGATGTAGGTAACCATATAATGGTTTATGAAAAGCTGGATCATAGTTCTTGTATGCCAAAAACATTCAGAAGAAAATAGTTTAGAGCACAGTTGAGTATGAAAAGAGGTAGGGTTTTATTTTCCTCCTTATTAATCTTTTGGTTATTATCTTTCCTATTTTGATCAGATTCCCATATTTTAGATCCCTTAACTTTCCGAAAGCTCGACAAGTTCACATGGATAAGTGAATTGCTAGAACACATACAAAATGCATTGATCATAGAGATAAGCCTTGTGCAGAAAGATATGCATTACAAAGGTCACATCATAGAAGACTGAATGGAAATAACATTGATTTAACAACAAATATGCTCTTAGGGATCTGATTTGGAAGTTGTTGGTAGGGGACACGAGGTAGATATTCCATAATTTGGAGAACAAAAACAAACAATTTTGTAGGTAAATCATCATAAGAAACATTTAGACTAAGTTTTAGGCTTCTTGTTGTTGCCCATCAATTTAGAAGAGGTCGTGTCCTCCTCCCTCTTGTGACCTTTCCTTTTGCTCGAATCTGAGGTAGATTTGCCTTTGGATTGGACCCCTAGATTGCCCAGTTTCTGGACCATGGAGCTAGTGGTGTTTGTGGAGTGAAAGGTGACATTGTCATCACCCAGCTCCTCATGTTTCTCCTATCTGAGGAGTTGGTTGATTTCCTCTTCAATGTAATCCACATTCTCATTAGGGTACTCATACTTAGGTTTCTCATCTAGGAGAGCATCTTATTCATAACTGAAGTCCTTCAAAATTTTGAGGCTTTCTAGAAATGTAGCATTGTTGAGCATTGATTAATCATGAGGAAGGGGATCCACGAGACCATCCTTTGGAATATCATCACTTGGGTTGGTGATTGTAGCATTGAAGAATTGAACCGTAGTAGGAGGAAGTTTAATTGTGGGAAGAGCATGGTTTTCTTCCATTACAATAATGGTTTCAGAGGTTGGAGGAAGAGTTGGAATTGGATAAGTTATCACAACATCCTAAGGGATTGATTCAGTTGGTATTGTATCTGTTCGAAGGCCATCTTCATTGTGAATTTGGTGTTCATCAGGGATAGAAGGGGGAATATCATCCATGTTCTCTTCACCAGCTTCCATGGTAGGGCACTTCTCTTGAGTATCTTCTTGTGGGATATATTTCTCCCTCGCCTTAGAGGAGGCAGGGCTTTTTGTCTTGACACTTAAAGGAGAGTTGTCCTTGGAATCTTGGGAAGATTCCTCATATTGGTAGTTATAGATACGTCATTTTTATTGGCTTGAAAGAATTTGTTACCTTGATTGTTTTGAGCTCTAGTGGTTGTTTTCTTTTGTCGCTTCATGCTTTTGACATCTTCCCTTAGAGATGAGTTCCTATTATGAGCCGAAAATGAGTTGGGCTTTTTGAAGGTGATTTTCAATTTAGGGGGGTTGTACTGCCTTAAAGGGCAATAGCTGAAATCATGGAGGGGATCTCCACAATTCACACACCCTTTGGGAAAATCTTCAAATCAAAGAGAGTGTTCCTTTATCTCCCCAAAATCTCCAGAGATCAGAATGGTCTTGCTAACTGTTTTGCTGCAAATTTGGCCCATTTCTTATTTTTCTGAGTTAGGGTCAACCTTAAAGAGTTTCTCAAATTTTGTTTTCCTCAACTATGGCTTCTATTTTGCTTCAAAATTGCACTATTCTAGAGGGATGAGTGAGATTCTAACAGACATATCAAGTTGGCATATGGATTATGTAATGTTGAAGGTTAAAACCCATCGTTTTAGTAAGAAGAGTTAGGGTTAGAAAATTTTGATCTCAAATCCTCCATATTGAGATCTCAAACCATCTATATTGACTCACAAAAAAGTCAATTTCCCCATTGATGGTTTTCCACTCATGGTTTAAGCTTACTTGCTACCCTAGAAAAGTCGAGTTGCCAACGACAAAAACCTAACAAGGCTGATATTTTAGCTTTTTTAATGTCCTCTCTAACTTTAGAGAGACAATAAAGATAGGATGAATGAGTTTTAGAAGGTTTGGAGCCATAGGCATCCATGAGTTGTGATATATGTTAGGTTGAGTAAGGTTTGAACCATCCTTGTTGGATTTGGCTTGTGAAGCCCCATCGAAGGAGTTAGAGTTGTTTGTAGGTAAATTGGATGTGATCTGTGAGACCCTAGTTGCCTTTTGGTTTGACTTGGTAGCTGGAACCTTAGGCGCACCAGCTTTGGACGATATTTTGTTGGACTTACCATTAAACTTAGTGGCTTAGAGCATACCATTCAACATACAAGAGTTTCTTTTTTGTCATTGAAATTTTAGAGACCAAGATAATGAGGAAGGAAGAAAAGAAGACTGACAACTAGACTTAACTACACACATCAAACAAGCAAAAGCAGGAAGTCTAAATAGAACATGCAGTGATGAGATTTTTTCACAAAGCTTCAATTTGTAGGCAGTAAAAATGTTAGTACATGGTATAGGCCTACTAGTCGGATGATAGTTAGAAAGAAAGCACCTTGTTAGAGTTTCTAGTTTGCCAACAAGGACAAGAAGAGTCCGAGAACCATAGACCAACAGCGGAACAAAGCTACCATAGTCTTTCAGCAAGAAGAGAAAAACCCAAAAATAGGGGTGAAAATAGGTCGGGTGATGGATGGATGGAGCCATTTTATCACCCGATCCGTGAAGTTAAATCCTCCACCCGACCCACATGTCACCCGCGAAACTTTACGCCCACATCCATCCATCCATCGTCCAAATGGTGATTCGGGTGGGTCGGGTCATCCGCATAATACTTTTATTAATATTTTAAAATTGTTTAAATGCAATAAAAATATAAAATACATGATTAAGTGTAAAAAATAATTAATTTTATTCAATATATGAAAATAGTTGTTCTAAATATAGGATTCGATGGATGTTAATAGAATTTTTTTATAATATTCAACTTTTAAACATAAAAATAAAAATTAAAGTCATACATTTTAATAAAATTAGAACTACAATCGTCGCGGGTGAACGGATGGGTGGGTGAAGCGGGTGATGGATCAGGTGATGGGTGAGATTTACATCACTCATTATCCACCTGTCATCCGTTTCACCCGACCCACCAACCATCCGTCACCCAGTTTACCTCGGGTGATCATCCATATATTCTGGTCGGGTTTTCTAGGTGGGTCAGTCACCCATGGGTGATTTCCAGCCCTACCCAAAAAAGAGCACGAAGTTGCCAAGAAGTGCCCTCCAAGGTTAGAACCCAAAGGCAGAAGTCCATTCTTCTCCACGCCGCCTCACATCGCCTAGAAACCAAAGCAGCAAAAAAGCTCAGTCGGAACTTCAAAAACTTAGAAGGCTTACTCACAAGCTTGTACTTGGGAGAGAGGAGAGAAGCTTCTTTTGATCTTAACAATGTAAAGTTACAGGTCTTGGGTTAAGGTGTTTTGCTTTTCCAAAATCTCAGCCTTGAAAGAGATATCACATCACCCATGGAGCACCAGGAGTCAGGAGGAAGCTTTGAGGGATGCGGCACAAGAAAGCTCAAGTAAAGGTGTGCATCACGAGAGAACATCGATCGACCATTAGAGTAACATGAAGAGGGGTGAGATTAAGCTGGTGGCAGGCAAGGTGCCACTCATGGATTAGATGTTTTGATTTCTAGGGTTTGGGATATTGGTGACAGAAGGAAAAGGGAAAGTGGGAGCGTGAATTGCACGAAGAGAGATTTTAGGGCTTGTCTCTTTTATTTGCAACTCTTGCACTTTGTTTATGGAGACAGATTTCGTTTAATAAAATCGTGGCATGGTTTTCCTCTCTAAAGAAACTTTTCTCAATTAATTATTTTTGAAAAAGACTATTGTGATTTGTATCGCAAAAATCAGTGGGTGCAAGCGTCTTTTTTTTATGTGCCATCAAGCCGTATATACAATTCTGGATATCCTAGTAGCGTATAAGATTAGGGTAGAATATTTTTTACGCACTATATCATAGCATATAAAATCACATTTTTTTCTGGATATTTTTACACGCTACTTAATCACGTGTAAATGAGTTAAAAAAGTGCGATGTACGACAAATTTTTTAAAACTTAAATAGGAAATGCCTTTAAAAAATGTTAAGCAACACATTATCCCCTAGCCCAAGTTATAACTCATCATTCTAGATATGGAAAATTCGAATTTCTCCCAAATTACAGAATTTCCTTTGAAAAGCTAACTCAAACAGTCTTCCCAATACACAACGCCTGAATCGTCATTTCTCCAAAGTTCCATCACAATGCAACTTGTGCAGCTCCGACAATGAAGACCTATACCACCTATTTTTCACTTGTCCATACACTAAAAGTATGATCCATAATGTTGAATCATTAACATGTAAAAATTTTAATTTCCAGCAATCATCAGATTTTTTAGGAGACTTATACTATTTCAGAACATCTAATACTTCACCAAAAATTTTATATTTCCTTTGGTGGACAATATAAAAATACCGCAATTCGATCATTTTCAAAATAGATTTCAATCAACAATCAATTGATCCCGCTAATCTGGCCTTTATCCAATCACTCCCCATTCACTCCCAACAAAATAGAAAAGGGATGATTAGAAACAAAATTTGGATAAAACCACCTCCTAATTGGGTCAAACTAAATTTTAAGGGATCCAAAAAAGATATCGAACCATCTCATATCAGTTTTATTTTTCGAAATCATCAAGGAAACATACTATTAGATAAAAACAAATTCTTGAAATGACCATTACGCAAACAGAGGCCTTTGCTTCTCTATATGATATTCGTAAATCAATATCCTTACATGTTAAAATATTGATTATTGAAAGAGATAATTTGAATGACATTAACTCTATCAAAGGAGTTTGAAAAATACTTTGAGAGTTTCGTACGATAATATTAGATATCATAACATTACTCAACCACTTTAAACTTGTAATGATTTTTTATTATTACATGTAGAGAAATCAAGCTGCGCTGATTACCTAGCAACCAATGCGACTGGTTTAACATCAGCAAAAAACATCATCCGCCTGCTCAACATCAAAGCGGAATCTAGTTGAGATATAGGTACTGCTAGTGAATTCATATATGGTTTGTTTGTTATACAAATTTATAATATTATTTTTGTAGATACAGTCTTTTTAAATATAATGGTGTTTGATAAAATATAGTTATAAAATCCTTTTTATAATAATTTATGAAGTATTAATTTCACAAACTTTAAAGTTTCACAAATACTTATTTTAAATAGGTTTTTTCTAGTGTGTGCCCATGGACACACTCTAACAAGTCCATTTTTAAAAATAATTTTTTTAGCCATTAGTTTAATCTTTTTTCTTAAGGGTTTATCCATTCTCTATTAGAGAATATTTTGTAAATAGTTTCCTATTTTAACTTATTAGAGTGTGCCCATGGACACACACTAGAAAAATCATTTTAAATAAATCTCTTTATAAATAATTTTACCAAACAAATCTATAATTTTTGTAACTCCTTTATAAAATCATGAGTTGTAATGTGATAATTTAGGCTACTTCTTTACTTAAAAGGCAACCTAATCTTCCGACCCAAAAAACAACGATGTTCAGGTTAAATGACCCTTTTAGTATAGTAAAATTAGACAAATATCCCCCAATAAACTTCATACAAACCCATGACCCATGGTGATGTCATCATTATGTAATGATGACATCACCATAAGTCAAACAAATTAACACACCATTGACCGGTCAATGACCATTGACCATCGTTGACCGGTGTTGACTGACGGTCAACGGCCGTTGACCGGTGTTGACTGACGGTCAACGGTCGTTGACCGGTGTTGACCGGCGTTGACCAACGGTCAATCGGTGAAATTTTTTTTCGTCAAAAATTATTTTTGGTGACGTCATCATCTTGATGACAGTAACTGTCATCAAAACACAAATTGTCATCAAAATACAAACTGTCATCAAAACACAAACTGTCATCAAAACACAATTTGTCATCAAAATACAAACTGTCATAAAAAACACAAACTGTCATCAAAACACAAATTGTCATCAAAATACAAACTGTCATCAAAATACAAACTGTCATAAAAAATACAAACTGTCATCAAAACACAAACTGTCATCAAAACACAAACTGTCATCAAAACACAATTTGTCATCAAAATACAAACTGTCATCAAAAATACAAATTGCCATCAAAATACAAACTGTTATAAAAAACACAAAATGTCATAAAAAACACAAATTATCATCAAAACACAAACTGTCATCAAATACAAACTGCATCGCAACTAGTTAATGACACATACTATCATCAAAACACAAGCTGTCATCAAATACAAACTATATCGCAACTAGTTGATGACACATATTGTCATCAAAATACAAACTGTCATCAAAACACAAACTGTCATAAAAAATACAAACTGTCATAAAAAACACAAATTGTCATCAAAACACAAACTGTCATCAAAATACAAACTGTCATAAAAAACACAAACTGTCATCAAAACACAAACTGTCATCAAAACACAAACTGTCATAAAAAACACAAACTGTCATCAAAAACACAATCTGTCATCAAATATAAACTGCATCGCAACTAGTTAATGACACATACTGTCATCAAAACACAAATTGTCATCAAATATAAACTGTATCGCAACTAGTTGATGACACATATTGTCATCAAAACACAAATTGTCATCAAATACAAACTGTATCGCAACTAGTTGATGATATATACTGTCAACAAAACACAAATTGTCATCAAATACAAACTATATCGTAACTAGTTGATGACACATTGTCATCACAACTACTTAATGTCACAAACTGTCATCACAACTAGTTGATGACAATACAAATCTCGTTTTGATGACAATTATCGTTAAAATGTCACCGCCACTAGTTGATGGCATTTACGAAGTGTCACTTCCACTAGTTAGTGCACGTTCAAAGTGTTATCAAGACTAGTAATTAGTGACGCTTTCAAAGTGTCATCAAAACTAGTAATTAATGGCGCTTTCAAAGTGTCATCACTAGCCTTGATGACACTTTTAAAGTGTCACCGAGACTAGTTGGTGGCACTTTCAAAGTGTCACCGACAAAGTATCATCGAGGCTAGTCGACACTTTTAAAGTGTCACCGAGGCTAGTCAGTGACGCTTTCAAAGTGTCATCAAGGCTAGTGGTGACACTTTCAAAGTGTCATCGAGGCTAGTCGGTGGTACTTTCAAAGTGTCATCGAGGCTAGTCGGTGACGCTTTCAAAGTGTCATGGAGGCTAGTCGGTGGCACTTTCAAAGTGTCATCGAGGCTAGTGGTGACACTTTCAAAGTGTCATCGAGGCTAGTCGGTGACGCGTTCGAAGCGTCATCGAGGCTAGTTGAACGCACCACAGAGGCTAATCGATGGCGCATTCGAAGCGTCACCGAGGCTAGTCAGTGGCGCGTTCGAAGCGTTACCGAGGCTAGTCAATTTCTTACAGTTATAATCTCAAACTAAATCAACAAAGCTCGATTTCTTATAAAAAAATTGTCATAATTTCTACCAGAAAGAAAACATTCAGATCCGTTGTAACTTGTAATGAAGTCGGCACACAAAAGCAACTTATAAATACCACTTCCAAATTTTCAAACAAAAGACCATGTTCAGTTTTGTTCTCCATCTTCTCTAGTCAAGTCTCACAAATAAACAAGTGGACATACACATAAATTGGCAAACATAATTATGCAAATTAATCATGATCAATTCTTTCAATTTGGTATATCCATAATAGTTAGAGACTTTAGTGGTATTGTACTGTCCATGCATTAAACCTTATCATTGAAGCCAAAAGAGGCATACTCACTAACTGAAGAGACATTTTCAAAGAAAGGCAATTGTCATGACCACATTTTCTCATCAATGAAGTTAACTGGAAAGTGATTTTAGTTGAAAAATAGCAAAGACACATCAAACAACAGGTTTAATGTTGGATTGAGACCTTGATCACAGGAAAAAAAAACTTGCCACTAGAGTACCATCATAAAGGATATGCGGAACGAAGGTTTGATTTTATCATGTATGTTACATTGATTTATACATTATATTCAGAATGAATTTAAATGGAAAACAATATTGCTAAAGAAAGTACAGTAAAAATTTGTAAAATTAGAGAGGAAGAAAGATGAAGATAACTTACTGTAACCAGAAATGGAAGCCAAGCTGCCATTGGAGACAAAGTCATGTAACCGGAAATGGAAGCCAAGCTGCCATTGGAGACAAAGTCACAGATGACTTGTTATGGCAATTTGTCGAACGGCTGGTGTGCAAGAAGAGAAAGTTGTTGAGGATTGGAGAACTTAACAAGAGAATATCAATCATTATCGGAAATCATTGTTGGAAACTCAACGTCGGAGTTCCGCCATCGATAAGTTGTCGGCCGACGCCACAAGATCCAGCGAACAAACCGAAATCATTGTCGGAGACTCCCATCAGCATGCCACTGCCATTTGCGCGGCTCCCGACACACCCCTCCGCGTCCTCAAAGTCCATGGTCGTCGGAGATCGGACAGCGAGCCTCTCTGGATCACTGTATACTTCAACAAAATCTCCACCACACATGGAAAAGCCTTCAGTAATTCCTGCACTGTTATTACAAAGTCCACTATTAACACAAGGAATGCTAGCAAAAAATAATCCGGGCATAAAGCTGTTCAAGAAAAGCATGTCAATAACTTACACAACTTCTAAGCAAAAATGTCCTTATTAGCATACCATCCTATAGTCACTGATACCTACGGGCAAAGCTTATAGTTTAGTTTAAAGAAAGCAAATACAACAAAGAAAACTCTGCAATAAAAAGCTATATACTATTTTTAAAGCCTTATGGAATATGGACACTGAATCAGTTGAAAACAGCCGACAGACTCCTATTTCTCAACCCTGTTGAGAATCTTGCACTTGACTAGTTCAATCATATTTTTTTTTATAAATTAACATTTTTGTTTCTGAAGATGCAACTAGAAATTATTTGTAGAAAGCGATTACAAATCATACTGGAGCTAGTGAACTACTTAAAATTGTCATCATATCCATCTAACTTGTTCGATATTATCTTAATATGATACTTAGAAAAAAACACCACATGCAAGATGTATTTGTAGTTGAAGATAGAAGATGCTCACGTATTAGAAGAGTCAACGTAATTGCAAATGACAACAATCTTGTCCAACCATAACAAGCCTTGGCATTGGATCTTTTGCTCCTGAGAAATATCTCCAAACACCCTCCATTTCTTCAAGCGAATATCATACAAGATCAAGCCATGAAGACCAGCAATTGCCAAATATGTTTCGTCTCTACTGGCAGAAACATGCAAAACTGGCCAGTTCTGGGAAATATAAGATACCTGGATCAAATACATTTTTATCAGAATTATAAAATTATGAAAAAGGAGAACTCAATGTAAACATACAGAGGAAGTAAGAACCACATAACTGGAAGTTTCAATTGCAAAATTTTGAGTTCATCTGTCTCCTCTGACTGCACAAGAAGGATACAAGGAAATGGAAGATTAGAATCCAAATCCCACACCAGATGCGGAGAGCCATCCTTTTTCCTCTGCAAATCCCACACCAGATTTCTTGCTAAAACCTGTTGACATAGGTTTCTTTGGATTGGTATACTTGCAACTTTACTGCATCTCTGATTGTTGTCCCATCTTCCACTTGAACCTTATTCAGTTACAAAAAAAGAAAGAAAAAAATGAGTTAAATCCTCTTAGACATCTATGACGACTGTGATTCATTTACACAACTGAACAACTAAGGAAATCCAAAAATGGTCAACCCTGTATCTCTGGTAGCAGGGCCAGTTGTCAAAGTATCTCATCTCTAACCTCAAATTTCATCAAAGAACAGTACCATTTAGTTAATGACATGAACAATACCAATTTTACTCGAATAACCTCGACGATCCTCTTAACAACAACAACAACGACGACGAATCTCTCAGTGTAATGCCCCCTGGTCGCGATCCAATCGGACAACTCTTAGCCCTTACAAAGCTCCCTCACAATATGATCAGCAGATTTGGAATTTACACCTCCGAGTGGCTCAACTTCTTGTTCCGCATGCTGAGATCTCAGCGGAAGCTAGGGCTTTGGAATTGGAGAGATCAACAAACAAGATCTAATTACCAAGAATATCACTGGAAGTGTGAAGAATAATAACAAAGATCAAATATGAAGATTGAAGAAGGTACCAAGCGTGGACCGAGCAACAACCACTAGAGAAGAATAGATTTCGATCTGGAAATGGTCAAAGTTAGGTTGGATGCGGTGGAGGCGGAGCTCGCGAAGTGGCGGAACGGGACGATCAGTCTGCGGAAGAAGACCTTGTTGCCGGAGCTCGTGGAGGTTGGGAGATGGTGGTCGGAGACGAAGACCAAATAAGGAGACCGGAGATAGGTGATAAACGCGAGTGAAGTATCAAAAAGAGAACAGGGGGTCAAAAGTCTAAAATTCATATTTAGCGGGATATTACTCAGATTTCTACTGAAAAGGACAATGGGCCTCATTGTTTAAAAAAACAAAAAGGCAACCTAATCTTTGTGTAAAAATAAAATAAAAATGTTAAGCAGCACTGGTTTTGCATTCTTAAGTCGTGTTCGATCGGGACAGTTCAAGTCAGCTTTCCTTAAAATCTTTTTCCGCTCGTTAAACCCTAACACATTTTCTTACAAACCACTCTTCAACCTCTCGCGCCTCTTTCTCGATATATCTCTTCCCTCTCTCTTGGTCGCCACCCACCGGCCACCACTCCGTCGCCCGTCGGCAAGCCACTCACGAACCACCTTCGGAAGGCGCCAGTGAAGCACCAGTCAAAGACAATTCGATCACCATTCACGCAACAGCGAGGGGCAAGTCGAGCACCATTAAATACCAGGCTGCAAAAGGCGTTTGGTAGTGCAAAGGTGAACACTTAGTTATATGCCTAGGTTAATTTTCGTTTAGTTGTTCAATTCGAAGTTTTTCGAAATTGCGTTGGATCCGGTTGGCAACACATGTTGTCTTGCTTGTAATTGTGGCATGCTTGAAATACAAACTTGAATTGTTATTAGGTTCATGTTAGGGTTAAAAACCATGGAAGTGGATGATGAATCTTAGTTTTCATGATAAACAATAAAAAGTTTGTGGTGAAGTCAGAAACTTGTTTATTTAACAAAGATTGATAGTTGAATCGCCCGGATATCCAACTCAACCATGTGATTTGGTCCTGGACACTATCAGATGGAATCGCCCAAGAGAATAATTCAGGATACTGGATGCCCCAGAGTGAACACCCCTAATAAAAACTAATTTCTGAAATTTTGGAAGAGAGAAACTTGGTTTGTAAACCTCAATGGTACCAAGCAGAATTTTCCTCTAATTAAAACATTTTCTAATATAATAATGTTAGCAAATTCCATGTGATTATTGTTTGGTAAAGTTTTATTTGTGCCTGAAAAATGTCGTGAAATTTGAATGGAATATGATTGTGCTAATTGTAGGTTTCGAGGATGGGTACAGTATCAAAGAAACTGAAAAGAGAAAAGAGTGGCAAGGTGGACTCAGAAGACGAGTATCTTACTGATGATGACCTCCAAACTGTATGTCCCTATATTCGATCTTTTGAAACCTGTCTTTTGATTTATTTCAAAATATAAAGCTATTGGGAGATTGACTGGAATGTTTGTGGCATAGGCCATGAATGACGAAGATAATGACAGCATCTCTGAGAGTGTTGATGATGCTTCTGATGATTATGAAGATCAGGAGGAGGAGGAGGAGGAGGAGGAGGAGGAGGAGGAGGAGGAGGAGGAGGAGGAGGAGGAGGAGGAGGAGGAGGAAGATGATGATGATGATGATGATGAGAAAAATGGCAAGCGGAAAGATGATGAGATGGAAGAACTTGAGAAAGAATACATGGATCTTCAGAACATGGAGCAGTAAGCCTACCTTTGAAAATATACTTTTATACATATGATTTTATTGTATATTTTCCAAAAGTAAGATGAAGTTGTATGAGATAAATGTTAGATCTACACTGTTCTTGGAATGCTCATGGCCTTTTATAGCTAAGTAGTGTTTGCTTATATTGCTTGTGATCTTCTAGTTGTACTTATTTTGGTTGCTTGCCTCATAAAGCTGTTGGTGTTTGAATTCTAGCAATTTCAGAAATGTATAGTAATTCTATAACTAGCGTGTCTTTACTGGTATGACTAATTTGTCTAAAATAATATATTTTTTAAGAGCTTCTTTGACTCTAAAATATGAGTTGCACCTGTATGTTATTCTCTTTAAAAAATGGTTGAATTTAGTGAAAATGCATCTATCTTCTGGATCAAACATCTGGAAGGGAAGTGTTGGCAATCTATGGATGATGAATCTCTGATTGTATACATTGATAGTATGATACATAATCAGGATATGTTTGTGCCATTTTTATATATCTAAGTAAATATTTTAAGCTAACTTATTGTGCCCTCATTTTGGTATTCTGGGTAAAGTATTTCTCTAATCATGCTAGTTATTTTTGGTGTCTTTTATTGCTTGTCCACACATAAGCATGTTAATACTCGCCTTTAATAGAGATTTAACATGTTATTTTTTCATTATGATGGAGAATTACTTTTTTTAATTTCTCTTTTATGTTCATTTAGAAATCTTATTCAAAATCTCAAGCATCATAAAGATGAAGATCTTCTTAAAGGGAAGGCAATGAGGAACCAAAAGGTAATAGGTGCTTCAGTGTACTTGTGATGTTTCTTCCTACATGCTCTTTGTACTTCATCAGCCTGGTTCTTTTTTATGCCTCATGGCTGTGGGCACCGTTATCAATTTATCATGCATGCATGATTCTATTACTTCTATCCTCCAATCAAGAAGATTATTGTACATATAGACACAATTCTGATATATACTTTAAACTAATTGAGTTGTGTTTGTGTTGTGTTCCATGTTATTTTTTGGCTGCTGTGTCTGTTGCATACCTATTGAGAAGGATATATCTCTTCTTCTTTATGGAGTGTTTCATTTACTCTTTAAATATATTTGTGCCGAGAAAAAGCAATTTTTCTTCTTCTTCAAGTTAGAATATAGCAGAGAGGAAGTATGCCAAAAGAAGAGTTGGAGAGCTAGTTAACTTCTAATTTGGCAATTGTTATGGATCCTGGATTCTTATTACTTGCTAACTTTGTACCCTGAGTATGACTTTTATGATTGCTTAGAGGTTGCCCAAAAGCCTGTGTTATTTGATAATGAAAAGAACTACCACATTGCTGCATGATAATTATTAAAACTGGTGTTAAGGTTTGCACACTGTCTTACTAAATCATACATCATTGCTGACAATATAATGTTTGAAGTTTTATGAAAGGAAGTACAAAGAAAAATGTAAAGAGACAACAAGAAATTTAAATGGTGGAAAATCCTCAAACGTTATATTGCATTTATGAAAACCATGTTTAATATTGTCAACTTTTTTATTAAGTAAATTATTGGTCAAATTTTCATGAATGTACCCTTGCCTTTATGTAATGGAGAAATCTAACTCACCCATACACCCCAGAAAAAAACCAATGAGTAGAATTGAGTCGGTGTTTCATGTTTGAATTATTTACTTTCATTTCTTTGTAGGCTTTGTGGGACAAGAATCTGGAGTTTAGAATCTTACTGCAGAAGGCTTTCACAAAATCAAATCGGCTACCACAGGTTTGCGGTTCTTGTGATTCTGTTATCGTATTCTCAGTCATAGCTTTACCTACCTTTAGAAAGATTCTAATAAAATATGCATGTTATTGCAGGAGCCATTTCGGTCATGCTTTTGCCAGTCCGATGAAGGAGTACATGCTGCATATATGGATTTGATTGAATCATCTAAGAGGACCATAGATTCCTTTGTGGAGCTTCAAGAGGTATCTGCTTTTTCTAACTGTATTTATATTCCTAGTTGTCTCATAATGCCATTGATGTGGTTGACGGAGTTCGTGGTTTCATACTTGCAGGCTTTATTGGAGAACAATCCATCAATCATCCAAGCAGAAGGTAACTTTCCCTTTATCAACATGTAGATGTTCATTTAATTTCCTGTTTGTAGTCTTGAAGAATTACCATATACGAGCTGCATACTTTGCACCCATCATCTCGATGTTCATTTTCATCTCTTCTAGATTGTGACTTACGAAGGGTGTACATTGATGATGGAAAACAGAGTTGTGTCTAGATCTTCTAGAACCAGAGTGTGCAGTATTCTGGAAAATCAGGAAATATGGAGTGTTTGCACTTCCAGAGTTTGTGTACTTTGATTTTATGTTACCGATGTTTCAGAGTCTTACTGAATGATACAAACCCTTTTGTTCATATCTATCTAGTAAAGTTGATTTTCAACTTTCTACATTGAATTCATGTGCCATTTTTTTCAGTTTTCATACTGGTTGAATCATTCTCTCCTTTATGGCTTGTTACATGTGGTTCTAATATATTACTTTTATTGTTTATCCTGAAGGTAATTCTGGATCATCCATTAAGCGCCCAGGGGTGGTTAATGATAGGGATCTTGAAGATGATGAAGAGTGGTTGAAAATAGCACAGATGCAAGCTAGGTAATGTGAACATCTTTGCCTTGTATTCGTTTTGTCTGTTCATTTGATGTCTTTCTAGATTCCGGACTAGGCTGTGTTTATGGTCTATAATTTGGCTATGGCTTTATTTGTCAATCTCTCTACTTAAAGTATTGAAGTAGTTATACTACGCATAATCACATATTATGATAAGAGCTTAGATCAGGAGGCACAAACAGCTCTCAGATGGACAGGAAGAAATCACAAATAAGGAAAATCCAAAGGATTCCTTGGCCACAGATTCGACTAAGCCTCTGGCAGATCAACTACTTTCCGGCCAATGCTAAGGCAAAAACCTTTTGACTTAAGCATACATGAGAATGCCAAATTAGGAGCCACAACCCCTTATGAGACTGTGATACTACCACTCTGTGACTACCATTGATAGAGACCACTTTAGCCAAGCATCTCACCCAAAGGAAACCACTGAGGTCAGAATCTAACACTTAGGAAATTGGTGGAGAATCTCCAATTTTGATAGATTGATTCAAATAAACAAGTCTGCCAATTACATTTGTGCAGTCTCCTTTTATAATGGCTAAACAGATAACTAAATCCTAAAACAAAATATGATAATAATGTAGATAATGGAAAACAACATGGAGGAAATGGAGAAAGTGGGAAAGTGCCTAAGAATTAGGAAGTGGAATCCTGGAAACTCAAACAAACTAACCAGAAAAAGAAAAAGAATAAATAAAACTAATAAAATAGATATTCTGGGTTTGTATCAATGCATCCCCTTGAGAATCGCCTTGTCCTCAAGGCGAAATTCCTGCGACCTCTCACACCGATGTGGGGTTTGCATTGCTGCCGATCCCAAGCATATCACTGCAGCAATAGCATAATCTCTTGTTGCAATTGCACTGTGGTTGGCCTTCGAGAATCTAGTTGGCTTCAGCAGCGGGTCTTGCATTAGTGGGTGATTGTGCTTCTGCTGGCAGGAAGATTTAATTTGGTTTTCTGGATTTTTATGGTTTGGTGAAAAGCATTTGGATATGAGGTGCTAGAGGATTTGTAGATCGGGTACTCATCCCCACTCGGATCGAAATGGCTCTGATACCAATTGATAGAGACCACTTTAGGCAAGCATCTCACCCAAAGGAAACCACTGAGGTCAGAATCTAACACTTAGGAAATTGGTGGAGAATCTCCAATTTTGATAGATTGATTCAAATAAACAAGTCTGCCAATTACATTTGTGCAGTCTCCTTTTATAATGGCTAAACAGATAACTAAATCCTAAAACAAAATACGATAATAATGTAGATAATGGAAAACAACATGGAGGAACGGAGAAAGTGGGAAAGTGCCTAAGAATTAGGAAGTGGAATCCTGGAAACTCAAACAAACTAACCAGAAAAAGAATAAATAAAACTATTACGGGAATTCCGCGAGATAACCCTGAGGTTTTGCGAATTCCGCGAGGTGTCCACATGTTTCAACTATTCCGCGTGGTAACCCTCAACTCTGTAAAAATTCCGTCAAATAACCCTATGTTACTTAAATCGTTAAAAGAACTGTTAAATTATTATTTTTTAAGGTAAAAAAGTTGTTATTTGATTTTATAAGAAAAGGAAAAACAAAAACAAATGTTAATAATTAATATCACACTTAAAAAAAAGGAAAAAATGTAAATTTGGGACTTGGGTCGTGCATATTCTCCTATCTCATAAAGCTTGTACTCGGTTCATAACCTTTGTTTCTTTTGTTATTTCTTTTTTATGTGTGATATTAGTTATTAACATTTTTCCCTTTAAAAAAATTCAAATAACAAGTTTTTTACCTTAAAAAATAATAATCAACAACTCTTTTAACGATTCAAGTAACTGAGGGTTATTTGGCGGAATTTTTAAAGAGTTGAGGGTTATCACGCGGAATAGTTGAAACCTGTGGGTGGCTTGTGGAATTTGCAAAACCTCAGGGTTACCTCGCGGAATTCCCGAAACTAATAAAATAGATATTCTGGGTTTGTATCAACCATCTTACCCTTACAGACATTAAGAAACTAACTCTGAATCCTCCTTAGCCCATATGAAAACAAAAAACTTGGCCATTTGCTCAAGATATTATTTGTATATGTGATGCATAATTAGTTGTTCAAGGATTAGAAAGGACAATTTCTGTTTTCTGATTGTGTGAAGCCTGTTTTTTTTCAAGTAAACTGATCAATCATTGAGTTTTCATTTTCACAAGGTGAAGATTTTTTATGGTGTAATTCACTATTTCTTACTGTTATTGGAGGTCTAGGGTGCAGTTAACTATTTCTATCTATTCGTTTGCTGCTGAACCTTCGTGATTAGGTTTTCTGGATTGACTAATTTGCTTACATTGTAACTTACAGAATAGCAACATTCAGAAACAAATCTGTGGATAAGTGGCACAGAAAGAATGAAGTTAGCACAGGTGTTGCTGTCAAAAAGGGGAAGTTACATGCGTTTAATCAGGTCTATATTTCAGATTGAATTCATTTCTCTTGGTAGTTATGATGATATATGACTGCAGGCTTACATCTTCTTCTGGTTGCAGAATATTAGTGATCAGGTTGCTACTTATATGAGGGATCCAAGTAAAATGATTAAGAGTATGCAAATGAGGAGGGAAACTGTTGGTGTTTTTGGTTCTGTAAGCTACTCTTGCTTTTTTCTTTTGAAATTTGCATTGCTATAACATGACTACTATAACCTTTAGTTCCTGAATGAGCAGGTACCCGGGTTTTCAGATGGGACCAAGGAAGAGGTTAGTAATTTTAATCCTTGTGCTTTTAGTTCTGTGTGCACATACCTGATTATTGCTTGGCTAGTTGGCTTGAACAAGACCTTAACCTTGTCAGCAATTCTCAATTCTTGCTATGTACAATATGGAGTTTGTTTCACTATTAGATTATGCAGATTGCGACTTTTACTTAGGTTGTGTTTTAGTAAACGTTCATTTGCCTTATTAAGGCTTCCATCCTTCATCATACTGTATTAGCACTGCTTATCATATGAGTATGTTGATCAAACCTTTATCTATTTATTTGGTGCCTATTTTTTTGTCTACTATCTAGTGTTCTCAGATGACGGTCCTGTCTTTGTAAAAGAAAAAAATGGCTGTAGTTATAATTGTGAATTGTCACATATTTTGAGCCATGAGTAATGTTGTATACAGACCTTATATAGAGACATCTTTTTATTTGTGTGCTGATCTTTCTGGTTCCCTCAGATTTCCCCTTGAGAAATGAGAAATCATTGCATATTTTCTGTTATGGTAGCAAGTAGCAACAACTAAGAAGGCATATCCACCACGCGATGGCTCAGCGGTAAATAACTCCAGGGTAAACCCGGAGGTCAGTGGTTCGAGCCCTCTCCGTGGTGGATACCGCGTATTTACCCCCGGGGCCTGTCGAGTAATCGGCTAACGCACGAGTATGACTCCACTTCGTCCCACCGCAAGGTGTGAGTCAGGGTCTTCTCGTGCGGGCTCTAAGCACGGCCTGATGTGGACTAAGCGAGTGCTCTATAAGAGCCCCTGACACCACGTTAAACCAAACAACTAAGAAGGCGAAACCTGTCTTACTTATCTGTATTGAGATGAACTAGGAAATTATGTGCCTTGAAACTGGTCTAGTTGTTTCAAGCAATTACCATGGTTGATATTCTTGTTATACAATTAAACTCTTCTATTTATTTTATCTATGGTAGGCAACAACAAATGCTGAGGGTGACCCTGAGCTACTAGATGACACGGAATTCTATCAGCAACTATTCAAGGAATTCTTTGAAACGATTGATCCAAATGCTTCAGGTAGTCCACCAGCGTAAAATTTCATAATCTGCTAGAACATATACATATATATGTTCGTATATACTCATTGACTTTAATTATGATGACAATTGTTACATGTTAAGTGTGCATGTAAACTTCTAAAAAAACTCTATTTGTGGTGATGAGCACATCCAAATCATCCCCGTGAGAGCCATATATAAATCAACTAATCATATACATATTACAATCTTCCTTTGTAATATTAGTCTCCCTGCACAATATCATATCACCACTGAAACTTAAAGTTGATGTACAATCATAAACAATTATGTTCACATCAATATTTTTTGTTTTCGGTTTTCCCTTTGAAGCTGAACCGTGTTTTTTTCTAAGACTCTGTTTAATGACTATGTGCAGAGGCGGCTTTTTATGCTATCAAGAGGCTCCAAACCAAGAAGAGAAAGATTGTTGACCGACGTGCCTCCAAGAGCCGCAAGATCAGGTTCGAGCGCTAATTTCTCCTTCCTCGATCACTTTCCTGTAGCATATAACACTGTAGATTATTATTTAAAAAAAAAACATTTTTGTAGGTACAACGTGCACGAAAAGATTGTCAACTTCATGGCTCCCAAGCCCCTGAACCTGCCTCCCACGGCCTCAATATTGTTTGAAAATTTATTCGGCTTGAGAATCCCAAGGCCCGCCGCCTAGTTTGATATGTACGAGGTTGCATTGCAGGTAAAAAAAAATTGTTTTGCAGTTACCCCGAACTATTTTAAAAGGTAACATGGTGTAGGAGAGGTTTCGGTCCCAGTTGTGAAACATTATTGTGGGCGAAGATCTCTCTTCTTTTGGGAGGGGGATGCATTTAAAGTGTCTTGCCAGAGAATTTTTGTGATAAGAAAATAACACTCAAAAAGGTTTTGAATTCCGCGCGATCGTGCAAAGCACTCTAACAGAAAATGGTTAGCTGACAACAGAAGTAGGGGTGTGCAGATTTGGCCCAGACCGAAAAAATGGACCGGACCGGACCGAAAATGCCCGGACTGGACCGGACCGAGGGAAGTCTGCGGTCCACATATTTTTAGAATTCCGGTTCTGGTCCAAACCCGGCCGGTTTTCGGTCCGGACCGGATGGATCGGTTTTTATTATTTTTAATATCTTATAATATTATTAAAAATTAGTTTTTAGTATAAATATAAATAAATAATAAAATATTTTGTCTAATATTATACAATAATTATAAAAATAAGAAAAATAATTAATTTTTCATTTATATAAAACTAAAAAATAAAAAAATATGTAAACCGGTCCAAGACCGGAACCGGACCGGACCGAATCATACCGGTCCGGTCCGGTCTTCGGTCCAAGGTTTCCAAAAATTCCGGTCTATCGGACCGGACCGGATGCACAACCCTATACAGAAGGGTTCATCTGGGCCTCTGGCACGAGTCCCTTATTAATAAGGTCATATATTCCGGACCCTACTATGTTTACACAAGGTGTAAGAAATTAATTCTACGCCTTTTGTCACATGTAAATATTAATCATTTATTATTTAAAAGTCTGACAACAATGGGTCTACATGAATAATGCTTTTACTATTACACCCTTTCATCTCGTTTAACTCTCTCTCTTCCAAATATTCATCTTTCCCCATACAATTTTTTTTAACTCTCTCTTTTAGATATTAATCTTCCCACACAATTTTCTTCAAATTCAAGGCCCCAGGGGCGTAGTCCGAGTGGTTGTCACGGGGGAGTAGCTCTTGGGTGTGGTCCTCCCACCCGGGATCGAAACGTGGTAGCGCCATTTAGATGGGCACGCTCCTGATTTAAGTCCTGCTGACCTGGGGGGCACTTGTATGCGGGCCATCGTGCTCCGTGGATCGTGGGCCGGGATTGGCGGGACGTGGGATTAGTGGGCTCAGCGAAGCTGGCCTGACACCCACGATAATCAAAAAATTTTCTTCAAATTCAATCACGATATGCAATAGTCCACTGTCATCTTTAACTCTCTCTCTCTTCCAAATATTCATCTTTCCCCCACAATTTTCTTTAACTCTCTCTTCCAAATATTCATCTTCCCCCACACAATTTTCTTCAAATTCCATCACGATTTGTAGTAGTCCACCACCATTGATGCCGGCGTCGCTAGTCCTCAGCATGGAAATTGAAGTGGTTTGGTAAAAGTTTCAGGCCAGTCGGAACTAGGTTGCGACAGAGAGGTCGCGCTGAATTCACGGCCTTACGATCAGAGACATATTCCCTTCCAAATCTCCCAGATCTCGATTCACCGCCTCCATAATCTCCGAGATTATCTCCCGATGGCGCCACTCGATCCTCGCCGGTGGCTCAATTCCTTCGTCTACGCCCTCCTCTTCGACCGGATTGGGACCAGTTTGGAGGACTCGACCCAGATTCGGACCCCTTCGGAGCAGATTCCATTGATGCTCGGAGATGAAGATTTTGGAGTTGGAATCATAAAAGCATTATAGGAAGAAGTGGATCTTTAGGAAGAAAATATGAAATGGGGAGTGGATTTTGGAGTTGGGATCATATAAGCATTCTAGGTTTTAATGTAGTTTTTTAGATAGTTTATTTCATAAAACGTTGAAAATTTATTTGTTACCACGCCATTCCATTTTTTGAAATTGTATAACCGAAAATCAATATTCGAATTTGCATTTCAGGTTCAAACTGTTCAGTCATGTTCTGAAATGATGAAAATGTAGTATAATAAAAGTTTGGCAGACAGTGGGCTGTGGTGATATTTGGGGGAAGATAATTGTTCAGTAAGAGGAAGTTTTGATTAAATAATTATATAAAAAAAAGTTAAAATTGAAGTAATAATGTTTCTGACAATCTTGAAAAAATCAAATTAATTTTATAATAAAGGTGTAAGAGATTCTTATTTACACTCTATAAACAAGTTCTTGTTCATAAAAGCATTATAGGAAGAAGTGGATCTTTAGGAAGAAAATATGAAATGGGGAGTGGATTTTGGAGTTGGGATCATATAAGCATTCTAGGTTTTAATGTAGTTTTTTAGATAGTTTATTTCATAAAACGTTGAAAATTTATTTGTTACCACGTCATTCCATTTTTTGAAATTATATAACCGAAAATCAATATTCGAATTTGTATTTCAGGTTCAAACTGTTCAGTCATGTTCTGAAATGATGAAAATGTAGTATAATAAAAGTTTGGCAGACAGTGGGCTGTGGTGATATTTGGGGGAAGATAATTGTTCAGTAAGAGGAAGTTTTGATTAAATAATTATATAAAAAAAAGTTAAAATTGAAGTAATAATGTTTCTGACAATCTTGAAAAAATCAAATTAATTTTATAATAAAGGTGTAAGAGATTCTTATTTACACTCCGTATAAACAAGTTCTTGTCCCCCCCCCCTTTTTCTCTTGGATGATTTTCAACTGCTCTTACATGCTTCACAACTACTGTAATACTTTGACGAGGGACACTAATACTCTTATATTCCGTTTTCTTCTTTCCAAAATACCCAGAGTAAATTCCAATTTGACTTATGCAGAGCCGGGGAATTTGAGGCAGCTAGTGTTAAAGATGCCATGTTATCACAATAGGATTAAAAATGAGTGATTTTGGATGTGTTACTATACAGACGTCTTGGACAACTATCAAACTACAGAGCATATCAAGGACTCTACAGCTAAATTGAACAGCAGATTTCCGTACATGACCGGATGACACAATAAATCACTTATTGTTCATTAAAAAGATAAATAATTAATACGAACAGACTCGATCGGTAAAAATCACATTTATGTATCATTAGGGTCGGTGCAACACGCTCTTGACATTACATTAATGATGTAATTAATCAACATCAAATAATTGTTTTAAGTTTATTGTAGTACAATATATAGTTAATTACTTATATAAAACCACGCTTGTGGGATGCGGAAGAAGTGTGGCCTGTGCACAATTCCTAACGACGGCCACCAGCGCCAGCTCCAAATTGAAGTAATAATGTTTCTGACAATCTTGAGAATACATTATAGTCTTTGGATTATAAATAAACCAAAGGTTATGATTAAACTTTTATTAAAAGGTTATGTGTATGACACATGACCTCATTTTTTAGAGTTTGATCGGTCAACATGACTGGTCAAACCAGTCACCGGCGGTCAACGCCGGAGCTCCGCATTGACCGGTCAAAGTTTTTTTTTTCAGGCATAATTTTTGGCTTGCAACTGTATGTGTATTGATTTTTGCTTATATGTGCATCGATATTGACTTGTATGTGCATTGATATTGCATAAAATTTGTATAGAATTTTTTACTATATGTGTGACTTTGTGTATGTGAAAACTCATACACTTCTCAGCATGTACATATGTTTTAGCTTATGTGTGCATAGATTTTGACATATATTTGCATCTAAATTCTACTTGTGTGTATTATTTTTTTGGGTTGAAATATTGTGCATGAGTTTTGGTTTGTCTGTGCACCTAAATTACATAAATTTTGCATATGATTTTGATTATATTTGTGACTTTGTGTATGTGAAAACTCATGCACATACATGCAAAAACTTATGCATGTATTTCAGAGAATGTGCATGTATTTTAGCATGTGTGTGCATAAATTTTGACCTGTATGTGCATCTAAATTCTACTTGTGTGCGTTGTTTTCTTGGGTTAAAATGTGCATGAGTTTTGGCTTGTATGTGCATACCCATTGAAGTGAATGTCTTTTTGCTTGCATGTGCATGTAAATTGAACTAAACATGCATAGGGTTTGACTATATGTGTGACTTTTTGAAAGTGAAAACTTATGCACACACATGTAAAATCTTAAACACTTTACATAATGTGTATAGGTTTTGTCTTATAAGTGCATATTTTTGACTGTGCATCTAAATTTTACTTGTATGTATCGTTTTCTTGGTTTGATATGTGCATAAATTTTTGACTTGTATGTGCATACCATTTGAAACACACGTCTTTTTGCTTGAATGTGCACATGTCAAAACTTATGCACATACAGTGTATAACTCATGTACATTTTCTCTAGAAAACAATGCATATTTTTTACAAGCTTTAGATGCACATACATGTCAATATTGATGCACATAAATACATGTCAATATTGATGCACATAAAAGCCAAAATGTATGCACATGCCATCTCAAGAAAAAAGTTAGTCTTGGAAAAAAGTTGGGATGCGAAAAATTCAATGGAAAAAAATGGTCGGACAACACCTTATAAAATTTTAATGCACATACAAGTCAATATTGATGCACACACAAGTAACAAATGGTGCACATGCCAGTGCAAGCAAAATGTGGACCCGAAAAAAAAAGAGCCGAAAAATAAAACTTAGACTAGACAACGCCTTTTAAAATTTTGATGCACAAATAGGACAATATAGATGCACACACAAGCCAAAATGTATGCACATGCCATCTTAAGTAAAAAAAATGACCCCCCCCCCCCCCCAAAAAAAAAAACTGGTCTGAAAAAAAAAACTTTGACCGGTCAACGCCGGAGCTCCAGCTTTGACCACCGGAGCTCCGGCGTTGACCGCCGACGTTGACCGACTGATAACCGATTTGACTGGTTAATTATCCACTTAAATGATAGTCTAATCCTAGCTTTTGGATTTGAAAAATTCAAAGACTAGGAACTATTCTCATTTCTCACCATAATGTTCATTCTTATCGGATCCGCACCCTTAATCATATTAATTTCTCTCTTAAAACATGCATATTAAAAATATTACTCCTTGTAATCATATTTAATATCTCGATATCACTCATCTTATAACTTGATACCTATGTGAACATCGATACCCAATACCTCATACATTGAATGTCAAACATATCGAACTTTTGTTTACTTACAAATATATATTAATCCACCGAACTTTAATCATATAGACTATTATGTAGAAATATTTATTTACCATTCATCAATTTTACTTTTTTTTTGTGCAAGAAAAAAAAAAAGCATTTGACCATGCATGCATAAAATATTTGACCATGCATGCATAAAATATTAGAGAGTTTATACAAAAAATAAAATAAAGAGGGTGAGATACTCATAGAATACGACAAATGATTTTATATCATATGTTTGTATCAATTAGTTAAGAAGGCCCATTGCTCTTTCGTTCATCAATATCTAAAAATCACCCTAAAAAAAATTTCGGTTTAGGGTTTTGACCCCTTTCATTTACTTACACTCACGCACTCTCTCCTCCCAAGACACTTCACCTTTCCAGATCTAACAACATCCCTGACCTCCATCGTTCATGTCGTTTCCGGCGGCCTCCCATCGTCCATGTTGTTTCTGGTGGCCTTCATCGTTGGCTTCCTCTCTTCAACGACAATCGTCGACGCCTCCTCCTCTTTATCACCGACCATTCCACCGTCTTCCTTCCTTCGAGCCAGTGCCGGTCCAAACATTTGGTGGGCCCTAGGGCAAAATAAAAGTTAAGGCCCACGTAAATAAAAAAAGTAACGTTTGAATAATTTTTTATTTAAAATTCAAGAAAGAAATAAAAAATAATAAGAAAGTATGATGTATGATAATTATATAAAGTAAATAAAGATAGAATCAAACCACTTTTTATGTCTAAATTAAAAGTTTGATCTTCTTAGAAGAATGGGATTTTATGATAAACAATTAATATAAGAAAAAAATATTAATTAACAACATTCAAATAAAAAATTTATTTATATATTCAAAATGAAAAATAAACCTCACAAAGAATATAAAGAAGAAATTAAAATTAAAATCAAATCCAAATTGAAAAGGAATTGACTCACATATCAAATGAAATAAAATTGAGAAACGAGAGAAATAAGCCACATATTAAAGAAAAAAATGTTATATACATTATACAAGATGGAAATGAAAAAAATTGAGTTTTTTATTTTGCCAAAAAAGAAATAAAAAGGGCTTAACGAATATAAAAAAGCTAGCATAATAAAGAAAATGAACTAAAAGAGAAATGGGGCCTACATATTAAATGTAAAAAGTGGAGTTATTGAGATTTGAACCTAAGATCTTTTGAAAGCTAATTATAGCTTCAACCACTAGACCAACTCTACTTTCTATATTTTTTTCTATTAATTAATAATTATATTACTACTACTTGATATTGGATTTGGGCCCCTCCCGACCTTGGGCCCTAGACAGTCGCCCTACCTAAACTACCCAAAAGGTCGGCCATGCTTCGAGCTCGTCGGCGATGCCAAGCCAAAGAAGAGGAATTGGAGAATCACCTAAGGCTCTAACGGTTTCTGCCGTGAGTGGAAATCCGTTCTCATTTGCCTCGTCGGAGATGTCACATCTCATAATGGAGCTTATTCGAAGCAAACACCGATGAATTTGATGGATTGGAGAGCGAATGAGAGGACACAGACGACAAATTAGGGAGACAAATTTGAGGTTTTCGACGGTGAACTGGACTCTGACGAGGAAGAGGATGATGATTTTGACGCTGATCGAGGTTTTCGCATGAAGAAATTCAATGACAAGCTTCTTGGACAGTTTTTGGAGCAACCGTGTACACCACAACCATTGAAATCTGGTGTGTTGGTTTTGTACTTGTTGAACTACTTTTTGGACAAGTAAGCTATTTGCTTTTGTGTGTTGTTGTTCCTCTCTGCATTGGATCATTTTACATACACACTTATATAATATGTTGTATATCAACCTCTATATCCTAGAGAAAGTGGAACCGACCAACGCATGGAGAAAATTATGGTATATATTTGTTAGAATACCCATTCCACATCTAAAGTTGGGACATAACTTGCCTAGTATATAAGCTTAATGGGCTACTCCTCCTATTGCCAATTGGTTTTAGGATGAAACCCCACTGGGCTTATGTGCTAGGCCCATACGCACAAGTTGTGCCATACATACCCACACGCTCTCGGGTTGGCCCACAGCCCATTGTCTAAATTTGACATGGTATCAGAGCCTGTTTTGGTCCTGGGTCCAAGTGTCACGGGTCAAGTAGGCCCGTCACACTTGCGGGGGAGTGTTAGAATACCCATCCCACATCTAAAGTTGGAACATAACTTGCCTAGTATATAAGCTTAATGAGCTACTCCTCCTATTGACAATTGGTTTTAGGATGGAACCCCACTGGACTTATGTGCTAGGCCCATACGCGCAAGTTGCACCATACATACCCACACGCTCCCGGGTTGGCCCACGGCCCATTGTCTAAATTTGACATGGTATCAGAGCCTGTTTCGGTCCTGGGTCCAAGTGTCACGGGTCAAGTAGGCCCGTCACACTTGCGGGAGAGTGTTAGAATACCCATCCCACATCTAAAGTTGGGACATAACTTGCCTAGTATATAAGCTTAATGGGCTACTCCTCCTATTGCCAATTGGTTTTAAGATGGAACCCCACTGGGCTTATGTACTAGGCCCATACGCGCAAGTTGCGCCATACATACCCACACGCTCCCAGGTTGGCCCACGGCCCATTATCTAAATTTGACATGGTATCAGAGCTTGTTTCGGTCCTGGGTCCAAGTATCATGGGTCAAGTAGGCCCGTCACACTTGCGGGGGAGTGTTAGAATACCCTCACATCTAAAGTTGAGACATAACTTGCCTAGTATATAAGCTTAATGGACTATTCCTCCTATTGCCAATTGGTTTTAGGATGGAACCCCACTGGGCTTATGTGCTAGGCCCATACGCACAAGTTGCGCCATACATACCCACACGCTCCCGGGTTGGCCCACGGCCCATTGTCTAAATTTGACAATATTATATACTTATCCTCTCTTCTCCTGTGATTTTGTGTTGCTGTATTTGTATACGATCATTTCTATCATGTATTTGATATCTGTAGTCCACAAATCTAGACTTAATCTTATATGCTACACTCCATTGGCCTATTAATCCAACATTTGATCAGCTTAATGCTCGATCTACTTTATGTCTGAGTAATTAACTTGTTTTTTGACATTACTTGCAATATTCATCCATTCAACTTGAAGAAAAAGATGTCCAAGCTTGCATTTCAGTTTTGCTTTAGTCGACCTCATTCCATCCTCAACATTACATGTCTGGTTAATTCATTTCCTTTCTAGTATTGTGAGCATAGAAGCACGTCCTTGCTTCTTTCGTGTGTAGTATATGTTTCATTCTGTTGAATCTTTCCTCCAGTTGAGTTAATTTCTTTTATTTTATGTTTGGCTTACTACTAAAACCTACTTGTGACCCTTCCTCTATACGTACTTGGAGAAAACAACAAGAAAGCCTCTTGACACACCAAGCCTTTGATATGAAATGGAAGGAGGATGAGCTAATAATTTGTTTTGCCTTTTGTCATTGTTCTATCTACTGTTAGTAGAAACCATAACGAAATGGAAACGAAACCTTACTCGGAAACAATTGTAGAGTCGCTTTGAAAACGTTGTTGTGGCGTGGTATGATATCCACTGCCTTAGAAGCGATTTTGCCTTGAATCGCGGTGCAAAGTCAGACAAGGCGTCGCCCCCCAAGGATCACACAGCACCCACCGATCGCGTGCACTCGCCAAAGGAGGGTTGGAATCACCGGGTATGCTCAGAGCCAAAAACACTATTTTTGAGGGGGCTGAATTTTTTTGGTACGTTCAATGAGCCGGAAGGTTGATTTTTTATGGGGTAGAAATTCAGTTTAGGGATAGCAAATCTTGAGGCTCAAGTAATTGTAAAGATAAGATTTTCTAAAATCAACAAAGATAACGAACGGATAGTTACCGGAAGTTACGGATAAAAGATAAAATTACAAATCCCACCCCAAAAAATTAATTATTCCACTTTTTGAAAAATTCTAGCAAACCCAACAATCCCCCACATTGCGGGAATAGTTTCAAAACAGTAAAAACAAGTTCTGAGCATATGAAAGGTTTGAAGCTTAAGTGTAGGTATCTTACGATTTGAACCAACACGTAGTGAAGTCAAGTAATCTTTTCTGTCTAAAGAGTGAACGAGTCTTGAACTCTAAAAACTTCAGGATAAGTCTCAACAACACGCCTCTCCCCTAAGGTCCCTATGATTCCGCGATAACACCTACAATAGGGTAGCCAATTCTGCCTTGGGATGCTAAAGAGTGCTCTAGAAAGATCACCCGAGTTCTTTCATAGAAGGAGGCTATCCCTTCACACTCTAGTAGGTGACTTCATCAAGTCCGTCTCAACTAGGGCTATGAAGTCATTAAGAGTTTTAGAAACTTAACCTCTCATTATTACAACGGTGAATCCATCAAGTCCGTCTCAATAGGACCACCCATATCCTGGGCTATGAATTCATTAAGAGCAAATGCTCACCCTCTACATGTACACAATGTCATAGAAATGGGAAGTAGTGTACCATCTCATGAGTCTTTCCATGGCTTCGTTTGACCACAAAGGGGATCTACCACAAATTCCTCATCTCACAGGTTTGAGTCCTATTCCCCTCAACGTATCAAGAACTAATCTCCGGTTTTGTCCTTTAGTCAAATGATCTGCAATGTTCCTCTCAGTCCTCACATACTCCAAACTGAGTACACCATTCTTAATTAGCAGTCTCACTGTTTCATGTCTAATTCAAATGTGTCTCTTCTTGCCATTATAGGCATTGCTATTAGTTACACAAATAGCAGATTGTGAGTCATAATGTAGAGAAATAGGAGGAGCAGGATGCCCCTACAATGGTAAATCAGCCAGTAAGCTTCTTAACCACTCAACCTCTTGACATGCTAAGTCTAAAGCTATGAAATCAGGTTCCATAGTAGATCTAGCAATACAAGTATGTTTAGAAGACTTCCAAGAAATAGCACCACCAAATAATGTAAAAACATATCCACTAGTGGAGCTAACTTAATCATTGTCAGTAACCCAGTTTGCATAACAATATCTCTCTAACACTTGAGGATAATCAACCAAATGCAAACCCCAATCAATTGCGCCTTTCCGATATCTCAATAATATATTAAGTGCACTCCAATGATCCTTACGAGGGTTGCGAGTATACCAACTAAGTCTACTAACCGCATAAGCAATGTCAGACCGAGTACAATTCATTAAAAGCATCAAACTCCCTATCACTTTGGCATATTCATTTTGTGATACACTCTCACCACAATTCTTTGTTAATTGCATGTTTGCATCATAAGGAGTTCTTACTGGCACCACATCAAATTGATTAAATTTCTTTAACACTTTCTCTACATAATATGGTTGAGATAAAGTGAAACCATTTTCAGTTATAGTGACTTTAACACCTAGAATCACATTAGCTTCACCTAAGTCTTTCATATCAAATCGAGAGGACAAGAACATTTTGGCAGTGTTTATAACATTAACGTGTGTCCGAAAAATCAGCATGTCATCAACATATAGACATATAATCACACAACCCATACCAAACATTTTAGAGTAAACACATGCATCAGATCCATTGACCTTAAAACCAAAGCTAAGAATAGTTTTGTGAAACTTTTCATACCATTACTTTGGTGCTTGCTTCAACCTATAGAGTGACTTCTTGAGTCTGCACACTTTGTTTTCCTATCCTGGAACCACGCACCCTGGAGGATGTTCCATATAGATTTCCTCATTAAGATCACCATTCAAAAAGGCAGTTTTAACATCCATTTGATGTACCAATAACTTGTAGCTAGAAGCTAAAGCAAACAAAGCACGAATGGTAGATATCTTAGTCACATGAGAGTAAGTGTCAAAGAAGTCAATCCCATATTTTTGCGTGAATCCTTTAATAACTAGTCTTGCTTTATATCTCTCTACAAAGCCATCTATCTTGAGCTTCTTCTTAAAAATCCATTTGAATCCAATGTCTTTTTTCCCTTTAGGCATGTCAACTAGCTCCCATGTGTGATTAGACATAATAGATTCTATTTCACTTTTAATTGCATCTTTCCAAAAACTAGCATCTAATGAACTCACAGCTTCATCATATGTTTTAGGATCATCCTCTAGCATATGCACACTAATGAATGTCTCATTCAATTCATCATAATCATTGAGTTCAATCAAGAAAGCAGTAACAAAACCAGGACCAAAACTACCTCCTTTCTTGTCTTTTACTCCTCCTAGGTTTAATGTCATCATCTTGCATGGAATGCAAAGACATAGAAGAAGATGCAACTTCAGTAGGCACATAATCAGTTTGCACATTATTTTTCTTCAAAGGAAATATGTGCTCAAAGAATTCAACATCACGATATTCACACAATGAACGATCACTCAAACACATGAATCGATAAGCTGCACTATTTTCAGCATAACCAATAAATACAACATCAAAGGTTTTAGATCCAATTGCATCAACCTTAAAAGAAGGCAATTCCACTTTAGCTAAACACCCCCACACTTCCAAATATCAAATTAGGCGCATGTCATTTCCACAACTCATAGGTGTCTTATCTAGCTTTTCATAGGAAACTGTATTAAGAATATGGTTAGCAGTCAAGACAACTTCACCCCACATATTATCAGGCAAACCAGAACTAGCAAGCAAAGCATTCATTATCTCTTTTAAAGTTTTGTTTTTCCTTTCAGCATTATCATTATGTTGTGGGCAATATGAAGCTGTAGACTCATGTATAATACCATTATTCTCACAAAATTCTTTCCAGGAATTGGCGATGTATTCACATCCTCTATCAGATCTAATCCTTTTGATTTTTCGATTCAGTTGGTTCTCTACTTCTGCTTTATCTATGTAGAACATCTTTTCAGCTTTATCTTTGGATCGTAATAAAAACAATCTAGTGTATCTAGAATGGTTATCTACAAAAGTGATATAATATCTTTTACCACCTCTACTTTATGTGTTTCTAAACTCTGCCAGGTCTGAATGGACTAATTCCAATAGTTCAGTTGTCCGTTCATTTACAAAATTAAAAGGTTTCTTCTTGTATTTAGCCTCAACATAGATTTCACATTTTTCACGACCTTCATTAACCAAATTCGTAATTAGTCCCATAGCATGCAATCGATTATCAGATTTAACATATAAATGTCCAAGTCTAGCATGCCATAAATCCAAAGACTCAACGATATAAGCAGAAGAAGAAACATTCTCAATAATCATGGTTTCAAGAACATACAAGCATCCACGTCTATAGGCTTTTCCTACATATTGACCATTCTTAGATAGAACTATTTTCCCAGCCTCACATACTTGTTTAATGCCAACAATTTCAAGTAAACCAGTAGACATTAGATTTCTGCGCAGGGAAGGAACATAAAGCACATTTTGCAGTAAGAGAGACTTCCCTGAAGTGAGTTTCATTAACACATTTTGATGTGGCTACGCCCCATCAAGTGCCGTCCATAAGCATTGCCGCCCTGGATGCCGCCGCGGATGCCGCCCCGGATGCTGCGCCGACGCCTACCGAGCTGAAGGCTGGACCGTCGGGCAACTCTTCGAGTCCCCCGCACACCAAGGAATCCACACATCCCTCTGACCCAAATGAGTCCATCCATCCCATGAGTGCCGAGGAAAGTGGGTCCGCGCCTGTCGAGCGCCGTCCTCCTATCACCGCGCCGCCAACCTCTCCGTTGGCATCTCCTAAGCCACCACCAAGGGCGATCACGCGCGCTCGAGCCAAGGAGCTTAACCACCAGCTACAGAAGGGTCTTCTCTACCTTGGAGCGCCAAGCCAAGTTGCATTGGAGCCGGTGACGCTACTCATGACATGCTCGGATGCCTAGCCGCCACGCATGTGGCACCGAGAGACTTTACACATGCATTTTAGGACGTCATTTTATGCCTTAAATGTTTGTGTAATTTTTATTATTTCATTTTAGACTTGGTTTATATTTCATGACATTATGACATTAAATGTATAGGTTTGATGCTCGGTTTGGCCGAGTGGCCGTGTAGCCTTTATAAGGCATCGTTGTTGTTTGTTTTGGACACGTTAATTTGAATAAAAAACCCTCCTCAATATTTTTGGCTGCCTCCCTTGGTGTTCATCAAAACATCCGCTCATGAGTAAGATCGAGCTGGGTTCCTTGGATCGAGTGAATCACATCTCGTCCCATCACCACCCATCGTCTTCAAGCCTCGGTGAGTCGCATCCGAGCTCATAGTTGCTTATCCCTTCCAATTGGTTCGAGTTCCCTCCTCACCCACATCTCCTTTCCGCCGTTGCTTTGCCGAACCACCTCCGCCATCGTCGCCAGTCCTTGCGCCTGCTTTCCGACCGCCGTCTTGGAGCTTGCCTTGCACCGTGTCCATTCCGGATCCTTGCTCGCGTCATGTGGTATTAGAGCCCGTGAGGTAAGCTCTTAAACATTGGTTCACGTCGTGCTAAGTGCTGATTTGCAAGCCTAGTTGAGTTGCTTTTGTGGTGGTACATGTTCACGGCCTCCCGCTGGCAATTTTCTTTGAGTTCTGCAAATCCGTGTGTCCATGTCATTGCTGGGATTTTCCTGCAAATTTTTTTGAGCTTGTTTCTTCCTTGCTTTGTGTGTGATCCTTGTCCGTCGACCTTAGGAAGAAGACGATCCACCGGAAACCTCTTGGCTGCCGAGAGTTACACTTCACTTTGGAAGTGCACTTGTGTCCTTTCATCTGAATGCAACCGACTTGATTTTAATTAATTAGCTTGTAGTATTGTTGTGCTTCAGCTACCGACCCACAAACGAGTTGGTGACCTTCCACGTACCCCAAAACCACCACTTTCATGGCCTAGAGATAAGCTTGAAGTCATTCCTCTTTATTTCCAATTGTTTCATCTGCCTGCCACTAAACCCTTTTAAAGCTATGATGATCTGCTCGTGTGCTGCATAGTTAAGTTCTTGAATGTGATATTGTCTGCTTTAATTAAACACGAAGCAATCAAATTCAAGGTGACATAAAAGAACTAGGCTGAAAACGTGTGATCCAACAAAGATATAGTGTATATATACATTAGGAAGCCCGCCCCTAGTGTATATTATTCAAAAAAAAAATATTAGGACCTTGTGCTTGATTTTATATATAAAAAAAAATATTTTTTTGCAAACCCGAAAGCCATTACAAGCACAAGACCTTGCCCTTACCTTGTGGAGGTCGTAAAACTCAGACTTGGCACAACCTTTTTTTTTTATAAAAAAAAGAGGCCAAGCAAAGACCATTAGGTGACATCTTGCGGATCACACTAAGGCTGAAAATTTAGTAGTTTCCTTGAACTTGCTTGTGACGAATTGTTGATGCAAGCAATTCGGGTTCAATTGCTTGATTGTGTGCGTACCAAGAGTTGCTGATTTGTGGAGCTTGGTGATCGAGTCTAGGCGTCATAGGAAACTCTCTTTGTCAAGTAGATGTTGCTTGCTTTCTGCCTTAGCTTGACGAGAAACAAGGAATTTGAGCCCTTCACGCGGCCTAAGGTCCATTGCCAAAGCAAGGCGACGTAGGGTTTTTGTGTAAGTCTAGCTTTCGGACAAGGTTGAACATGGGCAAGTCGACATACACCGACAAAGGGATTACCATCTCCGAGCCCCTTCCCACACCTCCTATTACTATGGAAGTAATCAAAGAAGCCAACCAAGAAGCTATGGATGAGAGGTTGCGCCAGCTAATCCACACTCTTGAAGAGAAACACGCAGCCTTCGAGAGGAGTTTGGACTCCAAGATCGAGCAATCCTTGAGAGGGCGGTCGAGTGAACACCGAGAGTCCGATACATCATCTTATGCCTATCAAGGAGAAGGAAGCTACTCTAGGAGTCTCACGCAGGAGGTCTCCCAATTATCCTTGGACGGAGCTACTACTACCGAAGCTCCATTGTTGATCACCCCGAGAGAAGAGGATGGTATGGATTCTGACTTTCAATTTCCAACTTCTTTATCTCGTCCTTCTAGTTTGCCTTTGTTGTGCACTAACCATGCAGGTGAGGGCTCACGAGGGACTCATGCAAGACATCAAGAGCCGTTTCCATTGAGGGAACGAGAGCTCTATCCACCTTGGCACCGCGAGCCGAATCCTCCAAGAAATCCAGCCTTCAACATGTTGCCTCGAAGGACTATGTCCAGGCGAGAGGACGTGCGTGAACGGAGGCCTTTCACTCCGAGGATGCCTTATCAAGGAGGCCGTGGATACTACGAGGAGGACCAAGAGAGGTATCAAGGAAGAGATCGACCTCAAATTCCCAAAATTGAAATTTCGCAATTTGGAGGTACGTGTGATCCTGACTCTTACATAGATTGGGAAAATAAGGTAGAACAAATCTTTTCTTTCTATGAGTGCTCGGAGACACGAAAGGTAGCCTTGGCTTCCATTCGTTTTGTGGAGTTTGCGCAACAATGGTGGCTAGAGGAACAAGCCGAGCGAGACTATGAAGGCATACCTCAAATTGACACTTGGGACGAGCTTCGTACAACTCTTAGGAATAGATTTGTCCCGGACGACTACCAAGAGTGATAGCCATTCGGATCTATGGAAGCCTCTATGCAAGAATTGCTCTTGTTGTGGACGAAAATGGCAATTCTCCAAGGATGAAGAACTAGGGCACTTTCGGCACTTTTAGGGTTTTTGGGGGACGACGATGGAACGATCGGTTGGTGGGTGATTTGTGAGGGATAAGCACTCTCCTAGGTCTAGATATCACGCACTAAACCAAGGGAAAGTGACCAAGAGAAATCGGAGATACTACACACTCAAATCTCTCAAGGGAAAGCACTTGATCTTACGCACAAGTGTTGAACAAAGGGAAAAAGCTTTGAACTGAAAATATTCCTGATTTCAATCTGATAAAACGTCCCAACACCAATGAAACAAGTTTGCCTAAGTAACCTAGCATTCGGTTACTAAAGAAATTAAAAGAAAATACTAAAATTAACCTAATAAAGGCTAATTACGTGCCCACTAACCTAAACACACTTAATGGGCATTTTTAGGGAATTTAAATAAAGTCTAAAAATGTCTTAAACTGCAAGATTAAACCGGAAATATCATCGGAAATCATTTGAGCTTCATTAGGGCATTTAACCCGGACGTGGTCGCCGGCGCCGAGAAATCCGGAGAGGTCTCCAAGCATAGGACCAGGCTGGGCTCGGTTTGGCTCGGCACTCCGTGAGCCATCAGACCTCCCTTGAGCTGGTGGTGCAGTAGACGAGCTCGGGCCCGGGTGATTGTGCCAGGTGCGAGCTCGTGCCTTCGCTCCTCCTCACGTGCGGCCGCAATTATAGGGCTTGACCTGGGGCTCGGCAAAGGTTGCCTTGGCTCGGCACTTTGGGCTCCATTGGTCTGGGGTGACTCCATGGAAGCTGTGGGTGCCTTGGTGGCCGAAGGAACTGGTGGTTTGCCGAGAGGAGTCTCCATGTGGCTTGGCGGAGAGTTAGGGTTTGCCGGCGAAGGATTAGGGTTTGTGCTTGCCTCGGTCTCCACCAGTGGCCTTGGCTCCTCTTGAATGATAGGCACCTCGCTGGCCATTTGCATAGTCATATCATCCTCCCTCTCTTGAAAGGGATTCGACCTCGAATCCGGCTCGTCAAGGTCTTGATCATCATCCACAATGTAAGGCATCAAATCGGCGACGTTGAAAACATCATGTGTGCCATAAGAGGATGGCAGCTCCAGCTTGTAAGCATTTCCGTTGATCCTCTCAAGGACTTGAAAAGGACCATCTCCTCTTGGTTTGAGCTTGGAGTTGCGGAGAGTGGGGAAGCGCTCCTTCCTTAGGTGCACCCAAACTAGCTCACCCAGTTCAAAGAGCACTTCTCTTCGTCCTTTGTTGGCGTGCTTCTTGTATTGCTCATTTCTCCTCTCAATTTGAAGCCTTGTGTCCTCATGCAACGTCTTGATTCTAGCAGCCTCATCCGACCCTTCTTGGCTTTCCCTCTCCTTTATAGTGTACGGCAACAACTCTTAAGGGTGTAATGGGGTTGCGCCCATACACGACCTCGAAGGGTGTCTTCTTGGTTGTTGCATGGACTGCCCTATTGTAAGCAAACTCAATGAAGGGCAAGCTATCTTCCCACCTGCGCAAGTTAGTCCTCAAAATAGTTCTAAGTAAAGCACCAAGTGTTCGATTGACTACCTCGGTTTGTCCATCCGTTTGAGGATGACAAGTGGTGGAAAAGAGTAGTTTAGTACCCATCTTGGCCCATAAGGTCTTCCAAAAGTAGCTCAAGAATTTCACATCCCTATCCGAAACAATGGACCTAGGAACTCCATGTAATCTCACAATATGATCAAAGAAAATGTTAGCAATATGAGATGCATCATCGGTCTTATGGCATGCAATGAAGTGTGCCATTTTGGAGAACCGGTCCACTACTACAAAGATGGAGTCTCTCCCTCTCTTAGACCTTGGTAATCCCAAAACAAAGTCCATGGAGATGTCTTCCCAAGGATGTTTGGGGATAGGTAAGGGAGTATAGAGACCATGAGGTTGCATCTTTGCTTTGGCACGTGCACAAGTCGTACAAGAGGCGCAATGCTTCTCTACGGCCTTGAGCATATGTGGCCAATAAAAATGCTCCCTCAACACATGTAAGGTTTTAAGGACACCAAAATGTCCCATCAACCCTCCTCCATGAGCTTCTTGCACTAATGTGGGTCGAAGAGAACCCTTAGGGATACACAACTTTTGACCCTTGAATAAGAACCCTTCATGCAAGTAGAATTGGTCCTTACTTCCATGAGACTTACATGCAGCATATATATCACAAAAATCAGAATCATGTGCATATAAATCCTTCATGAAAGTGAACCCAAGCAACTTGGCATCTAAGATAGTCAAGAGTGTGTACCTCCTAGATAGTGCATCCGCCACTACATTGTCCTTTCCCTTCTTGTGTTTTATGACATAAGGGAAAGACTCAATGAACTCCACCCACTTGGCATGTCTTTTGTTGAGCTTGTTTTGCCCTTTTAAATATTTCAATGCCTCGTGGTCGGAGTGTATGAAAGATTCTTTTGGTAGCAAATAGTGTTGCCACACTTGTAGTACACGTACAAGTGCCAAAAGCTCTTTGTCATACGTGGGGTAATTCAGCTCGGCTCCCCCTAATTTCTCACTAAAATAAGCTATAGGTTTTCCCTCTTGCATAAGGACACCCCCAAGGCCTATTCCTGAAGCATCACATTCTATCTCAAAAGTTTTGTCAAAGTTTGGCAAAGATAGAAGTGGTGCTTGAGTGAGCTTGGCTTTAAGGCTAGTAAAGGCCGCCTCTTGCTTGGTGCCCCATTGGAACACCACGCTCTTCTTTGTGAGCTCGGTGAGGGGAGTAGCCAATGTGCTAAAATCCCTCACAAAGCGGCGGTAAAAGCCAGCCAAACCAAGGAAACTACGGACTTGAGTCATAGTTGTAGGTGTTGGCCATTCGTGAATAGCCTTCACCTTCTCTTCGTCCACTCTCAATCCGTCTTTGCACACCACAAACCCAAGAAATACCACATGATCTGAATAGAAGTGGCACTTCTTGAAGTTGGCATACAACTTCTCCTCCCTAAGAACCTCAAGGACATGTCTAAGGTGCTCAATATGATCCTCAAGATTATGGCTATACACAAGGATGTCATCAAAGTATACAACCACAAACTTGCCAAGAAATGACCTCAAGACATGGTTCATGAGTCTCATGAATGTACTAGGGGCATTTGTCAACCCAAAAGGCATTACCAACCATTCATACAACCCATATTTAGTTTTGACGGCGTTTTCCATTCATCGCCCTCTTTCATGCGAATTTGGTGGTAACCACTTTTGAGGTCGATTTTGGAGAAAACACTGGCCCCATGCAACTCGTCAAGCATGTCATCTAGCCTAGGGATAGGATGTCGGTACTTGATAGTGATGTTGTTAATTGCTCGGCAATCAACACACATTCTCCAAGTACCATCCTTCTTAGGAACTAAGATGACGGGAACCGCGCAAGGGCTAAGGCTCTCTCGAACATAACCCTTGCTAATCAATTCATCTACTTGATGTTGGAGCTCTTTTGTCTCCTCAGGATTAACCCTATAAGCAGCCCGGTTTGGTAGTGTTGCCCCCGGTATGAAATCAATTTGATGCTCAATAACTCTTACCGGTGGCAACCCACTTGGCACTTCCTCTTGAAAGAGATCTTCAAACTCCATCAAGAGGTGAGTGATGGGCGTAGGGAGTTCTCCAAGGTCAGCCAAGGTGAGTAAGCTATCTCTTGGTATGAGCAAAAGACATTGCTCACCTTGCTTGACTACTTGAACAACCTCCTTAGGCTTAGCCAAAAGCATATGATTGGGAACTCCTCCTTTGTTCCCAATTGCCAACTTCTTGCATGGCTTTGGCTCGGCCTTTTGTTGGGCTCTCCTTTGCTCTTGAGCCAAATGATCGGCCATGATCTCATGAGGTGACAAAGGGTGTAAAGTAATTCTCTTACCATTCATGATAAAAGAATACTCATTTTTCACTCCATGATGAATCACGCCTCTATCAAATTGCCATGGCCTCCCTAGAAGGAGATGGCATGCGGTCATGGGAAGTAAATCACACACAACCTCATCCTCATATCCCCCTATGGTAAACTGAATTATGACTTGCTCCTTGACCTTAAGAGGAGTGTTGGAGTTCAACCAACAAAGTGTATAGGGCTGTGGATGGGGAGTAGTAGCTAGGTGAAACCTTTCTACTACTTCTTGGTCAAGTATGTTACAACATGACCCTCCATCCACTATCACACTACATACTTTCCCCTTAATAGTGCACCTAGTGTGGAAGATAATCTCCCTTTGACTAGGTATACTTGGAACATCCGAGGTAATCAAAACCTTCTTGGTCACCAAACATTCACCTTGGGTAGCCACAACCTGCAATTTCTCTACAAGGTAAGGGGAAGAGAGTGTAGAAGTCAAACCGAGTTCTCCCCTTGAAGTACTCACATTCGGTGGGGATTGGGACACCTCTTGAGATTGGCTCGGTGATGGGTCGTGAGCAAGATCCCACTTCTCCTCCATGACCTTCATGAAGGCAGCCTTCTCATCTCGAATGGTTTTCAAGAGTTGTCGAGTTCGCTCCTCGGCTTGGCGACCTTGATCTTCGGCTTCCTTCTTGGCGGATTATATTGCCAATAGTAGTGTTTTCAAGGTGATCTCCGAAGCCATGTCCTTGTCCTTGGATCTCGACATAGTGTCCTACACAAAGAAAACCCAAGCACAACAGCCCACAAGAAAGAAGACAACAAGTGATACCCTAGCTAGTAAGCAAGCTACAAAATTCAGTTTTTAAACCAAAGAAAATTCATAACTTTACTAGCTCAAAACTTGGTTAAGGTAGGGCTATCTAGATGCTCAAATTGACTCCAAAGACAAGATACAATTGTACCACAACTTTAAGTTAATCCTTGTGCTAAGTCCACAACTTTCACAACACAAATGCAAGTACTTAGCCTCTGAAATTCCTTTACACAAGTTGAGTGACAATTCTGGCCGAATAACAACAATGAGGAGCTTCACAATATATCAAACGAAAGGAAAATTCAACACAAGATATCAAGCTTTGAACAACCACTTTTCCAAGCCAAGTCTTTTTCTTTGTTGTTTTAATGGCTTGACTCTTCCGGTTTTTGTTTTTCTCTTGATTTTCGTCACTTTTTTTTTTGAACACTAGAACAACTTAATAAACTGAAAATACAGAATTGATGGTCGGAATCAACACTTAGGAAATTCAAGACTTTTCCTACGCAAGAATGAAGATCGGTTGCTTCGGTTTGCACAAGAATAACCCTAGGTTGATTAAATGCCAAATACAAATATAAAAGACTCAAAATTACTTAGACTAAATGCACTAATTAGGGCACGGCTGGTTGATGCAAATTGAAATCCGAAATTTAAATTTCAAACGCATGTAACAAATGCAACAACAAACCCTAAAATCTAGGAAGAAAATACTAACAACTCCCCCTAATGATGCACGGCTGTTTAGACTCTAAACAAACTGCAAAATCTCACCCTTCCTCCCTTCAATGCAGACTCAAGACACAGACACACACAAACAAGGAAGAAAGACACAAGAAATCCTACGAACTCTAGAGATGCAACAATGCAAGGCACGAAAAGGGAGAGCAAGTAAACTTCCAATTTTTCTATAGATTTAAGGCCAAATTTAGAGCAAATACTTACGTAGATCTGATACCAAATGATAGCCCTTCAGATCTATGGAAGCCTCTGTGCAAGAATTGCTCTTGTTGTGGACGAAAATGGCAATTCTCCAAGGATGAAGAACTAGGGCACTTTCGGCACTTTTAGGGTTTTTGGGGGACGACGATGGAACGATCGGTTGGTGGGTGATTTGTGAGGGATAAGCACTCTCCTAGGTCTAGATATCACACACTAAACCAAGGGAAAGTGACCAAGAGAAATCGGAGATACTACACACTCAAATCTCTCAAGGGAAAGCACTTGATCTTACGCACAAGTGTTGAACAAAGGGAAAAAGCTTTGAACTGAAAATATTCCTGATTTCAATCTGATAAAACGTCCCAACACCAATGAAACAAGTTTGCCTAAGTAACCTAGCATTCGATTACTAAAGAAATTAAAAGAAAATACTAAAATTAACCTAATAAAGGCTAATTACGTGCCCACTAACCTAAACACACTTAATGGGCATTTTTAGGGAATTTAAATAAAGTCTAAAAATGTCTTAAACTGCAAGATTAAACCGGAAATATCATCGGAAATCATTTGAGCTTCATTAGGGCATTTAACCCGGACGTGGTCGCCGGCGCCGAGAAATCCGGAGAGGTCTCCAAGCATAGGACCAGGCTGGGCTCGATTTGGCTCGGCACTCCATGAGCCATCAGACCTCCCTTGAGCTGGTGGTGCAGTAGACGAGCTCGGGCCCGGGTGATTGTGCCAGGTGTGAGCTCGTGCCTTCGCTCCTCCTCACGTGCGGCCGCAATTCTAGGGCTTGACCTGGGGCTCGGCAAAGGTTGCCTTGGCTCGGCACTTTGGGCTCCATTGGTCTGGGGTGACTCCATGGAAGCTGTGGGTGCCTTGGTGGCCGAAGGAACTGGTGGTTTGCCGAGAGGAGTCTCCATGTGGCTTGGCGGAGAGTTAGGGTTTGCCGGCGAAGGATTAGGGTTTGTGCTTGCCTCGGTCTCCACCAGTGGCCTTGGCTCCTCTTGAATGATAGGCACCTCGCTGGCCATTTGCATAGTCATATCAAAGAGCGTGTGCACGCTAGGTTAGAGAAAGGTGGGCAAACCCCGGACGAATACTATAGGGAGCTTAAGATGCTATTGTTTAGGTCAGGACTTAGGTTTCCTGAGGGGTATATCATCTCCAAATTCATCAATAACCTTACCCCTGAACTCAAGTCCATTGTCTCCTACCAACACGTTCCCAAGGGCACTAGGATAGAAGATGTCCTACACTACACTACGCAAGTGTACAAGAATCTGCCCCACAAGAGATCCCATCCTTTCAATCCTAGACCGTGGCAGCCATCTTCATCTTCTAGCCAACCCCATCAAGCCCCACGGCGACAAGAGCCTAGGCCTGAGTTTTCTACTCCTCACACAAGAAGAGAGGCTCCGTCTCCGTCACAACAGCCGAAGAAAGAAGGAGAAGGACACATCCGGGATTTGACGTGCTTCAAGTGTCTAGGAAGGGGTCATTTTTCTAGGGATTGTCCTACCAAGAAGCAAGTCCTACTCAACACTCAAGGAGAATTTGAGTCGGAGGACGAGCTCAAAGAAGAGACCCAAGGACTTGAATACGAGTATGAAGAAGTGCACGTGAAGGCGGCTGAGGGCGAATGCTTTATAGTCAAGAAGACCCTCGTTGCTTTCGAGAGCCCAATCCTTCCCAACCAAAGGGAAACCATCTTCCACACTAGGTGCACCATTCAAGGCAAATTATGTAGCATGATCATAGATGGTGGATCATGTTGCAATATCATTGCCCAAGAAGTGGTCAAGAGGTTTAGCGTGCCCGTCATTCCTCACCCCCAACCCTACACCCTGTGTTGGCTCAATTCTTTCACTCCCCTTAAAGTCAGAGACCAAGCCAAGATTCACTTTTCTATCGGGGGATATGAGGAAGAGGTTGATGCGAACAACCCTTGAAAACACCGTTGCAAGATAGGATCTTTAACGTTGAACAAGCCTCCCTTCATCTCTTCTAACTTGTCAAAGAGATGGTGTCTTCTAAGGCTAAAGAGATAGCCTTTTGCACGCAGGAAACTGGACCAAAGTGATGGTCTGAACACGTCCAAAGTGATGGACAATCACGATCAAAGAGATGATCAAGACGTTCGCCAGAGGAACACCGGATTAATGCTCGAAGCGATGAGCTACGAGATAATTGAGATCCGGAGGGATCATAGGGGGTTGATGTTGGGATTCAAGGAAGGAGATAACTCAACTTAACAACTCAAATCAACATAATCTCATTAATGAAAGAAAGAAGGTTTAAATAGTCTAGACAAAAACCTAGTAAGGGAAGTGGGCTAACTAATAAACATCCAAAGGGTGGGTCATCCCAAAACACATAAGGGCACGCCCAAAACACTAGCTAAAATAGTCTTAAATAAATTAAGGAAAGAAACTATAAAGCTGTTCAAAGAAGGCAACGATTGCAGGCTCGTTCAAGAACGAGCCGCGGTCGCGGCTGCACAACAGCGGTCGCGGCTGCACAACAGCGGTCGCGGCTTTGCCGCGGGCGCAACTCTGAGGGCGCGACTTCCATTTCAGGATGGGGCATCGCCCAGCCCTTCGTAGGTCAAAAGGAGGACCCATTTAGGAATGTTTGACGCTGAGTAACCTGCATAACTCCGGGTGACTAAAGATTGAGTTGCTCGTTCCATCTCCCTTGCACGAGCTCTAGTCACCGGGCCGTTGGTTTGCACTTCCATTGCTTCCTCTTCGTCCTTCGCCATCATTGATGGAGTCATGGAGCTATCAATCTCCCCTTCTTGGCAGCGAAGCATCCTCGCTTCATCCTCATCGTCAAAAGCATGAGGTGTATAAGGAGAAAGATCAGCGACGTTGAAGGTAGGATGCGCACCATAGTCAACGGGCAAATCCAAACGGTAGGCATTGGAGCACCTGAAATGGGTCGTCACCTCTAGCATCCATCTTGTGGCATCGCTTCAATGGAAAGCGATCGCGATGCAAGTCCAGCCACACCAAGTCTTCGGGATCAAACTCCATGGCTTGCCGGCCTGTATTGCGCTGACGAGCGGTCTGCGCGACCTTCTTCTCTAGCTGCCCCTTGGTCCGCTCATACATCGCCTTCACCATGTCCGCATGCTCCACGCCCTTGACACTCTCCTTGTCCTTCATGGGCATCGGTGCAAGATCCAATGGCGTGTGGGGATTGATTATGTAGACAACCTAAAACGGGCTCAACTGCGTCGCCGAGTGCATGGACATGTTATAAGCAAACTCAACAAAAGGCAAGCACTCTTCCCACTTGCGGAGGTTAAATTTTAACATAGTACGTAATAAAGCCCCTAAAGTCCTATTAGTGACCTTCGTTTGGCCATCCGTTTGGGGATGATAACTAGAAGAAAATAACAGCTTAGTCCCCAACTTGGCCCATAAAGATTTCCAAAAATAACTCACAAACTTAGCATCACGATCAGACACTATACTCCTAGGAATACCATACAGCCTAACAATATGCTCAAAAAATAAAGAAGCAATCTCAGAAGCATTATTAGTAGTCTTGCAGGCAATAAAGTGAGCCATTTTCAAACACCGATCAACAACAACAAATATCGAGTCCCTCCCCTTCTTAGACAAAGGCAAACCAGTGATAAAGTCCATACTAATATCCTCCCATGGGACGTTAGGAATAGGCAAAGGGGGTATACAAACCGTGGGGACTCGACCTAGACTTAGCATGCACATAAGTAACACAAGCCTTGCAATATTGAGTAACATGATGCATTGTTTTAGGCCAATAAAAATGTTCCCTTAATGCAGCCAAAGTCTTAGGAATACCAAAATGTCCTCTACCTTCATGAGCTTCCTGAATTAACAACCTACGTATAGACGTTTTTGGGATACATAGTTTCCCGGCCTTAAATAGGTAGCCATTATCCACATAGAACTCATTAGACTCTCCTTTTTCCATTCATGTGTTAAACATTTCAGCAAAGTCATCATCATGCATATACAGTTCTTTGATCAAGGAAAAGCCTAAGATAGAAGCATCGAGTTGAGTAAGAAACACATACCGTCGAGAAAGGGCGTCGGCAACCACATTCTCCTTACCTTTCTTGTACTTGACCACATAGGGGAAGGTCTCCATGAACTCCACCCATCTGGCATGGCACCGGCTGAGGTTGTATTGTCCCTTCAAGTACTTCAGAGCCTCATGGTCCGAGTGTATGACAAACTCCTTGGGCCAAAGATAGTGCTGCCAAGTCTTCAACACCCGAATAAGAGCATAGAGCTCCTTGTCATAAGTGGGGTAGTTGAGTTGGGCGCCGATGAGCTTCTCACTAAAGTAAGCAATGGGACGATGGTCTTGTAGTAAAACACCTCCAATGCCATGGTGAGAGGCGTCACACTTCACTTCAAAGGCCTTAGAAAAGTCCGGTAATTGCAGCAACGGGGTGTGGCAAAGACGGTCCTTCAAGGTGACAAAAGCAAGACTCCGAGCAAAAAGAACATTTACCTAAGTTAGCGTAAAGTTTCTCTTTCCTAAGACATTCTAAGACTTTCCTAAGATGTATAACATGCTCGCCTACAGTCTTGCTATAAACAAGGATATCATCAAAGTAGACAACTATAAATTTTCCTAAGTAAGCCCGTAAAACATGATTCATAAGTCTCATAAAAGTACTAGGAGCATTAGTAAGGCTAAAAGGCATCACCAACCACTCATAAAGGCCATACTTAGTCTTAAATACAGTTTTCCACTCATCATCCTCATGCATCCTAATTTGATGGTAACCACTCTTAAGATCAATCTTAGAAAACAAAGTAGCACCATGTAATTCATCAAGCATATCATCAAGTCTAGGAATAGGGTGACGATACTTCACTGTGATTTGGTTGATGGCTTGACAATCAACACACATACGCCAAGTACCATCCTTCTTAGGCACTAAGATGACCGACATGGCGCAGGGGCTTAAGCTCTATCGGACATAGCCCTTGTCCATCAACTCCTGCACTTGGCGCTGTAACTCCTTGGTCTCTTCCGGTCTCGCACGGTATGTAGCTCGGTTGGGCAATGACGCGCCTGACACAAAGTCGATTTGGTGCTCTATCCCTCAGATTGGTTGCAATCTTTCGGGCAATTCCTCGAGCATAACATCCTCAAATTCCTACAAAAGAGTAGACACCGTAGGGGGTAAATCAACCAAATCCTTAACATTTAAGAGACATGCGAAAGGAACAAGTAAAAAACAAGGAAGACGTCCCTAAATAATTGGAGAGACATCCCGGGACCGGGCTAAGAGAAGACGATTCTCGCATTTGTCTTGAATGCCGGGCTATGGAGGCGTCGGGGACGGGCTGTCCGCGGCTTTGGCGGCCTTGTCACGGCCTGGTTTAGTGGGCATGGCACCCTTGTCACCGTGGGCAGTGGCGGCTATATTCTTGGCTTGCTCTAAAGACTTGGCTCGGTTCCTTTCGACTTGGTCTTGTAAGATCTCCTTAGGACTCATATGAAGTAAGGTTACCTTTCTCCCATTGTGCATGAAGACATAGTTGTTGAGGAAACCATCATGAAGGACTCTCTTGTCAAATTGCCAAGGTCGCCCTAAGAGAAGATGTGTGGCATCCATAGGAACTACATCATAGAGCACCGAGTCCTTGTAATACCCAATGCTGAAAGTTATTGTGCATTGACGCTTGACAATATTGGTATCATCGCCTTTTGAGATCCATTGAAGGCTATAAGGTTGCGGGTGTGGAGTCGTCTCAAACTTGAAGTGCTTGATCACCTTTTCATTGATGATATTGCAACAACTCCCAACATCTATGATCACACTCAAAGAAGCACCCTGGACTGCACACTTAGTATGAAAGAGATTCTCGCGTTGGTCCAACGAGGTACCTTCTTTGGCGGTGAAGACACGTCGTGTGACGAGGCTAAGAGGCACGGTGCCTTGCTCATCCATGGAGCTGCAAACATAGCCGTCATCATCGCTGACGGCCTCGGAATAGTGCTCGTCAAACACGGGACCGGTGTCGACATCGTCTTCCTCAAATGACTCATAGCCGAAAGTGTTGGAAAAGAGTACCCTTTTGTTGTTAGGGCAGTCCCGCTGCACATGACCTCTTCCTTGTCACTTAAAACACACTCGATCATGAGCCCTTTCATCGAAAGTAGCGGTGCCACGCAAAGGAGGCAGGTTGACGCGTGCCGGGGCACTAGAACGGCTGGCTGGCGTCGGCGTGGATGGTGCGGGAGCGGACTGCGAAGATGAATGCACATTAGTAGAAGGGGAACTTGACATAGGATTATAACCATACCTTGTGTTAGGCCGAGACCAAGACACCTTCTTAGCCGCTTGTGCTTGCGTCCAAATCTCTTGAGCCGTGTGGGCGCACTTTTGAAGGTTCCTAATGTCGAGTACTCGAAGTTGGTCCCGAATAGGTGCATGCAGGCCACGAAGAAACATACTCCGAAAATCCTCATCGGAATGGTAGATACGGACGTCGACGCTCGGTGTTGTAGCGCGGTGCCCTATATTCCTCTTGTCATTCCGCCTCATAAGCTTCTTCATCATCAAAGTTGTCCCGGTCATCATCCGAGGCGGAATCACGATGGTCATCAACGTCGGACTCGGGATCATCATACCGGGTTTGGCGTTGTTCTTTTTGTCAGCGATCCATAGTGTTGACATAAAGGTATGGATCCTTTGAAACACGAACGCTGCGTCTCGAGCGATTACCATCCGAAAAGTCCGCGTCATGGATAGCATCATACCGATCACGGGGATCAACGCGTCGAGAGGTGGGATATCCTTCAATTTGGGAACGAAGGCGATCATGCGGTGTAGACGCGACTACCTTTTCTTTTGCAACCACGTGGCTGGTGTGAAGTGGTTGTGGGGTTCACCATGGGATCCTCCAAAGGCAGGTGCATGTCACTAACAAGACGGCGTAGGCATGCAACCTCGGCTTCACGGTTGGCCAAGGCACAGTCCTTCGCGGCATTGGCGGCCTCCAATTCACGATGAACGTCGTCTATGGGGTCGGAACTGCGGCGTCCGGACGAGCGGGTGTGACTCGTAGTGGGGATGTCCATTGTACATATACAAAGCATGCAAAGCACAAGGATCAAAACACACCAAGAAAAAGAACAAGTTCAAACCAAGTCCTTGTCTCAAAAATGAACCAAGAAATTTTCCGCAAGGCGTACTAATTTGGTTGCTCGTGAGGAGAGAGAGGCTTGAACGTAAAGCAATAAAAGAAGGAGAAGTAGCAAAATCAAGTCCAAACAACAATCAATATCCCACAAGTTCAAGTATGATCAAATTCAAGTTTCTATGAGTTAATCACAAGAGAGTTGGAAGAAATCTTTCCTTTGATTTTAAGTTGCTTTAGACATGAGAGGTATGAAGATGGAGTGTAGGACCGTAGTGAGGGATTCCCCTTGCCTTTGTTTTTAGGCTTCCGTCTTCCAAGTTTCTTGTTTGAGGAAGGTATTTTTTTTTTTGATTTTCGGCCTACACCTTTTTGTTTTGTTTTTTTGCAAGAAAGAAGAACAAGAGTAAAGTGCAAGAGATAAGAAAAGATAGACTTATGCAACCTAGAAGGAAATAAAATCAAACAACGAGTAAAGTAATTAACCCTAAGATAAAGCAAGAAAAATATCACAAAATAAACAAGGGAATAACATATGTAAATAAGGAAACAAGATAAATCTACTTATGGTTATTAGCAAATTAAGATAAGCAAGGTGGAAAAGTCAAAGATTAATCTTACTTGAAGACTAATCCAAACCCTAGGGAAGCCGTGAATGGGAAGGGGTGGTGGCAGAAGGATGGGTGGCGATAGGGGGTTTGCATGGCGGCGGTGGGTGGTTTCGGCGGCGGGGTGGTGGGGCGATTTTTTTTTGGTTTTTAACGCGGAAAAAGTCAAGGAACACTTAAAAGAGAAGAAGAAACTCAGCTTGTACTGGCTCTGATGCCAATTGGTGCGAACGACCCTCGAAAACGCCGTTGCAAGATAGGATCTTTAACGTTGAACAAGCCTCCCTTCGTCTCTTCTAACTTGTCAAAGAGATGGTGTCTTCTAAGGCTAAAGAGATAGCCTTTTGCACGCAGGAAACTGGACCAAAGTGATGGTCTGAACACGTCCAAAGTGATGGATAGTCACGATCAAAGAGATGATCAAGACGTTCGCCAGAGGAACGTCGGATTAATGCTTGAAGCGACGAGCTACGTGATAATTGAGATTCGGGGGGATCGTAGGGGGTTGATGTTGGGATTCAAGGAAGGAGATAACTCAACTTAACAACTCAAATCAACATAATCTCATTAATGAAAGAAATAAGGTTTAAATAGTCTAGACAAAAACCTAGTAAGGGAAGTGGGCTAACTAATAAACATCCAAAGGGTGGGTCGGCCCAAAACACATAAGGGCACGCCCGAAACACTAGCTAAAATAGTCTTAAATAAATTAAGGAAAGAAACTATAAACCTGTTCAAAGAAGGCAGCGATCGCAGGCTCGTTCAAGAACGAGCCGCGGTCGCGGATGCAAGGTCGCGGTCGCGGCTCTTGCCGCGGTTTAGGCTACACAACAGCGGTCGCGGCTTTCCCGCGGGCGCGACTTCCATTTCAGGACGGGGCGTCGCCCAGCCCTTCATAAGTCAAAAGGAGGACCCATTTAGGACTGTTTGACGCTGAGTAACCTGCATAACTCCGGGTGACTAAAGATTGAGTTGCTCGTTCCATCGCCCTTGCACGAGCTCTAGTCACCGGGCTGTTGGTTTGCACTTCCATTGCTTCCTCTTCGTCCTTCGCCGTCACCTTCTTCTAGGATGTCACCTTCTTCTATGTGATATGATGGGGTCATGGAGCTATCATAGGTCCTATGTGATGTGCTTCCTATGACCGCATGTCACCTTCTTCTAGGATGTCCTTGGCAATATGATAGAGGAGTCATCCATCAAGGGGTGACCAATGAGTACTCATTCATCATGAAGGGGAAGCAGATCACACTACACCCATTAGCCCCTCATGAGATCATGGCGGACCACGTGGCTAAGGAGTAACATAGAGCACTCCAGGACAAGGAGGATCAATCCAAGTCGAAGAAGTTGTCCATCGACAACAAGGGTAGAGCTTCCAATCACATGCTCCTAGCCAAGCCCGAGGAGGTTGACCAAGCCATCCGTGCAGATAGGGTGTTTTTTTCTTTTCATCTTCAAGGACACTCTTCTGACCACTCAAGACCTCCAAGATCTCCCTAAGCCCATTTCCCAACTCCTTCTCGACTTTGATGACCTATTTCAGGAGGAGATTCCTAATGGTTTGCCGCCTATTAGAGGCATTGAGCACCAAATAGACTTCATTCCAGGTGCTATACTTCCCAATCGGGCAGCCTATAGGGCTAATCCCGAAGAGACTAGATAGCTCCAAGGCAATTGCAAGAGTTGCTAGACAAAGGCTATGTGAGGGAAAGCCTTAGTCCTTGTGCCGTCCCGGTCATTCTAGTGCCTAAGAAAGATGGGTCTTGGCGTATGTGTGTTGATTGTCGAGCCATCAACAACATAACCATCAAATATCGCCACCCAATCCCCAGGCTAGATGACATGCTCGATGAGGTTCATGGAGCTAGTGTTTTCTCCAAGATAGACCTTAAGAGTGGCTACCATCACATGAGGATGAAGGAGGGCGACAAATGGAAAACCGCCTTCAAGACCAAGTATGGACTTTATGAGTGAATGGTTATGCCCTTTGGTCTCACCAATGCTCCTAGCACCTTCATGAGACTCATGAATGATGTACTCAGGCCTTTCCTAGGGAAGTTTGTGGTAGTCTATTTTGATGATATCCTAGTCTATAGCCACAACCTTAGGGAGCATTTGAGGCAAGTGTTGGAGGTGCTACGAAATGAGAAGTTGTATGCCAACTTCAAGAAGTGCCACTTTTGCTCCGACCATGTGGTATTTCTAGGGTTTGTCGTCGGACGTGAGGGCTTGAGAGTGGACGAGGAGAAAGTTAGGGCCATACAGGATTGGCCAACACCTACCACTATGACTCAAGTCCGCGGCTTTCTTGGCCTAGCCGGATTCTATCGTCGGTTTGTGCGGGACTTTAGCACACTTGCTTCCCCACTAACCGAGTTGACCAAGAAGAATGTGGCTTTCAAGTGGGAAGCTGCTCAAGAAGAGGCCTTTGCAATACTTAAGGCCAAGTTCACTCATGCATCCCTTCTTGTACTACCCGACTTTGAGAAGACCTTTGAGATTGAATGTGATGCTTCGGGCATAGGTCTTGGGGGAGTACTCAGGCATAATTCTTTCATAAAATAATCCATCTTTTTCCGAGCAAGAAGCCCCAAATCCTTGATTTGGCCATGAAAGACTACACTGCTTTGGGCCCAGGAAGTGAAGGGAATGAGCTCGGTCTCCTGATTCGCTCTACATAGACAAACTTGGGAGTTGTGAGTCCATGTAAGACCCCCTAGGGAGAATGAAAAGAATTTTAGAATGTATCACGCCAATGGGACCCTCCAATAAGTATAAGTCTATTGGAATTGGATCTGTATCTATCACGGGTGGAAACTTTGCGCAGAGTTCCATTAGTATTAATGGCTGGCTCCATGGCAAATCATTTTCGGATGTAATTGAAGGTAAAGAGGGAAGGTTTTGGGAAACTCTTCTTGGCAAATGGGTTGATTATTCAGGGCGTTCCGTCATTGTCGGCATCTGAGAAGTCAAGTCTCATCCCGTGCTTTCAGACGATCAGCCAATTTCATTCATTTAACTAACTGAGGAAGAATTTGCAAATTGATAAAACCCGGTGGGTGGATTTTCCGGGAAATCTTTCTCCTGTTATATGAATCCAATTTTCAGTTCATTCGGGAAAATCCATCTTTTTCTAAATAATGTATTTGCCATTTGGTCCAACAACCTTCCGTTAGATAGGAACATGTTTGATAAGTACTGATAACTCGCGAATTGAATATTAGAATGAGCTATAGGTTTGCACTTTTATCCAATTTGGGAAGCTGCATCTGTTCCGTTTCCTAGTACCATGGCCAAAATGAACTCCCGCTCCCGTCATTCTACCTTAAATTCAATTGGATTCTAGAATCTTTCTTTGAATTGAAATATCTACAGGAGTTGACTTATAACCATTCGATTCCATATGCCTAGTTCGATCTTTCTATACTAACCAACCCTCTCCGGTGTGCGATCCCATGGAATCTTTTTCCCCCCTTAGGTTACCATGAGGGTCTTTTAAAGCCTAAGGCAAACAGTTGACTTTTTTTTTTAGTTGGGAAAGAACGGCGAAGTCCATCCAATTCTGCTTTCCTTTTCCGATTCAAGTACGGACAACGCATAAGAGGTTGACAATAAGTTCTTTCCAAATTGACTAAGAAGAGGCAATACAAAAGTGTAAACTTGACTGGGCGGTAGAGTCGTGGAAATACCTGTTTTTTCCATATTTCGGACCTTAGCTCCATGGAACAATATTCTACTGTTGAAACATGGAAGAATTGAAATCTTAGATCAAAACACCCGTCCTAAGGTTCAACCAAGCGTTAGTTTGCTTTAACAAGATTTCACTTCAGTGAACCCTCGTTGGGTGATCCCTTGCTCTCACGTTCGAGTGTTTGCTCATCATTTAGGCCGGGTCCGAAATATGGAAAAAACAAGTATTTTCACCACTCTACCGCCCAATCATTTATGTTCCACTTAATCCCTCTACCAAAATTGGCTTGGTTTCAAGATGTGGAATCTATGTTGAATCACCATTTAGCACGGCTACTAGGACTTGGGTCTCTTACTTGGGCGGGGCATCAAGTACACGTATCTTTGCTTATTAACCAATTTCTAAATGCTGGAGTTATATAGAATATTAACCAGGAAAGTCAAAAGAGAAAACATAAATTTGCACATTTGACTACTTCAGATCTAGCGGGTCAGTGCCTTTTGCCCATTCTTTAAACTCTGATTCATAGAGAAATCTACGATAAAAAATAGAACGAGATCCAACTACGTTTTTCTTTTTGATACCTAGTATCAATCCAATTTCTTATTTCATTTTGAGTTAATGCAAAATGCCTGGACCCTCCTTCCCCCTCAAAGTAGAGAAAAGAAGAAGGGGGAGGTACCCGTTAAATTCGAACGGATTCAAAATAATGTTACTTACCGGATCGGGATTATAACTTTCCTATTTTCATCGATTAAATAATATTTCATTACTCGAAAAGTTTGTTTTAAATTGTCAAGTTGCAAATAGTTAGTTACGGCATATTTCTATGCGGGTCTTACAAAAAAAGGGTTGGGTTATTTTAGTAAATACATTCAACCAACTCCAATTCTGTAACTCATTAACATCTTAGAAGATTTCAAAGTCTCATTTCAATAAAAATTATAAAAGAAAGAATGCCATGTTTGGAGTTTTGCGAATTCTCCCCGAAAACTGGAAGATCATTTCGAGATCTTCGAACATATTCGAGGGTTCAATGGGACTATTGTCACTTCGGCCAACGCAGTTACGAATAATCCAGCCAATGTAATAGGAATCAAACCTAAGACGATTCCAAATAGAAGTACTTCAATCATTTTAATTTGTTTGAAAGGAAAAAAGGGAAGGTAATATCTATCTCTAAATTTTAATACTAATTGTCCATGAATCTCAATAACCTAAAATTGAAAATTGCGCGCGACTTGAAGGACATGATCTGATGTGGATTTTTATATCCACCATTTTATATGGAAAAAGTGCTCTTGGCTCGACATCCCATGTTCTATTAGACTAGTACCCACACTTTTTTTGTGTTGTAGTTAATTTAAACTAGTACATGATGTAGCTCGAGTAGAAGGCTAGTGTTTTTGCACGAAATTTCTAGCCAACCTTCCTGGACCAATGCATGTTCCGAGGATAAAGTCTCTGTGGAATTCCAGTATGCTCTTAGGTCCTTAACAGAAATTGAAGGAACATGTATTACACGCACAAAATCTGAGAAAATACCACACGAATATTCTGCTATAGTAGGTATTCATGAATCAATACATGAAATTTTAATGAATTTGAAAGAAATTGTATTGAGAAGCCTTGGATAGTAAAAAAAAAAGGGTGGGATGCTATATTTCCAAGATTAGATTTCATATTCGAATAAACCCTTTTCTTATATTTACTATAAAATTAATATACTAAATTATATCTAATTTGATTTTACTAAGATGAGGCATCTCGAAATAAATAATTGTCCCGTTTCCCTCCTTTTCCTGCTAGGATTGGAAATCTTGTATTTTCTATATCCATATGATTGAGTCCTTGGGGAATTCAGTATCAGTATTGTTTAGTATAATAAAGAAGGCGTGAGTCTAATAATTCATCAAAGAGAGTATTATATTCCCACAATTCAATTAGACACGAAATCTAGAACTCTCTTTTTTGTGCACGAGCCTATGCAAACAGGGTTAAAAGCGGTATATAGCTTGTAAATTTTGCCCCGGAATAGGGCATATCACAAGAATATTTTTTTATTTGGTCGGTAGCTCTGAAAAGAAAGATTGCCTATCTTTTCTTTCATCTCGGGAGAAATATGATCGGTTTGGGCCAACTCAAACCCCTCGGGTAAAATAAGAATAGCTCCTACATTCAAACCCCCTTCTTGCCATTAGCAAGAACTTGTTTTAGTTGCATATCATAAAGAATTCGAACAACTGCTTCATTTACATATCAAGAAGAATCACTTGTGGAACCTCAATATCCATGGGTTTATTAGCTAAATGACAATTGGTGCATACAATACGACCGATCTCTTCTCGAAGATTTTCATAACCCTGCTGTGCAAAAATGGCCCCTACTCAAGTGTCCCAGCCCTTTTATCGGGGTTTGACTACTCAGAAGAGTTAGACTTGGCTAATATGGGCGGACATGTTGTATGGAGATCGAGGGGCCCATTCAAAACCTATTCGTATTATTGCTCAATAGAAAATAAGAGCTTTGTTTTCGGCTCATCGAGATAGAGATAAGAAAAAGAGAGATTTTCGTCGGTTGTGGATTACTTGGATAAACGCAGCAATTCGCGAAATGGAAAAGGGACGATCTATGGATTGGACAAATTATTCACTGACAGAAAGAATAATGAAAGATCTGACTGATAGAACAAGCACAATCAGATTATATTGGTCGAGAAGGACAAAATTGTATGGATACAATCTTCATTGTGCAGCTTGATCAATTGAATCGTTTCTTTATGGATTCCTATACAAAGCTTTTTTAGATGCGTCTCTTGAATATTTCTTCCTCTGTTAGAGGTGTTCCAAAAATGTCTGCACCATAAATTTTAGGGCATTATGAGTAGGACCACCATTGCCGATAAATGAAAATTTTCTTATGAGTTATTTGAGAGTTATTCAACTTGAGTTATGGGTGCAAAATGGGTTTTTCCGGCTTAGACAATCTATTGTATTACCTTCATTGATACTAGCTAAAAATATTATCCATTTCTTATTACGCCAAGAGTCCGAGAACAAGATGTTTCTTTTATCCCATGCAGGCGATCTGGGAGGTAGTATGGGTTCTGTAGTAGGAGAGAAAGTCACGGTTATTATTGATAAAAAAAGGGAATCCAAAAGGAACTCGCCATGAACAGTTGCTCTTGGGGGGGCTAAGTAGGGATTGGCTGCTCTTATTACTACAGAGTCAACTTGAACAATTAGAACTTGAACCGTCTTTAAGTGTGGCTCATTTTTGGCTATACATAAATTTTCACAATGAAATTGTCCAAGACTTATTTTTGTGGAAGTCTCTTCATCTTCACAATAAGTGTGATGGAGACAATACGAATTCAAATTGAACGACGTCGAGCTAATTTTCCGCAGGACCATCCCTACAGTATCATCACCGCAGTAGAGTTTAACCACCAAGTTCAGGATGGATTTGTGTGGTTCCTCTACGCCTAGGACACCAGAATATTGAACCACGAACTAAGAAAGGCATGAGAGAAAATGGGTTAGTGATTGTGAGGCCGCATTTCTTGACTGGAGGGGACACCAAAGACCCTCTTCTAAGAAATTATAGGTAAAACGCTCTAACCGGGGGCTACATTTTCCTTAAAACTGACTTTGTTGCAGCCTGGTTATTTCAACCAAAATCTGAGGAATTCAGTTCTTTCGAGTCCAAATAAAGGGCATAGTTACCCCTTACCTAAGCGGAAGAGGAAATTGAATTCGAAATTTTACACCATTTAGGTAATATTTCCAAAGGAGTTGCAAATTTATCCGCTGGCTCACCAATCATTGACGGTTCGAGACGGCTAATAAGTTTTAACCTTCTTATCTTATATGATAATTATTTTAAGAATAAGATAATTGCTTAACTTATTTTATTCTAGACAGAAATAGAAAGAGATAGACCAGAAACGAGATCTCTTATGTCAGTGACACAAAAGTAGAGTAACATGAAGCTCAGAATTATGGGTGTATTCAATACTCCCAAATAAAAAGGGAATTGATCCATGGTCGATTTTAATTTTAATTTCTAGTTGTACCTCGTAACAAGTAAATTTTAATTTCTAGTTGTACCTCATAAAAAAAGACTTCTTTTGTTTGTGGAATTAACCACTCTCCGTCGTTTAGAAATAAATTATGTTCACACAAGCAAATAGCAAATATGTCTTCGAAAATGGTTGAAATAGTTGAATAGGAGGATCACTATGACTATAGCCCTTGGTAAATTTACCAAAGATGAAAATGATTTATTTGATATTATGGATGACTGGTTACGGAGGGACCGTTTCGTTTTTGTAGGTTGGTCCGATCTATTGCTCTTTCCTTGTGCGTATTTCGCTATAGGAGGGCACAGAGTCCGAGAATTCGATCATTTATGTATGATTTTTTCTCGTACATTGACTCTTACATAGGTTTCGAAGATAAACTTTATTGGTTCATAAATTGACTTTACCTTTAATTGAAACTAAATCCCTAACCTCAATTCGATTATTCTTTAACGAGTCTAAATAAGCACCTGACCCCTAATTCGAAACGTCATGAAATGCCCCGCTCTTTGGGGATGTCGTCAACGCCGAGGAACATGTACTAGGGTGTATGTGCAACTCGTTCAAATTATGAACTGGGCAAATTTTCAGCATCAATGAGCATTACCAATGAATAGGATAAAATGGAAGAACTCTGGTCACTATCGAAAAAAAGATCTACCATATCCATCTATTGCGTATGAAATTTATGGGACTATGGTTATCAAATGTTTGAACAAGCGGGATAACTAAAAGCTCAAGAAAACAGAGTTTAGAATGTTTGTAGAGTACAATGAATAGGTAATCAACATGCTAATCTTGATAAGCTTATTTTTATAGTTTTTCATTAGAACAATTCATTTTTACCACTAAGTAAATAAATCTTCCCTTTATGAAGCAACCGATAGAACACGAGGATGAAATCGAAGAGAAAAGCATATATGAAACTACAGAAAATCAAAGTGATGCAAACTACATTCAGCATGATGAGGTGAGTGTGAAAATGGATTTAAATGAGATAATAGTTCATGTCCCCTTTTTACATCACCTAGAAAACACCTCATTTCTTAAATTTCTAAAAACTAAGTATATGGTGCAGATAGAAACTCTAACAAAGACATACTCATTTCAGAATGAGTTACAAAAGATGACAAATTTGAGCAAATAAACTATGGCAGGAACAATAGATGAGTGTCATCTTTCTAAAGAAATACATCAAAGCTCAAGAAAAACACATCAAAAGAGAGGATGAACTTCTACAAGAAAGAACCGTACAAGAGGTCATCTTCTTACACCCAACCATCATGTACTTTCAGTCATTAACAACAAACTATGGAGCACATTAATTCAGAATCATCATTATACAACAACACACAACAAATTCAGAAGTGAAAACAATTCTATTAGTTACCTGAACAATTAGTTGGATCATTTGGGTTAAGTAATTAGTGAACGACATAGGAAGTCATAATTGTTACCAACTATATTTTATTTATATAAAAAAAAAGACGCCAATTTCTTGTGAAATGTGATTATAAGAAACACATATTTGATATTTAGCTTAAGGCTTACAAAATGGGGAAACAAATTTAAGGTAAAATGAAATATAGGTTCAATTTTATCTTGGAAAAAGTGAATATACTTACTTATATGACTTGTAGAACATTTATCTGATAAACTACTGAGAAAAAGAATTGTAAAAAATTATTGCAGCATATATTGAGAAAAATCTACAATAGGACAATCATCTTTACAAAATTATTGCAACAATGATAGTTTATGAGGGGCATGAGAAAGACATAACTGCTAAAAACTTAGCAACAGATAGTTCCCCACGAAAGATGAAAAACATACTCAATACTCTCAATGACAAACAATAAATTAGAAGCTCAGTTGCTTGAATTTGAAATTGAAAAAAAATAGAAGCTCAGCTACTCCATCTATATTGTTAGTCAAAAACATAAGTCATCTCCACTTATCCATATTTTTCAAACTGTCAAAGGAAAAGGATAGAGCTCACTTATCCATATTTTTGACAAAGTGAAGATTCACAAATCCAAAAAAGAGAAGCCAAAAGTTGTGAAATCTACCTCCAAATTAGAGAATTTTCTGAAAAAAGATTCTCACATTTTAACCTGCAGCAAATTTAGCAAATTCCCTCACTTATAGTTACAACATATCTCTTCTCTCACATTTTATCCTGCAGCAAATTCCATCACTTACAGTTACAACCTATCTCTTCTCTTGTATTTCATATGTTGTCTGCAAATTGAAAAAAATATAGTATAAAAAATCAATGTGATCTGTGTGATGATTGCCTTAATTTTCAATGTCACAGAACTAACAATGGTGAATGGAGTAATTGATTAATCCCATCCATATAAGTTCATAAAAAATTAAAGTATAGTATAAAGACACATATGCTGATTGTACATAAACACAGAGAGAGATGAGAAAGGACATATATACAACATATGATTATTAACTTGAAGTTACATGACTTACATTAATGTCCTTAACAATTATACACTTAATTCATTGTTACGACAAAGATATCAAGTATGTGAGAGCAGTTTTTCGTAGAGTTGGCACTTGAATTAAGTACGTAGAGCCATTGTCAGTTTGTCCCCATCGCAAATATGAATAAATCTCTTGAAAAAGGCAGACAAACCTGACTGGACGTAGTAATCATCCCTTCTTTAATAGTATTAGGCTGCTACTATATACGCGACAAAATTTACCTATACGCACGACATTCTGTACGCCAGAAATTGGCATACGCAATGTATTGGCGTACAGCATGAAAACAGTCTATTTTTTGAATTTTGGTACATATACCTGTACGCTGTATTTTAGCGTACGCTAAAATACAACGTACAGTAAAATAGCCGTTGGAAATGGCCTGTCGCCAGACCATTGCGTACAGAATTAGCCGTTATTCCAACGGCTATTTTATGCGCTATAAATAGCAAGCCAAATCCCTCGTTTTCTAAAAATCAAAAACAACAAATCTTACAAAAAATGGCATATAATGAAAACACATATTGGAGTAGTGGAGAAGAGAATGAAGATTACGAAGATCAAGATTTCAACGATGAAGATTTCGACGATGGCAATTTCAAGGTTAGTAATTATGGAATGATTAAGATTGAAATTAGTTATAATTAATATAGCTTAAGTACGTATAGTTAATAATGGAATGATTAGAATTGAAATTAGTGGAGAAGATGATGACGATGTTGCGGTAGAGGCCTATATTTATTATGTTAAAAGATTAGTATTTAGTTGTAGTGGACAAGATGATGACGATTTAGCGGTGGAGGCCTATATTTGTTTTGATATATGTTAAAAGATTAGTATTTAGTAGTTGTGGAGAAGTTGATAATTGTTGTGAATTTGATATATGTTAAAAGTCCTATATTTATTTTCATATATGTTAAAAGAACATGGTAATGGAGAAGATGATGATGATGATTTAGTGAGATAAGCTATCAATTTGTTTTTTTTTTAGTTTAGTTATGTATTACAATTGTAGTTTTGTTTTATAGTTAATATTGGTTAGCTACAAACATATAAATTTCACAAATCGCAATCCATATATTGTAACATTATTGATTATGTAAACATGTATAGGGGAAAGGTTACGGAGATTGTAACATTATTGATTATGTAAACATGTATAGGGGAAAGGTTACGGAGATGAATTTCGTAACAATCTGAAGTGGGATAGCCGAGAGGAATTGATTGAGTGGGTTAAGAATAGGGGCAACGATTTGATGATGGTTTTAGTCATTCGTAACTCAAATGTCAGAAGTGTTAGTTTGACGTGTGAGCATTTTGGTGAATATAGACCGGGGAGAAAGAAAGGTAGTGACTCAGAAGAGGATGTTGAGGTAATTCGTAAAACAAAGTCGAAGAAGTCCGGATGCACATTATAGTTGTGTGGTGTTAGATTGAAGAAGAAGCCAGGGGAAGTGACTCATAAATGGATCATGAATGTGATAGATGGATGCCACAACCATAAGCTTCCGACTAGCTTTCTTGGGCATGCATACATGGGCAGAATGACCCCGGATGAGGAGCGCCTTGCCAAAAGTTTGGGCATTGCGTTCGTGACGCCTAGGACTATTGTTGCGGAGTTGAGGACCTTCTTCCCCGGAAATGTTACATCCATGAAACAAGTTTCCAACTTTTTGCAAAAGATGCATTATGAAGATCGTGGGGAATTGACGGTTACGCAATGGACTCTGAACTTTTTGCAACAAAATAGTTACCGGGTATTTCCTCTTAGAAAGTTGTCTACGAAAGAGACTGATATCCTATTTTTTGATCACCCGGACTCGCTCCACCTATTGAAGATGTTCCCGTACGTGGTAATTATCGACGCCACATACAAGACATATAGGTACGTGATGGATTTGTGTTACATTTTCAACACATTTTTAATAGTAGTGATTTATATCATCGATTTGAATTATATCTTATATTCTATGACTTCTTATATTCATTTGTTTTCTTACATTCATCCACAGGTATAACATGCCATTGGTGGAGATTATCGGTTTCACTTGCACGCACAAGACTTTCAACATTGCGTATGTATTTACACGGCAAGAAAAAGTTGTGCATTACAAGTTCATAATGGGGAAACTTTTGCGCTTGTTTAAAGATGCGAGTGTTATGCCGACCGCCATAATGACTGATCGAGAGAAGGCCCTCATTAATGCAATTCGGATAGTTTTCAAAGATGAAGTAAAACACCTTTTGTGTTGGGTGCATATTAAGCACAACATAGAAGCATATGCTTCCCCAATATTGAAGGATAAAAAACAAGTGAAAAGGTTTTGCGGCCAATGTTGGGCACTTTGGTGTTCAACCACGGAGGAAAGCTACGAAGAGAGGCTTGCGAAATTGAGGACATCGTGGAAGAGTGGCCTCGTTCGATACATTGAGAAGACGTGGACTAATCCTCACAAGGAAAGCATAGTGAGAGCGTGGACTGATCATCATCTTCACTTCTTCACAAGGACTACAAACAGGTAACCCTTGTACAATGTTAAGTACTTTCTAGGTTCAAGGCTCAATGTGGGACTAACGCAATGCTTTTTATGTATTTTGATAGGGTTGAGGGTATACATCACGTGTTGAAGAAAATTCTGAATTCTAGCGTTGGTGGTTTTAATAGAATGGTAGTGAGGATACACCATGCGATCGAGGGTCAAATTGGGCAGGTGCATGCGACCATGGAGATGTCACAGACCAAAACACCAACGATGTTTGATGGTGTGCCGCCAGAAATAAGAGTGTTGTTTTCAAGGCTATTCCTCAAAGTGTGGGATAGGTACTTGGGAATGTTGTTTGATCTGTATAAACAGATAGAGGAGGAGGATTTGAAATACCCCAATATCTATATTTATATAAAGTAATTGGTAAAAAAAAAATAAAAAATCTGGACCTTATAAAATCAAGAGAAGGGGTAAAGTTTTGGGGATAAACTCGTCTTCGTCTCCTGAAAGCCTTTCCGTGGAGCAGTTCGTGCTTCAGCCAAGCCTTTGCCAGTGAGCTCGACCCGGCCTCCGCGGTTGTCGCCACTTTCTTCCCTTGAGCGAGCCGCTACCAGTTGCAGAAGAGTGAAGCCGTGAGCTGCTGTGCGACCAACCGATGCACGAGCCGTTGCTGTGCGTGTTGTTGCTGCCATGTTCTGCTGAGGCTGGTGGCTGCAATTTCCGGCGATAGCTCAGTGGACGGTAACGAGGAAGGGTTCGAGGAAGAGATTATTGAGGGAGCTGCTGCTGCTACACTTCCGGCGAGGTGAAGCTCGGTCCCAGCGTCGGAAATAAGGCCGATGATGAGGTAAGTGCAGCTGTGATGTTATGGTTGAACGACGCCTTCTTGGTCTGATTTTAGGTTGTAGAATATTTCCCTTGATTTCACTGTTGTTGACAAATTGGGGGTTTTTGGGCTGAATTGCTTGTTGACAGATTGAAGGTTGGACAAATTTGGGAAAGTGATGGCTCGGTTGGCAATTGCAAGGTTTTGGGTCCACCAAAATTTGTTTGCTAAGGGTTGGTACGTAAGTGTTGGGTATTGAATTCGATTTTGGAAGTTTTAGGGTTTGAAATTGGGGGTTTATTAGTTGTGACTTGGTATGAGTTAATTAATGCCAGAGATTTGCTCGGATTGATTTCGCAGGTTCGTTCGAGTTGGATTTGAGCTTCTGAGGTCGTGGTTGTCGAGCTTGAGGCAAGATAAATCTTGCTAACCCTTACGTAATTTCGTATCGTAATTGTTTTATAAATTTATTTTACTATTATCTAGTATGTTAATCTAGATTAATAGAGGTAGATATATATGATTGAATGTGTATTAAATTGATTAAATGGTGTTGTGTGGATACTGATTGTTGGCTTGTTTGATGGTCGTGGGTATATTTTGATTATGTGCTGGATGGTTAGTTTTGTGTTGATATGGTTGAATGTGTTAGTTGTCGTGACCCTGTGTTGAGATTAATTAAATATTGACGTGGTATTTATTCGTTACTAATGGTGATTAATTGTGATTGTTTGAAAGTGTGTGAATATGTGTGTGCGTGTGTTAGTATTTGTCTCGGGTTGTGTCTGATTAAATGTTGATGTGGTAGTCAATTGTGACTAAGTATGATTGATGTTGATTGATTGTTGTTGGTTGGTGGTGGAGCCGGGGTGAGGGTGTGACCTCATCCGACCACGTGAGGGTATGACCCCGCGTTGGTAAAGGCTATGGTTGGATGGTGAAAGTCCCATCCGGAAGAGTGTTGATTCAGGGCCTCGGAGGGTGTGACCTCCGGTGGTCGGTGGGCCAGAGTGATGAAAGCCTCACTCAATCACGTAGGGGGAATGTCTATGGTGGTTAGGGACAGGAACTCGGATGGTATGCGACCCATCCGCCTATCCGGATAGAGATGAAGAATTGTCTCACCCGGTGATGTGGTGGTGAGACGGAGGAGATATTATGTGTTAAATGTTGGTTGCGTACATGATTAAGTGGTTTTGTGTTGGGTGTTGGTTGTGTATCTGATTAAGTGGTTTTGGTGTTGGATGTTGGTTGCGTATCTGATTTAAGTGGTTTTGTGATGATATTGGTTGTGCACTTGATTAAGTGATTGTGTTGGTGAATATTGGTAGTGTGCTGGGTTATTGCTTTTTGTTGGATGTTGATTGTTATTAGTGGTGGTTGTGGGTCATTGTTGGCCATTGGTTATGGTTGTGAAATTTCGTGTGTTATAATTGTTAATTGTAACTAGTCAAAGTTGTGAATTTCTGTTGGTGTGGTTGTTGGTGGCAGCTAGTTGAGGAAATATGGTTATGTTGATTGATTATGAAGGTTGGTTATGTGGATGTTTGTGAAGGTTGGTTTCCCATCTTGAGGGTGTGAGCCAATATGGGTTGGGTTGAGGTGTATGGGTTGCGGTCCATGTTAACGAACAGGCGGCACCGGAAGGGTGGCTGGCCTGGGTCGTTATTTTTGTCATGTTTATATATGTGATGATTGTCTTGCTTATGCTTAAGTGTTGTTGATGCGAAGATTAGTTGGACGTGTTAGTACAGTAGTGAGTTGTGTTTGGTTAGCCTTGGTTACGTGTTGATCGTAATATATGTTTTGTAAAGTTGATAATTGAGGTGTTAGTAGTAGAGAGAAAGATGGATTGGATGTGTTAGAAAAGTTGGATTGGATCATTTTAGTCGTCTATACTTGTGGTGAGGTTGAGGTTGGATTAAGTGATGTTAGTATATTGAAGAGTTGGATAAGAGGGGTAATGAATGGTTATGTGATAGTGTGTGTTTATGTTTTGATGTGTGGTCGATATTGGTTGGTTGATATGATAGTGTAGTTATGATATTATATATATATGTATCTATTGTGTGTGTGTTGTCTTTTGATACGAGTTGATGGGTGATAATTATATGTGTTTGAAACTGTTTTGGCTTGAGGAGTCTTGCCAGTCTTGATGGAAGACTGACCAACTTCGGTTTACGTGCCGCGGTTGGCTGGGGTATCGGGTCCCCCAGTCAACCAAGCTTTGCAGGTTTGCAGCAATAAGCGGGTTCTGGATCGCAGATTGGTCTTCAAGTTAAAGATTTGGTTTTGCAGCGAATTTGAAAAGGTTGTATGAACTACCGTTGTTTTGGTGTAAAATGAGATATTGCGCTTGATGAAATGTTTAAATGTTGTTTCAAACTTGAACAAGGATTTTGATGTTGATAACTTTTGTGCATTTGGAAGAGTTTTGGATTTCTTTTCTTTTAAAAACCGCCTTATAGTCCTTCGGGACTATGGCACTGTAGCACCTCTGGCCCGGGGTGTTACAGAAGTTGGTATCAGAGCATTTACGTTCGAAAATGTTTTCAAAAGTTTGACGTGGAAAAAGATTATTCGCCAAAACTGTGAAGCAATCGTGTGATCAGAGACCCTTGTTGTTACGTATAGGTAAGTTTGTGTTTGATATATTTTATATGTGATGTTTAGTGTTGTTGAATAATTTTATGATGTGTTCCCTGGTAAGTGGGACGTGTTGGAGATTAATAAGGTAAGTGTGGGTGTGATAGAGGATGAAGTCGTTGGGCTTATCGTCAAGAGGTTGAGGCAGCTAGTTTGGTAGTTGATGATTCAGTATGAAGTTTTTGTGTGCTGCTGTTACTGTCAAGAATGAGAAAGACAGATTGAGCACTTTCAGAGATGATTGTATTCAGAGATGAAATCTTGATGGTGATGCATAGCTGTGAATTCTTGAGTAGACTGATGAGTGCTGATCAGGGAGACTGTTATAGATGATTTTGATCAGACTGTTGATGTTGGAAGTAGTAAGAAACAGAGAACTCGGTCTGCATCTGAAAAAGTGGGATTTTACGACTATGGGTTCGGCTGAGTTGAGAAGCAGAATGTGCCTGTGACTACAGGAAGATGACAGTTACTGTAATAGCAGATAATGGTTTAGTGCATGTGTTGGGAGTCATGATTCAGAGACTCTGACAGAATTGTTGGTGTGATGACAACTATAAATTGTTAAGAAAAGGTTATGCCGGTTATGTGTGTATGCTGAGATTGAAGGAGCAGATAGAGGAACTTATGAAGTTAGGTTTTATTAGGTCAAATGCTTCTCTTTGGGGTGCATCTGTATTGCTGGGTAAAAAGGAAGTATGGTTCCTTTCGATGCTGTATGGATCATAAGGAGTTGAATAACGAGATAGTCAAGAATAAGCATTCGTTGCCTTGTATTGATGACCTGTTGGATCAATTGCCAAGAGATGCAGTGTTTTCAAAGATTGATTTGAGATCGGGGTATCCTCAGTTTAGGATTCGAGAGGAATATATTCATGATACTGTCTTCAGAACTAAGTATGATTACTATGAGTTAGTTGTGATGCCTTTCGGGTTGACTAATGCTTCCGCGGATTTCAAGGGTTTAAGGAACTGATGTTTATAGAAAGTACTTGGATTATTGTGGTGATTTTTATTGATGATATTTTAGTATACTCTCAGAGTAAGAGGGGCTACGAGAACAACCTTGGAATGTTAAGGAAATTGGGAGTTTTCTCAGACTGACAGATTACTGCAGGCGATTGTGGATGAATTTTCTAAGGTTGCGTAAGGCTAAGAATTTTGGATGGGACGGGAAATGTCAGGAGAGAGTTTCGAAGAACTCAGGAAGTGTTTGATTTGTGCGTCCATTTTAGTGTTACTGCAGGGAACAGAAGGGTTTGTTATTTACAGTGATGTGTCTAAGCAGGATCTAGGTTGCATTCTAATGCAGAATGGGAAGGTCATTGCATATGTTTTTTGTCAGTTCAAATGGTATAAGAGAGAGTTGAACATGAGATACAGATGGTTGCTAGAATTGATTAAGGATTATGAAAAGATATTGTTTATCAATCAGAAAAGGGCTATCGAGGTAGTTGATGCTTTAAGTAGTAAGTCGACTCTCGAGCATATGATTGCTTGTCTGACAGTTCAGCCGGGATTGCAACAAGAGTTGGTGAAGGGTGAAAGTGAAATTGGTTCGAGAAGGAACGGACGCAGCTAAATGCGATGGAATGTTGAGTGAGATATGCAGTGAGATTGCTCAGGGAAGAGTGCCCGGATTTTTGTTCAGGAGGATGGAGTATTGTGATTTCAGATCAATTATGTGTGCCAGCTGATAAAGAGATTAGAGAGTGGATTCTCAAGGAAGGTCATTCCTTTGGTGAAAGTGTTATGGTCTAAACATGGTACGGCATAAGAGACTTGGGAACTTGATTCAGTCATGCGAGACAGATATCCGAACCTGTTTTGATCTTAGTTTCGAGGACGAAACTCCTATAAGGGAGGGAGAATGAAATACCCCAATATGTATATTTATATAAAGTAATTGGTAAAAAAAAAAAATCTGGACCTTATAAAATCAAGAGAAGGGGTAAAGTTTTGGGGATAAACTCGTCTTCGTCTCCTGAACGCCTTTCCATGGAGCAGTTCGTGCTTCAGCCAAGCCTTCGCCAGTGAGCTCGACCCGGCCTCCGCGGTTGTCGCCACTTTCTTCCCTTGAGCGAGCCACTCCCAGTTGAAGAAGAGTGAAGCCGTGAGCTGATGTGCGACCAACCGATGCGCGAGCCGTTGCTGTGCGTGTTGCTGCTGCCATGTTCTGCTGAGGCTGGTGGCTGCAATTTCCGGCGACAACTCAGTGGACGGTAACGAGGAAGGGTTCGAGGAAGAGATTATTGAGGGAGCTGCTGCTGCTACACTTCCGGCGAGGTGAAGCTCGGTCCCAGCGTCGGAAATAAGGCCGATGATGAGGTAAGTGCAGCTGTGATGTTATGGTTGAACGACGCCTTCTTGGTCTGATTTTAGGTTGCAGAATATTTCCCTTGATTTCACTGTTGTTGACAAATTGGGGGTTTTTGGGCTGAATTGCTTGTTTACAGATTGGAGGTTGGACAAATTTGGGAAAGTGATGGCTCGGTTGGCAATTGCAAGGTTTTGGGTCCACCAAAATTTGTTTGCTAAGGGTTGGTACGTAAGTGTTGGGTATTGAATTCGATTTTGGAAGTTTTAGGGTTTGAAATTGGGGGTTTATTAGTTGTGACTTGGTATGAGTTAATTAATGCCAGGGATTTGCTCGGATTGATTTCGCAGGTTCGTTCGAGTTGGATTTGAGCTTCTGAGGTCGTGGTTGTCGAGCTTGAGGCAAGATAAATCTTGCTAACCCTTACGTAATTTCGTATCGTAATTGCTTTATAAATTTATTTTACTATTATCTAGTATGTTAATCTAGATTAATAGAGGTAGATATATATGATTGAATGTGTATTAAATTGATTAAATTGTGTTGTGTGGATACTGATTGTTGGCTTGTTTGATGGTCGTGGGTATATTTTGATTATGTGCTGGATGGTTAGTTTTGTGTTGATATGGTTGAATGTGTTAGTTGTCGTGACCCTGTGTTGAGATTAATTAAATATTGACGTGGTATTTATTCATGACTAATGGTGATTAATTGTGATTGTTTGAAAGTGTGTGAATATGTGTGTGCATGTGTGTGTGCGTGTGTTAGTCTTTGTCTCGGGTTGTGTCTGATTAAATGTTGATGTGGTAGTCAATTGTGACTAAGTATGATTGATGTTGATTGATTGTTGTTGGTTGGTGGTGGAGCCGGGGTGAGGGTGTGACCTCATCCGACCACGTGAGGGTATGACCCCGCGTTGGTAAAGGCTATGGTTGGATGGTGAAAGTCCCATCCGGAAGAGTGTTGATTCAGGCCCTCGGAGGGTGTGACCTCCGGTGGTCGGTGGGCCAGAGTGATGAAAGCCTCACTCAATCACGAAGGGGGAATGCCTATGGTGGTTAGGGCCAGGAACTCGGATGGTATGCGACCCATCCGCCTATCCGGATAGAGAGGAAGAATTGTCTCACCCGGTGATGTGGTGGTGAGACGGAGGAGATATTATGTGTTAAATGTTGGTTGCGTACCTGATTAAGTGGTTTTGTATTGGTGTTGGTTGTGTATCTGATTAAGTGATTTTGGTGTTGGATGTTGGTTGCGTATCTGATTTAAGTGGTTTTGTGATGATATTGGTTGTGCACTTAATTAAGTGATTGTGTTGGTGAATATTGGTAGTGTGCTGGGTTATTGGTTTTTGTTGGATGTTGATTGTTATTAGTGGTGGTTGTGGGTCATTGTTGGCCATTGGTTATGGGTGTGAAATTTCGTGTGTTATAATTGTTAATTGTAACTAGTCAAAGTTGTGAATTTCTGTTGGTGTGGTTGTTGGTGGCAGCTAGTTGAGGAAATATGGTTATGTTGATTGATTATGAAGGTTGGTTATGTGGATGTTTGTGAAGGTTGGTTTCCCATCTTGAGGGTGTGAGCCAATATGGGTTGGGTTGAGGTGTATGGGTTGCGGTCCATGTTAACGAACAGGCGGCACCGGAAGGGTGGCTGGCCTGGGTCATTATTTTTGTCATGTTTATATATGTGATGATTGTCTTGCTTATGCTTAAGTGTTGTTGATGCGAAGATTAGTTGGACGTGTTAGTATAGTAGTGAGTTGTGTTTGGTTAGCCTTGGTTACATGTTGATCGTAATATATGTTTTGTAAAGTTGATAATTGAGGTGTTAGTAGTAGAGAGAAAGATGGATTGGATGTGTTAGAAAAGTTGGATTGGATCATTTTGGTCGTCTATACTTGTGGTGAGGTTGAGGTTGGATTAAGTGATGTTAGTATATTGAAGAGTTGGATAAGAGGGGTAATGAATGGTTATGTGATAGTGTGTGTTTATGTTTTGATGTGTGGTCGATATTGGTTGGTTGATATGATAGTGTAGTTATGATATTATATATATATATATATATGTATCTATTGTGTGTGTGTTGTCTTTTGATACGAGTTGATGGGTGATAATTATATGTGTTTGAAACTGTTTTGGCTTGAGGAGTCTTGCCAGTCTTGATGGAAGACTGACCAACTTCGGTTTATGTGCCGCGGTTGGCTGGGGTATCGGGTCCCCCAGTCAACCAAGCTTTGCAGGTTTGCAGCAACAAGCGGGTTCTGGATCGCAGATTGGTCTTCACAGTTAAAGATTTGGTTTTGCAGCGAATTTGAAAAGGTTGTATGAACTACCGTTGTTTTGGTATAAAATGAGATATTGCGCTTGATGAAATGTTTAAATGTTGTTTCAAACTTGAACATGGATTTTGATGTTGATAACTTTTGTGTATTTGGAAGAGTTTTGGATTTCTTTTCTTTTAAAAACCGCCTTATAGTCCTTCGGGACTATGGCACTGTAGCACCTCTGGCCCGGGGTGTTACAGGATTTCCCTGATGATTGTGATGATCATTGGATGAGAGACTGCTTCGGCCTGCCGTGTGTCCACAGAATCGCAAATGCCATCATTAATAAGACGCCGATCATGCCGAGTGAGATACACCGCTTCTGGAAGCAATTACAATGGGATAGGGTTTACACGAAAGAAGATCCAGTTGAGGACACAACACAGATGTGTGTTCAAGAGTTGAGATGGAAGCTAATGGATGACATGTGGCGCGCTAAAACATTGAGCAACGACCAAATAGACCAAATCACCGAGTTGTTCTGGGACACACAACACCCGTATGAAACTTCGATGCAGGAGCCCATGGGAATCATTTCAAAAGGAAGGCCAAAGGGTTCGACAAAGTATGACACCAAGAGGGAGCCGAGCTTGTTTGAGCATCGGAGGGCTGAGTTAGATGAGATTGAGAAGAAGAAGGCCAGTGGAAGCCAAGGTAGAGGTCGGGGTCGTGGCAAGAAGGGACCAAGTGGAGCTTCGCCGGGCATTGGGACCCAAGGGAGCCAATCCGAAGGGACAGGATCGCAGCAGCTCCCTGAACAACCCATGATTTATATGGGGTGAACTTTGGGGTTAAGAATGTGGATTACTTTTGGTTTCCGTACATTAACGGGGCTAGAGATGTATGTCCAGACGGGCCTTGTGGATATCGGACACTGGCTGGATTGTTGGGATCAGAAGAGACTGCATACCCTATGGTTCGAATACAGGTGGAGGGCGAGTTGTTTGACAATAGAGATGTGTACATGCCCATCTTGCCCGTACTACACCTGGGGATCACTTACGAGGACCTTATATTTCGGGTCAACTATGTCATCAGTCCTTGCAGCGAGGAGTACTAGCTCGACATGCCGATGATTGGTTTAGTGTTTGCCACGCTATACCAAGTTGCTCTTGTCCTATTATCCTGGGATGGCCCGTGCTTGTGCTTACCAATGAGGGCCTCTGACGAAAGCCTCGGCCCTCCAACACAGATATTGACGATGTCCCTCGTAGGAAACCGAAACCACTTTGTACCGGTATAGTTATTGTTTTTAAATAGCTAGTAATGTTTGTGCTTACCCTAAAACACAAAGCACGATCATATTTTGTGTTTTCTATGTAGGTGTCACTGAAGGATGGTTGTCCACTACCTCCCCCTCCGTACGCTTGGCGTCGATTCAAACACCCAAGTGTCGATGGTTGGGACTCTCAATTTCAGTCGAGGATTCAACTATTTCAGGATTATCGCATTAGATATAACCGTCCTCCAGATCCTCCGGTGTAGTTTAAGATGTTGATTATATTTCAAATATAATTTCAGATGTAATTTCAGATGTAATTTATTTTAAGAGCAGATATCAACTTCACATTTGGGTTTGATTTACTTGTTTAATCTCAATTTGAAAATCCTGATTGTGAAAACTCAGTAACCCTAGGGGTAACACTATTTATACAAGTGAAGAGTTGTGCATAACAGCTAGCACACAGTTGTAAAACACTGAAGTTGTGTAGAAATGCGAATAATAGCTGTAAAACACTCAGATTGTGCATAACAGCTATGACACAGCTGTAAAACACTACAGCTGTAATTGGAAGGATTATAGAAGAAATGGGTGAAAAACGAGAAATTGGGCCCAAATAGGCTCAATAGGAAGGATTATAGAAGAAATGGGTGGAAAACTGAAAAAACGAAAAATTGGGCCCAAATAGGCCCAATAGGAAGGATTATAGAAGAAATTGGTGAAAAACTAAAGAACGAGAAATTGGGCCCAAATAGGCCCAATAGGAAGGATTATAGAAGAAATGGGTGGAAAACTGAAAAAACGAGAAATAAGCTTATATACTATAGTTTTCCTTTATATTTCATGTGATATATGATTATATACTATAGTTTCCTTTATATTTCATGTGATATATGATTATATAGTATAGTTTTCTTTATATTTCATGTGATATATGATTATATACTATAGTTTCCTTTATATTTCATATGATATATGATTATATACTTTAGTTTCCTTTATATTTCATGTGATATATGCTTATATACTATAGTTTCCTTTATATTTCATGTGATATATGCTTATATACTATAGTTTTCTTTATATTTCATGTGATATATGATTATATACTATAGTTTTTTTTATATTTCATGTGATATATGATTATATACTATAGTTTTCTTTATATTTCATGTGATATATGATTATATACTATAGTTTTCTTTATATTTCATGTGATATATGATTATATACTATAGTTTTCTTTATATTTCATGTGACATATGATTATATACTATAGTTTTCTTTATATTTCATGTGATATATGATTATATACTTTAGTTTCCTTTATATTTCATGTGATATATGCTTATATACTATAGTTTCCTTTATATTTCATGTGACATATGATTATATACTATAGTTTTGTTTATATTTCATGTGATATATGATTATATACTATAGTTTCCTTTATATTTCTTGTGATATATGATTATATACTATAGTTTCATTTATATTTCATGTGATATATGCTTATATACTATAGTTTTCTCTATATTTCATGTGATATATGATTATATAATATAGTTTTCTTTATATTTCATGTGATATATAATTATATACTATAGTTTTCTTTATATTTCATGTGATATATGCTTATATACTATAGTTGTTTTTATATTTCATGTGATATATGATTATATACTATAGTTTCCTTTATATTTCATGTGATATATGATTATATACTATAGTTTCCATTATATTTCATGTGATATAAGCTTATATACTATAGTTTTCCTTTATATTTCATGTGATATATGATTATATACTAGTTTCCTTTATATTTCATGTGATATAAGCTTATATACTATAGTTTTCCTTTATATTTCATGTGATATATGCTTATATACTATAGTTTCCTTTATATTTCATGTGATGTATGATTATATACTATAGTTTCTGTTGGGCCGTGAATTATTCGGATTGGGCCAACCCATGAACGGTCAAGTAAGGAGGCCCATGGCGGAATGAAGATCTGATCTGACTTGCTCGAAGACTCCGTCCAACGTCCAACGTCCAACATGCTTGTTGTAATGCCTTTCGGAAATCAAGGGAAAAGTCGGATCTTCTAACGGTCATCTCTCACCAGGATCTCAGCCATAAAGAGAATCATGGAGCATTAAACGAAGAGAATCATGGAGCATTAAACCAATGGAGGAAATCAAGGGAGCATTAACTCCCTAGAGAAAATCAAGGACACGATCAAGATCTTCCAACGACCATTTCTTACCAAGATCTTAGCATTAACTCCGTTATTATAAATAGATCCCCAATAGGCACATTGTAAGGGATCTCTCATGACTCCATTTTACTGATATTCGGAGCTCTCATTGTAATCTGAAACACGATCTTTCTAAGCAAAACAACGTTCGACCGTTCTGAGCATCCATTCGACATTAGTCATTCGACTCATTCTCATTCGACCTATTGTGATTCTTCATAGCTAAGCTTTATTATTACTATTTCGTCTCATCATTTTGATTCTTTGATTTATTTGAAGTTATAATTTGATTCGTTCGACTAATAGCACCACATTGAAGGCAATTTAGTTTTGATATCTTTTTGCCCAAAACAATTTGGCGCCCACCGTGGGGCCGTTAGCCGATTCGCATTCAGAAACTTCATCAAATATCATCCAAAATGGTGAACGATGTTCCTCCCAACATGGTCGTCAATACAGCAGAGGTTTCCATCCAAGAACAGATCCGACAAATGGGGCAAACCCTGTCGTCTCTCCAGGAAGAACTAGCCAACCAGCGTCGGACTAACGAATCGATCCGCGATACTTCCGTTGCTGCTATTAATCGTTTGACTAACGAAAATGAGCTTCTTAAAGCGCGGGTACAGTCCGTCGCATCCGTACCGGCTGGAAGCAGGCGACCAATCGACCTCGAAAGGATCCGAACTCGATTGGACATGGAGGGTGCAGTCGTAACGCCAGCGAACGAGCGAAACCAAATCCATGCGACCGGTATTCCTGAAACCTCTCATGTCAACCCTATTATGACTAACAATGTTTCTTTTGTCACATCGACCGGTTCCAAAAGGACTCGAGTAAACAATCCGCAGGTTATGACGACGCCGAGCATCCAGACGCTCATCCAACAGGCTATCGACGAGCATATGAAGTCTCTCGACGAACGTCTCGCGAAGATCCCGGGCGTTCCCCAACCCATCGAGAAAGAGGCATTGGACGGCTTTGAAGAATCCCCATTCGTCGATGATATCGCACGGGTCAAGATCCCAAAGAAGTTCCATCTCCCAAGCATGGCCAGTTACGATGGGACGATCGACCCAAACGATCACATCTCCCTTTACAAACAAAAGCTCATGACGATTTCCGTCTCCAGGACCAGTCGCGAGGCGGTTATGTGTAAAAGCTTTGACACCTCCCTCGCAGGGCCGGCGCTTACTTGGTTTATGCATCTGCCACAGGGATCGATCGCATCCTTCGCAGAATTAGTCAACGCTTTTAAAATTCAATTCGCTAGTAGTCGAAGACTAGAGAAGCAGTCTAGTGACCTGTATCGTATTGTCCAAAACCATAATGAACCTCTACGTGCTTATCTTAATAGGTACAATAAGGAAAAGGTCGACATACCCCACTGCGACGTCCCTACGTCTATCAAAGCCTTTCGACGAGGTCTGGACCGGGGCAGCGAGTTATATCGGGAACTGACGAGATATCCCTGCCGAAGCTTCGAAGATGTCCAAGCCAAGGCGATGGCCCATGTCAGACTAGAAGAGGACGAAGAGTCCACAAAAGACGACCAATCAAACTGGAACACGACCCATTGGGAGTCGTCTCACTTTTGAAAACTTATACGTTGTAATTCATTAGATTCAGTCGATTATACTTATCCAACTGTTTACTAACTTAAGCATCGGAGGGCCGTTGAGCTCATACCCAACGGTCATCCTTTGATATTTTCTATACTTTACAAGTGTCTTGGACAGGAACACGACAAGAGGCCTCAAGACAAAATCAAGTTGATCAACATACACAAAACACAATCATACATAGCGCTTATACATTACACGATCGATCGGTACACGGGGAGTAGAGAAACGACATACTACAAACTACTTACAAGACTTGTCTTGCCCAAGGCACTCGTCTTCTCCTACAATACATACAACTCCTCCCCGGACATACAAAGCATGCTACATTACAGGTCTACACGACCAACGACAAGTCTACACGACCAACGTCGCACACAATTACAGGTCTATATGACCAACGTCACATGACTTGACCAGGAAGCGACTGACGAGTCCACCTACAAAACAAAACAAATGACAAACAAGGAGCGGTCTCCTGACCCTTCGCCATTACAAAAGACACCCTCAGTCGTCTTCACAAGATTATTGGATGTACTAAGCTGACTCTCAGCTTGAGCAATACACATGTCGGCCCTGTCGCCAGAACGCCTGCAACGAAGTCGAGAGAAGTTATAAAATCAAACCGTCCAATCACTTGACACTCTGGCCCAGTTTAATTTTGGGGAAATTGTTGGGCCGTGAATTATTCGGATTGGGTCGGCCTATGAACCGTCAAGTAAGGAGGCCCATGGCGGAATGAAGATCTGATCTGACTTGCTCGAAGACTCCGTCCAACGTCCAACGTCCAACGTCCAACGTCCAACAAGCTTCTTGTAACGCCTTCCGGAAATCAAGGGAAAGGTCGGATCTTCTAACGGTCATCTATCACCAGGATCTCAGCCATAAAGAGAATCATGAAGCATTAAACGAAGAGAATCATGGAGCATTAAACCAATGGAGGAAATCAAGGGAGCATTAACTCCCTAGAGAAAATCAAGGACACGATCAAGATCTTCCAACGACCATTTCTTACCAAGATCTTAGCATTAACTTCGTTATTATAAATAGATCCCCAATAGGCACATTGTAAGGGATCTCTCATGACTCCATTTTACTGATATTCGGAGCTCTCATTGTAATCCGAAACACGATCTTTCTAAGCAAAACAGCGTTCGACCGTTCTGAGCATCCATTCGACATTAGTCATTCGACTCATTCTCATTCGACCTATTGTGATTCTTCATAGCTAAGCTTTATTATTACTATTTCGTCTCATCATTTTGATTCTTTGATTGATTTGAAGTTATAATTTGATTCGTTCGACTAATAGCACCACATCGAAGGCAATTTAGGTTTGATATCTTTTTGCCCAAAACAGTTTCCTTTATATTTCGAGTGATATATGCTTATATACTATAGTTTACTTTATATTTCATGTGATATATGATTATATACTATAGTTTTCTTTATATTTCATGTGATATATGATTATATACTATAGTTTTCTTTATATTTCATGTGATATATGCTTATATACTATAGTTTTCTTTATATTTCATGTGATATATGCTTTTATACTATAGTTTCCTTTATATTTCATGTGATATATGATTATATACTATAGTTTCCTTTATATTTCATGTGATATAAGCTTATATACTATAGTTTTCCGTTATATTTCATGTGATATATGATTATATACTTTAGTTTCCTTTATATTTCATGTGATATAAGCTTATATACTATAGTTTCCCTTTATATTTCATGTGATATATGCTTATATACTATAGTTTCCTTTATATTTCATGTGATATATGATTATATACTATAGTTTCCTTTATATTTCATGTGATATATGCTTATATACTATAGTTTCCTTTATATTTCATGTGATATATGCTTATATACTATAGTTTTCTTTATATTTCATGTGATATATGATTATATACTATAGTTTTCTTTATATTTCATGTGATATATGATTATATACTATAGTTTTCTTTATATTTCATGTGATATATGATTATATACTATAGTTTTCTTTATATTTCATGTGATATATGATTATATACTTTAGTTTCCTTTATATTTCATGTGATTTATGCTTATATACTATAGTTTCCTTTATATTTCATGTGATATATGCTTATATACTATAGTTTTCTTTATATTTCATGTGATATATGATTATATACTATAGTTTTCTTTATATTTCTTGTGATATATGATTATATACTATAGTTTCATTTATATTTCATTTGATATATGCTTATATACTATAGTTTTCTTTATATTTCATGTGATATATGATTATATAGTTTAGTTTCCTTTATATTTCATGTGATTTATGCTTATATACTATAGTTTCCTTTATATTTCATGTGATATATGCTTATATACTATAGTTTTCTTTATATTTCATGTGATATATGATTATATACTATAGTTTTCTTTATATTTAATGTGATATATGCTTATATACTATAGTTTTCTTTATATTTCATGTGATATATGATTATATACTATAGTTTCCTTTATATTTCATGTGATATATGATTATATACTATAGTTTCCTTTATATTTCATGTGATATAAGCTTATATACTATAGTTTTCCTTTATATTTCATGTGATATATGATTATATACTATAATTTCCTTTATATTTCATGTGATATAAGCTTATATACTATAGTTTTCCTTTATATTTCATGTGATATATGCTTATATACTATAGTTTCCACCGTCCGCCGCCACCATCCCCTTCCGCCACTTCTCTCTCACGGTTACAACCCTAATTTCCTTAGGTTTTGGTTACTTTTCCAACAGCCCTAAACCTTATCCTCTAGCAAATCTTGTTTCCTTAATTGCATATTTGATTTCCTTGTTTCTTGTTGCTTAAGTTTTGCATCATCTTTGGATTAATTGCTCGTTTAGTTGTTAGATTTCAGTCACCAATAGTTGCTTTGTCTCTTCTTTCTTCTCCTACACTTGCTTGTGTGGTTCTTTCTTGCTTGATTCACAATTCAAAAAAAAAAAAAGTGTGACCGTATCAACAAAATACACATACTATTCTCACCTTCCATCAAACAAAAAAGGTTTGGAAAGACGAAAGCCTCAAACACAAAAGAAACAATCGAAAAGGCAGAGAACGCACCATACGGTCATACTCCATCTTCACTCCTTTCATGTTTCTACGCAACACTCATTAAAAAGGGCAATTTTTCAACTTTCTTGTGATTAATTCTTAGAAACTTGACTTGATCTACTTGACCTTGGAAATTTTGTGTGTTGTTTGGGACGTGATTTGCTAGTTTTTGCTTTGTTGCCTTCCGTTCAAGCCTCTCCCTCCTCACGAGCAACCAAAATTAGTACGCCCAACGGAAAATTTCTTGGTTCACTTTTGAGACAAGGACTTGGCTTGGACTTGTTCTTTTGCTTGGTGCACCTTACTCCTTGTGTTATATGCTTCTTATAGGTACTATAGAGGTTCCTACGACAAGCTACTCTCCTTCTACGGGCAACCGCAGCCCCGGATAGATGGACTCCGTCTTTGAGCGAATTGTCGCACTTCGTGCACTGAGTGAAGAAAAAGACCGCCAACTCGCCGCGCAGGCTGCCGAGATCGCGCACCTTCATCGGACCATAAGTGACATGAACTCTACGGGCCACCGCAACCCCCAACACATGGCCTCCGTCTGTGCACGAATTGACCAACTTCAAGCTTCGCATGCCGCTCTTCAAGCTTCGCATGCCGCGCTGGCTGCCAAGCTTGCGCAACGTCGTTTGGCCATGAGTGACTTCAGGTTGACCACGGCTGACCCAATGTCGAACACCTCCGGCTACGAGTCTTTTGACGAGGACACCTACAAATCCGGCCCGGTATTTGACACCTACGACGATGAGGAGGATGAGGAGATGGACGAATACATATGCATCTCTATGGCCGAGCAAGACAACGTGCCTCTTAGCTTGGTTACACGCCGCGTTCTTAACGCCAAAGACGGTACCTTACTTGACCAACGTGACAATTTGTTTCATACTAAGTGTGCGGTCCAGGGTGCTTCTTTGAGTGTGATCATAGATGGTGGGAGTTGCTGCAACATCATCAATGAAAAGGTGATCTAGGACTTCAAGTTTGAGACGCCTCCATAACCCGACATTCATGGCACATGCGAGAACTGACTTCTCTTAGCCCCGTCCCGGGATGTCTCTCCAATAATTCAGGGACGTCTTCCTTGCTTTTTACTTGTTCCTTTCGCGTGTCTCTTAAATGTTAAGGATTTGGTTGATTTACCCCCTACGGTGTCTACTCTTTTGCAGGAACGCAACACAAGCCGACGTACCGTGGAGTTTGGGCCCGGAGGCTTGGTATGGCTGCACTTGCGTTGCGATCTCTTTCCATTCAAGCGACGCCACAAGATGGATGCTAGAGGTGATGGTCCATTTTAGGTTCTACAAAGCCTTGGTGCCGACGCCTACCGCTTGAATTTACCCGATGACTATGGTGCGCATCCAACTTTCAACGTCGCTGACCTTTCTCCTTATACGCCTCCTGCTTTTGACGAGGACGAAGCGGAGACACTTCGCAGCCAAGAAGGGGAGATTGATAGCTCTATGACCCCTCGATGACGGCAAAGGACGAAGAGGACGCAATGAAGGTGCGCTCGAGGAGAGCCAGACGAACAAAGACCCAACTGGTTCTACAGGAAGTTAGTTCTCAGTTGAATTGCACGGTTTGCTGCAAACCGTGCGGTGTTGCATGCAAACTGTGCACCAGCCAAAACTTTGCTTCCAGTTGAACTACACGGTTTGTAACAAACCGTGCGGTTGTGTTACAAACTGTGCGGTAGTCCAGACGCGGCACGGATTGTTTTTCCGAGATCTTTTCTTTTAGGAAATATTATTTTGACGATATTTAAACTTAGAAAACCCTAGTTTGTAATTTTTACGTTGAATTTGAGTAGTAAAGTTGAGTACGCTCCTTCCCTTGAGTTCCAACGTCAACTCTTCGATCCCACGGATCGTCTATCCCGTAGCTCGTCGCTTCGAGCAACTGTTCATAGTCTCTTCGGTGTTCGTGATCATCTCTTTGATCCTTTCGTTCATCACTTTGAACGCGTTTGAGAGTTATATCTTTAGCCCTAGGAAAGCCATCACTTTGGCTACGGAGGAGAAGGAATCGAATTCAAGCTTGAGGAATCAAAGATCCTGCGTTGTAGACAACACTTCAGGGGTTGTTCACATCAGATGACATATTCAATCTTGTACGACTATAGCTCCCACTCAACTTTTGGCAATCCCAATCACTGCCTTTATGATTGCCTGTTACGGTCAGCGTTTGACAGCGTCAAAGACATACCAGCAGTCAAATGATACTATATCATACTCATGTCTAAGGAACTCACTAATCATGAATAATCCTAGAGCTCCGCAATAAAACCTTGAGGAGTCCTAAGGTAGGTCTGTCCGGTGTGTATCGGTATACACATCTATGTAATCGATTAGACATCTCTATGTCCCTATAACACATGAAACCCTGTGTTATCAATCAATCTCACAATATGGTATTTTGATTTAGTCATTTGTATCCAAGTTAACAACTTAGACCATGGACTTTTAATCAATTTTATAATTTTAGTTCACTTAATGTGGTCTCATTCACCAAAACAGTTTTGATGAGCCCATTTGATAATTATTAAACTGTTTGGATACTTTATCTAATCCCAAGCATTGATTAAATAATAATATGAAATTCATATATAAATCAAGCATAACTGTCTATAATAACAATAAACAAGGTTTATCATAAAACAAACAATGTCTCAAAAGAACTCTCTAATATGTCTGAGTCCCTTGGCCCGAGTGTGACTGTCATGCTTGGGCCTAGACATGGGCTTGGTCAAAGGATCTGCAATGTTGTCGTCTGTGTGCACCTTGCACATCCTCACATCACCTCTATCAATGATATGTCTGATCAAGTGATACTTCCGCAGAACGTGTCTGGACTTGGAGATAGAGCTAGGTTCATTGGCTTGAGCAATGGCGCCATTGTTGTCACAATAGACATCAATAGCTCTAGTAGTGCTAGGAACGACACTGAGCTCAACTATGAACTGCCTAATCCAGACAACCTCCTTAGCCGCTTCACCAGCAACAATGTATTCTGCCTCCGTTGTAGAATCTGCTACTGTCCTTTGATTCGAGCTCTTCCAACTGACGGCTCTTCCATTCAGAATGAAGACGTATCCAGACTGAGATTCAAAATCATCTATGTCTGTCTGGAAACTCACATCAGTATAGCCCTTGACGACCAGCTCGTCATCACCTCCAAATATCAAGAGATCATCCCTAGTTCTTCGTAAGTACTTCAGGATGTTCTTGGCTGTACACCAATGTGCATCACCCGGGTTTGATTGGTACCTGCTACACATGCTCAAAGCAAATGCAACATCTGGGCGAGTATAAGTCATTGCATACATGATAGATCCTATGGCTGAGGCATAGGGAATCCTGCTCATCCTCTCAGTTTCACCAGGTGTCTTAGGACACTGGCTCTTGCTAAGATGTAAGCCATGCTGCATAGGCAAGAACCCTTTCTTAGAGTTCATCATATTGAATCTCCCAAGGACCTTATCTATATAAGTTCCCTGACTCAGACCAATAAGTCTCTTAGATCTATCTCTATAGATCTTAATGCCTAATATGTACTCAGCCTCTCCCAAGTCCTTCATTGAGAAATACTTCTTAAGCCACTCCTTAACTATCTCCAGCATAGGAATGTCATTCCCAATGAGTAGTATGTCATCCACATACAGAACTAGGAAGGCCACTTTGCTCCCACTAAACTTCTTGTAGACACAGGGCTCTTCTTCGCATCTGATGAAGTCAAACTTTTTGACCACTTCATCAAAATGAAGATTCCAACTCCTGGATGCTTGCTTAAGTCCATAAATGGACTTCTTAAGCTTGCATATTCTCCTAGGGTTTTCTGGATCCTCAAAACCTTCTGGTTGCATCATGTATACATCCTCTTCTAAATACCCATTTAGAAAAGCGGTCTTGACATCCATTTGTCAAATCTCATAATCATGATAAGCAGCAATTGCTAGGAGTATCCTAATGGACCTGATCATAATGACCGGTGCGAACGTTTCATCATAGTCAGTACCATGAACCTGTCTAAATCCTTTGGCAACTAGTCTTGCCTTATAGACAGAAACGTTTCCATCCTTGTCTGTCTTGATCTTAAAGACCCATTTGCATCCAATGGGTTTTACCCCATCAGGCAAATCTATCAAGTCCCATACTTGATTTTCAGACATGGAGTCCATTTCGGATTTCATGGCTTCCAGCCATTTCTCGGAGTCGGGGTCTGCCATTGCTTGCTTATAGGTCGCAATCTCACCGTTCTCTAAAACTAGAACGTCAATGCTAGCAGTCAAGACGTAATCCTCATAACGCCTAGGCAGCTGCCTTAGCATGTCGCATCTTCAATGTGGTCCAACAATAGGAGAAATTTCAGCTGCTGGATTGACCACATCTGTATGCGGAACCTCAGGTGCTTCATCAACTTGAGGAATTGCATCTTGGATCTGGGCGGTTTCCCTTTGAGAAGGTACTCCCCCAAAGTCAAGTTCCTCAGTGACATCGTCTATGTCCTCACTTTGTTGGGTTTGTTGCTCAACTTGAATCTCATCAAGCTGAACATTTCTCCCACTTGGCTTCTTGGAAAAGAAGTCCTTTTCCAAAAAGACACTATCCCGAGCAACAAACACTTTGTTCTCAGCGGGATTGTAAAAATAATATCCCCTTGTTTCCTTGGGATAACCTATAAAGAAGCATTTGTCTGATTTGGGTGCTAGCTTATCAGATAGTAAACGCTGTACATAAGCCTCGCATCCCCAGACCTTCAGAAATGACAAGCTAGGAGCCTTTCCATACCATATCTCATGTGGTGTCTTGTCAACTGATCGTGACATAGTCCTTTTTAGTGTGAACGCAACAGTGGTGAGGGCATATCTCCAAAAGGATGTAGGAAGATCAGCAAAACTTATCATTGAGCGGACCATGTCTAACAATGTCCTGTTCCTCCTCTCAGATACGCCATTCAACTGTGGCGTGCCTGGTGGAGTCAGTTGTGTCAAAATGCCACAACTCCTCAAGTGATGGTCGAATTCATGGCTCAGATATTCGCCCCCTCGATCTGATCGGAGTGCCTTTATCTTCTTGCCAGTCTGTGTCTCAACTTCATTATGGAATTCTTTGAACTTTTCAAAGGACTCAGATTTATGCTTCATTAAGTAGATATACCCATATCTACTAAAATCATCAGTAAATGTAACGAAGTATCGATAGCCTCTCCTAGCTTCTGTGCTCATGGGTCCACACACATCGGTATGTATGAGAGCTAAGAGCTCAGTAGTCCTCTCACTCGTACCAGTGAAAGGTGACCTTGTCATCTTGCCCATCAGACATGACTCACATGTTTCAAATGATTCTAAATCAAATGATTTTAGGCTACCAATTGTTTGGAGTTCCTTCATGCGTTTTATGCTGATGTGACCCAAGCGACAATGCCATAGATTGGCTTCACTTATGTCATTCGACTTTTGTTTCTTTGTATCAACGTTATAAACTTCAGTTTTGAGATCCAGTATGTATAGTCCACTACTACTCACATAGGCTTGAGCATAGAAAATGTCATTCTTATAAATGGAAAAACAATCCTTAATGACAAATTCATAACCCTCAAGGTTCAAAACTGAAATTGAAATCAAATTCTTAGTAATCGAAGGAACAAAATAACAATTATAAAGTTCTAAAACTAAGCCAGAAGGTAGAGGTAGACTATAATCTCCAATGGCAAGTGCATCAACCCTTGCTCCATTTCCAACGCGCGGGTCTATCTCACCCTTCTGCAACCGTCTAATATTTCTGAGTCCCTGCACATTCGAAATAATGTGAGAACCACATCCGGAATCTAATATCCAGGAAGAAGATTTGATTGATAAGATTTCAGTAACGTAAATACTTGAAGTGGAGATTGTTCCCCTCTTCTTATCTTCCAAGTACGTGGGGCAGTTTCTCTTCCAGTGCCCCTTGGCCTTGCAGTAGAAGCAATCGTGCTCAACAACCACTTTCACCTTGGGGTTGTTCCCCTGGGGTTGGGCAACTTGCTTGCCCTTCCCTTGGTGTTGTTGCTTCTTCTGAGGCCCTTTCTTAAACCCTTTTCCCTTGACCATTAGAACTTCCTTCAAAGGGTCAACCATGACGTTTTGCTCAGCTGTTTTGAGCATCACGTGTAGCTCGTTGAGAGTCTTGCTCATGGCTCCCATGTGATACATCTGCCTGAAGTGGGCAAATCCATCATGAAGGGAGTATAAGATCATATATGTAGCCGTCTCAACATTGTAAGGGTTATCCAGTCGAGCCATCTTGTCAAACAAGCCTATCATGTTATAAACATGTGGCCCAACAAGTTTCCCTTTCTCAAGCTTGCATTGTAATATGGACTTGAGGGTCAAGTACCGCTCAATTCTGGCTTGTTCCTTGAAGAGATCTCTAAGATTCTTCATAATGGTATGGGCATCCTGTGCTTCAAACCTTTGTTGAAGAGCAGGTTCCATAGCAGCCAGCATCAGGCAAGTGACTTGCATTGCCCGTTCGCATATTTTCTTATGACGTGCCTTTTCCTCATCAGATGAGGTGGCAGTCAACTCTGGGATGAGGGTTTCAAGGACATCCTCTTGTCCCTCAGACTTGAGAATAATTCTCAGATTCCTTTCCCAATCAAGGAAATTCTTGTCGTTCAAACGGTTTTTCTCAACTATTGAGCGGAGAGTGAATTTGAGGTGTTCAGAAGACATAGTAACTACAAAACGGAATAAAAAACATGCAAATAAGTTATGCTTGACATGCAAGAGCTTAAAATTTAGACAAGTTATAAACAATAAGTTATTGCCCATTCTACTCAATTATCTTTTCCCTTGTGAGTAAAATGATTTCAAGATCCTATCTTAGATGAAACTCGAGCGTACTAAGACACTTCCCCAAGTCTCATGTAATCAAGGTAAGTAAACCCGTTACTAATTATAACACCTTATAATTCTTGGTTGATGGCCACATCTTATGTGAAACTCATCCTTATGCCTCAAGATCCAAAACTAAGCCTTTTGGTCTCTTGTTGAGTGTAACCATACCAAGGCAGCATGCCCCTATTAGACATACCCGCACTATTCCAAGGTCAAGGAGGGACACCTCGCTAGGGCGAAAACTATCCAATGAATTCCAAGGGCCTCATGATTATGATATGGAAAGGCATTATCTCAATATTCTGTTAAGGGACTTAAGCATGCAATGGTTGTTTATTTACTAGTGAACAAAATAGCATAAACAAACAAGCATGCAAAGTGGGAAATAATAAAGCATTCAAGTAATGCAGTAATTAAATGTGATCCTAGTATGACCCCTAAAAACCAAAATTAAAGATCTAATCTTCATGGGTCTTGTTACTCCTGGATCTCCATCCTTAGTACCCTCTATGGATCTCCATCTTTTGATCTTCTTAGGATCTTCTTCTTCTTGTCTTATATATAATTGGAATAAACTCTCTTGTAAAAATTTAAATTACAAAAATACATAACGATACGCATATCGTGTACAAGAAAAACATCTCGTATTTATTTATCCAAGTGTGGGCCATACTAGTCACCTCATGCAAGCAAGAATATCATAATATCATAAAACATGCATGCAATAATAATATCAAATATTATCAATAATATTAATCTAATTAATAACATTAACTAATTTAACTAAAAACATATCAAATTAAATAAATCATCTCATGACATAAATAATTTAATATCAAATTCTTAATTCAAATTAAAAAATAATATATAGAATTAATCATTAAAATGCATTATTGGATAAGATATGCATAAACAAGATAAGATATCAAATATCCTTATCTAAATCTAGTGGGAATCTATCCTAACAACTTTTAGGAAATTATATAATTTAGATGATATCAAATATTATCCAATTAAATAAATAAGATCTTATCTTATAGTTTAGGAAATTATCCTAAAATGCCAAATCTACCCAACCGGACCGAGTCGCGCCCGAGTCAAACCCGGACCAACCCGCTCCCACCGAACCACGCAGCCCCTGCGGGCCGACCCGGGTCCGGCCCGAACTAGCCACCGCAAGACCGTGAGCCGAACAATTCCACCCGAGTAATTAAATCAAGTTGATCCATCCGAACAATTAAAGCAGATATGATTGTTCGAAACAACACTGCAGTAATTAAATCAAGTAGATATGATATCTTATAAAATCAATTCTGGAAAGTGGACCAACACTGCGTTAACAATTTAAAGCAGAATATCATCTTATGAAAATCAGCCACCGAACATGCCAAACAATTCGATAAAAAATCAGAATTTAACAAAAACCAGAATTTGGGTAGTTGATTCATCTTATGAAAATCAAATCTTCATCTAATGATTTAAAACATGCCAAAAAATCATATCTCTTGCATAATTAAATCACATGAATCAAGTATGTGTATAATAATTTTACATGCATATTTGTTCATAAAGTTCTTCAACTTTACTAATCCAATCAATTAAAATCATAATTTTAATCATGCAAATTAACCTATATATTAATTTTCCACTTAATTTGAATCAAGACAATCATGAACATGGATCAAAATTTAAAACTTTGAACTTGATCTAATCAATTTATGCAAGAGGCAACTGATACCACTGTTGAGATTTTAGATGCGTAAAGCGGAATTTCAGGAAACGATTTCCTAACATCTAACCAATGATCTCATGCATAAATCAAATAGATCATAGATAGGAAGAATTAAATACCTTTTGATGCGTGTTTCAACCTGCTGGAATGGAGAGAATAGAGCCTCACGTGTGACTCCTCTATTTGGTCCACCCAAGCTTGGATCTGGATCGCCTGAGACTCGGTTGCTAGAGCGAGGATCGAAGGCGAACGAAGAGAGAGAGAGGGGAGATGTACGTCAGCCTTGGTCAAATTGTGGGGTTAGGGTTTTCTCTTAGAAAGCCCTCCTTTTATAATACCAGGTGTAGATATCTTATTTCCTAAATAAATATTTCTTTTATTATTAATAATAACACTTTATTATTAACAATCCTTATCTCCCAAGTTATATTCTATATAACTTTATATCATATACTTTATATAATATGTCTCCCAATAAACTGATCCAGTCCAAACTCTAAGGGTGTGACCCCATCCGGTAATTATAGCAATAGACATTATGACATAATTTATAACATATAGTTTATAAATCATAGTTGGCTTCTAGCAAAGCACTATGACTATCTAAAATCACCGGATTAAATATCTCCATAAACAGTCCCACTTCATAATCAGTAATTACATCTTTGATTAAATGACACAATTCCTTCAATGTGGGTGTATTCAACCCTTCCATACTGTCCCAATAATATTAGCTTCGACCATTATACCATTGATGGAACATATCAATAGCCTCAGTTCAAGGAATTTCCAAGTAAACCTTCTATAAAACAAATTCAAAATTATGAAAGTAAACTCAATCAACCAACAAACCATTAAAATAAGGCCGATGGAGCTACGAGATTGCAGAATCAAAGCAACAATGCGATGGAACAACTCCTTATTTCCCGGATAAACTATGCAACCAAATCCTCAATTTTCTGCACCTGATGCCTAGAAAATTGAGAATCCAAGAATTTAAGCAATTACTCAGATCAGACATCTGAAACCAACTCAAACGAAAATTTTATTGGAAGAACAGAATTGAGAAGCCAACCGATTTAACATTGGAGAAATTGGTACCTAGATACACTTTATTTACCTTCTCATAGACACACAATTTACACAACTGTTTTGCACAACTAAAGAGAAAACTAACAACTTCAGCAAATGGTGAGATCAACCAAACAAATATAAAGCCATTAACTACAAATCATGAAATTTGAGCAACGCATCAACAGTAGGAGGCAACAAACAATATCCATGGCGGAAAAAATGTGAATTAACTAACAAACAGCTACATCCTCGATGTTCTGTAGCAGATCTTTAGCAGCTCGTCAGTGGCGAAACCAGAAACTTTTTTACGGGGGGCCTAATAAAATTTAATTACATGGTAATATTATAATTAACTAAAACATATTTACTAATAAATTAATAGATTTTTTTGGTAGAATGTAAACATAGTCTTTGATATATACTAATTCCTTACTATGAAATGAGTAATAATAATAAAATATCATAGATGAATATATATCATGATATTATATACTTAAATTATCTGTAAATAGTTTTGACCGAAAAAAGTAAATAGTAAGTAAATATTTATATATACTAGTGAAATATTAATTACAAGTGACAATAATTCTTACATGCTCAAAAGAAAAATTGAGAAGCAAGATATGGACCAGACAAGTCCAAAGAAGAAAGCCCAAAAAGAAATAAAATAAAGGAAGTGGGGTTGGGGAAGTAAAAATTGCAGCTGGGAAGTCTGGAACACATGATGTAACATCACACATTAAAGGCTAAATAAGACTACTTTTGCAAACTAATATAGTATATGATTTAGAGGAAATGGGGGCACAGGACCCCGCTGGTTGTGCCTCTGCTCTCGTGTCTCCATAACCAAAAAGGAATGTCAGAATTAGAAGAAGAAGTATAATTGACTTCTCAGAAATTAATTGATAAAGAGGTGAAGAGAGATGGAAGCGTTACCATACGCTCAAAGCTTTCGAAACCATCAAAATGTTCCCCATCAAGCATAAGTTTACATGGAGGCTTCCCGATGTTGATGAACCGTCGGTCGGCATATACGGAGATTAGTAGACAACGGCCCAACAGGTTCGTATTAATGAGTGGGTGATTGGTGGCGGTAAGACATGGGTAAACGTTTTGGGCAAGGAATGGGAGCACATATAGATAGGAATGAGAAAATTGGAGCAAGGAACTTGCGGTGTTGTTGCTGAAGGCCATCATTTCTGAAGTCAGTGGTTGCTCAGTGTGGTTATTCAAGGTGGTGGTTGCTTCGACGATGAAGGAAACGAAGGGTAAATCCAAGCTAGGAGTTAGATCATGTGAACGTACGTGTTTAAATGAGAATCTGATCGAATAGGCTAATCCAAACAGTACGTTGTAGAGTAAGTGGTGGCATAGTGGACATATGGTGGAGGAAAGCGGTTCCAGAATACAGTTTTCCATAACACGATTTTGCTTAATGTATAGGGACATGTGTCAATGGTAAGATTGGCCAAGTGGCACAATTTTTAACAAAGACTTGGGTTCTCTTTTATACTGTATTAGGGTAGATTTCTATGAGCATCAAAATGAGGAAGTTAGCAGAACCTCAGGCACACAATTACATACCACCGCCTCTTAGAAAGCAGTGTTAATTTGGTCGCATTTGGCATAGATAGCAGATCTAACATGAGATTTAATGCGATGTGTGCAAAGCTTGGGAGTTCAAGATGTTTATGCTTGATCTTGATGGCTAACAAAATAAATGTTATGCAAGGTGAATATTTGCTAAAGACCAAGGCTTCTATGTGCAATGCTGCATCATGTTTTTTTTTTTGTTTGTGCTATACTTTGGACAAGGCTATCAAAAAGTCTCATTAATGCATAGAACTCCTATTTGTAGATGAATAGAGCTTGAAATTGATGTTACTTCTTAAAGATGCAGTTTGTAAACTTTGAATGACCTACATATCATGTCAATTGATTAAGGCCCACAAGAAATCACCCTCTTTTGTTTGAAATTTTAAAGGGTTGAGTGGGAGATAATTTTTTTCCTTGAGCAAATCGTGCATAAATTTTGGGTCAATATAGTGCCCCCATGATTTTAGGCTTTCTTTGACACATTTTCTTTCCATCTAACACTTATATTGAAGAGGTGCTCTACAAAAAAACTATGAAGAGGCCAATTCACATGTTTTCCTATTTGTAATATGCTTTATAATGAAAACACATGATAATCCAAATGGGCTCTAATTTGTCAAAAAAGTTACATTTTATTCATTTTTTAAAAGATCTTCCTAGGATCATGTTATACACAAGAAATTTACTTTTAATTTTTAGATTTCTTGCATATCATTCATAATTTGCAACCTTTAGTAGATGTATAAGATATATGGTGTGTAAGGATGTTGTTTTCGTCTAAATTTGTCAATTTAAATTGTTATTTGGCACTGTCATTGCTTTTCCGGGTTAACAAAAGTAAGTCATTGCATCAATTAGAATATCTTATTTATTACTACACATTTCTCATGAGTTGTATTAATAATCATGTATTAGAAAGCTCATGCATCAATTAAACTAAATTATATAACACCTAATTTATTTGCAAACTCATAAATTGAATTAACCCGTACATGGAACGGACGTTACACTAGTTCATATTTATGCATAAGCGGTATAATACATTTTCTATCATGTTCTATGTGTAAAGTGTGGGTGTGTAAATGGTGAATAGTAAGTGCAAAATAGATTAAACTTATTTTATATTATTTAAGAAAGTATTATAATAATTTTGTGTCTTCTATTACCAAAAAGGAATAAAAATAAAGGAGCAATGGTAAACAAAATGGTCTAAATAAGGGTATTTTGGAAGCTTATCAAAACAAACGGAAGAATATGCGGCTTTGTTTGATATTCGCAAAGGCAAATCTGTTAGTTTGAACATAAAACATTCAGTTTTAGAATGCGACAATTTAGCTCTCATCAATTGCAATAAAGAAACATGGAAAATCTCATGGAAAATGCATTCAATTGTTCTTAACATTACTAGGTTACTGTGGAAGTAAAAAAACGTTATTTATTTTTATCACTATTTTTAATTAATGATATTAAAAAGGGAAATTAATTAAAAAGCCCATTAAGGCAAGAGGCTCATCAAGAAGCTTCCAAAAGGGAGGAGGTATTTATAATCCTAAAAACCTAGCCTCCTTTACTCTCTAATTCAATACTCTCTACAAGAAACCCTTGCACCCATTCCCATTGATAATTGGGTAGAACTGACTTGAGTGGCGAAGGTGAAACGGGGGACAAGTCTCACCTTTGTCCTTTCTCTATGTTTGCATGGCACCAGAAAGATGATCGGAGGGCAACGGAAGATCGTCGGAGTTGCGGGTTCTCGTCGTCGTTATCAATATTTATTATGGTACATATTTATGCTACCACAGTTACTTTCTTCTTTCGATTCCATACAGGTACACCACTGCTTCAGGGAAGCAAATCACGCATGATGCGTAACGATACCCTCGACTATGCGTAGATGCCGAATCGTGGTAGGAGATGAGTCTTCGAGTTCCTTCTCTTCGACAAACAAACGGGATAGGTGACAACCTTCACCGAAATGGAGGTTGTCGACTCTCTTGCTCTCGAATGGATCGAGTTGGGGCAAGAGGATTCGAACACAAAATGCTCGAGTGTGTTTGGGTGTGATCCGTGATGAGGATCGTTTGGGAGGAGTAACGTCAAAGGCTTAAGGGCGGAGACAATTCTCAACGACAAGCTCAAGCATTCAATTCAACGTACCAAAAACAATACAAGGGTTTGGCTTATATAGCCAAGTGGTCTCGGCCTTGGGCCGTAAACAAGCTAGCTTAATGGGCCGGCCTCTTAGGCATAAGAGGACACACACCCAAAAATAGAAACTAGCTAAAATTGGAAAGTGCTAAAATTAAATAAGTAAAAATAGAAAGTTCCACAAATAGCAAAATAACCTCAAAATAGCCTAAGTACTAAGATAGGCGTCGCTTGGCATGCATAGCCGGGCGTCGAGGCGAGTGTCACTGAGGCGGGCGCTATGAAGGTGAGCGGCGAGTGCTGTGGCGCTGTGGCAACGATGCCTTCGGCGCTGGCGCTCCAGGCATAAAAGCCATGGGGGGCGACGTTGTAGCGGTGAGCATCATGAGGAGTGTGGGCAAAGGCAGCGTCCAAGAAGAGCCGATACTAGCAATGGTGCAGGCAATGAAAGACTGTGTAGCTTGGGCGATAGCCTTAGCACGGGCCCGAGTCACAGGGCCATTGGAGCGGAGGCTCATGGTGTCTTTCCTCTTCATTGGTCGTCATAGAGGGCAAGGTCGCATCAATGCAGCTGATTTTCTAGTTAAACATGACATCAATTCAACTGGCATTTCGAAGCTCTAACATGTGCTCTTATCTACCAATCTTACCGATCAAGCACTTCTTACATCTAGATATGAGTTCGACTACTTGAACACAATATATGATAATTTCTATATCCACTTTGTAAAGATCTTCCATTGCGTGAAAGCAATTTAACGATTTCTAGTCATGAAATCAATCTCAAATGGATCTAGACTTGATATAATTCAACCCTATAATTACCAAAAGCAAAATTGTAACACTAAGATAAAGTTCCGCATCCACAATGCATGAATAGTGGCCTTAAAGCATGCCATAAATTCAGCCTCTATGGTGAAAGTAGCAATGACGGACTACTTCCCACTCTTCCATGATACTTCCCCTTCAGCTAATAGGAACATATAACCAAGTGTTGATTTCCTGCTATTATCGCATCCAACATAATCTGAATCTGAATATCGAATGACCTCTAGATGATCAGATCTCCTGTATGTAAGTATGACCTCCTTGGTGGCTTGCAAGTGTCTGAGAACCTTCTTAGCAACTTTCTCATGGTCCATTCCGGGATTACTTTGATATCGACCTAACATTCCTACAACAAGGCTGATATCAAGTCGAGTACAAGTCTGAACGTAGTTCAAACTCCCAACCATTGATGCATACATGATTCTTTCCAATTCATTTCCAAGACATTGCATTTTACTGAACTTGTCCCCTTTCTGTATATAGGAACTATCCATGCAGAGCATTTTTCCATTCTATACCTTTCTAAGATCTTATTTTTATAGCTAATTTGAGACAATCTTAACAATCCTTGTGATCTATTTCAAAATATTTCAATTCCAATCATATAGGATGCCTCACCCATATATTTCATTTCAAAGTTCTTAGAGAGGTACTTCTTTATATCATGTAGCATCCCCATGCCATTTGCAACAAACAAAATGTCATCAACATATAAGACTAAAATCACAAACTTTCTCCCACTAACCTTTATGTAGATACACCGATCAACAGTCATCTCTACAAAACCGTATGACGTGATAGTATCATTAAACTTTAAATACCAATGACTGGAAGCTTGTTTTAGTGCATATATTGACTTCCTTAGCTTACACACCATGTGTTCATTTCTTGTGGCCAATAACCCTCCAGGTTGGTCCTTATATACTTCCTCCTCCAACTCACCATTCAGAATGGCGGTTTTCACATCCATTGTGAAGCTCAAGATCATATTGAGCAACCAAAGCCAAAACAATTCTTAAAGAATCCTTCTTTGATACTGGAGCAAAGGTCTCTTTATAGTCAATGTCATCCTTATGGGTGAAACCTTTAGCAACAAGTCTGGCCTCATATCTTTCAGTGTTGCCCTTTGATAGGCGTTTAGTTGTGTGAACCTAACAAAGAAACCTTAAAAACCTAACTAATGTAGTCTGGTAAGTAAGGGTCGAACCCACAGAGAATCAAGTTATCTATCCTGTTTGCACAAATCGTTCACCAACAGTAACAAAGGAAGATTTGATTGGTTTGTTCTAAACTATGAAATTAACTAGCAGAATTAATGATGATGTAATAGATATGGATGAAAGTACTCAGCCAAATAGATATCCACACTTCAGCTTGATTGATTGATCTTGGATTATCTCCAGTTCTTTAGATCAATGAATGTTCCTATTCCTTTTCTTAAGTAACAGGACAACCAGACCATAAGAAAACTAACTATCAAATACCCAGGAAACTATCCAGATTCAATTTAACAGCAACAGTAAGTTCAGGAATTTCAGCAGATACATGCACATAAAACAACCAGTTTTACTTAGCATGCAATCAATTCTCTTCTACAATAAACTATTCCAACCAGTTCTAGAATACCGTAGTTGCTACTATGAATTAGGTATTTCAACCAGAAATAGTCTAACTCTAGCATAAGAATAATACTAATAACCACTAGTTGATCATGCTAGTATAATCAGTAAAACTCAAAGGGATGAAGCACAAGAGAATCAATAACATTCAAAGGAATAGAATAAGAGTTATAATCTCACAACCAATTCAAACGAAGGCTTCAATCGTCTGACTAAGCAATGGAAACTTAGTTCTTCATAGTCTTCTAAAACACAAAACTCTAGAGAAAATAATGAACGATGATAAAAGTGATAATGAAAGTCTGATGTTTCAAAAGAAAGATAATAACCTAGCAAATCCAATCTTTCTAAGATAAAAATCAGAATCTCCTAAAAATATAATAAACGAAATAAAAGAAAATAAAATAAAAGAAATAAAATAACAAAGATTCTCGGCCAAAAATGCCGACTCGCTCTGCTCCTGGGCTTGGGCCGCTACCGCGGGTATAATACCGTGATTGCGGTTTCTTCTGTGTGCTCCCGTGGTCTCTTCTCTCGCGTCTCTCTCCCGCGGGCTCCCTTCATGTGCCGCGATCGCGACACCCACGCCCGCGGCATTGCTCTGCCGCGACTACTGCTTCTCGCCCGCGGCCGCTGTCTTCTCTCAGTGGCCTTCATTGCTCCTTAATGCTTCAATACTCCACTAAACTCCTTCTCTTCACCACTCATTCTCTACAACTCAATTATCCTAGATTGTCTCCTAACTCCACACAAATAGGGCCTAATAATCCAGTAATAGCTCATAGTTACGCACTATAAAGTAGAACGTATCAAATTCCCCCATGCTTAGACCTTGCTCGTCCTCGAGTAAGCTAATGGAAACCTACTCCTCCAATGAAATACCCAAGGTCTCAAGAAGCACATCAAATTTAAGTTAGCACATCAATAGAACACAAAGAATCATTATCAAGAGGGTGTTTCTTAACATCATCAATGTTATACCCCATCAAATTCCATAGTGAGTGAACCACTACTCACATCAATTCTTGTGTTAGCCGTTTTCAGAAATGGTCTACCTAACATCACAGGGGTAGTATGTTTGTCATGTCCCACATCCATCACAAAGAAGTCAACAAGAAAAAAAATCAGATTATCAACCTTTATCAGAACATCCTTTACTACTCCTTTTGGATAAACATTAGATAAATCTGCTAATTGAATCACTGTCCCCGTTTCATGCAATGGTCCAAGCCCCAAAGATTCATATAGCGAGTAAGGCAGAACATTAATAGATGCACCTAAATCTAACATGGCTTTATCAAACTTAGTGTCACCTATCGTACAAGGAATGCTAAACATGCCAGGGTCGCTATACTTCTTAGGCATTCGCTTTTGAAGCATAGCAGACACATTTTCACTTACTTGAACCTTTTTCTTGCTTTTAGCTTTTTGGTTCCTCTTGATTTTACATATTTCTTTCAAAAATTTTGCATAGCGAGGAACACTTTTAATCAGTTTAAGCAAGGGAATGTTTACCTCACACTTACTGAAGGTTTCAAATATCTCCTTGTCGTTCTCCAACCTTCTTGTGTCCTTCAACGCCTCAAGAAATGGCGGAGCGGGCTTGTATGAACTGAGTGGAGGAAAATCTAGTCGAACATAAACATCTTGGCATTCTACAGCAAAACCACGGTCGCGGTTTGGGACCCGGTATCGCGGTTCCTCATGGCAATCTGTAATTTGCCCGCGATTGCTGCTTTTTATTGCTGGAGGCCGCGGTTCTTCCTCTGAGACAAAACCGCGATCGCGGGTCTGATTTTTGATTTGCGTCTGCAGATCCGTCTTCATGTAGCATTTCTTCGGTAAGCAAACCGCGGTCGCGGTTTTGGGCCCGCGGTTGCGGTTCCTTGTCTGCAGCCTCCGTCCCGTCATATGATTCGTCCCTTTCAGATAAGGGACCTCTGTTATCCACGTGCTTCCCACTCCTCAGCATAATGGCACTCACATTCTCTCTCGGATTCAACTTCGTTTGTGATGGAGTTTATGCGCATCCCTAGCCTTAAGTTTACTCACTGCTAGAGAGATCTGTCCAATCTGATTCTCCAAGTTTTGAATGCTAGACTTGGTCTCATGCTGAAATTGCACAAAATTACTCTGCATTGTAGTCACAGTCTGAGTCATGGTAGTCATGCTCTGAGCAAGAGATTTAATCATGTCGTCAACAGACATTGATGAACTCGGACTCTGCCCCTGAGGTCTAGGATCATATGGTGATCGGAATTGTTGGTGTGGACCTCCAGGCTGTTGAAATTGTTGCTGCCGCTGCGGAAACTGTTGTGGACTCGGATGGAACTCTTGGTTATCATGGCCTTGTGGAGGGTTTTGTTGGTTCCCGTATCTCAGATTGGGGTGATCTCTCCACCCTGGATTGTAAGTATTGGAGTACGGGTCATATCTTGGCCTCTGTGGACCAAAACCTCCTATAGCATTCACTTTAGCGGTAGACTCTTATAGTGTTGGACACGCATCAGTAGGGTGCATCGTGTCATAGCAGATGCCACAGGCCTTAACTTGTTGCTGGTTTCCTTTCACCATGAAATGCCTCATCATCTCCTTCAACTCATTCACATCAGATTGCAGTGAAGATGATGGGTGAGAGTCAGCTGTTTTGGCTGCTTGAAAGCTTGCTCTCTTGCTGAATTGCCTTGAGCCTTCAGATAGCTCAGAAAACATCTCAAATGTTACAGCTGCAGTTTTATTTATAATGTTACCACCACAAGCTGCGTTCACCATTCTACGCTCATAATCAAGAAGCCCGGCATACAGATATATAACGAGATCTTGGTTAGAATAACCATGGTATGGACAGTTTGAAATCAACCTCTTGAATCTCTCAAAGTACTCATACAAAGTCTCAGTAGCGTATTGTTCAATGTTGCTGATGTTTATCTTCAGGCTATTGAGCTTTGTAGCAGGAAAGTACTTCTCCAAAAAAACTTTCTTCATCTTAGCTCATGTATCAATGCTTCCTGGAGCCAGATAGTAGAACCAATCATTGGCTGAATCCTTTAGAGAGAAGGGAAAGGCCCTCAGCTTGATTTGGTCCTCAGTGACGCTCCTCGATTTCATGCTGGTGCAGACAACGTGAAACTCAGATAAGTGCTTGTTGGGATCTTCGTCATTCATCCCATGGAAGTGGGGTAGCAAGTGAATCAATCCAGACTTTAACTCAAAGTTGACACCATCCGCCAACTCAGGAAATTGCACAGCAAGTGGCTACTGCTCTAGATTCGATACAGTCAACTGCCTCAAAGTCTGTTCTTCGTCAGCCATCTCGAGTTGCTCACGGACTTCTATGCGGTTCCTGGAAAGTGTTCGCTCAATTTATGTATCAAGATCTAAGATTGGAGAATTAGTAGCACGGGTGTGGACCATAAGACAAGTCCACACAACAGTTGGTAAACAATCACACACAAACATGAAAAAAATAAAACTTAGACTCCCCCGCAACGGCGCCAAATTTGATAGGCGTTTAGTCGTGTGCACCTAACAAAGAAACCTTAAAAACCTAACTAATGTAGTCTGGTAAGTAAGGGTCGAACCCACAGAGAATCAAGTTATCTATCCTGTTTGCATAAATCGTTCACCAACAGTAACAAAGGGGGATTTGATTGGTTTGCTCTAAACTATGAAATTAACTAGTAGAATTAATGATGATGTAATAGATATGGATGAAAGTACTCAGCCAGCCAGATATCCACACTTCAGTTTGATTGGTTGATCCTTGATTATCTCTAGTTCTTTAGATCAATGAATGTTCCTATTCCTTTTCTTAAGTTATTAACAAGACAACCAGACCCTGAGAAAACTAACTATCAAATACCCAAGAAAATATGCAGATTCAATTTAACAGCAACAGTAAGTTTAGGAATTTCAGCAGATACATGCACATAAAACAATCAGTTTTACTTAGCATGCAATCAATTCTCTTCTACAATAAACTATTCCAACCAGTTCTAGAATATCGTAGTTGCTACTCTGAATTAGGTATTTCAACCAGAAACAGTCTAACTCTAGCATAAGAATAATACTAATAACCACTAGTTGATCAGGCTAGTATAATCAGTAAATCTCAAAGGGATGGAGCACAAGAGAATCAATAACATTCAAAGGAATAGAATAAGAGTTATAATCTCACAACCAATCCAAACAAAGGCTTCAATCGTCTAACTAAGCAATGGAAACTTAGTTCTTCATAGTCTTCTAAAACACAAAACTCTAGAGAAAATAATGAACGAAGATAAAAGTGATAATGAAAGTCTGATGTTTCAAAAGGAAGATAATAACCTAGCAAATCCAAACTTCCTAAGATAAAAATCATAATCTCCTAAAAATATAATAAACGAAATAAAAGGAAATAAAATAATGGAAATAAAATAACAAAGATTCTCGGCCAAAAACGCCGACTCGCTCCGCTCCTGGGCCTGGACCGCGACCACGGGTATAATACCGCGATCGCAGTTTCTTCTGTGTGCTTCCGCGGTCTCTTCCCTTGCGGCTCTCTCCCGCGGGCTCCCTTCATGTGCCGCGATCGCGGCACCCACGCCCGCGGCATTGCTCTGTCGCGACTACTGCTTCTTGCCCGCGACTGCTGTCTTCTCTCGGTGGCCTTCATTGCTCCTTATTGCTTCAATACTCCACTAAACTCCTTCTCTTCACCACTCCTTCTCTATAACTCCATTATCCTAGATTGTCTACTAACTCCACACAAATGGTGCCTAATAATCCAGTAACAGCTCATAGTTACGCACTACAAAGTAGAACGTATCACCCTTCGAGTCACGTCTAGTCTTATAGACCCGTTTTGACCCAACGGTCTTAGAACCATTAGGCAACTCAACATACTTTATTATCACTCATCGACTTACTATTTTCTTTCATGGCAATCAACCACTTTTCAGAATTGTCACTTTCCATGGCTTTTCTGAATGAGACTGGGTCTTCATCAAGGCATAAGTCACATTCATTTTCAACAACATAAACCACATAATCATCTGGAATGGAAAATATTCTTTCCCTTATAGACCGCCTTAACTGTTCATGTGGTACACTATTCTCTTCTTGAATCATGACTGCTTCATCTACCATACTTTCATCCTATGGGATATGGACTTCGTTATGTTGTTCCATTGTGTCATTTGAGTGTGATGCAATAATTGGTACAACAACTTTAGAAGAAATAACAGGTGAAAGAACTTTAACCTGAATCTCTTGAATGTCCACCTTTCGTGGTTCACCACTCCCACTAGTTTGACCATTTTCAATGAACCAAGCATTACCCGTCTCAACTATTTTCGTACTATGGTTAGGACAATAAAATACATACCCCTTTGACTTCTTAGGATAGCCAATGAAGGACCCACTGACTGTCCTTGGATCAAGTTTCTTTTCATGTGGATTATATAACCTTACTTCTACTGGGCAACCCCAAAGACAAAGATGCCTTAAACTAGGTTTCTTTTCCGTCCATAGTTCATAAGGTATCTTAGGAACTGCCTTACTAGGAACCCAGTTAAGCACAAACGTTGCAATCTTTAATGCTTATATCCACAATGAAAGGGGTAAAGAGCAATTACTTAACATGCTCCTAACCATACCCATTAATGTACGATTCTGCCTCTCAGCTACACCATTATGTTGAGGTGTACCAAGCATTGTATATTGTGCACAAATACCTCTACTTTCAAGGAACTTTGCAAATGGATGACATTGTCCACTTCCATTAAGTTTTTCATAAAACTCACCACCTAAATTAGATCTCACTACCTTTACTTTTCTATCTAATTACCTTTCCACATCATTAATGAACACCTCTAGAACATTCACAGATTGAGACTTTTCATAAAGCAGATGTACATATCCATAACGTGAGTAATTATCAATAAAGGTGATAAAGTACTTTTCACCGCTCAAAGAAGGAACATCAAAGGGGCTACATATATTGGTGTGAATTAACTCAAGAAGTTGAGTGATTCTCGTGGTTGGCTTCTTTACTATGTGTTTAGTCTGCTTTCCTTTAATGTAGTCTACACGCACATCTAAGTCACTAAAATCCAATTTAGGAATAATTCATTCTTTATCAACCTCATTATCCTTTCTTTGGAAATGTGACCCAATCTTTGATGCCACAAGAAAGCAAAACTTTCATTAGATGCACAAAGTTTAATGCCTTGACTTTCCATATAAAACAACGGTTCAGAAAATTTAATGTCAAGATTGAACTTGTAAAGTGAATCAATCAAAGTACCACAACCATATAAATAACCATTTTGATACAATGAAAATCCACAATGTCCAAAGTTAACACAAAAACCTACATTGTCTAATCTATTAATAGAAACAAGATTTCTAGCACACTCAAGAACATAGAGATATCCTTCAAGATCTACATGACATCCGGTGTCCAAGATCAACCTATAAGTCCCAATACCCTCAATTCGTGCCTTCATCCCGTTCCCATGAAAAAGTACTGTTCAGCTCCTCTTATAGGCTAGATCGAACTGAATCCCTGTTTAATATGAGACACATGAGCAGTAGCATAAGAATCTAACCACCAAGTATTGTTTGACACTTCTATAAGGTTCGATTCAAAGTAAACAAAACTATACTGTGTACCTTTTATATCGAACCAAGCCTTCCTTTTCAGACAATCTTTCTTGAAGTATCCTAATTTCTTACAAAAGAAACAATTCTTCTCCTTTGGAGTTGACTCTCATGACCTTTCATGAAAGCTTTATCCTTTTCTTTTCCTTTTTACTTGGCTTCCCTTTACTGTTGCTAGCACCATCATGAAAACTTTCATCAATTTAAATTCCTTCATGATTTACATACTGCAAAAGTAATATGAAAATACATGAACATGACATCCTAATGTGTTGATTATATAGAACAGTGTAATTAAAACTCGACCAAACCAATTAGTAAAAAATCATAATATGCAATTCAGGCGCAATTTCAAATGGGTGAATTTAATCAAGACAAAATCGATCTAATACCAATTGAAAGCAATTTAACGATTTATAGTCATGAATTAAATTTCAAATGGATCTAGATTTGATATAATTCAACCTTACAATTACCGAAAGCAAGATCATAACACTAACTTTGATCCATGTTCATTAGCCTTTTGTAGAACAATACTTTAAATTGATTCTTCCTCCCTTTTGCCTATTCTTTTATGTCTCTCGATTGATTTTGCAGAAGACAAGTTTTCAACCAACAAAGTGTGAAGAAGGTACTCACACATAACCGTAATTTGTCTTCTTAACATATATATATATGTTGGAACCTTAACATTCCCTTTGGTTTTGATGATGATAAACACCATTAACTTTTATCGTTTGTATTGTTCCTATGAGTTTCATGAAAGCATTAGGGAACAATGAAGAAGAGAAAACAGAAAAGTGCTAAGGAACGGATTGAAAACAAGGAACTGTTACGCGGAAGAAACTTGAAGAATGAAGCGCGCATATATTTCATATAAGGAAACTTTTATACATGGAAACAACATTTAAGGAACAAATTCAGAACGTAGAAATTGCCAACTGTTACCAGGAGAAGACCGCTATATATGGAAACCATATTTGAAGATCTACTCGGAGAAAGAAGAGCTAAATAGCGTGTCTTAGGAAAGTTTTTACATGGAAACTATGTGATCATGAGCTGAATTGTTTAGTTGGAAAGAAAATCTTACATCGTTACCTTGTATAGAAGCCGATAGATGTTTTAGGTATTTGGTAAGAAGATCTTTGCTACCACTATAAGTAGATGAGTTTACCTTAGGAAAGGTATCTCGACTATGACCAAGGAAGCATACAGAAGAGCTATTGCAAGTTGAGATCAAAGGTTCAAGGCAAGGTACGAACTAGTGTTGTGAGTACTTGCTTAGAGTCTTTATTGTGTTCTTGTGTTGTTACTAGTTGATTGCACTCAAAGTCTAGAAACCTAGGAACTGTGTGTGAGTAGGTGGAGAGAAGACTTGTGAGATTGTACAACTTATCAATAATACAAGTACACGTGTTTGAAATCCTTCTAGGTATAACACCTAGAGGTAGAGGTTTTCTCTTTTCAACTAGTTGATTGATAGAGTTTCATCTCTAAGGAACTGTCTTTCTGTTACTACTGAATCTCTGTTATTTCCGCTGCCCATGGAACATTTTTACCGTTCCTTGTCTAACACACTATGATTCAACAATTGGTATCAAAGCAGGTTCGCTCTAGATTGTGTGTTCTTTTTAGATTCACAGGTAACAATGTCTTCAGCTCACGAAGTCGGGATTGGGAACAACAAACCACCGTTCTTGCCTATCGATGGAAAGTTTCAACACTGGAAGGACCTCTTCACCGATTGGATGAAGAGTAATGACTACCAATGCTGGAGAGTCATTGAAGTTGGTGATGAGAAAGTTGTTGAAGAAGTACCCAAAGGAACAACACCTTGGAGTCAAGATGATTTCAGAATCATGGAGAAAAACTCTAAGGCTCGCATGTTCATCAACAACGCCCTTAGTGCTAAAGATGCTTCAAAGTTACAGTCTTGTGCAACTGCTAAAGACATGTGGGCTGCTTTGGAACAGATGTACATGGGAAGTTCCGATCTTAGAGAGATTGATCGCTTTCAAGCTAAGAAAGACTTCTATAACTTCTCCATGATTGATGGTAAGTCCGTTTCTTCTTACCAATCTAGATTTGAGGAAATTATGGCTCGACTTGTTTCTCATGAGGTCAAGGATGAAGAAATTCTTCCCAACGAGAAAGTTCTCATCATCATTGATGGACTTCCTCCAAGGCACAAGATGACCAAAGCTATTCTCAAAGAGAATCCCAATACACTAGCGCATTTGTGCTTAATTTGTTACACGTTTAGGACATGCATTTGTGCTTAATCTAGGTGGTTTTATGCATTTTGTGTTGCATTTATATCTAGTTGCATTGTTTTCTTTGTTATGGAGGTCTACACTAGGAAATATGTGTTTTCAGGTACTTGGATGGATTTTTTGAGCTGTCTAAGGATGCCGCTGGAACCTAGGATGTCATCTAGAGGCTAACAGGATGGACCATGAAGAATTTGGGCCAGAGGCGAACTAAAACAAGAGGCAGTGCGTTCCACCGCACGGCCGTGCAGGCGGTGATTTCTCGCTATTAGGCTGTGCACTTTGCATGTGCGTTTTTCGCACGGTTGTGCGTTTTGCCTGTGCATTTTTTGCACAGGCCGTGCGTTTTCATTCTTGTAGGATTTGGTCGTGCGTTTGACCGTGTTTTTCGCACGGTCAAAGCATGGGCCGTGCATTTTACCCGAATGAGTTTATTTTAAGAATGTGTATAAATACTTCGTTTTAGGTTTTTGGATGGAGCATCTTTTTCCACTTTTTCTAACTCTGTAGACCTAGTTGTTTGACTCCATTTGAATGATTGCAACTTTGGAGATTGTTCTACTGGATTCGATACTAAGTTCATCTTTCTCTTTAATCTTGTTTATGATTTCTATTGTTATTATGTTTTCTTTGGTTGATCTTGCAATTATGTCTAGCTAATTTCTATATTTCTAGGGTTGGGGTGATCCCAACTATGCGTAGGTAGACTTGTTTGATATTTGCCTGAATGGAAATCTAAAAGTTTGTTGATTCATTCCTAGATGCTTAATGCCCATATTAGCTTATGCGAATTGGATCCTATTAGGGTTTGCAACCGAGAGGTAAAAACGTTAATAGGTAGTCAGATAGGGTTTGAGATCGAGAGGTAATAACTTCTATTGGAATCCTAGGAATTGAACCTGAGATTTTATTATTGTGAGAGCGTCTTAATTTCTCCTGTGGATTAATAGCTATCATAGAAACCCTAAGATTAGGTTGGATTTAGTAAGTCACGAGAGTGGATGTTAATTCAGTTTGACCTTAGATTCTAAGTGCCCAGAGGGTCTGGATCTTGATTAGCAAGTCGCGAGAGTGGATGTTAATTGAATCTAGGCACATTTACTATCATCCGAGAGGAATTAGTAATTACCTAAGATAGTTACCTTCAACAAAGACATACTAAATTCAAACATTTATCTAGTTAAGTGTACTGAAGCATAGTTGCGGGGATCCCTTGCCTTGGAAACTTTCCCTTCATTGATTACAATCATCACTTGCATTTGTTTCTTAATTTTAGTTATTAGTTCAACAAAATTCTCAATCTTTTGGCTTATCTTACTAGTTTAAGATACAATCGATACTACTTAGTCCTCGTTGGGAACGACACTTGAAAAGCTACAACTGAACCTATACGCTTGTGGGTAGGTTTTTGTCCTATCAAGTTTTTGGCGCCGTTGCCGTGGACTATTGCTAGTATCAGTTGTTTCCTACAACTGGTTCGACTAAGTCTTTGTTTTATTTTTGATCCTGTTTTTTGTTGCTTTACTTTCAGACTTGTTTTCTACATATGTGAAGAGCCCTGAGCGCTGGTAATCTCAACGACTACGATCCCGAACCTGAGCGTACTTTTCGCACTAGATGAAGACAACAACGCGAAGCCAGAGAACAAGCAATGGGTGACAACGGATTGGGACAAGATCCTGCTCTGGAAGTTCAAGAGCCACATATGACGCTTGGTGATTTTGTGATGCCAAATCACCTTGGTCCTATTTCTGGTGTGGTTCGACCTCCTATGCAAGCTCGTAACTTCGAGTTGAAACCTTCCCTGCTCAACATGGTTCAGCAGAATCAGTTTGGAGGTCTACCTTCTAAGAACACACACCAACACCTGGCTATATTTATTGAGCTGATGGACACGGTGAAAATTCATGAAGTGTCCCAAGACGCACTTTTCCTGCGAGCCTTCTCATTCTCTCTGCGAGATAGGGCCAAATCTTGGTTCAAGGCCCTACCTCTTGGCTCGATAACAACTTAGGATGAGTTAACAAAGGCTTTTCTCAACAAATACTTTCCACCAAAGAAGACTGCTGAGATGAGGAATCAGATCCTTGCATTCAAGATGAAGGATGAAGAGTCTCTCTATGAAGGGTGGGAAATATTTAAGGAATTGTTGAACTTATGCCCCCATCATGGGCAACAAAAGTGGACACTGCTGCATGTCTTCTATAACATTGTTGACAATTCTATCAGGCTCATCATTGATGCTTCAGCGGGTGGAAGAATCATGAGTATGAAAGTTGATGATGATTGGGACTTGATTGAGAGTACCACTCAACACTCTCACTATTACAGTAATCCCAGATCTACTTCAAGTTCCAAGAAACATGCAGGGATGTATGAGGTTAATTCTGAGACACACCAACATGCTCAGATAGATGCTATGGCACAAGAGATCAAGAGGCTGAATCTGTTAGTGCAAAAGTCTCAAGCACAGGGTGCAGGGCAATCCACACAGGCTGTTTCTGGTGTAGCCTGTCAGTTTTGTGGAGAGGGTGACCATACTATATCATCTTGTCAACTCTTCGCTTCCCAGAACGAGTCTCAAGGAGAAGTGAACTACATGAATAACTTCAACAGAGGCCCTAGGAATGATCCGTATTCCAATACCTATAATCCTGGGTGGAGGAATCATCCAAACTTCTCCTACAAGAATGACGATGCTCAACAAAGACCACCTCCAGGGTTCCAACCGAGAGTCTCTTAACCGCAAAATCAAGCACCCGCTCAGACTTTTGATAATTCCGCACTTCAGTCTGTGTTGAGGGAAATGGCTAAAAATCAAGAGACCATGGCTTCTCAGTTGGAAGCCCTATCCAAGAAGGCTGACAACTTCAAGAGCTTGCCTAAGAGGATGGACCAATTGGAGAGTCAGTTGGCCCAAATTACTATGAATATTCCTAGGCCTGCTGGTCAACTTCCTGGTCAATCTGAAGTCAACCCTAGGGAGCTTTGCAGGTCTGTCTCTCTGAGTGAAGAAAAACAATTGGAGGAGAACAGACCAAGAGAAAAAGAAGTGATAAAGGAGCCTGTGGAGAGGCAGCAAGAAGAAGAACCCAAGTATGTTGCTCCTCCGCCATACAAGCCACCTTTGCCTTTTCCTCAAAGAAGGATTCAGATACAGCTAGAGCACCAATTTGTGAAGTTTAAGGAGATGATGAAGAAGTTGTATGTTGACATACCTTTCACAGATGTCCTCACGCAAATGCTTGCGTATGCTAAGTTCCTGAAAGAGATTCTGATCAAGAAGAGAAGGCTGGAGGACTATGAAACTGTGGCCCTGACAATGGACTGCGCTGAGAAGATGCCAAAGAAAGTACAAGATCCGGGTGAATTCTTTATCCCTGCATATTTTGGCAATCTGACTTATAATTGTCTTTGCGATCTCGGATCTAGTGTCAATGTTATGCCTTTGTCAATCTGCAAAGAACTAAAATTGGGTGAGCCTGTTCCATCCAAGATACGTCTCCTTATGGCTGATAGGTCTGTTACTCATCCTGTGGGCATAATAGAAAATATTCCTGTAAAAGTGGGAAAGTTTTTCATACTAGGAGATTTTGTGATACTTGACATGGAGGTTAGTGATAATACTCCCATCATCCTTGGGAGACCATTTTTAGCCACTACTAAGGCTAATATTGATGTCAAGAATAGGAAGATTTCATTCACAATAGGGGAAGAGAAGATTGAGTATAAGTATTTCAAGGACTACTTTCTTGAGATATACAAAGACACTCCACCAGCTCCTATCACAGGTACCTGCTGTAAGATTGAGGTTGATCCCGGGCAAGATAAGATCATATCTGACATTGCTCGTCGCACCAGGTGGCTGTGTGGTTCCAGAACCGCCGCGTTCGCTGGAAGGCCAAGCAGCTCGAGCGCCTCTACGACTCCCTCAAGCTCTAGTTCGACGTCGTCTCCTGCGAGAGGCGCACGCTCCAGGACGAGGTCGTCAAGCTCAGGGTCATGCTCACCACCCTTGGTTCAGCATCCACTTCAAACCAACTGCAGCTGTACATTCATTTTTTGAAGCACTACTAAACCAGTCTAGGTTATACTTCCGGTGCTCTGTATGCGGGAAAGTGAACTACTGTTCCCGTGCGTGTCAGGCACTCGACTGGAAGCTCCGGCACAAGGCGGACTGAAATGAAGGGCTAATCAAGAATGATACCGAAAGAGATTGATAGGATGTTAATATGTTATGTGAAGTTACATTGTTGTTCAAAACAAACTCTACAATGGAAGATAAGCGACTGCACATACAAATTGAAGTTTCCAATCAAATTAATTGATGAAGCAAATGAAGATGCCTTAAGTCTCATAAGTTCTCACTAATGATACATTAGAAATAAAACCTGAAAAATCATAATGAATTGTATAAGTTGTCTACATTATTCCCATCACCTGCAAAAATGAGGACCTAAAACCTTTAAATTCCAGCAACTGCTCAGTTTCAATAAAGTTTTTTTTTTGCAGCAGGCTAGAATTGGGTCTCCATCCTAAGTGGATGGCAGACCCAGATCATCCCTACGGATGATCCGAAAGAATTCTAGCGCGGCCTTCCCGGCTGGTGAGGATAAAGCTTGAAGCTGAAAAGTCCTGATAATAGCTAGAAAGTCTGCTGAAAAGTCCCTTGAACGTAAGGCAACGCGGCCCGTATCCAATCTAAATTTAATTCATTGGAAGCTAGAAAGTCTGCTGCAGTGTTGGCTTCCCGAAAAGTGTGAAATACTTGAAAAGAATAGAACTTGTTGAGAAGATGTTGTATATCATCAATTATTGTTCGTATTTCCCAGGGAATTTTCCAAACTCTCCTAATTGCATTAATGACCGATAAATTATCGCCTTCTAGAATAATATTCTTTATCTTATATTGGATTGCGACTTGTATTGCTTTTAATGCCGCTAGGGCTTCCGTTTTCAGTATGTTATGGCGTCCAATATGTGAATTGTTGACGAAAAGAATCTTACCATCTGAGTCTCTACAAATGTAGCCTATTGAAGAATGATCTGATTTGGCTGATCCATCGAAATTAATCTTACACCAACCCGGAGAAGGTTGCTTCCAAGTTTGGTTACGAAGTAAACGGCGATTTTGTTTTCTTGTTCCTTTTGTATGATCTTGTTGTGTCGTAGCTGTCTTCCAATTAATAAATTGAAAATAAGCTTGTTCAGCTATCTGTTTTGGTGATGTTACTTTCTTTCGAAAAATCATATTATTTCTAGCTGTCCATATATTATTCCAGAGGAAGATAAGATGTATGACGTTTTGATGCTGAATTGTTTGGTTAACCAAATTTGTGAAGTCTTGTATGAAGTCAGCACTTGCAATCATAGAAATATTCTGTCCTGCAATGGTATTGAAATGTTGTATTGCTTGTCTGGTATGTAAGCATTCGAAGAAGAGGTGTTCTCGTGTGTCAGACGTTGAACTACAAAGGGCACACTGATCTGTAATTCTATGAAAATGTCTATTCAATCGTTCCGTTGTGGGTAGTGAGTCGGATACCGCCTTCCAGATAAAGTTTTGAAGTCTAGGAGGAATATGTTGTTTCCAAATCCATTCAAATAAATTTGTATTGGTAGTATGATTGGTGGTTGAAGATAGATTTCTTGCCGATGCAGTTGAGAATGTTCCCGTAGCAGTTGGAGTCCAAACAATCCTATCTTCTGTCTGATGGATCGGGATGTGAATGTTGAGAATATGTTCTATAATATGGGATGGAATCTTTTGTTGTAATTCAATTGTGTTCCAAGATCCATCTGAAGTGATATATTGTTCTACTTTTTCATGTTTATAATGTGGATTGTATGTGGGTAGTTCTGAAAGAAGAATGTTAGGAATCCACCTGTCTGTCCAAAAATGAATTGATTTCCCATTTCCCACTTCCCATTGTAGCGCATTCTGGAAGGCCTTTCGGAGATGCAACAAACGACCAAATTCCCAGGATTTTGGTTTTTTGTTGTTTAATGTTAAAATGTCATCGTTGTCCATGTATTTTTCTGTTATAATCCGAACCCAAATATTTTCTTTATCTGTGAGGATCTTCCATAATAATTTCATTTGCAATGCAGTGTTAAAATCTTCAGCTTTATGTATTCCCAAGCCCCCTTGTTGCTTTGGTTTACAAATGTTATCCCAGGATAAGAGTGGTGTGTATTTATTCTGACTTTTATTCCAGAAAAATTGTTTATTAATATCATCAATTTGTTTGCAGATGCCTTTTGGAAGTGAAAAGCATTGCATTAAATGATTTGTCTTAGATAATAAATTTGATTGAATCAAAGTAACTCTGCCTGCTTGAGATATGGAGTTAGCTTTCCACTTAGACAATTGATTCCTCAGGCTTTGTATTGCATAATTAAAGCATTCATTCTTTACTCTGCCACACACGATAGAAATACCTAAATATTTTTCAATAAAGTTGGCGGTATCCCCCTCTAGATTAGCTTCCCTTCTCCACATTCTGGTTCCTGTTATCATTTTTTGAATTTAATACCGATTTTCCTACGTATCTGTTTAATACAGAATCAAGTCTACGTAGTTCTTATAAGAATATTTTTTTAGTTTTAATTTCATGTTTGTTTGAAATTTAATTTGAATTTTGGTTTGACTGAATCCGATATATATTTGAATTTGACATCGAATTTCCTACGTATCCGTTTAATACGGAATCAAGTCGAACGTAGTTCTTCAGACATTTGGATTAAGTGTTTGACTTTATCTTTTGTTTGAAAGCCAATTTTAGTGTTGAGATTGAACCCGATAATATGTGTATCAAGTTTCCTACGTAGCTCATAAAAGAGCATCAAATCAGACGTAGTTCTAATAAAGAACCGTTTTAGTTTTAATTTCAAGTTTTATTGAAATTTAACTTGAATTGTAGTGTAACTGAATCCGATATATATTTGATTTTGATATTGAATTTCCTACGTATCCGTTTAATACGGAATCAAGTCTACGTAGTTCTTAAAAAAGAAAGAATTGATCTGATGACCCAAATTTATATAATTAATAAATGGGCATGAATTTTAATTATACTTCGATCCTAGTTATTAGTCACATTTTTTATGGGTCAATTATATAATTTAAACCAGCAGTGTATACATTGAACTTGGTTATATATGTATACATGCTAAAGAGCTCGTATCAGCGATTCAGCTTTGATCATTTTCATCAAAGATTCAACTTGATACTAATTTTTTATGCAATCCCACATCTTTTTTAGAAGGATTTTATGCACTTAGCAAGTTAATTTGCAACTTGTTCCTTGACATTGCAATCACATCCATGTTTGGACTTGACTTCCATGTATACACCTAGAACACCCACCCAACAGTGAATATCTAATTGTAAACTAATTAATAGGCAGGCTATATATTTAGAAGCCTTTGAAAATTCTATCAATTAGCCAATTAATTAGTCACTAACAACATGGGTTTTAACCATTGCTTAGACGGATTCATGAGCTTTTGAAAATCCTATTGACGTACGTATGAAATCAAGGTGCCTAAAACCTTAAAATGTGTTGCCAACTTGCCATTGATTGCATCCACTGTTTTTTCTATGGCAAAACCAAATCAACAGCTAATCAAGCACATAAGAAATAACTGTTAAATCCCTTTTCCTTTGGGTGGGAAGTGCTTTTGCTGAATTCTTCAATGGTTATATTGACGAACCATATAGATTTCAACTTGTCCTTCATGGAATGGAAGTGATGAAATAACCCCATTTTATTATGAGAAAACGACCTTGTATCGGTATAGTATTTGGATACATTCGAATCCTCCTAACTATGAATGTTTATGTAGTGTTTGGATCCATTCGAATTTTCACAATTTGGAGATTTTTGTGTGGTGGCTAGATGGATCCGTTTGAATCTTGACCACAACGATTTTATATGTAACATTCGGATCCGTTTGAATCATCCAAACTACAAAATTTTATGTAGTGTTTGGATCCGTTTGAATCCTCGCAACTATGAGTTTTGGTGTAGTGTTCGGATCCGTTTGAATCCTCACGACTACGAGTTTTGGTGTAGTGTTCGGATTTGTTTGAATCCTCACAACTACGAGTTTTGGTGTAGTGTTCGGATCCATTTGAATCCTCGCGACTACGAGTTTTGGTTGTAGCGGCGAAACGATGTGTTTCAAGCCAATTACGAGTCTTCTTCATCTTGCTCGATCTAAGACAAATGCATGAGTTGGTTAGAATATGAGAGAAATTCAAAAAAAAAAAGAGATATACCAATGTTTATCTTCATCACAAAATATGACCAAGAACACAACTTTAATCTCTCTAATTTTTTCTATCTATTTTTCTCTCGGCTCTCTCCAGAACTTGCCTCTCTTTGATTTCTTGAGCTTTTTTTTTGGGGGGGGGGGGGGGGGGGTGGATTTACCGAAGACCTCCTTAGCCTTCCCTATTAACCATATATATTGGAGGTAAAAAAAAACTCAATTTTCAGTCCTCTATTTGGTAGCAGAGGACGGTCTTCATAGGAGGAATTACATCCATTAACAATTTAAAGAAAACGCTCCTCTTTAATATCCAATTCATTAAGGCAAATTTATGTTATTTTGATCACACATTTTTTTTTCACTGCAATCCATTACACATTTTGGTGTAATGATGGACATTTGCATTTAAGTAATAATGGGTAAACACCAACCATTTGAACGGCTGTTTTGTAAGAAGATAAGTATCCATTAATTGGAATTTGAATGTATTTTCATTTCACTTTTCTTTTTCTTTTCTTATTCTTTGATGTACTTTTGATCCCAAATTTTAATTAAAAAATGGGACACTCAAGGGTAAATATTCATGTGTAGAATTTATTAATCAATCAGTATCCATTGAATATAATATATAGAGGTAATGAGGATTATGTGTAACATAATTTTATGGACCGTCCAAAGTTGACGTCATTTGTCCATTAAATTATTATATTTCGGGTCTAGATTGAAACAAGACTTTATGAAATTCGATTTTTTTTCCCTTCAACACCTAGGGTTTTTAGTTATCTTTTCCCTCTATCATTACTATCTTTACAATACCATACCTGATCTTGCCTTCACAGTGCAGTTCCTCAGTCAATTTATGCAATCATCTCGCTCATCTCATATGGCAACTTCTCGACACACGTTCTGTTATCTCAAAGGTACGATGAATAAAGCCCTCCATTTTAATGCTTCATCATCTCTTCAACTCCATGCCTTATATGATGCCGATTGGGCTTCATGTCCAAACTCCCGCCAATAGCGGCTTTGTTGTTTTTCTTTGTGATCATCTATTTTACATGAAAATTCAAGAAGCAACAAACGGTTTCATTATCTTCCGTCGAGGTTGAGTAGAGGTTCCTAAGACGACTCACTTCAGAACTTGCATGGCTTAGTCGTCTCGCCAATCCTTATCAAATGATGCCGCGCCAATCCTTATCAAATGTGATAACCAAGTGGCTAAATACATAGCTCACAACCATGTTTTTCCCGAACGAACCAAGCATATCGAGCTTGATTGCCATTTCGTTCATGAGAAAGTGTTGGTGTGGCTCACATCTGTAATAACCCCTAAAAGTTTCAACTCTCGTTTTGTAAGCAAGACGTGTTAGACATAATCTGTAACCCTGTAAGAACCATATGAATGTGTAGATACACATTTAATGAAATATATGAGTTTTAATAAAATATATGGATTGCTAAAAATAGTAACTCTATCTCTAGTATGTTTCTGAATAAGGAAAGTCAATCTGTAATCGGGTAAGATAATTTTGAGTCCAAAAATATAATTTGATAACTAGACTCTTTGTGTTTGATGTGAACGAGCTAAAAATATTTGTGGATATCTTTAACATTTATCCAAACAAGCCCTAGATAGTATTGGAATGAGATAAATCAAAGTGACAGATAAAAACTAGGTGTTTTGATTAATGATAAACCAATTTGATTGAAGTTTAGAATTTTCGTAGGCAATCCCGCAAGAATATTTGTGTTCAAGGCAGCTTCGTATAACGGACATATCGCTTTCCATAAATCTCGGATTTCGATGATTCAAGATGCATTCGAAACTAGACTCGGAGATCTACAATTCTCTAGTTTGCATTGAGACGTAATTTCAATAGTAGGTGGTTCGAAATTATCCACCAATATGGGTCGATAAACCGTTTTATCCCACATTGCTCATCTTAGAAATATTGATAAAACTCTATCCCACATCTGAAAGAGAGAAGAAGAAGGGTTGGGGAAACAACTATATATACAGGTCTAGACACTCTCTACCATTCATCCAAAGTTAATAATTTGTAAGATGTTTCACTATCGGCGGACCCAGTCTTTTGGCGGCCACAAAAGCAAAACTCTTCAAATTTGAAAAGTATTCGCTACGGCATGCCCAATTATTTTGACGGGCCCACAACTGCGAAATAGTTTAATTTTTGAGACTCCTCTTACATTTCCTTATCAATCTCAGCGTTATCTCTTCTACGGTGGGAGATGAAGCTTAGTGTCCTCTTCATAGTCGTAAGTTTCAGAGTTTATTACTTTCCAGCTTAGTTCTTTCAGTTATTTCAATTCTTAGAGCATAGTTTAATTTAGGGTAATGTTGGTCTTATACCGCAAAACCTTAATTGGTTTCGTGAGGATTGGTGGAGCGCTGGCATTGCCTCGGCGCTCAACAAACCAAGCTTTGTCTTGGTCTAGCGCGCATGATGGCCAACCGTCATCACTAGGGTGGTTGATTATGATGTGAGCGTCGTGTGCTTAGAAGGGATCCATGGTGGTCAACACATGCATGGTGTATACGTATGATCTTCAAAAGGCAAGTGGTGGTTCGCTCTTGCTTATTATTCCATATTTCCCTTGATTATCAATTATTTGATTGTTTAATTAAGTTGGAATAAAATTGTTGTTTCGTGTTTGGGAACAGATTTGATAAAACGTTGTGTTAAAATATGGATTTATAATAGGTTGTATATATTGCTAGAAACAACGCTATTATATATTATTCTATATGATATTACCGAAAAGTGAAAATGGATTTTGATGTGGATTTATATGTGGACTTACATGCTTAGTTAGCACGAGTATTCGTAGGAACGCTATGTACCTTACGAGGTCTAGTCGTTTCTGTATAACTTTGTGTTAGGAGGATAAATGCCCTAACACTTTTTGGTCATGACCTACCCATATCCGAATATAGGTGGTGGTGCACTTAGCTAGTGCCAATCTTCAGGATTCGTCCCATGTTCTATATCTTATTGTGAGATTGATGTGGATTAAAAGCCTTAACGTGAATGTACGTTTTGAAAGTAAATAAGATAAGTGCTTTTACGCACATAATTAATATACCATCGGGCGAGGAGTACAACGTGGAAACCGTCCGGACTCTTGTTAGAGTAAGTCTTCTTTCCAATCTGGATTCGCATTGCGCGGTGAGGTTGGTCGTGGACCCAAATAATCAAGGTCGTGTTTTAAACTTGTGTGAAAACTTAACGTTCCCAAACAATTGTCATACGTCTCCTATAAGACTCAATTCCGTTGGAGTATTCTTTTGATGCATATCTTCTTCTATCATTCCGTGTAAGTTCCAGGTTATGTATCGTTCCTTCGGTTATTATTCGAGGGACAATGATAGTAAACGGTTATGATCACTAGAACCATTATGTTTGTACTCTTGCATAGTCTTTCATTAGACTAACCAACCGGATTTTATTCCTTGCATGGTTGACTGGTGTCATCCGTCCTATACGGCACATCAGAGGTTGGTCCCCGACGATTGAAGTAAGCAGTCGAAGAGAAGGCTTGCAGTTGAAGTTTGCGTTTTAAGAAGTAATATTTCCAAGGCGTGTCTGTCTAATTTGAAATAAATGTAATACATAGTCATGTAATTATGACTACTTTCAAAGAGTCTTCCGCTGTAATTTAAAAGTCTTCCGATGTCACTATACTTTGTTGTAAAATCGTCCTTCTCATTTTACGAGAAGAATCTTAATAAAATGTTGAGTTTATTCATTTAAAATGTATTCCGCTGATTATTCTTTCGTTATTTAATATTTATGTACTTATTTAAGCTTAATTGTTCCGATTAAAGCTTGGGGTGACTTTGAGCATTAACGCCTGAGGTCACTGGCGTGTGGCACTACCGACATAAGTCGAGGGTGTTACAACATCTGTATCACATGTTTCCAGTGTAAATCAGTTGACCAATGTCCTTACTAAGCCTGTCTGTTCCTAGGTATGTGCTTCAACAATTATATGGCAAGCTGGGAATGGTTGAGCACCCTTCCACCTTGAGGGGTGTTGGGGATACCCAGCCACTGGAATACTGTAACACCCCGACTTATTGTCGGAAATGCCACACGCTAGTGACCTCAGACGTTGTTGTCCGATGTCACCCAAGACTTTAATCAGAACAATTGATCTTAAATAAACATAATAAACAACGAAAGGTTAAACATCGAAAGACATTTTTAAATGAAACTCAACCATTCTTATTAGAAGATCTCTCATCAAACGAGAGTAGTGTTTTTACAACAGAGTGAAATTACAGCGGAAGACTTTAAATTACACAGCGGAAGACTTTAAGAATAAACCTATTACATGACTAGGTTATAAAAATACATTTTAGAGTAATACTTAACGACCTTCAAATACCGACACTTACATCTGCAACTGCAAGCCTCTTCTTCAATTGGTTACTTCGAGTCTTCGGGGACCAACCACTGATGTGCCGTATAGGACGGATGACACCAGCCAACCATGCAAGGAATAAAACCCGGTTGGTTAGTCTAATGAAAGACTATGCAAGGGTGCAAACAGAATGGTTCTAGTGATCGTAACCGTTTACTATCATTGTCCCTCGAATAACAACCGAAGGGACGATATATAACCCGGAACTTTCACGGAATGATTAAAGTTTAGACATGCACTAAAAAGGAGACTCCAAAGGAAATGAGCCTTATGGGAAACGTATGAAGAGAAGACTCCAAAAGATTGAGTCTTACGGGGAAGTACGACAAATGTTTGGGAACGTTATAATTTCACACAAGCGTTTAAAAAGACTTGACCATTTGGGTCCACGACCAACCTCACCGCGTAATGCGAATTCAGATTTGAAAGGAGGACTTACTCTAATCGAAGTCCGGGCGGTTTCCACGTTGTACTCCTTGCCCGAGGGTATATTAATCATGTGCATAATCGCACTTATCTTGTTTAATTCCAAAATGTATATTCACGTTAAAGCTTTTATCATATAAATATATCATCTCGATACGAGAGATATCTTGGGAATAATTCCCGAATGTTTGGCACCAGTTGTGTGCACCTCCCCTATACTCGGATAGGGGACAGTCATGACCAGGGAAGGGTGTTAGGACTTGGACATCCTATCCACCACGATTATAAAGAAACGGCTAGACCTCGTAAGGTACATAGCGTTCCTACGAATACTCGTTCTTACTACATTCTAAGTTCACACACACAAAATCCACACCAATACCATTATGGTAATAACAGATATAATAGCGTTGTTTCTAGCAATATATACAACCTATTATAATATCATGTTTTAATCGTATCATTTATAAAATCTGTTCCCCAAACAAAAGCAATAGTTCATCCCAATTTAATTAACAATTAAAAACAATTGATAATTAATGAAAACATGGAATGATAAGCAAGAGCGAACCGCCATTTGCCTTAGTCTAGACGAACGATTGAACGACGACGGGTTTCTGGGTTCGAAACGGGAACGGAAATCGGATTACAGATTCCTACGACAATGACCCACAACGAAACCCTAGGTTAGATTCGACAATTAAAATAAACGAATCTAAGGAAAACGAACGAAATTGAAAGAACGAGAGTCCCGTACGAGATCGGATCGTCCAAGGCCACGATCGTGATTGCCAAGGCAATCTGCGGTCGCGGCTTGGATTCCGCGGTCGCGGGCATCGAGGACATCGTCCGCGGGCGTCGAAGACAGCGGCCGCGGACGCGGCCGACCTTGTCACTGCCGCGGTCGCGGCCATGAACTCCGGCGACCCAAAACGGAGAAAATGCACCAGCGATGACACGGCGGGGCTCGAGACGAGGGGGCTTCCACTCCGGTCCATCTTGCGCCTCCAAAGCACCACTCCTCGGCCACCACCACCTCCGGCGAGAGCTCCGGCGACTCCATAAGAATTCCAACGAGCTCGAAACTCTGGCGACTAAGGAAAACGAGAGAGAGAGGAGATCTGATGTTTGAGTGCTCAAAACCCTCCATCCCGGCCTCCTTTTATAGCCAAAGAAGGAGAGCAGCCCCCGACCAAATCAACGGCGGCTCAGAAGATCGACGACGACGAAGAACACGTGGCACGCATGCACTTTTCCGCGGTCCCGGAACTTTTTCCGCGGTCGCGGAATATTCCTGTGCCCAACTCTTTTGAGGGCCATTTTTCCGCGGTCGCGGAAAAAGGCATTTCCGCGTCTTTTTGTCCGGAGAAAGGTTTGGCATGGGTTTAAACTCCGAAAAAATAAATATTTGTATCCAAACATATATTCTAAGCTTCCAAAATACATCGAATGTATAATCCAAGGCTCAAGCAATTATTACAGAGATTATATGAGTTATAGAATTTCCGAATTTTGCCAAGGTGTCTTGCTTTCCCAACGAGGGTTGGAAAAATTACCGAAATACCCTTACTATTAAATGAGGGGTATTACAAATACGCACAGAAGAGTGGAGGTGCCCCGCAGAGGATCAATGCTCCTAGCTAGAGGTTGTTAAGAAGTCAACTCAGTTCTAACTGAATTGCAACAGACTCGATCTCTTGTTTCTGCTCTCTATAAGAGGAGCTTTGTTGATGATGAGCACTAAGTTTTATATAAAAGAAACATAAGTAGAATGCACGAAGCTCTGACCTCTGTGAGCCAAGCTTGGACCACTAGAGGCTAGAGTCAAAGCCGGGTAATAAAATATAATGAGCTTGCTAAACTTGGGATTCACAAAGTCAAGAGCCTAACATAATTAGATCTTGGCCCAACTATCTCGGCCGACCAGACACATTTATCAGGTTATGATGACACAAAATATTCTTAAAGCAAAGGATCCCAAAAACATGAATTCTATTGATGTAATTTCCTAAGTTGTATGCCTAGGTTATTACATGTTTTTAGACCATTTCTTTCTACAGTGATTGGTTCTCTCTTTGAAGCCTCAACCCAGGTGAAAGCTGGCATATATGATGCATACTGCACACTTAGCTCTTTTGCTGGTTGTTGGCTCAGAGAAACCAAGCACATGGGCCTATGATGATATTTTGAGGCCCAAACTCCTCTTCTCTCGTATGGGCTGATGTGAACAAGAGTGTGGCCCAAAAGTATAGCTGCTTTTGACTGTTGAAATGAAGTTGAAGACAGCTTGCTCCCTACTCACAAAAACGCAACACTTCAACTTATGTCCCCTGATTATAAAGCAAAAGCAAGCCTTAAAAGAGCAACTCTTCTACTGTTCCGCCGCTGAAGCTCCCTTTCTCCCAAAATCAGAGTGGTTGAGAGTTCTCTGAATATCTCTTCCAAAAGGAGTTGGTGAGTTGTGTGATAAGAGGAAGAATATGAGGTGACCTGAGAAGGAAGGTGGCCAACGACCTTGAGACGGTATATTTCATCTCTTTCATCGTTGTAAAGGGAGTTGTTCTTCCCTTGTGGTTTCTTCCTTCGTACTCTTATTTCTTGTTGAAAGTGTGGTTCAAGAACAATGATTGCCCCTTTGTATTATCTGAGTTACATAGTGGATTTGGGTCTCCATCTTGAGGCGCTGAGGATGTAGGTCTTAGTACCGAACCACGTAAATCTTGTATGTTTTGAGGTTCTACTTATGTGCTTGTCTCATACTATCCTCTTTTGTTCTTGTTCACTTTCGTTCTAAGTCGAAGGATCGACTACAAAGTGGTATCAGAGCCTTGTTGCTCCTTGGTGTTTGAGATTTGTTATTTTTCATGAATTGTGTTGTTTGGAAAACGATTTCAGATCTGTTGGTGATTCTATATGTTGTATTTCTGTGTCTATAGCCATCCTCGGGGTCCTCTGTCATTAGCTCTATTTTTCTTTCAATCATGTCAGAATCTTCTTATGTTCGCATTAAACCCTTTGATGGGAGTACTGATTTTGCGATATGGCAAGTGAAAATGAAAACAATATTGATTAAAGAAAAATGCCGAAAGGCTATTGTGGGTACTTACCTTGAAGGAACTGAGGCTACTGTTAAAAACGAGTTGGATGAACAAGCTCATAGTGAAATCATGATTAGGCTCTCCGATGAAGTGGCCAGTCAAGTGTTGGACAAGGAATCCCCTGCAAAGGATCTTTGGCTATCCTTGAAAGACTTGTTTTTGGTAAAATCCCTTCAAAATCGTATAAGCCTGCTTTGTCAGTTTTTTACCTTCAAAATGAATGTGAATGTGCCTCTGAATGACAACCTTGACAAATTCCTTAAGTTGACACAAGATTTAGAAAGATGTGATGACAAAATTAAGGAGGCTCATCAGGCTGTCTTATTACTTAATTCCTTACCAACTCAATTTGATACATTTAAAGATGTTATCCAATACAGTAATGAGGAATTAACTAAGAAGAAAATTCTTGAGGCTATTCTGCAGAAAAATGAAGTTATGAAAGTCTTTAAGACTAAACAAGAGGCTAAAACTAAAATTTTTATGGCTAAAGGACACTTTAAGAACAAAAAACAGAATTATCAAAAGAAGGAAAATGAGAAGGAAAGTTTTCAAAAAGATAAAAATTGTTCTTCTAATAGTCAAGCTGATAAGAAGACTGTTAAATGCTATTATTGTGGTAAGACTGGACATACTTTGAAAAATTGATTTAAGAAAAAGAAAAAGGATGCTAGTAAGAATACCACTGAAGTTTCCGCTGTGTATGAAACTAATCCTTCTTATTCACATGAATTGCTTGTTGTTGGAAATTCTTCTGAGTATAAAATATGGATTCTAGATTCAGGTTGTACGATGCATGCTACACCCCATAAAGAATGGTTTGATAAACTGGATTTTTTGATGGTGGTGAGGTTATGCTAGGAGATCATTCATCTTTATCTATTAAGGGCATTACTACTATCCCTCTTAAAATGCATGATGGGATTATTCGTGTTCTCCAAAATGTCAGGTGGGTTCCTGGCCTTAGGAGGAGTTTATTGTCTGAAAGTGCTTTTGATGATCTTGGCTGTCATATAAATAACCATCAAGGTGTTAGAAATGAGATAAAGCATGAAAAAACTCTTATTAAAGTTGTTAAGAAAAATGGCATTTATCATGTGCTTGATATGCCTGAATGCAATGTGTCTATTCACCATGATTCTATGAATGAGCATGATTCTAAGTTGTGGCATGCTAGATTAGGTCATATTGGGAACACAGGATTGCATGAGTTGTTTAAGAATGGTATTTTGAGTCACAAACCTGCTGTTTTTGATAAGTGTGAACATTGCATATTAGGAAAACAGACTAGGAATAGTTTTAAGTCTTCTACTTATGTTGCCAAAGGTCCTTTAGAATACATTCACTCTGATCTTTGGGCCCTGCCCAAGTGGAAACTATAGGAGGAAGAAGATACTTCATTTCTCTTATAGACCACTATTCAAGAAAAGTGTGGGTGTATCTCTAAGGACTAAAGATGAGGCATTTGACAAATTCAAATTCTGGAAAATTAAAGTAGAAGGTGAAACTGGACTTAAAATCAAATGCTTGAAAACTGACAATGGTCTTGAGTTTTGCAATTCCGTGTTTAATGCCTTTTGTCATGAAAATGGGATAAAAAGACATTTAACTGTTCCTGGTACGCCCCAACAAAATGGGACTGCAGAATGGATGAATAGAACACTTCTAGAAAAGGCTAGATGCATGCTTATTTCTGCTGGTATGAAACATTCTCTGTGAGGTAAAGCTATTGTTACTGCTTCTTATCTTATTAATAGAAGCCCCTCCTTTGCCATCAACTTTAAAACTCCACAAGAAATGTGGACATGTAAGAAACTTAGCATATCACACTTGAAACCTTTTGGATGCTCTGCCTTTGCACACCAATCTATTGGTAAATTGAATCCAAGGTCTCAAAAGTGTGTTATGTTAGGGTATCTAGATGGAGTTAAAGGGTACAAACTGTTACTTATTCAGCCAAAAGCTTATAAAGTAATAGTGAGTAGAGATGTTATTTTTAAGGAAAATGATTTTCATTTAAAAAATTCTCTAACCCTTGTTTGTGAGAATGCTGAAAAACAGGAAAATGATCAAAGCACTCAGACAATGCAGTTTTACATTCCTGGACCAAGGGATGAACCTATGACTTTCAAAATTCTGACTCCTTTAATGGGGTAAATGATAGGAGTCATTCTCCTTCTAGCAATGAAGAGCAAAATCAAGTACACTCTAACTCTCAACACTTGCAGCCCAGTGAGGCTTATTCTGATGTGCCCATTGAGGCTTATTTTGATGTGCCTTGTGTGGCAAATTCTGATTCTGTTGTTGTTGGTGACTCTATGGAAATTTCTGATGTTGATGATGTCTTGGTTGAACCTCGTGATTTGACTAATTATCAACTTACAAGAGATAGAGAGCCTAGAGTTAGGGTCCCTAACAAGAAATACATGTCAAATGTTGTGGAATTTGCTTTTCTCATTGCTGATGTTGTGAATAATTTCACACCTGAAACTTATAGTCAAACTATTAAATGCAAGCATGCTAAAAACTAGATGCAAGCCATGAAGGAAGAAATAGCTTCTATGCATGTGAATCATACTTGGAATTTAGTTCCTGAGCCTACCCATGCTAGATTAATTGATTGTAAGTGGATCTTTAAGTTAAAAGATGGAGTGAACCCTAGTGATCCACCTAGGTACAAAGCTAGGTTGGTTGCTAAGGGTTTCACTCAAAAGGAAGGTGAAGATTATAATGAGATTTTTGCACCTATTGTGAAGTACAAAACCATGCGCTTACTGCTTGCTATGGATGCCGTTTATGATCTTGAATTGGAACAAATGGATGTTAAAATAACTTTTTTACATGGTGATTTACATGAGACCATATACATGAGACAACCAAAGGGCTTTATTGATGAAAACAAACTCGATCATGCTTGTCTGCTTAAGAAATCTATCTATGGATTGAAACAATCTCCTAGAAATTGGAATCTGAAATTTGACTCTTGCATGATCAAGTTTGGGTTTACTAAGAGTAAATATGACTCTTGTTTGTATTTCAAAGGAATTAAAAGTCATGATCCTTTATATGTCTTGCTTTATGTTGATGACATCCTCCTTATGAGTAAGTCTAAGACTAAAATTTTGGAGTGAACCCTAGTGATCCACCTAGGTACAAAGCTAGGTTGATTGCTAAGGGTTTCACTCAAAAGGAAGGTAAAGATTATAATGAGATTTTTGCACCTATTGTGAAGTACAAAACCATGCGCTTACTGCTTGCTATGGATGCCGTTTATGATCTTGAATTGGAACAAATGGATGTTAAAATAGCTTTTTTACATGGTGATTTACATGAGACCATATACATGAGACAACCAAAGAGCTTTATTGATGAAAACAAACCTGATCATGCTTGTCTGCTTAAGAAATCTATCTATGGATTGAAACAATCTCTTAGAAATTGAAATCTGAAATTTGACTCTTGCATGATCAAGTTTGGGTTTACTAAGAGTAAATATGACTCTTGTTTGTATTTCAAAGGAATTAAAAGTCATGATCCTTTATATGTCTTGCTTTATGTTGATGACATCCTCCTTATGAGTAAGTCTAAGACTAAAATTTTGGACATTAAAAGGGAATCAAAGAACAGTTTTGATATGAAGGACTTAGGGCTTGCTCAAAGAATCCTAGGGATAAAGATCACTATAGATAGAATCAAGAAAACTATGTTGCTTTCACAATCTGATTATACTCTTAAGGTGTTGGAAAGGTTTAAGATTGAAAATGTTAAGCCTAATGCCATTCCCTTGGGTGCTCATCTTGATCTTTCTAGAGCTAAAAAGCCTATGTCCTCTGATGAATGCAATAGAATGAAAATTGTTCCTTATGACTCTACTGTTGGCTCTGTTATGTACAACATGTTATGCACTAGACCTGACTTATCATTTGCTATAAGTTCTCTCAATAGATTTATGTCTAATCCTGTTGAAAAACACTGGGGTGCTATGAAAATTGGTGTTTGAGATTTGTTATTTTTTATGAATTGTGTTGTTTGGAAAACGATTTCAGATCTGTTGGTGATTCTATATGTTGTATTTCTGTGTCTATAGCCATCCTCGGGGTCCTCTGTCATTAGCTCTATTTTTCTTTCAATCATGTCAGAATCTTCTTATGTTCGCATTAAACCCTTTGATGGGAGTACTGATTTTGCGATATGGCAAGTGAAAATGAAAACAATATTGATTAAAGAAAAATGCCGGAAGGCTATTGTGGGTACTTACCTTGAAGGAACTGAGGCTACTGTTAAAAACGAGTTGGATGAACAAGCTCATAGTGAAATCATGATTAGGCTCTCCGATGAAGTGGCCAGTCAAGTGTTGGACAAGGAATCCCCTGCAAAGGATCTTTGGCTATCCTTGAAAGACTTGTTTTTGGTAAAATCCCTTCAAAATCGTATAAGCCTGCTTTGTCAGTTTTTTACCTTCAAAATGAATGTGAATGTGCCTCTGAATGACAACCTTGACAAATTCCTTAAGTTGACACAAGATTTAGAAAGATGTGATGACAAAATTAAGGAGGCTCATCAGGCTGTCTTATTACTTAATTCCTTACCAACTCAATTTGATACATTTAAAGATGTTATCCAATACAGTAATGAGGAATTAACTAAGAAGAAAATTCTTGAGGCTATTCTGTAGAAAAATGAAGTTATGAAAGTCTTTAAGACTAAACAAGAGGCTAAAACTAAAATTTTTATGGCTAAAGGACACTTTAAGAACAAAAAACAGAATTATCAAAAGAAGGAAAATGAGAAGGAAAGTTTTCAAAAAGATAAAAATTGTTCTTCTAATAGTCAAGCTGATAAGAAGACTGTTAAATGCTATTATTGTGGTAAGACTGGACATACTTTGAAAAATTGATTTAAGAAAAAGAAAAAGGATGCTAGTAAGAATACCACTGAAGTTTCCGCTGTGTATGAAACTAATCCTTCTTATTCACATGAATTGCTTGTTGTTGGAAATTCTTCTGAGTATAAAATATGGATTCTAGATTCAGGTTGTACGATGCATGCTACACCCCATAAAGAATGGTTTGATAAACTGGATTTTTTGATGGTGGTGAGGTTATGCTAGGAGATCATTCATCTTTATCTATTAAGGGCATTACTACTATCCCTCTTAAAATGCATGATGGGATTATTCGTGTTCTCCAAAATGTCAGGTGGGTTCCTGGCCTTAGGAGGAGTTTATTGTCTGAAAGTGCTTTTGATGATCTTGGCTGTCATATAAATAACCATCAAGGTGTTAGAAATGAGATAAAGCATGAAAAAACTCTTATTAAAGTTGTTAAGAAAAATGGCATTTATCATGTGCTTGATATGCCTGAATGCAATGTGTCTATTCACCATGATTCTATGAATGAGCATGATTCTAAGTTGTGGCATGCTAGATTAGGTCATATTGGGAACACAGGATTGCATGAGTTGTTTAAGAATGGTATTTTGAGTCACAAACCTGCTGTTTTTGATAAGTGTGAACATTGCATATTAGGAAAACAGACTAGGAATAGTTTTAAGTCTTCTACTTATGTTGCCAAAGGTCCTTTAGAATACATTCACTCTGATCTTTGGGCCCTGCCCAAGTGGAAACTATAGGAGGAAGAAGATACTTCATTTCTCTTATAGACCACTATTCAAGAAAAGTGTGGGTGTATCTCTAAGGACTAAAGATGAGGCATTTGACAAATTCAAATTCTGGAAAATTAAAGTAGAAGGTGAAACTGGACTTAAAATCAAATGCTTGAAAACTGACAATGGTCTTGAGTTTTGCAATTCCGTGTTTAATGCCTTTTGTCATGAAAATGGGATAAAAAGACATTTAACTGTTCCTGGTACGCCCCAACAAAATGGGACTGCAGAATGGATGAATAGAACACTTCTAGAAAAGGCTAGATGCATGCTTATTTCTGCTGGTATGAAACATTCTCTGTGAGGTAAAGCTATTGTTACTGCTTCTTATCTTATTAATAGAAGCCCCTCCTTTGCCATCAACTTTAAAACTCCACAAGAAATGTGGACATGTAAGAAACTTAGCATATCACACTTGAAACCTTTTGGATGCTCTGCCTTTGCACACCAATCTATTGGTAAATTGAATCCAAGGTCTCAAAAGTGTGTTATGTTAGGGTATCTAGATGGAGTTAAAGGGTACAAACTGTTACTTATTCAGCCAAAAGCTTATAAAGTAATAGTGAGTAGAGATGTTATTTTTAAGGAAAATGATTTTCATTTAAAAAATTCTCTAACCCTTGTTTGTGAGAATGCTGAAAAACAGGAAAATGATCAAAGCACTCAGACAATGCAGTTTTACATTCCTGGACCAAGGGATGAACCTATGACTTTCAAAATTCTGACTCCTTTAATGGGGTAAATGATAGGAGTCATTCTCCTTCTAGCAATGAAGAGCAAAATCAAGTACACTCTAACTCTCAACACTTGCAGCCCAGTGAGGCTTATTCTGATGTGCCCATTGAGGCTTATTTTGATGTGCCTTGTGTGGCAAATTCTGATTCTGTTGTTGTTGGTGACTCTATGGAAATTTCTGATGTTGATGATGTCTTGGTTGAACCTCGTGATTTGACTAATTATCAACTTACAAGAGATAGAGAGCCTAGAGTTAGGGTCCCTAACAAGAAATACATGTCAAATGTTGTGGAATTTGCTTTTCTCATTGCTGATGTTGTGAATAATTTCACACCTGAAACTTATAGTCAAACTATTAAATGCAAGCATGCTAAAAACTAGATGCAAGCCATGAAGGAAGAAATAGCTTCTATGCATGTGAATCATACTTGGAATTTAGTTCCTGAGCCTACCCATGCTAGATTAATTGATTGTAAGTGGATCTTTAAGTTAAAAGATGGAGTGAACCCTAGTGATCCACCTAGGTACAAAGCTAGGTTGGTTGCTAAGGGTTTCACTCAAAAGGAAGGTGAAGATTATAATGAGATTTTTGCACCTATTGTGAAGTACAAAACCATGCGCTTACTGCTTGCTATGGCTGCCGTTTATGATCTTGAATTGGAACAAATGGATGTTAAAATAACTTTTTTACATGGTGATTTACATGAGACCATATACATGAGACAACCAAAGGGCTTTATTGATGAAAACAAACTCGATCATGCTTGTCTGCTTAAGAAATCTATCTATGGATTGAAACAATCTCCTAGAAATTGGAATCTGAAATTTGACTCTTGCATGATCAAGTTTGGGTTTACTAAGAGTAAATATGACTCTTGTTTGTATTTCAAAGGAATTAAAAGTCATGATCCTTTATATGTCTTGCTTTATGTTGATGACATCCTCCTTATGAGTAAGTCTAAGACTAAAATTTTGGAGTAAACCCTAGTGATCCACCTAGGTACAAAGCTAGGTTGATTGCTAAGGGTTTCACTCAAAAGGAAGGTGAAGATTATAATGAGATTTTTGCACCTATTGTGAAGTACAAAACCATGTGCTTACTGCTTGCTATGGATGCCGTTTATGATCTTGAATTGGAACAAATGGATGTTAAAATAGCTTTTTTACATGGTGATTTACATGAGACCATATACATGAGACAACCAAAGAGCTTTATTGATGAAAACAAACCTGATCATGCTTGTCTGCTTAAGAAATCTATCTATGGATTGAAACAATCTCTTAGAAATTGAAATCTGAAATTTGACTCTTGCATGATCAAGTTTGGGTTTACTAAGAGTAAATATGACTCTTGTTTGTATTTCAAAGGAATTAAAAGTCATGATCCTTTATATGTCTTGCTTTATGTTGATGACATCCTCCTTATGAGTAAGTCTAAGACTAAAATTTTGGACATTAAAAGGGAATCAAAGAACAGTTTTGATATGAAGGACTTAGGGCTTGCTCAAAGAATCCTAGGGATAAAGATCACTATAGATAGAATCAAGAAAACTATGTTGCTTTCACAATCTGATTATACTCTTAAGGTGTTGGAAAGGTTTAAGATTGAAAATGTTAAGCCTAATGCCATTCCCTTGGGTGCTCATCTTGATCTTTCTAGAGCTAAAAAGCCTATGTCCTCTGATGAATGCAATAGAATGAAAATTGTTCCTTATGACTCTACTGTTGGCTCTGTTATGTACAACATGTTATGCACTAGACCTGACTTATCATTTGCTATAAGTTCTCTCAATAGATTTATGTCTAATCCTGTTGAAAAACACTGGGGTGCTATGAAATTTCTGTTGAAATACTTGGCTGGTTTTGTTAATGTTGGTCTCTTGTATGGTAGGCATACTTCTCCAAATGAATTGTTTGGTTATGTGGATTTAGATTATGCTTGCAATAAGGATAACCCAAAATCTACTACTGCCTATATGTACACTTGGTGTGGAAACTGTATTTCCTGGAAATCTCAGCAACAATCTATCGTTGCATTGTCTTCCACTGAGGCTGAATATATAGCAGCCACTGAGGCCTGCAAGGAGGCCATTTGGCTTCAAGGAATCCTAAGGGAAATAGAGGGCAAACACTACATGACTACCCTTCATATGGATAGCCAAAGTTCCCTTTATTTGTGCAAAAATCCTGTTTACCACGAGTGCACAAAACATATTGATGTGCGTTTTCACTTTATTAGAGATAAAGTGGAAAACAAGGTGATCTTGGTCAAGAAAATTGATGGAGTTAAGAACCTTGCAGATTTTGGTACAAAAATAGTTCCTACTGACAAGTTCAATTTCTGCAGGGAATTTCTCCACATCAGGGAGATCACGTAGACAGGTACTAAGTGGCCGACGACGGAGGAGGTAGCCCAAGTCCAAAAGCCATTTCTGTGTGTGTTCTACATTTCAGTTTGGTGATATGTAACTTAGAAAATTAAAAGGGCAATTGTTGATGTAATTTCCTAAGTTGTATGCCTAGGTTATTACATGTTTTTGGACCATTTCTTTCGGCATTGATTGGTGCTCCATTTGAAGCCTCAACCCAAGTGAAAGGTGGAATATAGGATGCATATTGCACACTTAGCACTTTTGCTGGTTGTTGGATCAGAGAAACCAAGCACATGGGCCTATGATGATATTCTAAGGCCCAAACTCCTCTTCTCTCGTGTGGGCTGATGTGAACAAGAGTGTGGCCCAAAAGTGCAGCTGCTTTTGACCGTTGAAATGAAGTTGAAGACAACTTGCTGCCTACTCACAAAAACGCAGCACTTCAACTTATGTCCCCTAGTATATAAAGCAAAAGCAAGCCCTAAAAGAGCAACTCTTCTACTGTTCCGCCGCTGAAGCTCCCTTTCTCCCAAAATCAGAGTGGTTGAGAGTTCTCTGAATATCTCTTCCAGGAGGAGTTGGTGAGCTGCGTGAGAAGAGGAAGAATAGGAGGTGACCTGAGAAGGAAGGTGACCAACGACATTGAGACGATATATTTCATCTCTTTCGTCGTTGTAAAGGGAGTTGTTCTTCCCTTGTGGTTTCTTCCTTCATACTCTTATTTCTTGTTGAAAGTGTGATTCAAGAACAATGATTGCCCCTTTGTATTATCTGAGTTACATAATGTAACACCCCCCGACTTATTGTCGGTAGTGCCATACGCCAGTGACCTCAGACGTTGCTGTCTGATGTCACCCAAGGCTTTAATCGGAACAATTAATCTTAAATAAACACAATTAAGTAACGAAAGGTTAAACAACGGAAGACATTTTTGAATGAAACTAAACCATTTATATTAAAAGATTTTTCATCAAACGAGAGAAGTATTTTTACAACAGAGTGAAATTACAGCGGAAAACTCATAAATTACACAGCGGAAGACTTGAAGAATAAACCTAATACATGACTAGGTTATAAAAATACATATTAAAGTAATACTTAACGACTTTGAAATACCGGCACCAAAATCTGCAACTGCAAGTCTCTTCTTCAACGGTTACTTCGGACTTCGGGGACGAACCACTGATGTGCCGTATAGAACGGATGACACTAGCCAACCATGCAAGGAATAAAACCCGGTTGGTTAGTCTAATGAAAGACTATGCAAGGGTGAAAACAGAATGGTCCTAGTGATCGTAACCGTTTACTATCATTGTCCCTCGAATAACAACTGAAGGAATGATATATAACCTGGAACATTCACGTAATAATTAAAGTTTGAATGATCAAGAGAAGACTCCTAAAGATCGAGTCTTATGGGGAACGTATAAAGAGAAGACTCCAAGAGATTGAGTCTTATCGGAAAGCGTATGAAGAGAAGACTCCAAAAGATTGAATCTTACGGGAAAGTATGACAAATGTTTGGAAACATAATAATAATTTCACACAAGCGTTTAAAAAGACTTGACCATTTGGGTCCACGACCAACCTCACCGCGTAATGCGAATTTAGATTTGGAAGGAGGACTTACTTTAATCGAAGTCCGAGCGGTTTCCACGTTGTACTCCTCGCCCAAGGGTATATTAATTATGTGCATAATCGCACTTATCTTGTTTAATTCCAAAACGCATATTCACGTTATAAGCTTTTATCATATAAATATATCATCTCGATACGAGAGATATCTTGGGATTAAATCCCGATTGGTTGGCACCAGCTTAGTACACCACCCCTATATTCGGATAGGGGCCGGTCATGACCAGGGAAGGGTGTTAGGGCTTGGACATCCTATCCACCACGGTTATAAAGAAACGGCTAGACCTCGCAAGGTACATAGCGTTCCTATGAATACTCGTTCTAACTACAATGTATAAGTTCACACAAAATCCACACCAATACCATCATGGTAATAACAGATATAATAACGTTGTTTCTAACAATTCTTAATCCCATAGAGCATTAACCACATACATTTGTTTCCTACACCCTAAAAAAAAATTTTTTTTTGGAAAACTCTGCTTACGAGATAACGCTCGTCCGATCAATGAAGGAAATAATTAATGTCATACCGTTGTGACATTAATCCAAGAACAAAGAGAGATTCCTAAGAATGGATCTAGCAATTCGGTAATGGAGTCGCCCCTAGTGTTAACCATGTAGGGAACGAACACCTCGGTTCCATACGTTACCCCTCCTGTGTGAGTCCTGACAGCCCTTATCCATCTGTGACATCACTGTTTTTGGCACTCACGGGGTCCCGTACGAACGAACAATATGCAAAAGTAACGAATTTAGTAATTTCTGGAATAAGGAAACACTTCTCTATTATTCGAAACATACATAAACAACTGATAGAAAGTCGAATAGACAGATTACTAAACTATGGAGACTATCGACATAAGTCATAGCCCCTTATTCTAAAAAGCCTTACAAAATACTACCACTTGTACAAAGCTTCCCTCCCATCGGGGTGACGTATCACAAAGAGTCGCTGCTCTTGACCCGAAGATTTCATAGGCGCCTTGCCTTTATCACGAGTAGCAGACTGCCCCGGAACAGATACTTCCGCCCGTGGGTTCTGTCCACTGCCAACCTTTGGGGCCTGATCAGCTTGAGTTGGCCTTAGGCCCTTCTTCCTACAGTATGCCTTCATGTGGCCTTCCCTTCCACAATAGTAGCATACCCTTTTTTCCTTTTGACAGCTAAAACTTTTGTGCCCAACTTCACCACAGTTGTGGCATTGAATCCCGCCGCTATTCCATCCTGAGTCCTTGGCGGAATCGGACGGAGTCGTCTTGATCCTAGTACGACCAGACTTCTCGATTTTGGTGGGCGACGTCGGGTGCTTGAACGAGCCAGCCATGCGATTTTGTTGCCTACCCTTTGCCTTAATCTGTGCCTCCACACTAGCTGCGACTTGAGGTATGGGGGCCTCTTGGACTTGCGGTATCATCTGGGTCGTTAATACTTCGACCACTAGCTCCACTATCTGTCAAATGATCGTCGCATTTAGCACAATCGGGGCAGGAGGTGGAAATCCCCTTGCAGCTTGGGGGTCCGCTTGTCCTTGATGAACATCCTATCGCAGGGTCGGGTCACTACTACGTGATCCAGATCCCGCCTCTTCCCCTGGTGGAGTAGCACTTCTCAGCCAAATTCGAGAATCGTTGCTAGGACTTTCGTTAGCTGCTCGATTGGTGGGTCGGGTGTTCATCATCTGTTGATGAACCATAACGTTAGTTTAGAACTTCTCCAACTGGTACTTGACACTGAGTCAATTACGTTATGATACGATTTATAAGGGTCCAAACTAATAACTCTATATTAGTCTGACTGGCCCATCACCACTAACCGCATAAACGACTTCTTCTCTGACTTACTAGAAAGGAACTCTAGGAGAAATGTCAACCTTTAAATGACATTCCATCTAAGGAGAAATGATATTCCTAAGAATGGATCTAAGGAATAAGTAACAACTTGAATCTTGCAGAAGTTTGAAAACCACTTAAATCTTATACTTTCAACTTCAAACTATAAACTTTAAATCTTATATATATAAATCATTATCTATAAAGTTAGTTTCTCAAACTAGTGATACGAATATCACAAAACTTGTACCAAGACCAAAATCTCACTTTTAAAGTTACAATCTTTAAACTTATTTTGATTGCGTATAACACGCCTTTTATAAACCAATGATAAACAACTTTTGAAGTTCGAAATAGCTAAATCACTAGTTTAAATTAAATTACAAGAAATAATTAAAACTTTTACTTTTAACATTTAAATTCAACATTGAAACTCTCAAAATTCCTTTTTAATCGAAGATAGGTTTGAAAAATAGTTTCAAAATTAGTTTTCGAAAATTCTCAAACCTAACAATAGGCCAAGAATTTTAAAACTGTTGCTCTGATACCATAATTGTAACACCCCCCGACTTATTGTCGGTAGTGCCACACGCCAGTGACCTCAGACGTTGCTGTCTGATGTCACCCAAGGCTTTAATCGGAACAATTAATCTTAAATAAACACAATTAAGTAATGGAAGGTTAAACAACGGAAGACATTTTTGAATGAAACTAAACCATTTATATTAAAAGATCTCTCATCAAACGAGAGAAGTGTTTTTACAATAGAGTGAAATTACAGTGGAAAACTCATAAATTACACAGCGGAAGACTTGAAGAATAAACCTAATACATGACTAGGTTATAAAAATACATATTAAAGTAATACTTAACGACTTTGAAATACCGGCACCGAAATCTGCAACTGCAAGTCTCTTCTTCAACGGTTACTTCGGACTTCGGGGACCAACCACCGATGTGCCGTATAGGACGGATGACACCAGCCAACCATGCAAGGAATAAAACCTGGTTGGTTAGTCTAATGAAAGACTATGCAAGGGTGAAAACAGAATGGTCCTAGTGATCGTAACTGTTTACTATCATTGTCCCTCGAATAACAACCAAAGGAACGATATATAACCCGGAACTTTCACGAAATGATTAAAGTTTGAATGATCAAGAGAAGACTCCTAAAGATCGAGTCTTATCGGGAACGTATAAAGAGAAGACTCCAAGAGATTGAGTCTTATCGGAAAGCGTATGAAGAGAAGACTCTAAAAGATTGAGTCTTACGGGAAAGTATGACAAATGTTTGGAAACATAATAATAATTTCACACAAGCGTTTAAAAAGACTTGACTATTTGGGTCCACGACCAACCTCACCACATAATGCGAATTCAGATTTGGAAGGAGGACTTACTTTAATCGAAGTCCGAGCAGTTTCCATGTTGTACTGCTCGCCCGAGGGTATATTAATTATGTGCATAATCGCACTTATCTTGTTTAATTCCAAAACGCATATTCACGTTATAAGCTTTATCATATAAATATATCATCTCGATACGAGAGATATCTTGGGAATAAATCCCGATTGGTTGGCACCAGCTTAGTGCACCACCCCTATATTCGGATAGGGGCCGGTCATGACCAGGGAAGGGTGTTAGGGCTTGGACATCCTATCTACCACGATTATAAAGAAACGGCTAGACCTCGCAAGGTATATAGCGTTCCTACGAATACTCATTCTAACTACAATGTATAAGTTCACACAAAATCCACACCAATACCATCATGGTAATAACAGATATAATAGCGTTGTTTCTAGCAATATATACAACCTATTATAATAATATCATGTTTTAATCGTATCATTTTATAAAATCTGTTCCCAAACGAAAACAATATTCATCCCAATTTAATTAACAATTAAAACATGATATGTTTTAAACAATTGATAAAATGTTTTAATCGTATCATTTTATAAAATATGTTTTAATTAACAATTAAAACATATCATGTTTTAATCGTATCATTTAATTAACAATTAAACAATCTGTTCCCAAACGAAAACAATATTCATCCTAATACATGACTAGGTTATAAAAATACATATTAAAGTAATACTTAACGACTTTGAAATACCGGCACCGAAATCTGCAACTGCAAGTCTCTTCTTCAACGGTTACTTCGGACTTCGGGGACCAACCACCGATGTGCCGTATAGGACGGATGACACCAGCCAACCATGCAAGGAATAAAACCTGGTTGGTTAGTCTAATGAAAGACTATGCAAGGGTGAAAACAGAATGGTCCTAGTGATCGTAACTGTTTACTATCATTGTCCCTCGAATAACAACCAAAGGAACGATATATAACCCGGAACTTTCACGGAATGATTAAAGTTTGAATGATCAAGAGAAGACTCCTAAAGATCGAGTCTTATCGGGAACGTATAAAGAGAAGACTCCAAGAGATTGAGTCTTATCGGAAAGCGTATGAAGAGAAGACTCTAAAAGATTGAGTCTTACGGGAAAGTATGACAAATGTTTGGAAACATAATAATAATTTCACACAAGCGTTTAAAAAGACTTGACTATTTGGGTCCACGACCAACCTCACCACATAATGCGAATTCAGATTTGGAAGGAGGACTTACTTTAATCGAAGTCCGAGCGGTTTCCATGTTGTACTGCTCGCCCGAGGGTATATTAATTATGTGCATAATCGCACTTATCTTGTTTAATTCCAAAACGCATATTCACGTTATAAGCTTTATCATATAAATATATCATCTCGATACGAGAGATATCTTGGGAATAAATCCCGATTGGTTGGCACCAGCTTAGTGCACCACCCCTATATTCGGATAGGGGCCGGTCATGACCAGGGAAGGGTGTTAGGGCTTGGACATCCTATCTACCACGATTATAAAGAAACGGCTAGACCTCGCAAGGTATATAGCGTTCCTACGAATACTCATTCTAACTACAATGTATAAGTTCACACAAAATCCACACCAATACCATCATGGTAATAACAGATATAATAGCGTTGTTTCTAGCAATATATACAACCTATTATAATAATATCATGTTTTAATCGTATCATTTTATAAAATCTGTTCCCAAACGAAAACAATATTCATCCCAATTTAATTAACAATTAAACAATTGATAATTAACGGAACATGGAATGATAAGCAAGAGCGAACCGCCACTTGCCTTAGGTAGATTCGACGATGAATCTAGACGAGACGACTACTGTTGATATCATTTCCGAGAGTATGGCCTATGCTTCAGATAGCTCTAGCAAGGCTACGAGTCCACACGCAATCCGACAAATAACGGTATAACTGACAAATTAATTAATATCGATTAATTTATCTGACGAACTCAAGTAATTAAATTCAATAATTTTTTATGATTTTAAATCATAAAAATATTGATTGAATTTTCCTAAAGACAGATACGGATAAAATTGGGTCGAAATTATACCGCTCGATTGATCTCGGGTTAAATTTGGACAGAAAGGCTAATGGGCTTTTTGGCCCAAACTATGAGCTGGCTAAGGGCCCCCTCCTTTCTTCTTCCCTCGAACAGCAAACCACAACCGCGAGCGGCATCGAGCTCGACCCCGATGGTGGAGACCGGCGACGGCGGCGACGAGCTCGGGTTCTCGCTCCCGGACACCTGCGCAGTACCACGCCCCTCATGGCTGCACACGGCGGCGACTCAGAACTCCGGCAAGGCTCGCAAGCTCCGGTGACAGCAAGAACTCCGGCGAACACGACGAGGCTCCAACTACGAGGGGCTTCGACTCCTCACGACGACGGCGACGACAACTCGGACGAGGGCTGCCTTCAACCACCGCTGCAACACACCTCCAGGGCTGCTACGACCACAGGCGAAGGCTCCGGCGACTCCTCGAAAATCCGGCGAGAGCTTGAACTCCGGCGACAATGGAAACGAAATAGGAAGAGAGTAATCTGAGATCAGATTTGAGTGCCCAAAGCTCTCCCAAACTCTCCTCTATTTATAGCCCAAGGAGAAGAGCTCCCCCGCCCAGATCAACGGTGGAGCGAGAGATCGACGGCGACGACGAGCATGTGGCTCGCATGCCCGTCTGTGCACTCTGCACATTTCCGCGGTCGCGGTGGGTTCTTCCGCGGTCGCGGAAAATTCAAAGCCCAGCTCCTCTGGGAGCTATTATTCCGCGGTCGTGGAAATTCTTCCGCGGTCGCGGAATTGCCCTTTTCGCGTCTGTTTACCCGGGAAAAGGTTTGACATGGGTTTTAAAACCCTGGATCTTAAATATTTGTACTCAAATAAATATTCTAAGTCTCGATAATACGTCGAATGTATTTTCCAATGCTCTGGAAGTTTTACAGAGATCCAACTCGCTACAGAAATTCCGAACTTCGCCAAACGCGTCTCGAATAATTGACGAGGGTTTGGGAAATTACCCAAATACCCTTACTAAAAATGAGGGGTATTACACATAATGGATTTGGGTCTCCATTTTCAGGCCCGAGGATATAGGTTTTAGTACCGAACCTCATAAATCTTGTGTGTTTTGAGGTTGTGCTTGTGTGCTTGTCTCATACTATCCTTTATTGTTCTTGTTCATATTCATTCTAAGTCGAAGGATCGACTACAAATTCCAAAGCTACAAACTCGAATGTGCTAAAACTTGCTTCTTCTCGGTTATGTTTCTCATCTTTCTTTCTTTTTGGTATTTTTTTCCTGGTATGAATTGTTTGTATGTCATCTTTCTAAAGCACAAAAGCTGCAAGTTATACAGCTCCATGAGCTTGCACTGAAATCTATTGGGTTCTCCCTTTCATCAATCAAAATACAGCAAATTAAGAACACTTGGTTAAATCGGGGGCCATAGTCTTAAATTCCGGTGGACCGTAGTTAATCGGAGAGCGGTGAGGTTTAATCGACATTTATTTTTATTATTTTTAATATAAGATCGGGATCCACTTTTCTAATATAAAAACTTAAGCTGATGTGTAGGGGCTTTCCCCTCCCTTATATATTGTTGTTTATTTAGTTGTTTGGTCGATGTGGTACTTTCCCCACTCTCAACAACGAGCAGCTATAATGAAACAGGTCAAACATTGTTGAAAAACCCTCACCTCTATAGTTCTGCAAAACTTTCAGGATCTCATCCAGGGGCGGACGCAGGTGGGGCTCAGTGGGGGCTGTAGCCCCCACTGGAATTTTCAAAAAAAAATATATATATATATATATATATATGAGATTTTTTCCCCTCACCCAAAGTTTTTGAAAAAAGATTTCCCAAAAAAGTTCAAACTATTTTTTGTATTTTTTTAATTTTAAAAATATTTTTTACATAGAATTTATTATGCATAATTCTCAAAATTACTAAAATTTATCCAAATTTGCACACAATTTTTCAATAAAATATGTAATATTTTCACTATATTTATCTTTATTTGTGTTAAAACTTTTAAAATTTAGGGTTTATGGATTTGTAAATTTTACAAATTAATTTTTATACAAATTTGTTGAAATTACGCAGTAAAAATAGTTTGTAATGATAAAATTTGTGTAATTTTTGGTCAATTTTGAGTAAAATTTCATTTGAAGTTTGATTATAGATTTTGTTATTTGAAATTGAGATTGTTTGTGGAAAATAGATTATAGAATTAAAAATTACGGTTTAAGATTTTGTATAAGGTAGACGGTAATATTTTACTCTTTAAGATTTTAGCCCCCACTGGATTAAATTACTGCTTCCGCTCCCGATCTCATCTATTACTAGATTTATAGAACAATTTCAGCCAGCCAAAGAACAGAAGCCTGAAAAAGGAAGTCCATTGTTTGGTTTTACCATTTACCCAAATAGCAACCAAATCAAATCTTTCATTGCCTGATGCTCTTGGCACATCTGGTGATGACGTCACAGCCTCTACTGTAACGGTTGGCTTCTCCAGACCCACAATTGTAATAAGAAGCCCCGGGAACTGAGCAAGGAACCGCGTCCCTCTTCAGCGTCTCGTAACTTATATACTTCTTCTGCATAATCAGCATTCTCCCGCTCAGCTCTGAATCCATCTCAAACTCCTCCGCCACAGCACCGCTGCCGCACTCGCCGACCTTGCCGGCGCAAGCCCTGCTCAGGAGGGCACCCGTTTCGCCATTTCCCAGCAAGCTCAGGCCGGAGTCTGAAAACCCAATTGAAATTGAGAGGTGGGTGTGTAAGAGGAGGAGGAGGAGAAGCAAGTGGGTTTTCATGAATTGAGTTTGGCGATTGGGACCTTCTTAGGATATGTTTTTTATAGTTCTTCAGCTTGCTTGTTATATATGTTTTTTTTTTTTTTGGCTGTCTATAGTGTGAAAGGGGTGAAAAACTGTTGAAATTTGGGGTTTTGCTGGGAGAAAGGAGATGCATGGATCAGTCTCCTTGAAGGGTTTATTAAGATCTGACAATTACCCAACTTTTTTATCCTTTCATTTTGATCAAGATAGTTAGGTCAGTGTTCTTAGTTTATAAAGTCAACGGCTTGTTTTATAGAATTAACACGTGATTTCTTTTGATAGTCTTGAAACACACTTCTTTAATTGATTTTAAGATAGAATTGCATTTAATTTATGCACTAAACTTCTATACGCTCATACGTGTATGAACTCGAATCTACCTATCTGGTCACGGAATCCAAGTATTGATATACAGTTGGGATACACTGCAACAACATTTGCCAATTTAATTAGTGATTTTGTTGTGTGAATGATATCTACTATGTTGTGCCTCTTTATTGGTTTAATTCCTTATTGGGGCACTACTAAGTTTGGCCAATCTGCATAATTGCATTAGCTGAAGCCCAGTTTGTAGTTGGAAATCGGCCTTCTTTTTTATGAACTTTCACATGTTTCATAACTTTTGTTCTGCCATTAGGGAATGTTATTGTTAGATTATCCAATGGACTATATGCCCGACAAAATTTTCTTACTCGCACGATATTCTGTACGCTAGAAAATGGCATATGCTATATTCTAGCGTACAGAATAAAATATGTATAAATTATAAGATTATATGTATTTTGATTTTTTTTTTTAAATAAGTATAAATTTGTACGCTAGAATATGGCGTACGCCATATTCTAGCGTACAGAATAAAATATGTATAAATTATAAGATTATATGTATTTTGAACTTTAAAAAAAAAAAAGTATAAATCTGTACTGGCGTACAGATTATAAAAAAAAAAAATTAAAACTTTCTAATCATGTAGAGAATTTCAATACGAGTCCGTACATATAAAATTCGCCCAAAACGGACATCGTTTGCCCCTCCAAAAGCCCAAAACACGAAGTTTTCCTACCTATTTTTTTTATTTGGTGCCCGACATATAGCGCATTATAGTGAAATTTTTTGGTATTTTTTGAATTTTCTACTATAATTTTGTATAAGATTTTAATTCGAGTCCGTACATATAAAATTCATTCAAAACGGATATCTTTTTCCCCTCAAAAAACGATATCCAAAACGGATATCGTTTTCCCCTCCAAAAAGCCCTCTTTTGAGTTGGGGCTTAGACGGATATTGTTTTCCCCTCCAAAAAGCCCCTCCATTAAACCCCTCTTTTGAGTTAGGGCTTAAAGATGGGGCTTAAATGGAGGCTTTTTGAGTTTAAGCGTCCATTTAAGCCCCAACTCAAAAGAGGGGTTTAATGGAGGGGCTTTTGATCCCAACTTATATTTATATTAAATTACAATTATGTCATTATATTAAGTTATCAAAATATCATTTATATTAAATTACTACATATACCCTTTATATTAAATTATAAAAAAATTGAATTTATATTAAATTTCAATTACATGTTGCATTTTAGGTGAATTGAAAGAAAGGAAAAAAACCGCGGGCGCGGCCTTGGAAGAACTCAGCTAAGATGCCAAGAAGCAAAGCCGCGATCGTATATAAGTGTAACTATATGAAATATAATAAAATACTATAGTATATAACTGTAATTATGTGAAATATAATGAAATGATATAGTATATAAGTCTAAGTATACTAGATTTAATGAAATACTATAGTATATAAGTGTTACTATATGAAATATAATAAAATACTATAGTATATAAGTCTAAGTATACTAGATCTAATGAAATACTATAATACATAAGTGTAACTATATGAAATATAATGAAATACTATGGTACATAAGTGTAACTATATGAAATATAATGAAATACTATAGTATATAAGTGTAACTATATGAAATATAATGAAATACTATAGTATATAAGTTTAACTATATGAAATTTAATGAAATACTATAGTATATAAGTGTAACTATATGAAATATAATGAAATACTATGGTACATAAGTGTAACTACATGAAATATAATGAAATACTATAGTATATAAGTATAACTATATGAAATATAATGAAATACTATGATACATAAATGTAATTATATGAAATATAATGAAATACTATGATACATAAGTGTAACTATATGAAATTTAATGAAATACTATGGTATATAAGTATAACTATATGAAATTTAATGAAATACTATAGTATATAAGTGTAACTATATGAAGTTTAATGAAATAATATAGTATATAAGTATAACTATATGAAATATAATAAAATACTATAGTATATAATGAAAATACTATAGTATATAATGAAATACTATAGTATATAAGTGTAACTATATGAAATTTAATGAAATACTATAGTATATAAGTATAAGTATATGAAATATAATGAAATACTATAGTATATAATGAAAATACTATAGTATATAAGGAAATACTATAGTATATAAGTATAACTATATAAATACTATAGTATATTAGTATATTCACATTAAATATAAAGGAAAACTATAGTATATAAGTATAACTATATAGTACACTTATGTACTATAGTATTTCATTAGATCTAGTATACTTAGACTTATATACTATAGTATTTCATTACATCTAGTATACTTAGACTTATATATTATAGTATTTTATTATATTTCATATAGTTATACTTATATACTATGGTATTTCATTATATTTTATATAGTTACACTAATATACTATAGTATTTTATTATATTTCATATAGTTACACTTATATATTATAGTATTTCATTATATACTATAGTACTTCATTATATTTCATATACTATAGTATACTTATGTACTATCGTATTTCATTAGATCTAGTATACTTAGACTTATATACTATAGTATTTCATTAAATTTTATATAGTTACATTTATATACTATAGTATTTTATTATATTTCATATAGTTACACTTATATATCATAGTATTTCATTATATTTCATATAGTTATACTTATGTATTAGAGTATTTCATTAGATCTAGTATACTTAGACTTATATACTATAGTATTTCATTATATTTCATATAGTTATACTTATATACTATACTATTTCATTAAATCTAGTATACTTAGACTTATATATACTATATCATTTCATTATATTTCATGTAGTTACACTGATATACTATAGTATTTTATTATATTTCATATAGTTACACTTATGTACCATAGTATTTCATTATATTTCATATAGTTATACTTATATACTATAGTATTTCATTAAACTTCATATAGTTACACTTATATACTATAGTATTTCATTAAATTTCATATAGTTATCCTTATATACCATAGTATTTCATTAAATTTCATATAGTTACACTTATGTATCATAGTATTTCATTAAATTTCATATAGTTACACTTATGTATCATAGTATTTCATTAAATTTCATATAGTTACACTTATGTATCATAGTATTTCATTATATTTCATATAGTTACACTTATATATTATATTATTTCATTATATTTCATGTAGTTACACTTATGTACCATAGTATTTCATTATATTTCATATAGTTACACTTATATACTATAATATTTCATAAAACTTTCATATAGTTACACTTATATACTATAGTATTTCATTATATTTCATATAGTTACACTTATATACTATAGTATTTCATTATATTTCATATAGTTACACTTATGTACCATAGTATTTCATTATATTTCATATAGTTACACTTATGTATTATAGTATTTCATTAGATCTACTATACTTAGACTTATATACTATAGTATTTCATTAAACCTAGTATACTTAGACTTATATATTATAGTGTTTCATTTAATCTAGTATACTTAGACTTATATACTATAGTATTTCATTAAATCTAGTATACTTAAACTTATATACTATATCATTTCATTATATTTCACATAGTTACAGTTATATACTATGGTATTTTATTATATTTCATATAGTTACACTTATATACGATCGCGGCTTTGCTTCTTGGCATCTTAGCTGAGTTCTTCCAAGGTCGTGCCCGCGGTTTTTTTCCTTTCTTTCAATTCACCTAAAATGCAACATGTAATTGAAATTTAATATAAATTCAATTTTTTTATAATTTAATATAAAGGATATATTTAGTAATTTAATATAAATGATATTTTGATAACTTAATATAATGACATAATTGTAATTTAATATAAATATAATTTGGGATCAAAAGCCCCTCCATTAAACCCTTCTTTTGAGTTGGGGCTTAAATGGACGCTTAAACTCAAAAAGCCCCCATTTAAGCCCCATCTTTAAGCCCTAATTCAAAAGAGGGGTTTAATGGAGGGGCTTTTTGGAGGGGAAAACGATATCCGTTTTGGATATCGTTTTTGGAGGGGAAAACGATATCCGTTTTGAATGAATTTTATATGTACGGACTCGTATTAAAATTTTATACAAAATTATAGTAGAAAAATTCAAAAAATACCAAAAAATTTCACTATAATGCGCTATATGCCGGGCACCAAATAAAAAAAATAGGTAGGAATGCTTCGTGTTTTGGGCTTTTGGATGGGCAAACGATGTCCGTTTTGGGCAAATTTTATATGTACGGACTCGTATTGAAATTCTCTATATGATTAAAAACTTTAATTTTTTTTTATAATCTGTACGCCAGATTCTGGCGTACAGATTATGTACGGACTCGTAATGACATAATTGTAATTTTTTTTTATAATCTGTATGCTAGAATATGACGTACGCCATTTTCTAGCATACAGAATGTCGTGCGAATAGAAAAATTTTGTCGGGCATATAGTCGCCTCGTTATCCAATTAATAACCCACTGCACAAAAAAGAGCGGAGGGAAAAAAAGTCAAAATAGAGCCTGCAGTTTTCCTTTTCATCCTCTAAAACTAAAAATAGCAAGAGGCAAAGCCGCTTAAAATAATTAATGTATATCCACCAATGCAATCCCTGTTGGAACTGAATTTCATCGAAACTTCCGGGCATTTTTCGGTGGGCTCCGGCCACCGGTTGTGCCGGATTATGGGAGCGTTGGCTTCGTCTCCGCGAGCTCTACAACGTAGTGTGCTCATACGATAAATTCGGGTTCCGTTTGAATGAGAAATGAGGGCTCAAAGGTGGTTGCTTGCAACACCCATTTTTGAGTTTGGGGGGTGCAATTCTACATCCCACATCGGAAATGTGGGAGTAGAATTGGGTGATTTATAAACCACTATCACCCAAGCCAAGGTAAGAACTTGGTCAGTATGGAGAGAAGACCTTAACCACACACGCGCGCCGTCCGTCCGTCCGGTCCGGGCTTGTGGGCTTGTGGAATGGGCCTTCGGCCCAAGCAGCAGCTAAGCTTCCTTTTTGGAAGCCAGCTGGGCCGAAAATTATTAGAACAGGTGCTCGGGATTCATCCGAAAATTATTTTATTCGTGTTCTTCAGTTCGTGTAACCGAACTATTTCGAAAAATAAATAATATATATATATATACATATGCGTTGGTTCGGTTCTGTACGAACAGATCCGCTTCTTCGGAATTTCTTTTAATTCGAATTCTGAAATTTTTCGTGGATTTTCTGGAGTCATACTAATCTGGTTTGCTCTTGTGAACAGTTTCTGAAATATGACTAACGAGAACATCAACGCTGCTACTGGTTCCGCAAACGAATGGAACGCTGAATTGCCGAGTGAGTCGACGCCCCAAATCAGTTTTGGGAGTGGTCTGCCACCGGTCACTTTGCCTGCTAGTTCGACCCAGGTTCCGCTGGTTCAGACCCAGGTTCCGCTGGTTCAGACCCAGGTTCCGCTGGTTCAGACCCAGGCTCCGTTGGTTCAGCCCAAGGTCCCGCTGATTCAGACCCAGGTTCCGCTAGTTCAGACCCAGGTTCCGCTGGTTCAGACCCAGGTTCCGCTGGTTCAGACCCAGGTTCCGCTGGTTCAGACCCAGGTTCCGCTGGTTCAGACCCAGGCTCCGTTGGTTCAGCCCAAGGTCCCGCTGATTCAGACCCAGGCTCCGCTGGCTCAGAGTCCTATGGACTTGTCTGACATCAATCTGCCCCATGTGAGGGTGAGAGAGGCTCCGCAGAATAGGAACTTCGCAGCTGTCATGCCAAGTGCACAACACTCAGGAATTCTGCCTGACAAGTTTGATGGCACCGGCTTCAAGACGTGGCACCAGAAGATGTATTTCTTTTTGACCACGCTGCATATGGACAAGTTTCTGAAAGAGACACGACCAGTGATTTCTGATCAGAATACAAATGCCTACCTCCTAGCCAGTGTTGAAGCATGGGCACATGGAGACTTTATGTGCATAGGGTACATCCTAGCCAGACTGGTTGACTCACTGTACAACGTGTACTGCAGTTACAAAACTGCTAAAGAGCTCTGGGATGCTTTAATCAAGAAGTACAAGTCTGAAGATGCAGGCCATAAGAAGTACGCTGTGGCAAAATTCATGAACTTCAGAATGGTAGACTCCAAGCCAATCATGACTCAAGTCGAACAGCTTCAGTTGATTGTTCATGAGATCCTAGCTGAAGGCATGAAAATCTGTGAAACCTTTCAAGTAGCTGCTTTCATCGAGAAGCTTCCACCTAAGTGGGACAACTTCAAGAACTATTTGATGCACACGAGGAAATCGATGACCGTTGAGGACTTGGTTGTGAGGTTGCGTGTTGAGTCAAGCAACCGTCAGGCTGATGGAGTTCAGAGTTCTGATCAGAAAGTCAACCTGGCTGAGCATCAAGACAAGGGGAAGAAAAGAAAGTTTCAACCTCAGAATGCAAACAAGAAAGTTCCTGCTAAAAAGTTTAGTGGGAAGTGCCACAAATGTGGAAAGATAGGTCACAAGGCTGATGAATACAGAAGCAAGATCGACCCACGCAAAGACAAGGGAAAGTCCCAAGCTAACCTTGCTGAAGGGCCGCTCACAGATGCTGATCTCGTTGCTGTCTGTTCTGAAGCCAACTTGGTTGGGGGAAACCCAAAGGAATGGTGGTACGACACTGGTGCCACAAGACACATCTGCTCAGATAAGGGAATGTTTACTACCTATCAAGTGAGCAAGAGTGACGAGAAACTGTTCATGGGGAACTCAACCACGTCCAAGGTAGAAGGTATTGGCAAAGTGGTGCTGAGGCTGACTTCTGGGAAAGAGCTGACTCTCACAAATGTCATGCATGTGCCAGACATAAGGAAGAATCTGATATCCGACACTCTACTGAGCAAGAATGGCTTTGGAATCAACTTCATGTCTGACAAGCTAGTTCTCTCTAAGCATGGGGTGTACTTGGGAAATGGTTATGTCAAAGAAGGACTGATCAAAATGAATGTAATGACAGTCCTTCCAAAAACTACTGTAACCGCTGATTCAATGAATAAGAATGGTCCTATTGCTTATGTTGTTGAGTCTTTTAATATTTGGCATGAAAGATTGGGACATGTTAATTATAAATCTATTAGTAGATTAATAAATATGAATATGATTCCAAGATGCAAATTAAGTAAAGACAAATGTGAAGTATGCGTTCAAGCGAAACTCACAAAAACGCCATCACCCCAAGTAGAGAGGACAACCGAACCTCTGGGTTTGATTCACACAGACTTATGTGATTTAAAGTTCGTGCAAACTAGAGGAGGTAAAAAATACTTCGTCACCTTCATCGATGATAGCACACGATATTGCTATGTGTATTTACTACGAAGTAAAGATGAAGCTTTGGACAAGTTCAAGGAATACAAGTTGGAAGTTGAGAACCAACTTAGTAAGACAATTAAAATCATACACAGTGATAGAGGAGGTGAGTATAATGAACCATTCAATGCATTCTGTAGAGAACATGGAATAGTTCATCAAACTACCGCTCCTTATTTACCTGAATCTAATGGAGTTGCGGAACGTAAGAACCGAACTCTTAAAGAAATGATGAATGCAATGCTGCAAGAATCTGGGTTAGCACAGAACATGTGGGGAGAAGCTTTGCTCACCTCAAACTACATTCTCAACAAAATACCACACAAGGTCACTGGAAAGACACCTTATGAGTTGTGGAAAGGAAATGTACCATCGTACAAATACCTCAAAGTGTGGGGGTGTCTTGCAAAAGTGGCAGTACCACCTCCCAAAAAGGTCACCATTGGACCTAAAACTGTAGACTGTATTTTCATAGGATACGCACACAACAGTAGTGCTTATCGTTTCTTGGTATATAAGTCAGATATACCAGAAATACATGCTAATACAGTTATGGAATCTAGGAATGCATCCTTCTTCGAAAACGTGTTTCCATGTAAGGTTAAAGAAAATCTTAAACGGACTCGTGAACAAGAAGCTAGCACTTCTGTTCCAGAAATTGAAGAAGAAAATGATGAACCTAGACGGAGCAAAAGAGCTCGAAAAGAGAAAACCTTTGGGACTAAGTTCACAACGGCCTTTCTCATAACGGCTTTTCTCTTAGAGAATGAGCCTAAAACTTTCAAAGAAGCCATGTCTACACCTGATGCACCTTCATGGAAGGACGCAGTTAAAAGTGAAATCGACTCCATTATGCAGAACCATACATGGGAGTTAGTTGATTTGCCACCAGGGTGTAAAGCACTTGGGTGCAAATGGATTTTCAAAACAAAACTGAAAACCGATGGCTCTGTAGATAAGCACAAGGCGAGACTTGTGGTGCAAGGATTTCGGCAAAAGAGGGCCAGGAATTTTTTGACACTTATTCTCCAGTTACGAGAATAACTTCAATCAGAACACTAATTGCTATAGCAACATTACGAAACCTCGAAATCCATCAAATGGATGTAAAAACCGCCTTTCTAAATGGAGATTTAGAAGAGGAAATTTACATTAAACAACCTGAGGGCTACGTCGTGCCTGGACAGGAAAACAAAGTGTGCAGACTCGTAAAGTCTCTGTATGGACTCAAACAAGCTCCAAAACAGTGGCATGAAAAGTTTGACAGTGTAATGATGTCAAATGGGTTCAGCATAAATGAAAGTGACAAATGCATCTACATCAAAAATACTCCCAATGGATACATTCTGTTGTGTCTGTATGTAGATGACATGCTCATCATTGGAAGCAATAAAGACATGATCAAACGAACCAAGAAAATGCTTTGTGGAAAGTTTGACATGAAAGACTTGGGACTTGCAGATGTCATACTAGGGATTAAAATCACTAGACATTCGGAAGGGATTATCTTGTCTCAAGCTCACTATGCTGAAAAAATCCTTGAACGATTCAAGAACTACTCAAGTGGGATAGCAAAGAGTCCTGTGGACCCTCATCTCCATTTGACTAAAAACTCTGGTGATGCAATATCACAACTAGAGTATGCACGTGTCATATGAAGTCTAATGTACTTGACAAACTGCACACGACCAGATCTAGCGCACTCAGTAAATGTACTAAGTCGCTACACCAGTAATCCAGGTCATAAACACTGGAAAGGCATAACTAGAGTATTGAACTATTTGAGATATACCAAGAGTTATGGGCTGCACTATGGGAGATATCCAGCAGTTCTGGAAGGATACAGCGATGCAAACTGGATATCTGACTCCAGAAACTCAAAATCTACAAGTGGATACGTATTCACACTTGGTGGTGCAGCAGTATCATGGAAATCTTCCAAACAAACTTTGCTAGCCAGATCCACTATGGAATCGGAGTTCATTGCTTTAGATAAAGCAGCGGAGGAAGCTGAATACCTTCGGAATTTTCTAGAAGATATTCCTATGTGGGACAAGCCAGTGCCGGCATTATGTGTACACTGTGATAGCCAATCAGCTATCGCTCGAGCACTGAGTCGTCTATACAATGGAAAGTCACGTCACATTAGACGTCGACATAAAACCATTAGACAATTACTCTCAAGTGGTGTAATCACGTTGGATTATATCAAGTCAGCTGACAACATTGCAGATCCCTTTACTAAAGGTCTGTCACGAGAGCAAGTTGTAAAGTCATCTAGGGGAATGGGTTTAAAGCCTATGACTACAGAGGATGCTTGATAGATACCCTACCTACATGACTGGAGATCCCAAGAAGTAGGTTCAAAGGGACAACTAAATCAAGTTGACTCCTGGAAAGCACTGGGAGACTATAGGTCTCATCCCAGTTCCTAGGGTGATAAGCAGTGCTGCCTGTTCATGTTTAGGTTAAGCTTGGCTTTTAATGATTCCATAGCCTTGAAATAAAGGTGGGGTATGACATGATACCCTTTATGGTCAATCACCTTGTGAGTGTGAAATGGGGCCGTTTCTAGGAAAATGAAGAGAGGTTGCATTCTCCAAGTTCACTCATGATTAACCAGGGATGTTCACGGCCAAAACGAACACAACAAGAGAACCTAGTTCTGCGAGAAGATGAAACTGTGTGACAGTTGTTGTCTAGGTTTACATCAAAGCTTGGGTGGTTCAAGACATCATGTTCATTGCCTGGTCAAGTAAATCCGATAGCTACTCACTATGGGTGGTTCAAGGCTGAAAAACGCCACCAGCCCAGATGCAGTGATTCTTCGCTCGTACTCTCAAAAGTCCTTCTGTCTAGACTACACATGTGTTATAAAGTCATTTCTATTCATGTGGGGGATTGTTGGAACTGAATTTCATCGAAACTTCCGGGCATTTTTCGGTGGGCTCCGGCCACCGGTTGTGCCGGATTATGGGAGCGTTTGCTTCGTCTCCGCGAGCTCTACAACGTAGTGTGCTCATACGATAAATTCGGGTTCCGTTTGAATGAGAAATGAGGGCTCAAAGGTGGTTGCTTGCAACACCCATTTTTGAGTTTGGGAGGTGCAATTCTATATCCCACATCGGAAATATGGGAGTAGAATTGGGTGGTTTATAAACCACTATCACCCAAGCCAAGGTAAGAACTTGGTCAGTATGGAGAGAAGACCTTAACCACACACGCGCGCCGTCCGTCCGTCCGGTCCGGGCTCGGGCTCGGGCTCGGACTCGGGCTCGGGCTCGGGGGCTTGTGGAATGGGCCTTCCGCCCAAGCAGCAGCTAAGCTTCCTCTCGTCTTCAGAACGTTATAAAAGAGCAGTTCTGGAGTCTCATTGAACACACAGAAATCCTCTCGTCTTCCCTTCCTCTTTCCGTTTTTCCGAGTGTGAGAGTACCCGCAGTTCGCTGGTTCGAAAGCGTTCCATACCTCTTGCACCATTAATCCCCAATTCTTAAGCACTCACCCACACGCCTTTGGTGGCACATGGCTTCCACTGTTAAACAAATGCTTTATTTGTAAAGAGTGTGACTATTGAGTCTGTTGTCATACATCATTTTGACATACCTTACAACACCCCATCATACTGAAGCGTGAATTGATTGATTTGAAACTAGTTTAGCTAATAAGCCATAATAATAGAATGTTGGCATCATTGGATGCGGAAACAAATTGATGGAGATATTGATTGCAGAGAGCAATAAAAACAAATTGATGGAGAATGTTCAAATGTAAGCAAATCAGAACAAATTCTATATTCTCTTCTCTTCATGTTTTTTTACAAGAAAGAAACTTAAAGATATTGATTGCGGAGAGCAACAATTGCTGCGACTCCATCAAGAACAACCAAAGGTTTCATGAGTCACCTCGGCACCTATAGATCCTTGAACAGCCTCTGCTATAAGGGTTGGATGGGCCCGGATAACACGAGCTGTAGGACTGACCCCGGCCACTGCTACCGCAGACCGGTTTGTCTTTCTTGAGGGCTCCATATGTGATGTGGGTCTTCACTTGGAGGATCATCCGGCCTATGTCCGACTCCATCAAGAACTCGCCCTCCGCAATCGATCCGTTGCAGTTCGAGTGCTTCTGGGTCCCAGCTGCAGCTCCCCCGTGTTGGACGAGGCAGAGCACGAGGAGGCCCAGGAGAGGGAGGTTCGTGGCTAGCTTAGGCTCCATGCTTGACGCTCAATTGCAGCCTTTCAAGTGCTCTATATAGTACACGGCATGTGCAGCAGCGACTCACTTGGGCTTTCTTTTCCGAAAGGTCTTAGTGGAAGCTGCTTTTGGGTGGACCGCACTTCACCTACTACACCACCTCATAATTCCCAATTCCCAATTCCCAATTCCCAATTCCCAATTCCCAATTCCCAAGCATAGCATTAGCATTAGCATATCATACAAAGAATGCCTCTCATTAGTCACTAATGGCTGGAGAAAACTATTAGTATAATCAGCAATGCAGCACAAACACCTAATTTTCTAACATTATTATTACACATATATTCATTCCTACTTTGCTGTAAATTGTCAGAAATATCTTGCTAGCTCTTTGTTAAAATACTCATCCCACCTCTAAAGTTGGGACATAACTTGTCTAGTATATAAGCTTAGTACACTACTCCTCCTATTGTCAATTGGTTTTATGATGGAATTCCACTGGTCTTATATGCTAGGCCCATACGCGCAAGTTGCGCCATACATACTCACACGCCCCCGGGTTGGCCCACGGCCCATTGTCTAAATTTGACATGGTATCAGAGCCTGTTTCGATCCTGGGTCCAAGTGTCACGGGCCAAGTAGGCCCGTCACACTTGCGGGAGAGTGTTAAAATACTCATCTCATATCAAAAGTTGGGACATAACTTGTCTAGTATATAAGCTTAGTGGACTACTTCTCCTATTGCCAGATGGTTTTAGGATGGAACCCCACTGGGCTTATATACTAGGCCCATACGCGCAAGTTGCGCCATACATACCCACACGCCCCCGGGTTGGCCCACGGCCCATTGTCTAAATTTGACACTCTTCAAGGTTGAAACACATCATCACTTTAACGCAGACATGCTTAAAACAGGTACAGAATGCACATCATTCAGTTCACAGCTCTGGTCAGTGCAATCTCGTTTTGTACCTTCAACGGGATCAAGGTTTTGTAGTCCTCATGGATATATGAGTTTTTGCTTGTCAGGAAATTTGCACATCTTGGTTTGATGGACGATTATAGAGTAGCAAGAGAATTGCAATTTGATACCAGAAAACGTAAACTACATCAAATTTGTTCAGTAACTCTTTACAGTTCTGTGATTTTTTTCCAAAATAGGCTTGAAATCAAACTAAATTCTCGATATAGGCTCCATCTCAAAATATTTCTCGGAATATGCTGGCACCCAGGGGTGAACGCAGGATTTTAGCCCAGTGGGGGCTAAAATCCTACTTGGCTAAAATCAAGTAAATTACATTAACATATAGCAATACAATACTTGAAAAAAATCTCTTTATTTTCTGAACCACCAATACTTGGATAAAATCTCTTCATTTTCTGAAATAATCAAATTATAAATTACATTAACATATAGCAATACAAGCAAACAATCAAACAAGAGAAGCTTAAGAGGATTTCTTGCATTGCTAATCTGCCTAATTAGACCCTTAAAAAATCTGATCTCAAATTGAAATTGAAATTAAGCAGAAATTAAACTATCTTACTTCATTGCTAAAGCCTAAACTGCTAAACATCCATTATTACCTCACAAATCAGACTTTAAAAAAACTAGCTCACACATTTATCAGATCTCTAATTTGAGCAAACGAACAATTCCAATAGGTATTGCAGTAAAATCATTTAAAACTTAAAACATATTCACCTTAATCCTCCACGACACGGCTCCACCATCTAGATATCACCCTCGTGACCCCCAACAACTCAGCAAGCTGGGCACCACACCACCTCTGGGCACCGGTCCTCCCAACAAACACTAGTGGCAGTCACGACAGTCACACCACCGCACCACCGCTGGGCACCGCACCAGCAACTCAGCAAGTTGCAAGCGCGCAGTAGCACCACCACCATCAAACCTTGTTCCTCCCACCGCTGGGCACCGCAGACCGCACCACCGCAGTAGCACTCAGGACCGTTGGGCACCGGTCCTCCCAATAGCAAACCTTGTTCCTCCCACCGATGGGCACCACGAAAACCTTGTTCCTCCTACGCTGGGCACCGTAGACCGCACCACTGCTCGTCACTCCGTCTCCGTCGCCTTGTTCCTCCTAACAGCAAGGTGCACCGCTGCACCAGAGAAGATGAAAATTGAGATTTGAGAGAAGAAAAAGGTGGAAGAAGACCAGAAGAAAGAGATGGAAGGAGACCGAGAAAAGAAATAAATTAGGGCCGACTGCTTTTAAACTTTGGGTGAGGGAAAATAAATCCCGTATAAATTTAATATTTAATATTTTTATTTTTTAAATTCCAGTGGGGGTTGTAGCCCCCACTGGGCCCCACTTGCGTCCGCCCCTGCTGGCACCGTTGGCTTGGATAGAGTCGCTGAAAAATCCATTGTTTTCTACCCGTGACTCGGCAGACGAAGAAGCGACTCTACTTTTCTTTTTATGAAAATGTTATTTAAAAAAAAAAAAAGTAGAGTCACTTAATTGCTAGGCGACCTACCGTTGATAAACCGTTCTGTTTTTTACCAATTTTTTTTTTTTAGAAAAATTGATTTGAAATCGTTAGTTTGGAAATGTATTTTTTTGGCCAAAATATTAAAATTGTCTAGCTATTCTATAGTCAAAAAAATTAAAATCAATTACATGCATAAATACATGTAGAGAGGGACGCTCCGGTAAAACAGAAGTTATGGTAAAACGAAAGTACTAATCTGGAGCGTTGGATTGATGGTGATGGATGGTTGGATGAATAGGTTATATAATAGATATGATAGGGGTGTAACCACCAAATCTAAACTAATAAAGCAATTAATTAAATTTTAATTAATAAAAAAAATAAAAATCGGTTGTTACAGGAGAGAGAAAGAGAAGATTATTCTCTTTCCTAAACGTCTTCAACGTACAGGATTTTCGAATTTTAGTTATATTGAAACCCTAAATTCTATTTCATGATATGTTGATCTTACGTCTATTCTAATTGATTTTCGATCATAACATAGGGTTTAGATTCTGATTTCGCAATTTGGTTTTCGCAATTTTATCGATATTCATACAACCAGTAGTGATATTCGTTTACTATGTACGGAACATTCATAATGTTGCGATATTCATACAAACTGTATTGATATTCGTGTGTTAATCTCAATCTTCTGGAATTGATTCATGTATCTTCGAATTTGATTTTTTTTTTTTGTATTTGGTGAATATCGCATATCCAATTTTGAATAACCCGATTGATAGTAAACTGATTATGATGAGATGATATTCATGTATAGTGCATACATATTCATTCAATATGTTATGATATTCACGTATTTTCTACACATAGTCATACAAGTAAGCAGTACAAACAACACTAGTAATACACCAAAACGACCAACATGAATATCAACACCATTACAATGAATATGATACCATAAAATTTGAATATAATTACTCAGAGCATGAAACGTACATCTCACATGAATATCAACGGAATTTGTATGAATATTGCATCAAACAATTTAAATATCAATTGCAAACAATAAAAACAACACCAGTATCAACGACATCATAGTGAATATCACATCATAAATTTTGAATATCTACTACCCAGAGCATGAAACGTACATCCCACATGAATATCAAAGAAATTTATATGAATATCACATCAAACAATTTGAATATCAAGTGCAAACAGTACAAACAACACTAGTAATACACCAAAACGACCATCATCAAGTAGAATCTGAATCCACATGAATATCAATACTATTATAATGAATAACAACATAGAAAAACTGAATATCAAATATACAATATTTGAAACATAAATATCAAAACACACAAGCTGTAACACTGTGAATAACAATATTGTTAACATGAATAAGAATATTGTTAACATGAATATCGTAACGCTAAATATGAACATCAACATTAGAGTAAAAAAACAAAAGGATTTAGGGTTCAAAAAATTAGAGTTCCTTTAATGGCGGCCACCAGAGCCACTCTTCTCGCCGCCGCCGTCTCGTTATCCGTCGGAATCACAAATACCACCGCCGCCTCGTTATACCACCGCCGATCCAAGAGATCTCCAAATTTATATCATAGGATGAATCAATTCCTACAGAATGCAACGTTATTCAGAGCCACATCAACAATAATTGCAAAACCAAAATGCAAGCAAAAGCACAAATTTGCAAAGATTATAATACCTTCATTACTGCCAAATTTATACAAATGCCTTCCACAATTTGTGAGGTGGCCCACGTCCTCTTCTTCTTCTTCTTCAATTTGGAGCACCTAATTTACGTACAAAACTCGTGCATCGGCGGAGGCTTTGAACGGAGTTGTGCGAATGACGACAGAGGGTGGTCGGCGAGCTAGCACATGAGCGACAGTGCTGGGGACTGGTGGCGGTGCTGATCGGTAGTGGCGACTGGACTAGGCGGCGATCGAGGGACCACTGGACAACAACAACTACGACACGAGCAGGGGCGAATTTCAATCACCGAGCCCGCCGGAGTCGTGGTTTGCAGAGCTCATAAACAGGAGGCCGATGTCCTCGTCGACACCACTGTCTCCCGGCGTCTGGCGCTCGCCGTCGTCATCGGCGCCGCCACTGTTGGATCTAAGGTCTCCCCTGCCAACGCTGCCTACGGAGAAGCCAGTAATTAAGATCCGATTAGATCTCGAATTGACAGCAGAAATGGAACCAAAGTAAAGGTCGTGCGCCAGTGCGGTGGTGGCGCAGAGGTCGCGCCGGTGGGTCAGGGGAAATGGTAAGCGGTGGACGTGGAGGTCCGACGAGGTTGTGGTGTGGGTCGCCGGCTGGTTCGGCCGGGATCCGAGTCATCGTCATCATCATCTTCCTCCACCTCGCTCTCCTCCGCATCATCGGGATTCGAGTCGTCGTCGGTTGGTCTCCTGCGACCGATCTCGTAGATCCGGGCCGACGAGACCGATCTCGTAGATCTCTCCTTCTTCAGATGACGATGCTAATTTGGGGAGGCGAAGAAACCGCTCCACTACTGACGAGCGTAATGGGAGAGAGAGGTTATGAAAGGGGAAGCAAATCAGGGAAATATTTGGGATTAAAACAAATCCCCCAAATTATGCTAATGGAAAAATTGGTGTGGGTGAATCCACCGGCCTAATTTACAATTTTTTAGATTAAATCATGACCATCAATTTTATTCTCATCTAACGCTTTAGATTAATACTTCTGTTTTACCATAACTCTCCGTTTCACTCGAGTTTAATTCTACATGTAGAAACTCAATATTATAGAATGAGTCGCTAAATGATCGAGAGATTCATCTTTTGACATTGTAATTGAGTTTTTAATATGAAAAATAATACCAATATTATAGAATGAGTCGCTAGTTGGCTTTTATTTGTTTTTTAGATATTTGGTTGAGTTTTTTTTTGTTCGTAGCAATAGTTGTTACAAAACCTCATTTAACTTGTATTTTGCCTTTTTTTTGTCATGTTTTTTTAGGTATTGAGCTCGTTTCGGAATATATTTTAGTTGATGTTTTTTATTTTATAAATTTTGGATATGAGATCAATTATCATTTTCAAGTTTATATTTTTAATAATGTGAAATAAAAGAGTAGTTTAGGGTTGCATAAAAATATTTTTGATGAATAAAAACATCTTAACTAAAGTCATTTATAGATAGAAAAAAAAAGATTATAGTTATATAAACGAGTAGATCAATGATCATTCTCATTATCATCATCATCCTCTTCCTCCTCCTCATCATCATCATTTTCAGCTCATCCAGTGAATTGAATTGCTGACCACGAGCAAATTCACCACCGGTTGGGATTGGATTCCTTGCGTTCCACGTTTGCCACGAGTTTATCATTTGGGGGTCAGGCTCTTCGACAATGTTCCAACTCAGAGTTATAGTTGCCGCTTCTCTAGCCATTTGAATTGTTGCTTCTTGAAGTGTATCTTCATTCACTTCACAGTCCTCTTCTGATTGATACATATCATCCTCGTGATCAATACCAAACTCATCGATGTAAATATTATCATTTAATACATCTTCATCTCCCTTTTGATGGCTTGTTGTGGCTCTAACTGCTGGCATACGATGTGACATTCCTATCATATGAGATCCACCAATCTCATATGATGATTGTAGGGGAACCACTGAACTCATGTTGTAAGACCCTGATCCGAGTCCCGACATGTAAGCCTCTTGACCATATTGAGCATCCGTAAGTAATCTTGTGAATGAGTCCATCCCTTGTCCACATGGATAGTTTCCATCGTTCTCCATATCTATATTTAGGAAATACCAACCTATATATATAATATTTTCAGTAAATGCTTTATATTTAATTTTAAAAAAAATCTTATGATAAAAATAACATATTTTAAACCAACATATTAAGTAAATCACCCACGTGTGCCTCAGACTAATTATACTTGGTCTAGATAATAACATAATTCTAGGTTATTTATGCATGTTCAATATAAGTTATTTGCATGTACAAGTTATTTGCATACATATAAGACACATGCCGATATTATTAAACCTCATTTTGGTACAAACAAGAAAAAATGGGAAATTACAAGATGAATTACTAACAAACTACTTATTAATATTATCTCATATGTAGATTTTTATAATAATAAACTACTAATTAATATTATATATAGACACTATAATGCAGATCTCAACTCATATATAATAAAAATCTAGAAGATGAACTACGAACTTGGACAAGATGAACTATATAATATTCAAAATAAAATATAATGAAAAACTTTAAAGACAATGAGAAAATGGAAAACTAGAAGATGAACTACTAACTTGGAGAAGTAGATCAACGGAAAAGCTAAAGCGGTGGACTGAGGTTGAGGATGATCTCCTGGGCTGGTCAGCATCCGGCGAAAGGCGGTGGCTCTCTGCTGTGTTCGAGCGACTTTCGGTGTGTCCTCGGTTGGGTGCTGAACTACTGATGGTGGTTGGAGATCAATGAAAATTATTTATTAGAGATAGAGAGAGATGGTCTTAGATCATTAATGGTGTTGGAGTTTAAAATGGTGTTGGAAGTGGGAGTAATTAATATTGGTTGCTGAAGGTAGAAGTTGTTTTTGGTTCAAACATGGAGATATGGAGTTAATACTGTCAAACGGCCACATAAATTGTTTTTTTTTTCTTTTTTGAGATTCTTCACTATAGAATCGCTAGACTGTTATAAAAATTCGAGCCTGTTACATACACGATGAAATCTTCCCATACGCACGACATCTGTACGCCATATTTTGGCGTACAGGTGAAAACAAGCCAAACTTGTACGCCAACATTTGGCGTACAAGTGTAAATTCCTGTATGTCAAGATTTGGCGTACAAGTGTGTCGTGTATATAGTATGAGCCTAAAAATTTGGCAAAAAAAAGTTTTTTAATAGTGTGTGTCCATGGGCACATTATAATAATTTCTTTTTTAGCAATAATTTTTTTAGCCATTAGTTTAACTTTTTTTTGCTAAGGGTTTATCCATTCTCTCTTAGGAAATATTTTGAATATAATTTCTTAGTTTAATTTGTTAACATGTGCCCATGGGCACACACTAGAAAAACCGAAAAACAATTCCAATCTAGCGACTATGTGTTGTCCACTCAAACAGAAATGCCCAACCACATAGATTCCCGCGAATCTCACCGGCTTTTTTAAAATCAATCTTTTCAAAAAAAGAAAAATATTACTTTTGGTAAAAAAGCTGAACGGCTTATCAATGGGAGGTCGCCTATCAATTAAGCGACTCTACTTTTTTATTTTTTTATTTTAAAAAATCATTTTTTGGGTTTTATATTAGTAAAAGAGAAAAATAAAAGTATAGTCGTTTTTTCATCTGCCGGGTCATTGGTAGAAAACAATGGATTTTTCAGCGACTATATCCGAGCCCCAGCCTATTCCAGAGAAATATTTTGAGATCGAGCCTATATCGAGAATTTAGTTTGATTTCAAGCCTATTTTGGAAAAAAAATCCACTTCTGAAATGAAATGACACAATCTACAATCACCCGCAATATAAATGTAGTAGATCATCACACGCTTAACAAGTTCCACAGTCAACTGTCAATCACAATATTACATATTTGATGTAAGCGATCAATGAGTTGGGATACTCAATTATTCAAATCCAAATAGACATGAGAGTACATGCAGATGTTAAAAACTGAAAAGATTGAACCTTCATTTTTCTTCGTGTTATGGCGGTTGAAGCTCAAATCCATATGTCCGAGGTACAGTCACCGCCAGGGTACCTCATTTCATGGGCAAGAGATGGACCCTCAGGTTCCAGCTCGAAGTCTACGAAGAAGTATGGGTTTATCTTAAGGCCGCCTTTCTCAGTGTCGACAGCAATCTGCAGCATGTGAGATCCTTTCTCCATCAGCTCGGGATAGAATTGGCGGTCCCACGCGCTGAAGAGTGAGTTTGTAACGTAAAGCCGCTTCCCGTCTAGACTCAGCTGTATCATCTGAGGCCCACCCCTCAAATGTTTGCCCTGAAATCCACATTACACTTTTGAGACTTAATCTGCTGCTCATATGCTATACAAAAGGACAAGCACAGACATGAAAAATGTTGCCGAGATTCCATTCTACCTGGATCTCTGGAGTGTCAACTTGATAGGTTGAACCATCTTCAGCCACAGCAACAACACTGCTCCCCTTTTGGAAAACCCCTCCAACAAATACTTGACCAGTCAATACAGGATTCTTAGGGTCTTCGATATTGTACTGCCTAATATCACCATGGAGCCAGTTTGAAAAGTAAAGAAAGCGATCATCTAGAGAAATCAAGAAATCAGTGATAAGCCCAGGCATCTCCGGTAGAATCCAATTTTGCACCTTCACTGGCTTTACATATACTGCAACCTGTAAACCAAAAATAAACAAAGTAGAGGAAAAGCATCAGGGATTTATGTCAATGTGGCGGCAGAGCGTTCCAGTAAGGACAGAGACGAATTAGCATCAGACCTCATGGCTCCATGATCCATCCGGGTTCTTGAAGAATCTAACCATATTGCTGCTCAAGGCACAACCGACATACCCAGTATCCTTGGAAGGATCATGCAGGAACCTTATCTGCAAAATTAAGCAATTTATAGAAAAGGGACGTAAAAATGACATGACAAAATGAGTGTGTTGTGTAGGGATGATGGACTATGCTTTACCTCGAGAGGGATCAGGCCAGTGTTGCCAAGGTCAAGTGTTTGTTTTAGCTCACCGTCAGGCCAACTATAAACGAACAGATGGCGTCCATATAGACCCTCTGAGACATGTTGAAGGTTGAAGCCTTTTGAGAAAGCTAGAGGGGCTCCCCATGATGAGCTGATCATAGTCTTGTGTCGGGGTTGATACCAGTAATCATAACCAAAAGCCGGGCTGTGCCCTGGCTTCTCCCACCTAACAAATGAAACGAAAACAGTTAATCTTGTTGATCCAATAAGGTGGGTTTTCATATATGAAATGCGCAAGGCAGAGGAAAACGAGATGTAGGGGCACCTTCCTTTGATATTGAATTCAGAGTCGAGGAGAAGAAACCCATTTCCGTCAGCATTTCCGTCTTTGTCTCCAATACACGAAACCATGATATCACCAGAGGCAAGGCAATGGGATGTGTGGGGATAAGCCAATCCAGTCTTGTTCACAATATCCTCTGGCTCAACAGCTTTGTGCAGTGAAGGAGCCAGGGGATTCGTCTTTGTGTCTACTATGTATATTCTCCCAGACCTGAAAACACAGGTCTATGATGTGTATCTCAAACAAAATACAGAACTCGAAATCACAAGGAATCCGTTGAAATATCACTTAAATTGTTTTACAGGAAAGCAGACACTTGGAAGCCAAGGAATGGAATAAAAGTGTGAGAAGTTGGATATACATCAAAGAAGGAAGCACGAGAAATCGCCTTTTAGCGGAAGCATCGCGGTGGCATGAGCTGCAAGCATTCCACCCAGAGTGATGGAGCTCATCTCCTAGATTAGGCATTGACAATCTGTGGATGACTTTTGAGTAGGTAGCTGAACTCGGATCCACGTCCACTGTAGCCAAGTAGTCAGGCTTCTCTCTTCCTGTCCCTGAATTTCAATTATGTAAACACAAGATCTCAGACTTGTTTACAGCCGTACACTTGAGCTAAACCAATCAAACAGTTAACAAGAAAGGTATCTCAACTCCCTCATCCACCATAGCACATACTATTCCGGACATTTTTGTCATAGTCCCTGTTAACCAACAGATTAAAAGTCTTGTATACTATATGAGCAAGCACCCATTTCATACGAGTGACTCACAGATAGATCCCTACAGAAACAAAGGACATGCCCACAAAAATCCCTAACAAAGTAGAAGGTTTTCTCAGCAGAATATAAATCAAGAGTGTACATTGCAACAAATTAGCAGAGCAACTAAGCTTCAAGAAACTGGTTTTTTAAACCTTGAATTGAGGGTTTTAAAAAGAGGATTGGTGGACAAAATACCAGAATAAACGCAGGTGACGTAAATAAGAGATTCTCTGGGTCCAGCCATGGCATCCAACGGCGTCGCGTACCCCGGCCCTTTCCCGCCACCGCAGCAAACGCCGTCCGCGACTTCCACTGCCTCTTCCCCGGCCATTTTCCACCGCCCTCTCTATCTAGCTCACCGGATTATGTAGATAAGTTTTGCACAGTTGGTTGATCTCCTCTGATTCTTCCTCCACTTAAACCCGGAGCAATTTATTTGGGCATGAGGGGTTAGGGAAGGGAGAGAAAAGGGAAAAAATTAACAGATAGAAAAAAGAGAAAGAATTAGAGTAATTAATTAAGGGGAGAAATGTATTATGCTACAATACACATAACATACATATAGCCGAAATCGCAGCTCATTGTCTGTTATTTATCTGCTGCGTCAGCACCTAGCTTCATCTGCCCTCCAGATAACTTTACATTGTCATTGCCCATTGGATGGATATACCAAAAAACCTCTAGAGATAGACTTCACCAAACCACCTTTTATACAACTATACTCTGTTTTTATAACAAAAATAAGGTTAAATATAATAATGTAATGAATAAAAAGTAATGTATTTATAATACCAAAAAGGCAAAAACAGAAAAAAGATGATTTCTCCTAATTTGTCCGATATAACACACTGTAAAGTCCACATATCTATCTATATCATGACATAAAATTTCATAGCACAACAAATACGCGAAACTTAAACTTGATTTGGATTACAAAATTGAGCTTGTCAGAATTCAGAAGGCTTACGGATCTGATCTCAATTATAAATAATGATTCATACTTGTAAATTTATTTTATGTATGATTGGATAGACACATCGTCACGAGATGACGTACTTTAAGTTATCATCACTCAAAAGATAATATACTTATAAAGTTAAATGAGTAATGAGATCGTCGTAGACAGGGGCGGATCAACGTAAGGATCAGTGGGGACACGGGCCCCCACTCAAAAAAAAAATTTAATTTAAAATCCGAATCCTAAAATATAAAAATGTGTTTCACTTTCACTCTATTTGCATCTGCAGCCCCCTTCTATTTCTCCCCTTCATCCTCTAGTCTCCACGTGAGTACGGGTATAGGACCACAATAGCTCGAGTGCTCGACCAGATCCATGACGGCTGGACACCAGACCACCGGCGGGACCGCCACTAGTCGACCACGAAGGCACGATCTCCATCTTGCTGTTGGCTGTTGCTGGTAATTATTTATTCATTTCTAAATTCCAGATCTAAGATCTTGCCCGGACGACTACATGGTTTCTGTCGTGAATTTATACAAAAATTGGAAGAGAGGGTAATTGGCTAACGAAAGGCTCGAACTATACAAGGTCGTCAAATAGGAAGAAGGGGTAATTGGCTAACGAAAGACTCGAACTATACAAGATCGTCAAATAGGAAGAGGGCTTAATTGTCTGACCTAAAATTTATTAGTCTCCCTTCCTAATTTCATATGAAGAAGCAGGCTTGACAAATTAAATTTTTACCATTAGCTTTATGGAGGTTTAATCTTTTTCTTGTGAGGACTTGTTTTCTTTTTAGACCCTCAACCTCCATTTTAATTTTTGAGTATTTTTACAATAAAGGTAGTAGTTGATGGACATACGTGTAAGATATTAATGTTTTGTTTGTTTGTTTAGTTTCCTTTAATCCAGATTTTTGGCTAATTAATCGGCAAGTTGGCATATGGTTCTTCAATATTGAACTAAAAAAAAAACGAGCAAAAAAGCAGAAACGCTCAAAAGGGAGCCGGCCCTAGCATTGGCTGGGCTGAAGCCCCCTCTCCTCCGCCGCTCCGACCGAGCCTTGGCTGCAGCCATGTGGAAGTCCCAACCCTCGCCGCTCCGACCGAGCCCCCGATCTGCACCGCCCCCGCCAACGCCGCCCACTCCCAGGAATTTCAGAACCACCGGCATCCGCGCCGCCTCACCGGCACCCGCGCCGCCTCACCGGCACCCGTCGAAGAAGATCTGGGCCTTCGCCTCACCGGGAAGACGTCGCCTCTCCTCGCCTTCGCCGGGAAGACGCCGGCGACCCCCCTCCCGCCTCCTTCTCCTGCCTGCGTTTGTTTGTGCCGGCGACCCCCTTCCCTCCTCTTGTTGGGGGTTTCGGTTCCTCAGATTGGATCTGTAATCCTGTTCACAGTGGTCGGTGGGTTTGGGGGTGAGAAGGAGGAGGGTAATACTTGTGGTTCTGGTTCGGTTTCGTTTTAGCCCTCAGCCTCCTTTCCTTTTTTGTTTTTGTCCCGTTTTCTTTTCTGGTTATGTTGTGAGGCACTCTTTGGATGATGAAACTTACCTTGATGATGAATCGAGTTGTAGTTCCGGCATGGTAGAGAATGATCATCATTCCGGCGGCACAACGGTTGTTTGTGCTTTACTCACTTCATTTCTAGGTTGTTTTGCTTTATCTTGCCTTAGTTTGTTTCGTTTGTTGTTTGTCTTTGATTTTCTTGTTTGTTTGTTGTATTATCGGCTAGTCCGGTTGCCAGTTTCTGACCTCTTAAAGTTTCACTTCGAATTCTTACTTTATCAAAAAAATAAAAAAATAAAAATATTGAACTAAAAAGAAGCGTGTTGTTCAGATTTTAAGTCACTCTGCAAATTCAATGGATATAATTTAACAGCTATACAAGTACCCTAAACGACGTCATTGTAGTCATATTTTCCCAATTCATTTTCTATCACGTATGATATACTATAATTAAAATCGGTTGTTTTTTTCTAAATGAATCACTTTTAGATAGTACTTGAAAATTTATGTTCTCAAGGATTGTTCTGTTGGGCTAAATCAATTTCTTGTTTGAAGTAGATGAATCAACTACTAATTTACAATTACAAGAATAGGAGCTTAATCTCCTTTCATCAGCAGCAACTAATAGGCACTTGTTGATGAAGTACAAAGTGACCCTTCTCTACTTGTGCTTTCTTGTTATTGTTGTTGTTTCTTCTTATGGGCAAGGAAATCCGAAATCCTTTTCCTGATGTGTACAACGTAGCACCACCCACCATAATATCAGATTTTAAGTGTCTAATTGTGTTTAGCAATGAAAAGGGATTGTTAACCACTACTTAGATAGTCAACATCATTATTTTGACCATTAGTTTTATAGAAGTTTAATTTTAACCACGCGGGATTGTGCCCCCACAACGCGGAAATCCTGCGTCCGCCCCTGATCGTAGACAATAGTATCATCAAACAAAATTGTAGTTCGACTTTGTATGAGATTATTCTGCAAGGTTGTCCCATAATATCTTATTCTATATGAAAGAATGTAAAATAATATTCTTATAAGATATACAACATGGGGTTGTCTCCGGTACGAAACGTCGGAAAGCGTCGTTTCCGTATTAAAATGTAAACATAGATTTTTTTTCTGTAATGTGGTTGTACGATATTGTGATTAATATTGATTTTAGTATTTATTTTTTTTTTAAAAATTGGTTAATCCATCTTGTAAAACTGATAATCAACCAATCCAAACCCCAAAGATCTCAAGATTCGCAAGACGCAATCGACAAAAATCACACATGCAATGGACACACATGATTGTTGACGCAATTCGAGTACCCTACTCTGCAGAGTCTCAGGAGGGGAGACTCATCCCAATATTGCACTAGAATCACAAGTTCAAATGTGGTTACAAACCAAGAACAGAGAACGGAAAACCAAAGGAAAAATCGAAAACAAGCAAGACAAAGAAGAAGAACTAGAGAAGAAACAGTAAAGGATTTCGGCCTCCTTCAGGCAAGAAATGCTTCAGGACTAAGCATTTCCAACTGCGCCACCACCGGATCTCAACGTACTCTCGCCGAAAATGACCAGCCACCAGAAGCACCATCGCGTGCATAGCGGATCTCTCTTCTCTCTCTCTTCTCTCTCTCTCTCTCTCTCTCTCTCTCTCTCTCTCTCTCTCTCTCTCTCTCTCTCTCTCTCTCTCTCTCTCTCCCCTTAGGTTTTCTCTCTTTTGTGAAACGGCGTAAGCAAGGAATGAGGACAACAGAGTAGCCCTAGGGCTTTTATACCTATGTCAACCTGGAGCCACGAAGTCAAACGCAATGTTTCATTAAACACGAGAGAAGCAGGCATCAGTAGGCAACTAACTGGGCCAATCCACCAAGATGGGCCTGTCTTCACCAGCTGGGCCAACAAATGCCAAGCAGCAGCAAAACCTGGCAAGCCTCCAACCAAGCCAAGCTTGGGTTGGCTTAAACCGGTTCAACTCCAACTCGGCCAGCTAGCCCGGTTCACCCCTGGTCTACCCAAGCCCTCTATTACATGGAATGATATACCAAACATTATGACAAAATTACAACTTAGGATTACAAACATTACAAATGCCCTGATAATCCTAATTTGACAATTTTGCTAGAACTCTAGACTCTTAGTGCAACACTTGAGATTCCTCTTCTGTCCGTCATAGACCCTTTCCACATCTCAAGTTACATCATCGATGTGGAGAACATTCCTGCAAAAGACAAACTTGTTAGTAGGGACAATTTTTGTTCTAAAATCTGCAGGATTAGTGTCACCTTTTATTTTCTTCACAGAAATGGCTTGTTTTTTAACCATATCTCGAATAAAATGAAACCTGACATCAATATGTTTTATTCTCTCATGGTACACAAGATCCTTACACAAGTACATGGCACTTTGACTATCCATATAGAGTATGGGTAAGTACTGTTTACCTTCAATTTCTTGCAGAATCCCTTATAACTAGGTAGCCTCTTTAGAGGCTTCAGTGGCTGTTATATATTCAGCCTCATTGGATAAAAGAGCAACAATAGGTTGTTGTTGACTCTTCCAAGAAATGCAATTTCCTACCCATGTGTAATAGTATGCAGTGGTAGACTTTCTATTATCTTTGTTGCTTGCATAATATGAGTCCACATACCCTTGAAGTTCACTTCTAGAGCTATGCTCACAATACACAAGCCCCACATTCTGGGTGCCACACAAATACTTGAGATGATATTTCATGGCTTGCCAATGTCTATCTCCAGGGTTAGACATATATTTGCTCAACACATGCACTGATGGAAAAGGCCAAATCAGGTCTAGTACACAACATTGCATACATTATAGACCCAACTGCCACATCATAGGGCACATTCTCCATTTGTTTCTTCTCAGCATCTGTCACAGGTCATAATTGATTAGAAAGGTCCAAATGCCCTCCTAATGGTATTGGGGAAAGTTTTGACTTGCCCATAGCAAACCTGTCAAGAACCTTGCATAAGTAGTGAGTTTGAGACAAGTAAATTTTCTTCTTATCCCTATCCCTTATGATCTTAACCCCAATAATTTTCTGAGCATGACCTAAGTCCTTCATGTCAAAATGAGTTTTCAAATCATTTTTAACACCAGCAATCACAACTTTAGAACTGCTAATAAGCAAGATGTCATCAACATAGAGCAAAACATACATTGGATGCTTAGATTTTACATTCTTAAAGTACATACAAGTGTCATACTGGCTTCTATGGAAGCCCAAAGAAAGCATGCAAGCATCAAACTTTTTATTCCATTGCCTAGGAGATTGTTTAAGGCCATAGATAGATTTCTTAAGCAAACACACATGCTCAGGTTTATCTTTATCAATGAAGCCTTTAGGTTGATTCATATATATAGTTTCAATGAGATGTCCATGCAAGAAAGTAGTTTTAACATCCATATGTTCTAATTCCCAGTCAAAGACAACAGTCATGGAAAGCAAAAGGCGCATGGTTTTATACTTCACTACAGGGGCAAAAATATCATTGTAGTCAACACCTTCTTTTTCAGTAAAGCCTTTGGCTACAAGTCTGGCCTTAAACCTAGGTGCTTCATGAATATTAGCAGCCTCTTTTATTTTGAAGATCCATTTACAGTCTATAGTTCTAACCTTAGTCGATTTGGGCCCTAATTTCCAAGTGTCATTAACATGCATAGACTGAATTTCCTCATGCATAGCCTTAAGCCATTCATTAGCATGCTTACATTTAATAGCTTGTTCAAAATTTTCAAGGGTATAAGATATTACAACATCAGCAACAATGAAGGCAAACTCGACAATTTTATCATAACACTCAACCAAATTCACATCAAACAACAATATTCTATTAGGGATTCTAACTCTAGGTTCCCTATCCCTAACAAGTTGGTAGTCGGCCAAATCATGCTCAATCTCATTTATTATGACATCATTATTCACATTTTCCGAGAAGGCATCAGTAGACTCATCATGTGAATTAGGGTTAGAGTCACTTACTGCCCCACCTATTTGGTGAGGTTGCAGAGCTGCAGTATGACTCAAGGAATCATCTTCATTTTATTGCTGTGTGGACTGACTTTCAGTGCTAGTGTCATCTTTAGTTTGCTGACCACTCAGGGAGTGACCAATGTCAAACTCCACTTCATCATTGTGGTATTGGTCATTTTGCTCATAGAACTGCCCTTCAAGGATGGATGTCCAAGGTGTAGTGTGGGTGGTACCTGTATTCTCAGTTGAAGGCATTAGTTTTGACCTGAAATGAAAATCAATTTCATTAAATGTCACTGATCTGGAGGTTATAACTTTATACCCTTCAGGTTGGATCAATAACAATTTACACCCTTTAACTCCATCTGGATAACCCAGCATCACACACTTTAGGGCCCTAGGTTGTAGCTTACCTTGCTTTACTTGAGCATAGGCAGTGCAGCCAAATGGCCTTAAGTGTAAGATGTCAGGCTTTTGACCAATCCACATCTCCCGTGGAGTTTTGAACCCAATCACATAAGATGGGGATCTGTTTATGAGGTAAGCTGTTGTGATAATAGCCTCACCCCACATAGTACTTTTCATTCCAGAACTAAAGAGCATGCATCTAGCTTTTTCAAGTAGAGTCCTATTCATCCTCTCAGTAGTGCCATTCTGTTGAGGGGTGTTAGGAACAGTCAAATGTCTTTTTATGCCATGCAACTTACAGTACTCATCAAAGGCTTTATTGCAGAATTCAAGGCCATTGTCAGTTTTTAGACATTTCAGTTTGTGAATAGTTTGACTTTCAACCATTGTTTTCCAAGACTTAAAGTTTTCAAAGGCTTCATCTTTAGACTTTAGTAAGTAAAACCACACCTTCCTTGAGTAGTGATCTATCAGAGAAAGAAAATAATTTCTTCCTTCAACAGTTGCTACTTGAGCAGACCCCTAGAGATCAGAGTGAACATACTCTAGGGGCTTGCTGGCAGTGTAAGTTGATTTACTAAAGTTGTGAGCAGTTTTCTTACCCAAGATACAGTTCTCACAAAAACTCAAGTCATAAGGTTTCACATCAATCAAGCCATTCACAAACAAGTAATAAAGACCCTTATTCCCAATATGACCAAGCCTAGCATGCCAAGTTCTTGTCTGATCCGAACTACCACTCTTAATCACCCCACTAGAGACATTAAGTTCAGGAGTGGCAATAATATAGTACAACCCATCTAGTCTCTCTAGTTTTCTATTACATTGTTAACTAATCTTATAACACGTTATTAACACGATTTTGCTTAAGAAAATGTTAAAAATTCCCAGCCAAAATCTTCATACATACATCCATCCATCATAGATAATGTTCGTTCATAGTAGATACATGAACATTATCGTTTTCTATGCGTATATGATTTCATCTAAATTTTGTCTTCTATATACATATCAGTACTCATACATATGATTCCTTGAACATATATATGTTGCATGTACTCATTACATGCACAATTACACATATACTTATATTTATACATATACATATGTACATTTATGGTTGTCTAAAAATAAAATTGTCCTCTGTATGATGTATTCAATTTGTCATTTGTATACAGACCTTTTTAAACACATTTGAAAATTTTCAAGGTAACTTATTTCATTAATTAGTACCATTATTTTGTTATTTAACATTTGGTATATTATTTTAATCACATTAAGATTCAAGATAATATAACCCTTCATATTTTAATTGTGTATTCGTTTATTTTTCTTCTTTTTATTATTGTCGTATCCGTTAATATGTTCGTGAATGCTTAGTTTTCTTATATTGACTAAGGTTTATTTTCTCCCCTATTAAATTGTTTATCTCTTATATTTTAGAGAGATGTCAAACCTTGCAAGATTAGAGTTTACTACCCCAGATGTTTCCGGAAGAAACTATCTCACATGGGTATTGGATGCTGAACACCATTTGTCAAGTAACAACTTGGGAGAAACAGTAAAAGAAAATTCGGGCGCATCCCCGCAGGATTATGCCAAAACAATGATACTACTTCATCATCATCTTCACAAGAGCTTGAAAGCTCAATACTTGACAATCAAGGACCCCTCTGAATTGTGGAAGAGTTTAAAGGATCAATTTGATCACCAAAGAACTGTCATATTACCTTGTGCGAGGTTTGAGTGGATGCATCTAAGGTTGCAAGATTTCAAGAAAGTTTCTAAATAAAACCCTGAAATGTTTCATATAGTCTCCAAACTAAGATTATGTGGAGAAAATATAAGAGACAAAGATACGCAAGAGAAAACTTTATCAACATTTCATGCAACTGATCTTGTACTCCAACCACAGTACAAGGAACATGAGTTCAAAACATATGGAAAACTCCTCTCTTGTCTGATTTTAGCAAAAGAGCACAATCAATTGCTTTTAAATAACCATCAGACTCGACCTACTAGTTCAACACCATTTCCCCGATCAGTCTCAAACATTGCCTGAAGTAAATTCTACCTCCTCTCGTAGAGGACGTGGGAAAGGATGTGGTCGTGGTGGTTGTGGACAAGGACATAATTATACATGGGTTAATCCTGATGTCCAAAAGAACAATGGGAACAAATCCAATAAGTAAGTCCAACAAGAAAAGCCTAAACCAAGAGCTGATAGTCTTTGTCATAGATGTGGAATGGATGGGCATTGGTCTTGTAACTGTCGTATGTCATCAGACCTTATGGCCTTATATCAAGCTTAATTGAAGGGCAAGGAAAAGGTGTCGAGACCAATCTTACTGAAGCTGGGAGTTCTGACATTACCCACTTAGAGGCATATGATTTTTTTGAGCAAGATGAAATTGACAAGGATATGTCCGATATGGAATGATAATTTGATGATCTCTAATTGATGGCAACTTTTTAAACAATTATTTTTATTCCTATCATTATATGTTTTATCATATACATATTAGTTTCTATTTCCATTCATGTTCCAAATAAAGTTGCCATTATGAATACAATATAAATATATTATTGTTTATACATTTTTATTTCTTTATATAGAACGGATCAAACAAATGGAAATTTCAATGCTGGAGAGTTGTGCCTTGTTGATAGTGCAACGACTCATACTATTTTGAAAAACTCGAAGTGTTTCTCAAACCTGCAAATGACAAAAACAAGTGTGAATACCATTTCTGGGAAAAGTGATTTCATAGAAGACTCTGGAAGAGCCTCTATCTTGTTACCCGAAGGAACAAATATATGTATAAGACATGCTTTATATTCAAGTAAATCATAAAGAAACTTGCTTAGTTTCAAAGATAATTGCCAAAATGATTATCTTATAGAAACCATGAATGAAAATGGTATTGACTATCTATTTCTTAAGACTAGCCAGAAGCAAGTCGTAGAGAAAATGAGAACATGCACATTTGGTTTATATGGCACAATTATTCACCCCATTGAATCTTATAATGTTACTAACCAGAAGTTAGTTGATCATAAAATATTTTATGTGTGGCATGATAGACTCGGTCACCTAGGTGTATCAATGATGCGAAGATTCATTGAGATTCACATGGACACGCACTTAAGGACCTGAAGTTCCTCTCAACGGGTGACTTGACATGCATGGCTTGTTCTCTTGGCAAATTAATAACAAGGCCGTTAGTAACAAAGTAAATGCAAAATCTCCTATGTTCCTTGAAAGAATTCAAGGTGACATATGTGGATCTATAACACCACCATGTGGACCATTTAAATACTTTATGGTATTGATAGATGCATCAACACGTTGGTCACATGTAAGCTTGCTTTCAACACCAAATGTTGCATTTTCAAGGCTTTTCACCCAAATTATAAAGTTAAGGGCTCATTTTCATGATCATCAGATTAAGAGAATTAGGTTAGACAATGCGGGAGAATTCTCATCAAAGTCTTTCAATGACTATTGCCAATCAATTGGCATAGTGGTTGAGCATCCAGTAGCTCATACACATACACAAAACGGCCTGGTAGAATCGTTAATTAAACGGTTACAAATGATAGCTAGACCGATGCTTATGAGGTCTAGGTTGCCCTCCTCAGGATAGGGACATGCAATTTAGCATGTTGCGACAGTAATTCGACTTAGACCAACTGCTACTAACAAACTCTCGCCATTGCATATTGTCTTCGGAAGAGAACTTGATATTTCCTACTTGAGATTTTTTGGATGTGCGATATATGTCCCTATTGCTCCCCTACAATGAACCAAAATGGGGCCACAAAGAAAGTTGGGAATATATGTGGGGTTTGAGTCCCTATCAATTATTAAGTACCTAGAGCCTATGAATTGTGATCAATTTATAGCTCGGTATCTAGATTGTCATTTTGACGAGGCAAAATTTCCAACTCTAGGGGGAGAAGAAATGGAGAAAATTAAGAATAAGATTGCATGAAATGCGACTTCTTTATCGTTTTTAGATTCAAGGACAAATGAAAGTGAACTTGAAGTTCAACGGATCATACATGTACAAAGTGTAGCAAATAGGTAACCAGATGCGTTTACAGATGCCAACAAAGTGACTAAGTCACACATACTAGCCGAAAATGTACTAGCTCGTTTGGAAGTTCTAGTAGTAACACCAAACCAAAAAATAAGAAGTGATTCTAAAATACGCCGGATGCGTGGGAGACCACTAGGCTCTAAGGATACAATTCCTCGGAAGAAGAAAGATTCGATAACAACTCTAAAAGTTGTTGACATGTCAATCAACATCCATGAAGATAAAATTCCTAAAGAGAATTTATTTGATAGAAAAGACAAGGATATTGATGATAATTTTGAGATGTCAATCAATTATGCAAATACTGGTTTAGGGTGGCATCGAAATGATGTAATCCTTGATGATATCTTTGCTTATTCAGTTGCATTATAGGTCATGGATGAGGATGATAATGATCCTCAAACTATGGAGGAATGCCGACATCGAAATGATTGGGGAAGTTGGAAGGAAGCATTCCAAGTAGAGCTGAATTCTTTAAATAAACGTAGTGTATTTGGACCAGTAGCTCCGAAACCCGAAGGTGTAAAACCAGTTGGTTACAAGTGGGTGTTCGTATGCAAACGCAATGAGCGTGACACAATTATGAGGTAAAAAGCCAGATTGGTTGCAAAAGGCTTTACAGAAAAGCCAAGGCAAGACTATATAGAAACATATTCACCTGTAGTGGATGTGACAACACTTAGATTTCTAGTTGCTTTGGTCGTCGTTGAACAACTCTAAATGCAACTTATGGATGTAGTAACTGCATATTTGTATGAGTCATTAGATACAACTATATACATAAAAGTCCATGAAGGATTAAAAATGCTATAAGCATTAAAATCAAAACCTCATCATATGTTCTCTATAAAAGAGATCATTATATGGGTTGAAACAATCAGGTGGTATGTGGTATAATCATCTTAGTAGTATTTATTAAAACAAGGGTTTATGAGTAATCAAATAAGCCCATGTGTATTCATAAAGATGACAGAGTCGGGTTATGTAGTCATAGGCTCATAGCTGTTTATGTAGATGATTTAAACATCATCGATACTCCATATGAGATCCAACAAGCAACTTATTACTTGAAAAATGATTTTGAGATGAAAGATTTGGGAATAACCAAATATTGTCTCGTCCTGTAGTTGGAACATACAAAGAATGGAATTTTTATCCATCAATCAAATTACATAGAAAAGGTCCTACAATGCTTTAATATGGATAAAACACACCCATTGAGTACATCACTGGTAGTTAGGTCACTCAATGTGGATAATGACCCTTTTCGTTCCCGATCAAACAATGAAGAGATATTGGGTCCTGAAGTGTCATATCTAAGTGCAATTGGTGCCTGAATGTATCTTTCTAGTATAACCCGACCACATATAGCTTTTGTAGTTAATCTATTAGCAAGATATATCTCAACACCAACTACAAGACATTGGAGTGGTGTTAAGCATATTCTACATTTTTTACGTGGAACTAGTGATATGGGATTGTTTTTCAAAAGATCAGATGAAGTACAAAATAGAAAATTGGTTGGCTATTCTAATGCGGGTTATTTATGTGACCCACACAAAGCCATTTTACAAACATGATACTTGTTCATGTCTGGAGGAATCACTATTTCATGGCGTTCAACAAAATAGACCCTAGTAGCCACTTCATCAAATCATGCAAAATTGATTGCGTTATATGAAACCATAAGAGAATGCATGTGGCTCAGATCTTTTATTCACCATGTCCAAGAATCTTGCGGATTAGAATCAATTGTAAAACAACCAACGGTAATATATGAAGATAATGGAGCATGTATCGCCCAGATAAAAGTAGGATATATTAAAGGAGATAGAACTAAACATATATCCCCAAAAATTATCTCCACTCATGAGCTTCAAGTGGAAGGCAAGGTTAATGTCCAACAAATTCAGTCAAGCAAGAACTTGGCGGATTTATTTACCAAATCCTTGCCACTAGAGTGTTTAACAAACTCATACACAATATTGGCATGCGTCATTTGAAAGATGTTTGTTGAATTAAGGGGGAGTTACAATTGCACTCATTTTTCCTTTGCCTTGGTTTTATCCCATTTGGTTTTCCCAAGTGAAGGTTTTTAACGAGGCAGTGTGTAGACTACAAGGTGTACATCTAAAGGGGGGGGGGGGGGGGGGTGCTGTAAATACCTTAAATGGTTGGATGTTCACATTTCCTTATAGTCTCTCAAGTTACTAGTTTTGACTCATTTAGTATGTTTATGTTATATTGGTATTTAATATTTGTATTAAGTGTAATCTTGTAACAACTTGCCTCTGTAGCCTATAAATAGAGGCTTTTGTCAAAGACAAATAACACACAAGAAGAATACAAGATAAACACTTTGTTTCCCTCTTCTACTCTCTCTAGTTTCTTTTACATTGTTAACTAATATTATAACAAAATATTAAGTTTTCTACCCAGAATTACATGTATGTGCATAATTATACCATTGCTCCTCTCACAAAAATAGTTTTCTTTGTCTATGCTCACTGACTCAAGAGATAGATTTTATGGATTTTTGGAGCCTATGTGTTTATGTAGAATATGTTTTGAAGAGCTTGGTGAATGTTATGAGACCCACAAGATGGAACCTGATTGCAAAGGTGAACATGCACCCACCAAGACTGTTGTGGAAGGTTTCACTATCAAAGGGAACAAGATATGTGAAGTATGAAAATAAGAGGTTAGGAATCTTCCGATTACTCTTCTGCGGATTCAAAATTCTCAGACCAATGGAGCAATACCCATAGTTCTTAATGCCATTGACGATTGTGAGACTGTATCAAAACCCTTCTTTGTAACCTTCTTAGAAGCACATTTTGTCATAATTCAGCTCATACTGTTAACTGCTAAGTATAGAAAACAAATTTCAATAATCTAAAGCATGCCAAAGAAATAATTCTCTAGTTGATAGGCATACACAAAAGTTTCAAAAGGAAACAAAAAATACGATAGCATGCTCACAGTTACAAGAATCGAAACTTCCTGCCATACCGTGAAAACAAGTTGAGTGCAAAAATTGAAAGTAGTTAAACTAATGATAGAAAGATGAATTGTTTAAGATACAAGCATGTAAACCTACTCTTTGAGTTTCAAGATTTCTCAAATTTAGTTGCTTTAATATTTCAACTTAGCTCAAGATAAAAACATTCATCTTTCTATCAGTAGTTAAACTACTTTCAAATTTTTCACTCAACTTTTTTTCACGGTATGGCAGGAAGTTTCGATTCTTGTAATTGTGAGCATGCTATCATATTTTTTGTTTCCTTTTGAAACTTTTGTGTATGCCTATCAACTAAAGAATTATTTCTTTGGCATGCTTTAGATTATTGAAATTTGTTTTCTATACTTAGTAGTTAACAATATGAGCTGAATTATGATAAAATGTGCTTCTAAGAAGGTTACAAAGAAGGGTTTTGATACAGTCTCACAATCGTCAATGGCATTAATAACTATGGGTATTGCTCCATTTTCTTTCCCCATACATCTATTCAAAATCAAAACAACCATTCAATGAGAGTCCATTTTTTTCCATTATCGTATGAAATTTGCATATAGTGCGAAGAGGGTCCCTATGCCTATATTTTCTATGTAATTTGCATTGCTTGCACATAATCGAGATCGAAAAGGCGTTTTTGTAGTAGAGCTTCATAAACACAGGATTGTTGAGGCTACACAACATGTGGATAGAGTTGTCAAAATTTGACCCTACCCGAAAAAGCCCGCCCTATCCGCCCGACACCAAACCTGACCGACACTCGAAAAGAACAAGAAAAGTGTATACTCAAGACTGGCCCGACCTAATCCGATCTAGGCCGAACCAAAAAACAACTCAAACCCAAAAATAGTTCAAAATTGATTACATTCGAATAGACTAGCCCATAATCAACCGAAAGCCCGAAGTCGCTTAAAACGAAGTCACCTGATCCGAAATCATCCGAAAGCCCAAAGTCGCCCGACCCAAAATCACCCGAAACCTAAAGTCACATATTAAAATATTATATTTAACCTTAGAATATATCCTTAACATGCAATTAAACTAGTGATGTGCTTGGTAAATATAGACTAATAATAAGTAAAATATATTTTCATGAAATGTATATATTTATAGTTTTTTGCACGTTAGTTTATATCACTATATGGATATATATATATTTTATATATATAATTTTAATTATGTTAATCAAAATATTAGTGATATAACAAACCCTAAACCTTAAATCATAATTGGTTAACCCTCCCTAACCAAAATTTTGAAAGTTTGCCAAAGCTAAATCTAGTATATCGACTCTTTAATATTTATAGTAACTAAGGAAATGAAGTTCCATCATCTAAACCTGACTCGACTCAAAACACGACTTGATCTGAAATCCGAAATCTGACTCGACCTGAAATCCGAACCACCCGAAATCTAGTTTGATCGAAATACAAATTATTCCGATCAAAATTGGCCCAAAAATCCGACTTTACCCGATAAATATATACTTGACTCGTGCCAATCCGATTTGTTAGAATATCCGACATTGACCCAAAACTGAAGCAACCCAAAACCGAAGTGACCCGATCCGAAACTAATTCGACCTTCTCGATTGACACTCCAACATGTGGAGAGACTAGGAGTAGCTAATGTATAACCTCAAGCAACAACTCTATTTATTTAAGGAACCAGTTTGATGACCAAAACCCTTCTTGACTCTATAAATTGATTCATAATAGGAGATTGAGTAGCTCTATGTTGTACACACATGTTGTAAAATTGTCAATGGCATATTTATATTTGTCTTTCATAATAATAATGAAAACAAAGGTTTGACATTAGAAGTGTTTAACGTAGATTCATGGATATAGATCTAAGATTTGTTCCTAAAGCATAAAGCATTTTGACAGACGATTCAAAGCTCGAGCCTAGAAATTCTACCCAGAAGATGGCTAACAGTACCTCTATTAAAGATTCTTCTAGATCATCGACTAGTGTAGGACCTTGTATAACACATCCGAATTACCCCTTCACCATTGTTTGTTATGTATTAAATTTTATTTCAATTATGGAAGTGTTTTATGTAATGTACGTTTAATTATGAAAGTGTACTTGTATTATAAGTAGGTGCACTAGATGTTAGTTCTTAATTTTCTTAGCCATCATCCTACTTTTTTTCTCTAGTTATTGACGTTTTGCGGCTGTAATATTATTATGATTAAAAGTAACTAATATAATATCATAACATCATTCGTTATATTTCATATATTGGAACTTAGTATATCTTTCACGCGTTTTAACTTAAGTAATTTACAAAATCTGGCATCACATGCATGAGCCTCGTGTTATTACACACGGTTGTGATAATGACTGTCGTAGTATTGCAAATCTTCACCATGTTTTAAGTTGTATATATAAACACTAACATCTAACATATTTACAATGTGTTATACACTTGTATATGTTCATACATCAGTATTATATGTCATGTGTAAAACACTACGAGTATTTTCTAAGCACGTTATGCACATGTGTATATTCATACAACAATATCTTATGTCATGTGCAAAACACTAATTCCTAATATTTTTACAACATGTTACACATTTGTATATATTCATACAATAGTATTGTATATCATGCACAAAACAATTTTTTATTATCTTTTTTACAACATGTTATACACATGTATATATTCATGTTGTAGTATTTTATGTCATGTATAAAAAACTATTTTCTAACCTTTTTTACAACATGTCATACGCCCGTATATATTCATACAACAATCGTATGTCATGCGTAAAACTTTATTTTCAAACACTTTTTACATAATATGTTACACGTGTATAAATTTGAACATGCATATCATACAATCGTGTTCACCACAAATTTTCAGCATGTTTTACATGCGTATAAAATCATACACATGTATCATATCTTTCGATAAATCGTATCTTTCGATAAACACTAATCTTGAACCTTTCCTTACATCATGTTACACACCCAAGTATATATATATATTCAATCTTCTATTTTGGAATTTACAGTTGAATACTTATAATGCACCATATATATGATTGAAAATTTTATCTCATTTAATTCACTATTTAGAGTATGATTGAATAATAGCAAACCAATATTCACGATAGGTTAAAAAGCAATATGTTGACATTTATCAATCGGTTATACTATAAAAAACCCTTTATTTTCGAATATAAAAATACAAAAGACGTACATAATATCATTATGATTTAACACTATACTTATATAAGAAAAAAAACAAGTCTTGGCCCATGCCTTAGCACGGGACATACACACTAGCATTGAAATTAAATCAAATTATTTGGCCTTAATCCGCGCCAAGGGCTCGGGCTTACATACTTGTTTGAATTACTAGAGTGTTTTTTGTTTATTCCTGAACAAATGTCCTGATTGTTGTAGGACTGACATCATGTGGTGCGAGAAAGTTTGCAACCATGTTATATTCCTTGTACCAATGAAAGACTAAGACATGATCAAAGTTATTCATTTGGGAACCTATGTCTAATATTGTTGTCTTAATTTCACACTAAACTTTCTAAATTCTTTTGATAAAATTTATAATGGATACATTATCTCATTCAAGTACCAATTTATTGATATGTAATGATATTGCCTTATGAACACCCTCTAGTATGGCATAGGCTTCATATTGTAGAATTGAAGTGTTTAGGATTTGTTTCCTACCTAAATACATAACATCTCCCATATGGTTTCCTAATATAAAGCCAATATAGGAAGACTCGTTATTTAATTTTGATCCATCAATGTTAAGTGTTACCAAATCAGAATGTGGTCGGAAAAATTCTAGATCGGTCCAAAAATCAACTGTGTATTGGAATTAAAATGCCTGACCCATTTTAGTTTCAACATCATGTATTATATGTCTAGTGTAGAGCATGTGAAGCAGATATGGTTTATATCTTTGTCTCCTGTATTACATAAACTACATTGAAAGAGAACCTTAGAATAGTGTCTATTTTCAGTTGTAACAAGACAACCCATACAAGATTTCAAAAACAAGTTTTGAATTTTATGAGGAATATGTGAAATAGTAGAAAGTTAAATTCATCAAACACTTTATTCAAAAAGGAATTTTGTACTTACTAGGAAGTCTTTAACGAATCATAAACTATACCACTTATTATACAACAAAATTTTATCTTAACAAAAAAGAAGAACAAAATTTTATAAATTAATTGAAGAGTGGAGTGCAAGAGTAGCAAGACCACTGTAAGCACAACGTTTCAAATTTCAACATTTGTTACCGCACATAATTATCACCCTCACAACAAATTTATTGGAACAACTTCATACATATTCCACAAATTTTAGTTAACAAGCATTTTATTTTAACTGTTTCAACAATTTTTTAAAAATCTTACATTTGTTAATGTTATATATGTCAATTACTAATAACTAATGTAGAAACATTAGCATCACATGTTAATTAGTTAATAATGCCACATACCTTTCTTTTAAAATCGGAAATTCTAGTTGGCGTTCAAAGATAGATTTTTTTTTCCAGGTTGGTGTCCCAAAAATTTTGGGTTAGTTTGCTTCTTAGCCAAATGTTTTGATATTATCATTTTCGGTTCGAATCGATCAAATCCAAGCTCATCATTATGTTCATCACCCTCAAATAGAGTTGTCCAAAAGTTACCGAACCCGTTTTACCGACCTGACCGACCCGCTTTTGGACCCGACCCGACCTGACCGAAATTTTTGATAACCCGAAGTTACCGAACCCGAATTTACCGAGACCGAACCCGACCAACCCGAACCCGACCCGATTAACAAATAAATGTGGAGTATTAATAAAATATAACATAAAATAATATGATAAATGACATATAAATAATGATAATATGCTTAATATCCTAAAAAAAAGAACATTGTTGTACTTATATAATTTTTTATAATATAGAAATTTATAAATTAATAAATAAGAAATAAAAATAAAATATGATTTTGGTCTACTAATATCAATTACATTAAAATAATTAATAATAATATTATTATTTTAATCCATTTCAACTTATTTTGACATATTTAAATTAGTTTTTAACTATTTAATAATATTTAAATAGTGAACAAAATATTTAAAAAATGACGCTCTTGACCCGTTGGTTAACCCGAACCGCCCGCTGACCTGTATTGACCCGACCGGCTTGACCTGTTATCCGAAATGACCCGATCCGTTCTCAACCCGAATCGAAAATAACTGAACCGAACCCGACTTGACCGACCCGATTGACAGCTCTACCCTCAAATTAGTATGATTCGACTTATAAAACACATAAACTCATACCCGAACAACCCTCCCAGAAAAAAACATAGATAAAAAATGAGTTGTAGTTTTAGAATACACATTGGGATTATTATTATCAAATTAGTAATTTAGTAGGATTCCACTCTTAAAACATTCAAATTGTAAGATTCGTTGAAACTAATAATTATTCATTACTATTAACTAAAGCAAATATAACATGTTATAATATGGTCTTGTTTTATCATTAGTTTTATATTTATATTTAGTGGTTATTATCATATAATAAATCATATAGTAACTATAATAAATTTTAAAATTCACCCTCGTGCAGAGTAAGGGCCTTGAGCTAGCATATACTAAACTAGAAGTTAATTGATGTCACTAGTCTTCCTATTATTACACAATGTCAACCATGTCACGTGTCAATGTGTCATTCTCATATTTTTCTTCATCTAATTACATTTACTTCATTTCTTCACTACCTTAATTCCCGTGACATGAACGGGTGGAAGAATTTTGTGCCATACATATGTTCGACATATAATATGCATAATTAATCATCATATCCTGAGCGAAAAAATCATGAAAAGTAAAATCATTTTGACTTTTGAATGACTAAATCTCATACTAATAAAATTTGTTTAATTTTGTGATAAATTCAAACTTCAACTCTAATGAAAATAAATTTCTATCACAATTATGGTTTTATATGCAACACGTTAAGAAGGTTAAAAATAAAATGATTCTTAATATTTAAAGTTGAAATTTATCGTTAACTAGTTGTTGAAAATTTTGCATTTAGATATTTGATAAATCATTTATCTATTTTTTTAATTTTACTTATAACGATTTTAGATATATAAGTCAAATAAAAAAGTAATTTTGGAAAAATTATAAATATGGAAAATATTGTTGTTGTTGTTGAAATTGGAAAGAAAGAATATATGAGTTTGATTTTCAAAAAAGAATTACGTGAAAATTTGAGGTGAAGACACATGACAGATAAGACGTAGCTTATCTTGAAGGTGACGCGTGACCCTACGGAGTAACTACTTTAGTAGTCACAGGTTCTTGTAAAAAATGATATGTAATAATACTAAATAAATAAAGCTATGTAATTATTCTATAATAAAATCACTAATAATTAGAATTAATAATGTCATATAATAATAACAATAAATATCAAATAAATCCTAAAAATGAGCAAAACTGTCTGATAATAATGTTGATAAAATGTGAAATCATAGAATAAGTCTTATTCAATAACTAATAACTTGTAATGCATGTGCAACCGACTTAGTCGTTCTTCTCTTTTTTCACATATTTCTTGTTACGTGAAGTAGAAAGTTGGTCTTGTGTACCATATTCTTCATTCTCATCGTCACACATTCTGTGGTCGACGTCAAGTCCCTAATGTATACATAATTTGATAATTAAAAGCTTGTGAATCTAATAATTAACCGAATGTGAAGAAGTATATCAGTATAGTACCAATTATGATTATGATATATTGTTTCATGCCCATATTACACATTTTCATTTAATTTATGTAGAAAATTTTATTCTCTATATTATTTTTAAATTGGAAGTTGCCTATAATTTTTTACTTTATGAAAATCATAGAATACGTCTCATGACAAATCTTGGAAAACCTCTATACACGGCATTAACAATGCATTTTTGTGGTCGACCTTGAGCATCACATATACAAATCTTCAAACCATTATTACTCGTGACTTTAGATAATGCATATTTATTAACCATTGGTGCTTCATCCCAGATTATGAGCTTGTCTTTTTCCATTAATTCAGCAAGTTTCGTACGTGGCATGATATGGAAAATGGATTGCTCATGTACTTTAATGGGAATTTCATACCTTAAATGAGCAGTTCAACCACCATGAATAAGAAGGGCTCCCATTCCACTCAAAGAAACATTCAAAACAATATCACCTCTAGAACGAATAGCAGCAAAAAGTGATCCCCAAATGTGGGTCTTTCCCGTTCCAACATAGCCATACAAAAAGAAAAAATCTCCATTACCCGAGTCAACAACTTCCATTATTTCTTCATAAACACCTTTATGTTCATTTGTAAATCTAGATATTAAACTCTCATGATCAACATTTAATGATTCTCAGTCATATTACAGTTCATCTTGAATCAACCTATATTAGGCCTTCTGAAACCACACTTTCATCAAGAAGCAAAACCGATAGAAAATTGCTTAGAGTACCACCATTAGACTGTAACAATTGCTCAATTTCAGCGAGTGCATAACTTTGCAATTGTTCGTCACTTAGCTGCAAGTTTGTAAAAATGACAAAATCAAAAGTATTAGGATATTGATGAGCTATTTTAGAATATAGATGACCTAATTTTTTCACTATCTCTAAGTGGTTGTACTCGTATTATTACATACCATCAATTTGAAGCAGTCTCTGTCGAAAAGCGAGAATATCATTTGATAACACCTTACACGTATTGACTTAAACATATTCAGGTTTAGAATGACTACCGGAAACAACAATATTACAAATAAATGTTTTAGATAATGTGCATTACCCCCAAAAAACTTGATTCGATGATGCTATCAATATACTCTCTTTCATTGTCCAACAAACCCAATGCATAGCATGCTTCCCGTAAAGTAATAAAACTACACCATCAACAGTACGTATATCTTCATAGCAAGTTAGACCGGTGACTCTGCTTAACAAAATCCTCAAGTAATAACTTTCACCAGTTCTAGGAGAAGCATGGTAAATTCTGCCAATTACTTTGATACATTTTTGCCTTTTTGCCCACTAACAAGTTTTCTATTGTTAGACCAATTGCGTAGGTAGTGAGTAACACAAATTTCAGGCTTCTGGAAAATTTTGATTGCACTCCATCCAAGCCAAAAACATACAATTGTCAACTCCTGCTTGATTAGGTACATCATCAATAGGATTATCATCATCGAAAAAGAACACTTTGCTCATCCGGTAGATGGTAACATAACCTCGGGTAACATAACCTCTATACAACTATAGTTCTAAAATGTATTTGAATTCAAAAATTCACCAAACAGCTTCGCAAGGAGAAATATATATATGCTAGAAAAAAAATTAATAAGTTACGAATGAAGTAGATATTTGTTAATCTTGGTATCTTATACTAATGATACTTGTTGAGAAATAAGGAACATAAGAATAATGAGCATATGTCAAGAATCTATAGAGATCAAAAATAAATTCAAAGATAAGTATTGAAAATTTTTATACCTGCAATTGTAATACTCTTTGATTTCATCAATACAATCAAATGAGTGTTGATGAGACAACGAACCAATCATGACCCTTACTTTTATACTTGAATAGACATTTGATCGTCTGTGTCAGATTACACCACTCAACATTGATATGAGCATTATATCTCAACAATAAATATCTGTTATACTACTGATCTATTATACAATGATATTTTACCTCTCTTGAATGTATGGCCATGTTTCCTATGCTTGGAAAACCATCATCACCGATCCTTGTGTTATGAAAAAAGCTCTTTGGATAGGGTTTATTGCATTTTCCATCACCAGAACATGGAGCATCTATATTATGTGATCCACATGGCCCATGGATCATTAAGTTTGTGACTATATTGCATAGAGAAGCGTCATGTATTGGGTCTGGAATCTCTGCAGAAATTATATAATCGATGCTTCCATGTGTAGAGTATTTATCCTTCTTGTTGAAAAAGAAGAATATGAGCATGGGTAATCCTTTCTTTCACAAGTTTTCTTCATGTTTTTTTTTTCCATTTGTATATAAATATAAAAAAGACATCTCTCACCTCTCTTAAAGAAAAGAGCATGTAATTCTAGCTTAGCCCTAAAACTACTAATAGTGAGTAGCTTAGAACAAGTGAGATAATAAATCACAGTTTTGTATGACAAACAACATGTAAGCGAGAATTATGGTTTTCTACCTTGCACCCTAATGATCATAGTTTATGTGGAAGTGGAATGTAGATCATCCATTGTGAAATATAAAGGGAAAAGAATAGGTCATCCAAGCATATAGTAATTTGCTTATACTATATGGAATGGCAATCAGAACTGCAACTTTTGCTTCCAAATATTGCTATGTTTTATCGTTATGACGTTTTATTTGGCTTAGCCTAACAAATATTGCTAAAGTTTAGTGTATTTGCTAAAGTTTTCTACTAATTAAGAGAAGAGTCTCTTTGTGGTTCCATATTAATTGGAATTCAAGATTTTGGTTGTTCTTTCTTAAGGTAAATTTACATGTAAAAGTGACTTGGAAACAAAGTAGTTAGGTTGAATCCACTTTCTTAACTGCATATACAAGTCAGGCATGGATGACAATAGGGCGGGGATTCCCCATTTCCCATGGGAATCTCTGCCACGGGGTGGGGATGGGGGAATTTACATTCCCGAGTGGGTACGGGGAGTGGGGTGGGGATAGTGGTCCCCGTCCCATTCCACGCCCTGCACTCGTCCCTTGTTGGGAAACATTCGTGGATCCCCGTCAAATACATTATTTTTTAATTTTTTACTGTAAACCTTAAATTTCATACTCTCTAACCCTAATCCTCATACTCTCTAAATCTTAAAGCTTAAATCTTATATCCTCTAAACCCTAGACCTTAATATATATGTCCATCAAAATAAGATTCAAAATATTTGTATATGGTAAAACTTAATATATATGTCCATCAAAATAAGATTCAGAATATTTGTATATGGTAAAATAGGAACGGGGATCCCCGACAGGAAATGGGGCCCCGGGGACGAACGGGGGTGATTTTGATCGTCATTCGGGAATGGGCACGAAGACGGGAAATAGGGCGGTAAACATGGACGGGAAGGGTACTCCCCGCCCCGAACCCACCTCGTTGTCATCCCTAGGTCAGGACTCAGAAGATACTTAACTTAGTAGATTGAAAATGTAATGTATCCTCTTACATACCCTTTAGTAGTTTCATGCTAGGAGTCTAAAGATGCAAGCTTTTTCTGCAGATTTACACCCTGTCTAAATAATTTATTTGTGAAAATTCAGTTTTGTATTTGGTTATAGAGTACTTTGGTTCTTTTACTCTGTTCTCAGTTAAGTTTATCTTTTGGTGGAGGGAATGTGGGTATACATTGGCAGTAGCCCGTTACACGTTGTTGATGTGCTCAAATTCTATATATTAAAATGAAGTTGTGAGTTGTGAATTGCGTATGAAGCTACGACTTCATAATTAAAAGGTATGGTGCTGAATGATTTTGCAAAATACTTGAAAATATTTATTTGTGTGTTATACGAATGTATCGATAAGATCACAGTTATATAGAATATTATATAATGTCAATGATTTAAAATTTATATGTATAATCTATCTAATATCTTTTTTTTTGTACATCCTAAATGTTAAGCATAAGTACATTGTAAAAAATATTAGTATATCATAAGATAATATATTACAAATGCATGTCCATACGGCTTATATTTTTGGGTCAATTACCGGAAATCACCCGTCCAATAAGGCACATTGCCTGAAACCACCCGGATAATCACTATTTACCGGAAATCACTCGTTAAACCATGTCCGTTACACTGTTATCACCCAACTCGTCATTCCGTTTAAAATTCTGTTAAGTAATTACAGATTTAAGCCGGACTTTTTATTTTCATTCAATTTCTCCACAACTTCAAAACTTGGGTAAAAATTGTAATTAAGCTAAAATAACATTACAAAATTAATATTAATTTGGGCAACTTTTGTAATGTTTGCAAAGTAAAAAAGGGCATTTCTGCCACAAGCCCATAACGTTGGGCCATTTTGTAATATTATTTTAGCTTAATTATTTTAGCTTAAATATTATAATTCTTATAAATTATATGAGCTAAAATTGTAATTTATTAATTTTGGGGAGGGCAGATTTGCCACAAATTAGAAACTAGAGGGCCACGCTCGTAATTTCCGAAGAAGTCTTTCTTCTTCCTCCGCGCGGACAAGCAGAAAGCTCCGTTTTTTAGCTTTAATGGCGGATCTGGGCATGGATTCGAGCCTGAAAAATTTCTTTAACCCATGTCCATTTAAGAATAGAAGATTACGCATCTAATGGTGGGATTTGATCGAATTAAAAGACCAGAATATTCTTCAATTTGATCCGTAATCATCCGAACGTCATTTAGGGCTAAATCGGTTTAATTGAAAATTGGAATAGCACACATTGAATTCGGAGGAGATAATATCGATATCTTGTCAAGGGAATTGAAGGATTATAAACCCCTATAAACACTCTCCCGAATTCAACCATAATTCATCCAATTTTTCGTTCAAAGATTAGAACCCTAAAACCCCGTACTGAAGTGTTTGAGAGCCAAATTCGAGCTCATCCGAGTTGATTATGAGTCGATAGCGGTGCCATTGGAAGCGTGCACGAGTCCTCTTCAAACGCCGTATCTTTTTGCCACCGGAAGGTTGCCGGAGCCGCCCTGATCCTTCCATTTTCCGGCGAGACTGCTGTTCGAGGTGGTGGTTCTTTTCAAACCCGATTTCAACGTTATGGGCTTGTGGCAGAAATGCCCCTTTTGTAATATTATTTTAGCTTAATTACAATTTTTACCCAAGTTTTGAAGTTGTGGAGAAATTGAATGAAAATAAAAAGTTCGGCTTAAATCTGTAATTACTTAACGGAATTTTAAACGGAATGACGAGTTGGGTGGTAACAGTGTAACGGACATGGTTTAACGGATGGTTTCCGGTAAATAGTGATTATCCGGGTGGTTTCAGGCAATATGCCCTATTGGACGGGTGGTTTCCGGTAATTGACCCTATATTATTTAGGTGAAATTAGCTATAAATTAAACTTTCATGATTAAAGTACAACATATATACATCCCAAATTACCAGTACGATTTTATAAATTATGATTATGTTTAAAAATATGATCCATTTTAAAAATTCATATCAACAAAAATATACATTGGTCATAGGTTTTTTCTAGTGTATGTCCATGAGCACACTCTAACAAGCGCATTTTTAGAAATAATTTTTTTAGCCACTAGTTTAATTTAATCTTTTTTCTTAAGGGTTTATCCATTCTCTATTAGGGAATACTAGTTTAATTCTCGTGCCATGCACGAATTGGTTTATCACAGAATTTGTTTATCAAATTATTATTTAGATGTTTAAAAAGGTAAATTATATCTTCAAAGTGTTTATGGAAGCAAATTGTGTGATTTATTTGATCCCTTCATAATCTATGTAAGGAAAAAAAAATTAAGATTTTAAATCACTCCATTTTCAGAAGTCACGATCTTGATCTTCATAAGATCACCAACCAATATATATAGTATATTAAGAAATGATCAAATATTTATTATATATTTCCATATTTTAAAAGGTAAAATTATATTTTCAAAATATTTATGGAACAAAGTAGATCAAAATAATTGGGGAGCGTGTGCAAATCCGACTATTATAGGTAGTAATTTTATTTTGTTTGATTTTATTAGTTTTTTGACATATCTGCCAAAAAAATATGAGGATGACACGTGGCAAATTGAATACAGAGGCGCCACGTTGCAACATAAATTTTGAACTCATTTTGCGGACGCCATGTGGTACAGTCAGTATTCTGCTTTAGTAATTATATAGTAGATTTTATAGATAGTTTCATACTTTAGTTTGTTAGAGTATGCCCATGGGCACACACTAGAAAAACCGTTGATCATAAGGCAATGATAAATTCCCTTATATAAGTACATGTAGTATAACAATAATATATTAAAATAGATAATGAAAAATAGTGATAAGATTTCATAAGGATAAGAAAAGATATCATAATATTATTATGGTAATTTATTTTTTACTTAAATAATCATTTGTGTTGGTAAAAAATGATGTAATTTGTAGAAAATTAGAACAATGAATACGTAAATGTATAACTTAAATCGATGATGTGTTATACTTATTAGGTTGACATGTAGAAAAGAAAACTATGGCTGTAGTTATAATATATAGATTGTTCATGCATAATAAGTTCACAACCTATGTGCAAATTAAAAATTAGTTTACTATTTGTTCATAAGGTTTTGGTTACTACATAGAGGTTCATGTATGGTGATATAATTGTTCTTTGTATCATTTAACATATGAATAAGACTCGTATTGAGTTTCTGTGATTTATTTCAACTACCCAAGAAAATAGAGTGGTTTTGTGTTTGTATATTATAACAAAAAGTTGGGTATAAAGATCATTTATTACTCATATTGAATTCATGAAAATATACTTATTTTCTTACCTTCTACTTAGTAACTGATGACTCATGGCCTGTGTGTGTTTGGAGGAACTTGGAGATGTTGATTCGATGGTCCATGGAAGTCAAGAGGACCATGACTTGGTTAGACGAGCCACCTTAGCCATATCTTGTCTCACTCACATGCAAGAGATGTTGCATGCTTATCCATAGTTTCAATTATAAAACTCTTTATTAGTGGCAGTCTATGAGACCAAAAGTTTCTGATTTGCTATTTTTGATATTTCTTAGCTAGACTTTATTCTTTACTTTATTAATTATTTTTAGACTTAGGATTAGTTTAGGAAGAGCTAGGACCGGCCCTAGTGGGACGTGCCATATCTTTCTCATTCTATCTTGTTTTACTTATTTTATACTCTAGTTTTATCTTAATGAAAATATAAATTGAATTTGAGACTAATTTGGCTAAGTTACTTTCAGTTTGTTCAGTCCAAAACCTGCATCTTTTCCAGAAATTGATCATCCAAACAATCAAATATTTTGTGTTCATCAATCACACAATTCGGATCCAAAACCATCACGTAGATTTCTCATTTTCAACACTACGCGCTGAATTAGGGCACTGGTCATTCTGAAGTTCTACACGTGTGTTTTTTGTGAAATTTGGAGGAGTTCAAATAGACTTCCTGATATTTAATCAGGCTTTGGAAGCACCAGATTCAGAGTTACGGAGCAAAAGTTATACTTCGCAAATGACGGGACCCCCAATCGAGATCTCTTGCGCGCCAAGGCGAGTTCTTTCCATTCAAGAACGAGGTAACTAAGTGATTTCACATCAAGTAGTATCAGATTTTTTGGCTATACAACCTTTTCTTGACCGATCCACCTTCAACCGCACCAAGATCTTGATTTTCTTGCGATTTCTTGCACCAATCCCACCACCACCGCACCACCACCACTCGACCACCCCATGGACCACCTTGTTACCACCACCACCACCGTACCCTTCCACCACCACAACGACGCACCATAGCCCCAAGCCTATGCCACGCCAAACCCTAGCTTGCCGTCGAAACCCTAGAATTCACTTTGGGTTGTCTTGTGATAACATCAATTTATCGTGCTAATTACTGCTATGCAAGTAGTCCAAACAAACCTTAAACCGTAGTCCTAAGTAAGTAAGGGTCGAATCCACAGGGAGACAGATTCTATCTTTATATGCAATTTATATGTCAATCCAAAGTAACCAAAAGGGGGGTTTTGTATGTTTCAGTACATCTAAGCATGCAAAGGCAAACAAACTAAAGATGATGATTTCAGTAATGGGGAAAATAGCTCAGTCAAACAACATCCACTATTCGTATGACAAGTTGATCCTAGATACTCATTCAATATCTCATGCAATGGAAATTCCAATTCCTTTTCAGATATAACTAATAGCACAACCAGATACTATTAGCACTAACTAATTAAACAACCATGAAACTATCAAGATTCAGTTTAATAGCAGCGTTAAGAATAGGAATATAGTTGGATACAATTCTAGCATAAAATAACCATCTTTTATCCTAGAATGTAAATCAGTTCTCTTCTACATAAGACTAGCACAACTAGTTACTAGTACGATACAGTTGCTACTATGAAATAGATATGCTCAACCAGTAACAATCTAGATCTAGCAATCAATCAATAGAAACAAACCCTAGTTGCGCAAGCTAGAGATTATCAATATTAATCATAAGCAATCAAGCAAGAGAATAGATAAAATCCATGCAATAGATAAGGAACGAGAATCTCACAACTGAATCAAAACGAAAGCTTCAGCGTCTGACTAAGCAAGAAGGCTTAGTTCTTCATAGCAAAGTACGTAGAAAAGAAAAAGATGAAATTAGGGTTCGAGGATAAGGGAGGCCAAGCTCCCTTCTAACCCTAAATACTAGAAAATAATAAGGTCTTCCAAAAAGGTAAAAAACGAAATAATAAAAAATACTAATAATAATCCAAAATAACAAAGTAAGGAAAAGTGGTTCGGTTCCGCATCCGACACGGCGGCGGTCGCCGTAAGCCTGGCGGCGGTCGCCGCCAGATTTCTTCGGTTCAGCTCCTGCGACACTTTCGTAGAAACGCCATAACTTTTGATTCCCAACTCGGATTGCGCTCATATTTTGAGGACTTGCAGTAGACTTCAAGAGCTAACTCCTCGAATTGGAATCACTCCATTTGGACGTCTGCGTAAAGAGAAAGAACCAATTGAATTCAGCACATTGTTCTTCTACTCTCGTGTGGACTCTCTCCTTGGTTCTTCTTCGTCTCCTCAGTGGTCAACTCCTCTTCCTCTGGATATCTTCAATTTTCTTCTTCAGACCACCAAATCCACACTTCTCATCTCTAACTCCATAATCCATAGTTGTGCACTAAATCCATTCAAATGGCACCTCAAACCTGGTAACAACCCCTAGAAATGCACTACAAAATAGTGCCGATCAAATCCCCCATGCTTAAACCTTGCTCGTCCTCGAGTAAGCTAAAGTAAACCTACTCTTCCAATTAATCTCCAAGGTCTCAGGAAGTAGAGAAAAATCAATCCCTCTACGAATCACACCTAACAATAAACTTCAGGCACCAATACAATAATCACATCACAACATAACACAACGCCAATCAACACCACACACAATCAAACTAAAAGGAAAGCAGAGTACTGCCCCCAAGCTTATCCCAAACACCATAGAGTGAATCAAATTTAATCCTATCTCCCATCTAACTTCTTATCGCTCCAGAGTGCCCTATCCGAATCCTCCTTATATCACCTCTTCTTATATCGCCACGCCAGCAAAAATGATGATTCCTATAAATCACTCTTATTCTTTTCACTCATTTTGCCAAGGCGCCCTTTCGGGTTTTCACCAAGCCACTCATTTCATTTTTTAATAGATAGGCTCACAATATAATCCTATCTCCCAAACACCATAGAGTGAATCAAATCTAATCCTATCTCCCATCTAACTTCTTATCGCTCCAGAGTGCCCTACCCGAATCCTCCTTATATCACCTCTTCTTATGTCGCCACGCCAGCAAAAATGATGATTCCTATAAATCACTCTTCTTCTTTTCACTCATTTTGCCAAGGCGCCCTTTCGGGTTTTCACCAAGCCACTCATTTCATTTTTTAATAGATGGGCTCACAATATACTCACATCACTCTTGACCAATTATTACCCCAGCCTAATGCTGGTCCAAGCCACATGCTTATTACCTAGGCCACCTTTTCAGGTTTTCGACCTATCCCAGGATTTCAATTTTAGCCTTTTTTTTTCTTCAAAATTTTGGCTCTTTTTCATTTTTTTCTTTTCCTCAACGACGCAGCAAGTATAGAATCCTCCCCCATGCTTAAACATTGCATTGTCCTCAATGTAATGAAAGACAAAAAGAATAAAGCACAGGGAAGACAAAGAATGGACTCAAAAACGTCGCCAAGCTACTTAGACACTGAAGGTGTCGCTGGCGGTCTTCACAATATATGCCCAGGTCTCTAGTGTTGGGCGGGTGTCTTCATCTCAACTCTACGTAAGGTGTGGTGGTCATTAAGGAAATCAGGACTACACGGCCTTCAACTCCATCAACTCCTACCATGCAACCAAAAGGAACCACTCTGGTGAATAGTGGTATAACAAGTATGACGGGGTTGCATGGCCTTCAACGAACACAAAAATGGGGCCCAGATGTAATCGTGGTGTAGGCCCTAGTATTCCTCCTCCTCAACTGCCAATTGTAGGGCCATCATCGTTGTCAATTAAAAGTGTAGGTCTAATGTCTCCTCCTTGACAACATGATGCGCACCATCTCTCCATGGGAAACTCGGACAGCTGACCTCCGGTAGAACTTTTTTTTTTTACGGGAAGGTTTTTTTTTTTACCTGAGAAATGGCGGCGGTCGCCGTAATTAAACGTCAGTCGCTGCCATTTGCCGTAGCGAAGCATTCGAAAGTGGGATTGGCGGCGGTCGTCGTAAGTTTGGCAGCGGTCGCCGCCTCTCCTTCTTTGATTTTTTTTTTTCACTCTTCCTGCAGGTTAGTTCGACACAGAACTACAAAAACTACAAAAGTAAAAAAACCAAAAGAAAATAAACTAAGGGAAAGAAAAGAAAGTACCTAACATCGGGTTGCCTCCCGAGAAGCGCCTTGTTTATTGTCGTGGCTCGACATCCTACTCAATCCTCCTCAACTCGGGTTTGTCCTAGCACTTGAACTCTTGAGATCTATATCAGGGGGATGTCTCTTTGTATACTCCCTGTAGAGCTTTTCTCCCATGCTTGTGTACTTCATGATGGTTGGACCGCTGTTCATATCTATGAATGCACTTGACATCTTCATAAATGGCCTACCCAACATCTCAGGGCCTGTATGTTTGTTCTGCCCCACATCCAGCATGTAAAAATTCACCACCTGAATCAAGTCCTCCTTCTTGTGCTTCCCCTTTGGTTTCTTCTTGATATTGCCCAACGCCTTTAAAAATTATGTGCAGCGAGGGATACTGTTTGTCAATGTGACCAAAGAAACGATTTCTGCACAGTTACGGAAGGCCTCATAGATTTCATTGTTGTTCTTCAACCTTCGAGTATCTTGTAATGCCTCAGGGAAGGGTGCAACGGGGTGTAGCGCAATGAGCGGGGAGGAGTTTAGACGCACATACTCATCATAGGCAGCCTCGAGAGGGTCGGGGGCTGCCGGGGCATTTTCGAGAGGAACGAGCGTCGCAGGATCGTTTTCGCGATCGCGGCTCTCCTCCTCTTGGTCGCTGAATTCCTCCAGTCCTAAAAAATACTCTTCTTCAGAAAGCACAACACGGTCTAAAATATCGTCTGGAATACCCATCTCCTCAGTGGGTGAACCGAGGTCGAGGTATACCTCCCGCGGTCTTAGGTTCTCTTCTGCAGATATCTCGCTGTATTCTGCACCCGTCTCACAAATTTGTTCTTCCCTTTCAGCTAAGGGGGTGACATGCAGCTGCTCAGTACTTTGTATGGCTAATGAAAATGCATTCTCTTCCTGGTGTACTACTGGGTGAGATAGCGCCGATGTCATGGCCTCCAATCTGCTCACTACTTGAGCCATTTGCTCCGTCTGCCTCTCAGAGTTCTGGATATAGGACTTCATTTGTTGTTCAAGTTTGATCGTGCTCTGATTGAGAGATCGAAACATGTCCTCCAATGACATGGAGGGACTTGGATTGTGCCCCATCTTATCCTCCAAGGTCCGGAATAAATCCGCAGTAGACTGTGAGACATAGTAATCTGGATTGGACACTGGTGGGCTATGCTCGTAGGCTGGGTAGTACTGCGGTGGAGTACCTTGCTGATAGAACGACTGTGGTCCCGGGTAAAACTCCTGGTAATCATGACCATAAGGGGGATAATGTTGGTGCCCATAACTCGAATTGGGGTGATCTCTCCACCCTGGAGTGTATGCGTATGAGTATGGGTCATATTGCGGCTCCTGATGGAAGTGGGGAAATCTATCCATCTCTGTAACAAAATCAAAAAGGAAAAACAAAAATCAATAGCACGGATGTGGACCATAAGATAGGTCCACACAATAGTTGACACACAAATCGCACACAAAATAGATTATTGCCTCCCGGCAACGGCGCCAATTTGATAACAGCAATTTGTCGTGCTAATTACTGCTATGCAAGTAGTCCAAACAAATCTTAAACCGTAGTCCTAAGTAGGTAAGGGTCAAATCCACAGGGAGACATATTCTATCTTTATATGCAATTTATATGTCAATCCAAAGTAACCAAAATGGGGGTTTTGTATGTTTCAGTAAATCTAAGCATGCAAAGGCAAACAAACTAAAGATGATGATTTCAGTAATGGGGAAAATAGCTCAGTCAAACAACATCCACTATTCGTATGACAAGTTGATCCTAGATACTCATTCAATATCTCATGCAGTGGAAATTCCAATTCCTTTTCAGATATAACTAATAGCACAACCAGATACTATTAGCACTAACTAATTAAACAACCATGAAACTATCACGATTCAGTTTAATAGCAGCGTTAAGAATAAGAATATAGTTGGATACAATTCTAGCATAAAACAACCAGCTTTTATCCTAGAATGTAAATCAGTTCTCTTCTACATAAGACTAGCACAACCAGTTACTAGTATGATGCAGTTGCTACTCTGAAATAGATATGCTCAACCAGTAACAATCTAGATCTAGCAATCAATCAATAGAAACAAACCCTAGTTGCACAAGCTAGAGATTATCAATATTAATCATAAGCAATCAAGCAAGAGAATAGATAAAATCCATGCAATAGATAAAGAACGAGAATCTCACAACTGAATCAAAACGAAAGCTTCAGCGTCTGACTAAGCAAGAAGGCTTAGTTCTTCATAGCAAAGTACGTAGAAAGGAAAAAGATGAAATTAGGGTTCGAGGATAAGGGAGGCCAAGCTCCCTTCTAACCCTAAATACTAGAAAATAATAAGGTCTTCCAAAAAGGTAAAAAACAAAATAATAAAAAATACTAATAATAATCGAAAATAACAAAGTAAGGAAAAGTGGTTCGGTTCCGCATCCGACACGGCGGCGGTCGCCGCCAGATTTCTTCGGTTCATCTCCTGCGACACTTCCGTAAAAATGCCATAACTTTTGATTCCTAACTCGGATTGCGCTCATATTTTGAGGACTTTCAGTAGATTTCAAGAGCTAACTCCTCGAATTGGAATCACTCCATTTGGACGTCTGAGTAAAGAGAACGAACCAATTGAATTCATCTTATTGTTCTTCTACTCTCGTGTGGACTCTCTCCTTGGTTCTTCTTCGTCTCCTCAGTGGTCAACTCCTCTTCCTCTGGATATCTTCAATTTGCTTCTCCAGACCACCAAATCCACACTTTTCCTATCTAACTCCATAATCCATAGTTGTGCACTAAATCCATCCAAATTACACCTCAAACCTGGTAATAACCCCTAGAAATGCACTACAAAATAGTGCCGATCATCTTGCACCCCAAGTCTTTCACTTTAGGAGTTAGTTTGGATTTGATTGCTTTTTTTCACGTTCTTGCTTCAAGATTGTTTCCTTGCATGATTTATTTCCTTTAGTTCAATTCTTGCATGCTAAGTCTTGATTTTCTTGCTTGACAACTTGCATCTTGAACCCTAGTTCTTTCTTCTCTTTGCAGTCGTTCCCCTTATTATTTATTTTTTTGATTACTTGCTCTTGGATTCACCTAATCTGAGGTCAAATAAAAAAAAACAAATTGCTTGCATGCTTACTTTCTTGCTCAACAATCATCAACAAGATCTACCAAGAACACGACCAAAGGCCAAGAAAACTTCAAGAAAGGCTTAGAAAACTCAGATTTATCTAGGGTGATTGTCTTTTTTCTTGCAAATATCCTATCCATTGATTGTGTGAGTTGAAAGCAAGGCAAAGACTTGAACTTGGACACATTGACCTTTCTTGATCTAGTTGTGCACTTAGGGTTTCTTTGCTGAAAATCAGATTCCTTATTGCACATTGCTGCCTACGTGATTACTTGCTGAATATAGTCACGTTTTCCCTCTTGATTAGCTGTTCTTATAGGATGTTATTGCTTGATTTTTTGTGATTAAGTAATTCTTGACTTAGTTGCGAAGTTGATCTTTATTAAGGATTTCTTGCATAGCACTTCTTGTTTCTTGAACTTGATTTCATTGCATCAATTCCATACTATCTTAGATTCTCTCGAGTGCCATTAGTTACCTTGTTATCCTACCTTACCCTTGCTGAAATTTTTGAGGCTTTGAATAGCTAACAAGGCCGTTATGGATACTCAAGGCAATCTGCTCATAATTCTTTTCTTTCCCTATGGAAGACCAACAAGATAAAGGAAAGCGCACAACTCCTTCTTCCCTACCCCCTTCTCAGCAGGGTGGGGATGAGATGGATATCAACCTTAAGATTGTGGAGACGATACGACATAGCATTCCTAAAATTGTTTCAGTGATAGTACAAACATCATAAAGGAATGGGCGAGCCGCAACGTTGTCATGGATGAACTCATGGCCAAGCTTATGCAAGTCAGCTCTCGACTTGGCTACGAGTGACCACGGTCTTCTAGGGCTGAGTATGGGACTTCTACCAAGTCCAACGACCATGATGATGATCTGGTTGGCTTCATAGAGTCCCAACGCCAGCAACAACAAGTCCCACCCCTACCACTTTTTGCCAGGCGTAGCATCGCGTGCCACAATGCTACCAACACAGCCAACACTCGCATCAATGCGGCCTATGAGCTTGAGCTAGATAACGATGACTATTATGATGAGTTTGAGCTTGAGATTCCTCCCCTTCATGACTTGTACGATGAAGAGCCTCCCATAGATGATTTATCGCCCCCTAGAGCTGGTCGTCAACCCCTACGTCAACAAATTCAATGTATGAATAATCAACGTGATATTAAGATTAAAATTGATAACTTTGCAGGGGAGAACGTCGTAGACCAGTACTTAGAGTGCGAGCAGACCACAAAGTACATTCTGGACCATTATGGCTATGAGGAGCAAGAACGAGTTTAAGTGGTGACTATCCACTTCTAAGGAATAGCATGGTCTTGGTGGTATAGACTCTGGGTTGAAAGGAGGAGGAAGGGATTGAGACCCATTGTTACATGGCCTCAATTAAAGTTCATTATGAGTAAGAAATATGTCCTGGATGAGCACTTTGAGCATATGCATCAACGAGTGCACATGTGCAAGCAAGGCAACCGACCCCTTGTTGAGTTCTTCATTGAGCTAGAGGACTTCATGGACAAGGCGGGAATCCATGCAGGACCACGTTCCATAAGGCAACTGTTCTTGGCTGGTTTGAACCGCCTAATTCGTGACATTTTGGAGCTGCAATGTATCAAGGACATCATGGAGATGGTGTTTACAGCCACCCTAGCCTACAACCAACAACAACGCAACAAGGTCAAATCTTGGTCTTCTAGTGGCCAAAAGAGGTACAATTCTAACCCTTCTTCTAGTCCTTCATGGAATTCAGCCCCTAACTCTTCCATGCAGCAAAAAGGGAGTCTTTGACTCACCTAAGGGAACAATTGAGGTGCCTAAGAGGAGGGAGGCCGAGAGCACACAACCCCGGGAAAGGTCACGTGACCCTAAATGCTTCAAGTGTCAAGCAATAGGGCATTTGGCATATGATTTCCCCAACCAGAGACAAGAACTTTTGACACAGAATGGAGGCTATGACTCGAAGGAGGATTATGATGATGACATGACAACCTTGGTAGAGATAGGAGAGTACGAAGAGGAGGAGGACTTGAGCCTTGGATTGCGACCACACACGGGTCAACTCTTGCTTGTGACTAGGCGTGTGCTTACGGTCCAAGAGGCACCGGCTCAAGAAAAGTGGGAGACACTTTCCCACACTCGTTGTGCCATGAAGGATGCCACCATATGCGTCATTATTGATGGAGGGAGCTGCTGCAATTTAATCAACTATCGAGTGGTTGATCACCTCCAATTGAAGACAACAACACATCCACAACCCTATTCCCTCCAATGGATCGCTGCAAGCCAAAGAGATAACATGGTTACTAGGCAATGTGTAGTACGTTTTAATATTGGCCATTATAGTGATAAAGTTAGTTGTGATGTTGTGCCTATGGATTGTACTCACATGCTTTTAGGGAGACCATGGCAATTTGACAAGAAGGCGATCCATGATGGTTAATTAAACCATTATTGCTTTGTGCACAATGGTAGGAAGGTGACGCTTTTACCTTTATCACCATAAGAGGTCATGCAGGCCAGGGCCGAGCGTTAGCCTTGGCAAGGGCGCACGCCGCACAACCAACACCAAGCGGCACCACACCCGCCAAGCCGCGCCACAACGACCAAGGAAATGACACAGCCCCTAAGGGCCTCAAATCTTATATGTGTAGCCTCAAGAGACCCTACAAGACCTCCAATTGGGATACCAAGCTGCCCAAGGATCTTCCTCTAAAGGGAGGATGCGTGAAGAGGTCGTTGATCACTAGACAAGGCACTAAGGCGCTTGCCTTTGAAGGAAGTAATTTCTGCCTCTTAATCACTTCTACTCCTTCCTTCCATGTCCATAGTGATATTTATGCCTTAATGCGCCACTCGAAGCTCTAAGGGTCTTGTGTTGCCTTATTACCATTCTATAGGTCCATTGAGCGGCCCTCACGGTCACTAGTCTTGCTCTTGGCATCGAACCGACGCACAACACCTTGGGATGCCTCCTTGCATCCCCTTTAGACTAGGAGAATTGGATTCATCACTTTGACACCCAACAAGGAGAGATGCGCCTTGCCATCATGCTCACCGCCACTGCCCCGGCACAATCGTTGCTGCTCGCTTGGTTGGCCTTCGACGCTTTGGCAGCCCCTACACCCAGCGCTCTCGCAGCCATTGCCACCACTTTGGCATGCATTTTGAAGGACTTTACAACCCCATGATGATGCCCACTTATCTTGGCGACCCATACCGAGCCTCACTTTAATGGCGCGTAGACCGGCCTTACCTTTCTTGGCACACACTTGGTGCCCCCCACTCCTATGCTCGGGCGGACAATTTTGAGGCCGGACCCTCACTTGGGTTTGCACAAATTCAGACCTTTAATTACCACCTTCAAGTGTTATTTTATGTGGAGAATTGCTTAGACACACTTAGGTTCCCCTTCTTCCTTCAATCTTGCCTGCGAGGGACTTGTCGAATCGGGGATGATTCGAGGCCAAGTGGGGGAGAATGATGACTCATGGCATGCGTGAGTTTACAAGGACTTAGAGATGTTAATTCGAGGGTTCATGGAGGTCAAGAGGACCATGACTTGGTTGGACGAGCCACCTTATCCACATCTTGGCTCACTCACATGCAAGATATGTTAAATGCTTATCCATAGTTTCAATTTTAGAACTTTCTATTAGTGGTAGTCTGTGGGACTAAAAGTTTCTACTTAGCTATTTTGGTATTTTCTAGCTAGACTTTATTCTTTACTTTCTTTAATTATTTTTAGACTTAGGATTAGTTTAGGAAGAGTTAGGGCATGCCCTAGTAGGGACGTGCCATCTCTTTCTCATTCTATCTTGTATTACTTATTTATGCTCTAGTTTTATCTTAATGAAAAGATAGATTGAATTTGAGAGTAACTTGGCTAAGTTACTTTCAAGTTGTTCAGTCCAAAACCTGCATCTTTTTTTCCAGAAATTGATCATCCAAACAATGAAAGCTTCGTGTTCATCAATCACACAATTCAGATCCAAAACCATCACGCAAATTTCCCGTTTTTAGCACTGTATGCTGAATTAGGGCACCGACCATTCTATAGTTCTACTCGTGCCTTTTTCGTGAAATTTAGAGGATTTCAAATAGACTTCCTGATCTTTAATCAGGCTATGGAATCACCAGATTTTTGATTTACGAAGCAAAAGTTATACTTCACAAAAAATGGGACCCCCAACCGAGATCTCTTGCGTGCCAAGGCGAGTTCTTTTCATTCATGAATAAGGTAACCAATGATTTCACATGAGTAACAAAATTACTATTTAGCTTAATGGGGTATGTAGTGAGAGGTTTAAGGTTCAAGTCTTATGAGGCATATCATTTTTTTTTCATTGACTACGCATATTAATTTCATGCAATCATTTTAAATTGGTTTTTCTAATATGTGTCCATATTTAGCAATAATATATTTTAACCACTAGTTTATTGCTAAATATGAAATACCCCATTATATATTAAATAGTATAATTGTTATAACAATTTATATATATGCAACAAAGCAACAATGGAATGAAATTTAAAGCCCTCGCCTCCTTGTTCTAGTGTGCACCGCAAAGAGAACCCTTCTCCTCCTACCTTCCTCTCGCCGTTCAACTGCTCCGCCCACCGGTGAGGGCGACCACAACTACTGCCGACCACCACCACTTCCTTCCTTGGTTCGGATCGCGCGTGACAAGCTGCTGGAAACCGCAATGAGCTGGTGCGAAGGTTCGAGCTGTTGCGCGGTCGTCGTTGAGCTCCGATCGTCTGCGTGGCCTGTAGGGCGCCGATTACCTCTGTGCCTCCGCTGCTACTGCACTTTCCGGTGACGTGAAGCCCGGTCCCGGCGACGAAGGCGAGCCACCGACAAGGTAAACGCAGCTGTTGCGTGGTCTTAAATGGCTGAATTCTATCTGAATTGGGGTTGAATAAGTCATTAATTGTTGGTTAAAATTAGGTAGATTTGGTTCGGTTATTGAAGGGAATTGGACAGATTTGGATGCTTGGACAGAATTGAATTTTGGGCAATTTCAGTTGGAAATTTGTAGGGAATTGTACAGCCCACAATCTGTTTTGGCTGATTTTGTTGATTTGTGTGGTTTACTGAAGTTGGTAATATTGGAGGTATGATTATATTAGGGGCTGAATTGGGGTTACACCCATGGCATGGTATGTGTTAAATTAACGCAAGAAATTGTTCGATTTGTTGTCGTAAGTTCGTTCAGGATTAGTTTGCGAAGTTGGTGAATTTCTAGGATCGTTGTGGTTAAGTTTAAGGCAAGATGATTCTTGCTCATACTTATTACATATATCTTTGAGTATAATTATTTTCGCATATTAATGTTCAGTAATTGGTTTTTAATTATCTGTTATATTGATCTAGATTAGTAGTCGTAGAATTAAATGGTGGAATGTGTGTTGGTTGGTTGTTGCCTTGTGTGATGATTAATGTTGGATCGTTATGGTTGTTGGTTGTTAGTTATTGTTGGTTGATTTTTTGTTTCGGTTATAAGGAGCGCATGACTCCTTATAGCTGGGCCGGGGTGATGATAGCCTCACCCGACCACGTGGAGGGTGACCTTGCGTTGGTTTAAGGCCATAATTGGATGATGAGTGTCCCATCTTAAACCTATCCATGGGTAGTGTGATTATCTAGGGTGATGATAGTCACACCCGTTTATACTCGCTGTGTGGTTGAGATTGGATTGAATGTATTTAGCACGTTGAAGAGTTGGATAAGGATGATTAAGTAATGGTTATGTGATAGTAATGGTATATATTTTGGTACGTTATTAATTGGCGTTAGATGGACGGTATAATGAACCTTTCCTATGTTCTATTATTTTTGCTTGATGATTCTTGTTAGTCTTTCATTAGACTAACCCAACCTCGGTTTATGTTTCCGCGGTTTGCTGGTGAATCGGGTCCACCAGTCAACTTGTCGTCATAAGTTCAACAGCAACAAGGGGGTTCTTGATCACAGTTTGTCTCCACAGTTAAAGACATAGTTTTTGGCATCAGATTTGAAAATGTTTTATTAGCTACATGTTATTTTGGATGTAAATTGATATTCTGAACTTGATGTAAGGTTTGAATGTTGTTTAAACTGGAAGTAGGGATTTCCATATTGATAACTTTGTATATTTGGAAATGTTTTGGGTTTTCCTTTCTAAAATTGCCTTATAGACCTTCAGGCCTATGGCACTGTAATACCTCTGGTTCGGGGTGTTACAGAAATTGGTATCAGAGCAATTACATTCGAAAATGTTTTCCAAAGGTTTGACGTGGACAAGACTATTCTCTAACATTGTGAAACAACCGTGTGATCGGGGACCCTTGCTGTTACTCATAAGTAAGTTTTGTGTTTGATAAGTTTTGTCTGCGATGTTTAGTACTAATGATTAATTACATTCAGTATGCCTCCAAAAGTGGGACGTGTTAGAGGTCGAGGGCGTGGGCGTGGGTGTGGTAGAGGACGAGGCCCTCGGGCTTATCCTCAAAGGGTAGATGCAGGTAGTCAAGTCGCTGACGATTCTGTAGGAAGTCAGCAGAACCCCGCGGAAGCTCCACTAGGAGCTACTCATGCGGGCATTGACCCAGGGACTTTGGATGTGCTGCAACATATGGTGACCGAAGCTGTGCAGGCAGCTATGGCACAAGTACCGCCACATTAGCAGCCAGCGCAGGCTGCTCAACCAGATCATGTTGGGCAACGACAAAATGAACCTCAGGTGTTGCAAGAAGGGCTTAGCAGATACATGGAAGCCGTGGCTAGATTGAAGCCTTCTACTTTTGATGGTTCTGGCGAACCTGCTGCTGTGACATTCTGGTTGAATAGATTTGATAAGCTATTGAAGGGTGTTCGATGTCCAGAGAGTGAGAAGGTAACGATTGCTGCTTATTACCTTATTGATGATGCTAGTGACTGGTGGGACACTGCTCAACCAACTGACCATGAGGCTTCATGGGGAGAGTTCCGAGCTAAGTTAGAAGGCAAGTTCTTTCTAGAGGCATTAAGGGATGCCAAACTGCATGAGTTTCAGTATCCAGAGAATGAAGGACTAAAAGTGCATCAACTGGCTGTGAAGTTCAATAAGCTGCTGAAGTATGCAACCTCTATCGTAAAGGAAGAGAAGGATAAGATTAAGAACTTTCATAGATGGCTGTATCCTGAGATAAAACCTCTGATGGCGAGACACAACTGTACAACACTTGAGCAATTTATTTATGAGTGCTTGACTATGGAGGCTGCTATTGATGATTCCAATCAGATTATTGATGCTCGAGTTGGGAAAAAGCAGAAGACTCAGTTTACACCAGGAGGAGCTGGATCTCACAACAACAACAACTTCAGTGGGTTCAAGAAACCTTTCTCTACTCCTAGGAGTACCCCTAGCAATGGGCCGGCCAAGACGGCTCAGAGCAGTGGTTCACAGATGTCAGTAAGTTATAACCAGTCAGGGGGTCAACAAGGGATGACAAGAGGTGCACCACATTGCTTCAACTGTGGTGATCCTAATCATAAGAAGTTAGATTGTACTAAGGCACCTCAGACTTGTTACAAATGTGGGGGAGTTGGGCACATTAAAGCTTTCTGCAGACAAAGGGGTAAATTCATCCCAATCTCAAGCATCCTCTCCAGGTTATCGTCCAACCCCGAATCAGAACCGTCCGGCACAGGCACAGTCTCAGCAGAACAACATGGGAAACAAGGGCAAGGCACCGATGGGTGGGCCCCCGACATCGCGAGTCTATGAGATGAGGAGGGTTGAGGAACAAAATGCGCCTGTGACTACAAGTATGATTTTTATTCGGTCTGAGCCGATCCGTTTATTGTTTGATTCAGGTGCTACACATTCATTTATTGCTGAGAATTGCATTGATAGACTTGGACTAGTATGTGATTTGGAGTGTGAACCTTTTGTTGTCGGATTGCCTAATGGTGATAAATTAGTAGGGACTAGGGGACTTAGAAACTTTCCAATCATCATAGGTGGTCGATAATGGATGGTCGATCTTATAGCTATCCATATGTTTCACTACGATATCATTCTAGGTATGGATTGGCTCTCTCGCCATGGTACTGTTCTTGATTTTAGGAAAAAGATAGTTACTGTAACAACAGATGAGGGTTTAGTGCATGTGTTCAAAGGTCATGATCCTAAAGACCCTGGCAGAATTATTAGTGCGATGATAGCTGCAAAACTATTAAGACAAGGTTGTGTCGGTTATGTGTGTTATGCCTTAGAAGAGAGAAAGTATGAAGTAAAGTTAGACGATATCCCCATCGCTCGCGAATATCTAGATGTATTTCCTGAGAAACTGCAAGGGCTAGCACTGAGATGTGATGTTGATTTCACTATTGAACTGGAACCAGGAACTACCCCGATTTCTCGAGCTCCATACCGGATGGCACCAGCAGAAATGCTAGAATTGAGGAAGCAGTTAGAGGAACTTGTGGACTTAGGCTTTATTAGGCCAAGTGCATCTCCTTGGGGTGTGCCTGTGTTGTTTGTTAAAAAGAAGGATGGTTCCCTTCGACTTTGTATCGACTATAGGGAGTTGAATAAGGTGACAATCAAGAATAGGTATTCACTCCCTCATATAGATGATTTGTTGGATCAATTGCAATGAGCTACTGTATTTTCAAAGATTGACTTGAGATCAGGGTATCATCAGCTTAGGATTCGAGAGGAGGATATTAGACTGCCTTCAGAACAAGGTACGGTCACTATGAATTTGTGGTGATGCCTTTCGGGTTGACTATTGCTCCCGCGGTTTTCATGGACTTAATGAACCAATGTTTTAGAGAGTACTTGGATCGCTTTGTAGTGGTTTTCATTGATGATATTTTAGTATACTCTCGGAGTAAGGAGGACCATGAGACTCACCTCAGAGCTATACTTGAAGTGTTGAGGCGACAAAAGCTATTTGCAAAATTTGCCAAAATGTGACTTTTGGTTACCTAAGGTAGCATTTCTTGGCCATGTGATCTCTAACGAGGGTGTGATGGTAGATTCGCAGAAGACAGAAGCAATATTGAATTGGAAACAACCTCAGAATGTTAAGGAAGTTAAGAGTTTTCTCGGACTGGCGGGTTACTATAGGCGATTTATGGAGGGATTTTCTAAGATTGCTCAACCGCTAACCAATCTGCTACGTAAAACTAAGAAGTTTGAATGGAATGGGAGATGTCAGGAGAGTTTTGAAGAACTCAAGAGGCGCTTGACTAGTGCGCCAGTGTTAGCCTTACCACAAGGAACAAAAGGGTTTGCAGTCTACAGTGATGCCTCTAAGCAAGGTATGGGTTGCGTTTCAATGCAGAATGGGAAGGTTATTGCATACGTATCTCGCCAACTTAAACTACATGAAGTCAACTATCCTATCCCTGAATGGAAGTGGGAAGACATTGCAATGGACTTTGTTGTTGGTCTACCTAGATCACGAAAAGGAAACGATGCAATATGGGTCATTGTGGATCGGTTAACGAAGTCTTCGTATTTTGTACCCATCAAGATTACTTGGGAACTGGAGTCGGTCATGAGAGATCGATACCCGAACCTATTCTGATCTTAGTTTCGAGGACGAAACTCCTATAAGGGGGGAGAATGAAATACCCCATTATATATTAAATAGTATAATTGTTATAACAATTTATATATATGCAACAAAGCAACAGTGGAATGAAATTTAAAGACCTCGCCTCCTTGTTCTGGTGTGCACCGCAAAGAGAACCCTTCTCCTCCTACCTTCCTCTTACCGTTCAGCTGCTCCTCCCGCCGGTGAGGGCGACCGCAACTACTGCCGGCCACCACCACTTCCTTCCTTGGTTCGGATCGTGCGCGACAAGCTGATGGAGACCGCAGCGAGCTGGTGCGAAGGTTCGAGCTGGTGCGAAGGTTCGAGCTGTTGCGTGGTCGTCGTTGAGCTCCAACCGTCTGCGCGGCCTGTAGGGCGCCGATTACCTCTATGCCTCCGCTGCTACTGCACTTTCCGGCGACGTGAAGCCCAGTCCCGACGACGAAGGCGAGCCACCGACGAGGTAAACACAGCTGTTGCGTGGTCTTAAATGGCTGAATTCTATCAGAATTGGGGTTGAATTAGTCGTTAATTGTTTGTTAAAATTGGGTCAATTTGGTTCAGTTATTGAAGGGAATTGGACAGATTTGGATGCTTGGACATAATTGGATTTTGGGCAATTTCAGTTGGAAATTTGCAGGGAATTGTGCAGCCCACAATCTGTTTTGGCTGATTTTGTTGATTTGTGTGGTTTACTGAAGTTGGTAATATTGGAGGTATGATTATATTAGGGGCTGAATTTGTGATACCCCGTATTTTTGTAAGGTTATTTTGGAATTTTCCCGAGTACCCGTTTAGTACGTCGGATTTAATTCAGGTAGCTTGAGACATTCTGTAATGTGCTCTGTATCTGTAATATTTTTCTCAGTGAAATAAAATACAGATGATGTGCTTCAGATGTTTATACGCGTTCGCATACGATAATTTTTATCCCGGGTTAATGTCTTGCTCATTCAAAAGCTGAATGGGCGGGAAAAGGCAAAAACGGCGACCGCCGTATAGTAAAGGCGCCCGCCGTCGCTGGGCCCGAGGTGTCAGGCCGTCGTCTCCTACTCTGGGCTCGCCAGGGCTAGGAACGGTGACCGCCGTAATTACGGCCCCCGCCGCGGCCCGCCGTAGGCAAAGTTGCGGCGCTCGCCGTGATTACCCAGAAGTCATTACCCGTTGGTCGCCGGCGAGCTCTGGCCGCACCGATCTAGCCCTGCTCGGCCTCGTCTAGGGTGATGATGATGTTCCCATTGCTTTGGCTATAAAAGGAGGTGTTGGGGGAAGGGTTTTGAGCCATCCCAGCACCGAATCTCTGCCAAAATTTCGCCTCGTCGGAGTGTTAGTTTCGCCGGATTTCGGAAGCTTCGTTGGTGTCGGTTGGTGGTGTTTCCTGAAGCCCTTGTGAAGCCTTTTGGTTGCCTTTGGAGGTTGGAACCCAGGCAAGGCAAAAAGGGGTCGAAACGCGCATCATTTGTGTGTGTTTTTCTCTCGTTCTGTCGTCGGAGTTCTTCACGGCGACCACCGTGTTCTTTACGGCGCCCGCCGTGATGAATGCGGTGACCGCCACCAAGAACGGCGACCGCCGCCAGTGCCCAGAATGCCTTCGTGGCTTTGGCTTGGTTGGTTGTCGTCGTGGCGTCTTTCCTTTCGATTTCTTTCGCCGTTTTTAGATTCGTACTGTTGTTATGTCGGATCTAACTTAGGGTTCCTTTTATGGGTCAACTCGAAGGTGTTTGTGCTAGCAGAGCTATACCCGTGTCGAGCCCGGAATCTCGTCGTTATCGTTAGGCTTGTTTCTATTCTGCGGATTAAGGCAAGTGGCGGTTCGCTCCTGCTCATCGTTTTCATATTTACATTGATTATCAGTTATTTCAATTGATTAATTAATTTGGAACGATTATTACTGTGTTCTTCTGGAAGTGATTTATAAACTATTTTGAAAATCATATAATAGGTTGTATATCTGTTAGAACAACGCTATTATCTGTGATCGCCTTTCGGGCCTTTATGTGGATTTATCCTGTAACTGTTATTGTGCTGTATCTGTGTGGTTAGCACTGTTAGTAGGAATGTACTCGGACTTCGTCTGGTCGTTTCTTTATAATCTGGTATCGGGGTGACTCATCTCCATCTGGTACTATTCTAAGATCATGATCGGTCTCTTTCACAAGTGTGTAGAGACAGGACACTTAGCTGGTGTCACAAACCTTCCGGTGTACGTCACTCTCGACGAAACGTATACTAAGATGTGTCGTCCCAATGGTGGGGTACACATGTAAAAGTCTAATAATGTGATGTGTGGTTTGTAATATAAATCAGATAAGTGCTACTCGACGCACATAATTAATAAACCTTCGGCGAGTAGTACATCTAAGTTATAGTGCAGCTAGGAAAACTCGTCTCGACTTTGATCATAGTACGTTCTCTTTCCAATCTGGATTCGCTGTATGCGATGAGGTTGGTCGTGAACCGAAGCATCTCAGTCAACTTTTAAATCATTGTTGTATGATTCTGTAAATATTCCAGATTTGTCATAATTCCTTAAAGACTCAGTTCCGTTGGAGTCTTCTTTCGAGTCAATTTCTATGAAGATTCAGTCTTCCATCATCTTCTCTTGTGCATACCTCTTGTTTAATCCAGTAGGAGTATCATGGTTGACTATCGTCATCGGTTGTTATTCGAGAAGCGATGAGTCTAACCTAATACGACTGCTTCGAACCATTCTGCTTTGTACCCTTGCTAGTCTATTCAAGTAGACTAACCCACGAACTTTGTTCTCTGCATGTGGGCTGGTGTCATCCGTTCGATTCGGCACATCAGATAGAAAGTAGCTCAGAAGGATAGAAGGATTATGGAGTCGACGGTGGTTTTTGAACGTTTGAGTTATTTGTTTATCAGGATGAGATCTTTTGGACAATGACTTTGGTTGTAATGTATTTTATAAGACTTCCGCTATACCCTACTTTATAAGACTTCCGCTGTATTTGGTTTAAACTCTGTGTTAGCCTATTCGGGATTGGGTTGTAATCCTGTAACTCATGTTTCCTTGACAATGTTATGTTTTGGAATTGAATGCTTTGATCATTATGTATCACTTGTATTTCATAAATTGTATTTAAATGGTAAAGCCTTGGGTGATCTCGGTAAGGAACAATGGGGTCACTGGCGGTAGTACTTTTCCAAAAGGATTAAGTTTTGGGGGTGTTATAGTTGTGGTATCAGAGCTAAAGTTTTTAAAACGGGTTTGGGGATTTTACAAACCATTTTTCCTGTTTTGAAAATGCTTTAAAAGGGCTCTGAATTTTCAAAGTGAAAAGAATTTGAAAACACCGTTCATAGTCGTGTCTTCTATATAGTCTGATGTAGTAAGCTTGCTTCTATGTCTAGAAAGACTAACTCCTTCCTCGTTATCCTATAGAATGGGTGCGTGTTTTTCTCTTGATAGAGGGTCGGAGGACGCCAAGACGGACCCGCCGTCTCCAGGCAGGCTAGATTTTCCGGTTCCCCAGCGATGTTTCGAGGTTAGAGGCCCGAGTAGGCCGCCCGAGGACATCAAGTATGTGATTCCCGAGTCTGTTGTCCTTACACCTAGGAATGCAGTGGTCACTATAGCTGCACCTGTAGAGCCACTCAGGGAGGAAGCAGTGTAGGAAGTGGGTGAGTCATCTAGATACACCTTAGGGCATTACGATGACAATTACCAGATAGAGATATATCCTGTCGAGGATGAGGATCTGATCGAGATTGATCCCGAGGATGAGGATCCCATCGAAGATGATCCTGAGGAGGACCCCGAGATGGACCTGGAAGAGCAGAGCCAAGAGCCAGACAACTTGAGGCACTTGCTAGTGGACAGTCAGGAGCCGGGGGTACAGTTTATTCCCCCCAGCCCAGAACTATCACCAGTGTCGGCTTATGCACTCATGACTGATGCTGATTGGGAGGCACTGTACACTGAGCACGGTATTAGGAGGAGATCAGAGGCTGAGTTGAGAGAGATCCTTCGCCAGAGCGAAATGAACTCTCATATGGAGCAACAACAACAGATGGATCAGGCGATCGCTAGCGCTCAGAGGAGAGCTGGAATTGGAGGACCTCTTATAGACGATCCTTTCTTTTCCGCAGCTGAGATTGGAACTGAGTCACCAGAGCCGTGTGACCCAGGACCAAGCAGGGTGCAAAGCTCATCACCAGAGCAGGATGGTGAGCCAAGCCCGAAGAGACCTTGCATGGATAGCCGGTCTTACATGAGACGTCTTGGATTGCCTTAGTGTGGTTTGGCATTGCCTAGTGTCGTAGCTTCTTTTGCTAGTGTTTCAGTTGTGTTTGTGTTTTGTTTCAGTGTTTCGGCTAGTGTCTGTGGATTTTCTAGATTTCCGAGCAAGTTCTGTTTTGATGCTCGAAGATTTGACTCATGTGTTGCTTGTGTAAAAGTTCGAAGGTTCATCTATAAAATGCCAAGTTGATCTATTCTGAGTAATTTATTTACGTTGGTATATTGCATAAGTATATTGCATAATATTAATGTATTGAATGCTTGGAATTGGATCGGTACACAGATGGTGAACCCAAGAAGCACGAGGAACTCGACTCGAGCCGGTGTTGGGACTATCCAAGATCCCAGGCCAGCAGGAAGAGGTGTTCAGGATGAGCACGAGTCAGAGTCTCGCGTTCAGCATAGGCGTGAAGGTCAGGATCAAACCCAAGCGCCGACACTGTTTGATGCCGCAGCTGTTGAGGCGATTCGCGGGATTGTGATGCAGACAATTGCAGATGTATTGAGACCCAGTGCGCCTCAAGCGCAAGAAGTGCCTACTCACCCAGCGGTTCCTGATGCTGTGGAGCCCGGAAACCCTGTGGTTCAGGAGAATGCCGTCAGGGCTAGAGACAGCTATGGTCACGCTCTTAAGACCATCACTTCCATGAGGCCCGATTGCTATAACGGGAAAGGGGAGCCAGTAGCAGTGACTCATTGGTTCTCCCATATGGAGAGGCTGTTTCGGAACGTGGAGTGTACTGAGGCCGAGAAGGTCCATATCGCTTCTCTTCAGCTAAAGGAGGAGGCTAGCGAGTGGTGGGAGAGCACAAGTTTGGCAGAGAGCCCAATGTTGACTTGGTCGATGTTCAAGACCAAGATGGTTGATCTCTTTTTCTCTCGTGCTATGAGAGAGGAGAAGCATAAAGAGTTCTTGTACCCAAAGACGGATGGTCTGAAAGTGACCGAGTTGGCATCTAAGTTCAATCATCTTTTACAGTACGCCCCTGCCGAGATTACCAGCGAGGCCCAAAAGATCTGGTACTTCCACGAGTGGATGAGCCCGGATATCAAGCCGTTAATGGTGCACCACACATGCTCTACCTTGGAGCAGTATGTGGATTGTGCCTATAAGCTGGAGGTAACTCTAGAGGAGTCGACCAAGAGGCGCAACCGACAGAAGTCGATGCAGAATCAGAATCAAAATCAGGGTGGTGGATTCAAGCGACCTGCGCCACCGTCTAGCTTTGCCAAGTCTGGCCGAGCAAAGACGGACATGACTCACGGAGGGTCAACGCAGCAGTCCAGTCAAAGCAGAAGTTCAGTTCAGTGTTATAACTGTGGTGTTGTGGGGCACAAGAGCAATGAGTGTCAGAAGGAGAAGAGATCGTGCTTTGGGTGTGGACGTGATGGTCATCTACAGAAGTTCTGCAAGCAGGGGAAGCAGAAGGGAGTAGAGTCGCAGCAAGGGTCAGTTCATCAGAGAAACCGACCTAGGTTCAAGCCTGCCGAGACTCCTAGCCCGTCAGTTCAGACGACTGCTCAGAACAGGGGAAAGGCCCCAGCTGTTTCTGGAAGTCAGGGCCAATGCTTGTACGAGATGCGTGAAGCAGATGGACCCAACGCTCCGATTGCTCAAGGTACTTTATACCTTCACTCTACTTCAGTGTGCATTCTATTTGATTCTGGTGCTACGCATTCCTTTATTTCGGATAGCTGTGTTAGCAAGTTAGACTTAGTGTGTAATGATTCGTGCGACCCTTTCGTCGTTAGTCTTCCTAATGGAGAACGTTTGGTGGGAACCAAGCATCTGTCCGACTTTCCAATTACCATTCAGGGTAAGGAGTTTGAGGCAGATCTGATCTGTATAGCCATGGCTCCATACGACATTATCCTTGGTATGGATTGGCTGATGCATCACAAGGCGGTGATCGACTTCAGTTCAAGAACGGTGACGGTTTCATCTGGGGGCCAGTTCGTGTGCAAGTTCAAAGGTCGGAATGACGCTGATAACGGCAAGCTGATCAATGCGATGGCTGCGTTTAAGCTACTACGACAAGGATGTGTCGGGTACCTTTGCTACTTGGATTCGCCCGCGAAGGATGGACCTGAGGTTCTTGATATTCCTGTGGTGAGGGAGTTTTCGGATGTCTTTCCGGAAGAAATTCCTGGATTACCCCCGAACCGTGACGTAGAGTTTTTAATTGATCTTGAGCCTGGTACGGCGCCGATTTCCAAATCACCGTATCGGATGGCTCCAGCTGAGATGCAAGAATTGAAGAAACAACTTGAAGATCTTCTTGATAAAGGTTATGTCAGGCCGAGTGCATCACCGTGGGGTGCTCCGATATTGTTCGTCAAAAAGAAGGACGGATCGTTCCGACTTTGTATCGACTACCGAGAGTTGAACAAGGTGACGATCAAGAACAAGTATCCTTTGCCTAGGATTGATGACAAGTTGGACCAGTTGCAGGGAGCAAAGGTTTTCTCCAAGATCGACCTGAGATCGGGTTATCACCAGCTCAGAATTCGTGAGCAGGACATTCCTAGAACTGCGTTCAGGACCAGATATGGTCATTACGAGTTCGTAGTGATGCCTTTTGGGCTTACAAATGCTCCAGCTGTCTTTATGGATTTGATGAATCGATGTTTTCACCAGTACTTGGACAAGTTCGTAGTGGTCTTCATAGACGATATTCTGATCTACTCTCCGAGTGAAGAAGTCCACGAGGAACATCTGCGGATTGCTTTGTCAGTCTTTAGACAACATCAGCTTTATGCTAAACTGTCCAAGTGTGAATTCTGGATGAAGGAGGTGGCTTTCTTAGGCCACGTGATCAATGAGAATGGGGTTATGGTTGATCCCCAAAAGATTGAAGCGGTGGCTAATTGGACACAGCCCCAGAACGTGAAGAAGGTGCACAGTTTTCTTGGGCTTGCCGGGTATTATAGACGGTTCATGGAGGGGTTTTCGAAGACCGCTCTACCTATGACCAATCTACTCCGCAAGGTTCACAAGAAGTTTATCTGGAATGACAAGTGCGAGGCCAGTTTCCAGGAGTTGAAATGACGGCTGACCTCGGCACCCGTGTTAGCACTTCCCGAAGGGAATGACGATTATGTGGTCTATAGTGATGCTTCAAAGTGTGGTTTGGGTTGTGTACTGATGCAGAGGGGCAGATTTATTGCTTACGCATCTAGACAACTCAAGACTTACGAAGAAAACTATCTGACCCATGATCTTGAGTTAGCAGCGGTTGTCTTTGCACTGAAGATTTGGAGGCATTACCTCTACGGTATAAGATGTCAAGTCTTCACTGACCACAAAAGTCTCAAGTATATATTTACTCAAAAGGAGCTGAATATGAGACAACGCCGCTGGCTAGAGTTACTCAAAGACTACGACATGGAGTTGTTGTATCATCCGGGCAAGGCTAATGTAGTACCTGATGCACTGAGCCGAAAGACAACGCACGAGACTATAGTTGCTCTACTTACTGCTCAGACCAAGCTAACCAAGAGTCATGCGACGTTGAAGTCTAGTATGACCAACGTAGAGGGTACCTGAGTATGCTAGAAATTCAGGCTACACTGCTGGATCAAATCAAAGAAAAGCAAGTCGATGACATCATCTTGGTGAAGTTAAGCAGTGAAGTGATGGACGGGAAAGCTCCCAGTTTTGTGGTTCAGGATGATGGATCACTTTGGTTTCAGGATCAGATTTGTGTGCCAGACACAGAGAGTCTTCGTCAGTTGGTGATGAGAGAAGCTCATTCATCTGCTTATTCTGTGCATCCTGGTTCTAGCAAGATGTACAAGGATCTCAGGAAGAAGTTTTGGTGGCCAAACATGAAGTGGGATGTAGCAGACTTTGTGGCAAAGTGCTTAACTTGTCAGAAGGTCAAGATCGAACACCGCAGGCCAGGTGGTGAGTTGCTACCTCTCCCAGTGCCAGAATGGAAATGGGAGGACATCGCCATGGACTTCGTCACCGGGCTACCCAAGACTCGAAGTCAGAGAGATGCTATCTGGGTAATTGTGGATAGGCTTACGAAGAGTGCTCATTTCATAGCCATCAATACCACATGGGAAACCCAGAAGTTAGCAGAGGTCTACCAGAAAGAGATTGTCCGTTTACATGGTATCCCTAAAACCATCGTATCGGATCGAGATGGCCGTTTCATGTCAAGGTTCTGGCAAGAACTTCATAAGGCTATGGGGACCGAGTTAAGGTTCAGCACAACGTTTCATCCTAAGACAGATGGCCAGTCTGAAAGGACCATCCAGACTCTGGAGGATATGCTAAGAGCTTGTGTACTCGATCGTCCGACTAGCTGGGAGGACAACTTGAGTCTGATTGAGTTCACCTACAACAACAGCTGGCATGCTATGATCAAGATGGCTCTGTTCGAAGCTTTGTATGGTCGCCGATGCAGATCTCCGATTTGTTGGGACGATAACGCCGACAAGATTCTGCTTGGGCCAGAGTTAGTCGAGAGGACAGCTTCAGACATTGCCTTAATCAGACAGAGGATGTTGACCGCTCAGAGTCGACAGAAGTCCTATGCAGATCGGAAGCGCATGGCTGTCGAGTTTGAGGTCGGTGACAAGGTTTTTGTCAAGGTGTCGCCCTCGAAGGGAGTTTTCAGGTTTGGTAAGCGTGGGAAGCTTAACCCTCGCTACGTGGGACCATTCGAGATTCTGAATAGAGTGGGATCTCTAGCGTACCGCTTGGCGTTGCCGCCATCGGCTCATCCAGTGCATAATGTGTTCCACGTCTCTTTTCTCAGGAAGTATGTGCCAGATGAGTCTCATGTGCTGAGTTATGAGGACATCGAGATTCAAGCTAATGGTACTTATGAAGAGTTGCCCGTGCGCATTTTGGAGCGTCGGGAGAAGCGTTTGCGCAACAAGATCGTGCCGTTGGTATGAGTGTTGTGGTCCAAGTCAGGGACCGAAGAAGTTACTTGGGAGACGTGGGAAACCGAGTCAGATATGCTCAGGCGTTTCCCGAGTTATTTTTGGCCTAAGTTTCGGGGTCAAAACTTCTTTTAAGGGGGGGGGGGGAGATGTGATACCCCGTATTTTTGTAAGGTTATTTTGGGAATTTTGGAATTTTCCCGAGTACCCGTTAGTACGTCGGATTTAATTCAGGTAGCTTGAGACATTCTGTAATGTTCTCTGTATCTATAATATTTTTCTCAGTGAAATAAAATACAGACGACATGCTTCGGATGTTTATACGCGTTCGCATACGATAATTTTTATCCCGGGTTAATGTCTTGCTCGTTCAAAAGCTGAATGGGTGGGAAAAGGCAAACACGGCGACCGCCGTACAGTAACGGTGCCCGCCGTCGCTGGGCCCGAGGTGTCAGGCCGTCGTCTCCTACTCTGGGCTCGCCAGGGCTAGGAACGGCGACCGCCGTAATTACGGCGCCCGCCGCGGCCCGCCGTAGGCAAAGTTACGGCGCCCGCCGTGATTACCCAGAAGTCATTACCCGTTGGTCGCCGACGAGCTCTAGCCGCGCCGATCTAGCCCTGCTCGGCCTCGTCTAGGGTGATGATGATGTTCCCATTGCTTTGGCTATAAAAGGAGGTGTTGGGGGAAGGGTTTTGAGCCATCCCAGCACCGAATCTCTGTCAAAATTTCGCCTCATCGGAGTGTTAGTTTCGCCGGATTTTGGAAGCTTCGTTGGTGTCGGTTGGTGGTGTTTCCAGAAGCCCTTGTGAAGCCTTTTGGTTGCCTTTGGAGGTTGGAACCCAGGCAAGGCAAAAAGGGGTCGAAATGCGCATCATTTGGGTGATTTTTTCTCTCGTTCTGTCATCGGAGTTCTTCACGGCGACCGCCGTGTTCTTTATGGCGCCCGCCGTGATGAATGCGGCGACCGCCGCCAGTGCCCAGAATGCCTTCGTGGCTTTGGCTTGGTTGGTTGTCGTCATGGCGTCTTTCCTTTCGATTTCTTTCGCCGTTTTTAGATTCATACTGTTGTTATGTCGGATCTATCTTAGGGTTTCTTTTATGGGTCGACTCGAAGGTGTTTGTGCTAGCGGAGCTATACCCGTGTCGAGCCCGGAATCTCGTCGTTGTCGTTAGGCTTGTTTCTATTCTGCGGATTAAGGCAAGTGGCGGTTCGCTCTTGCTCATCGTTTCCATATTTACATTGATTATCAGTTATTTCAATTGATTAATTAATTTGGAACGATTATTACTGTGTTCTTCTGGAAGTGATTTATAAACTGTTTTGAAAATCATATAATAGGTTGTATATCTGTTAGAACAACTCTATTATATGTGATCGCCTTTCGGGCCTTTATGTGGATTTATCCTATAACTGTTATTGTGCTGTATCTGTGTGGTTAGCACTGTTAGTAGGAATGTACTCGGACTTCGTCCGGTCGTTTCTTTATAATCTGGTATCGGGTGGCTCGTCTCCATCTGGTACTATTCTAAGATCATGATCGGTCTCTTTCACAAGTGTGTAGAGACAGGACACTTAGCTGTGTCACAAACCTTCCGGTGTACGTCACTCTCGACAAAACGTATACTAAGATGTGTCGTCCCAATGGTGGGGTACACATGTAAAAGTCTAATAATGTGATGTGTGGTTGTAATATAAATTAGATAGTGCTACTCGACGCACATAATTAATTAAACTTCGGCGAGTAGTGCAGCTAAGTTATAGTACAGCTAGGAAAACTCGTTTCGACTTTGATCATAGTACGTTCTCTTTTCCAATCTGGATTCGTTGTATGCGATGAGGTTGGTCGTGAACCGAAGCATCTCAGTCAACTTTTAAATCATTGTTGTACTGATTCTATAAACATTCCAGATTTGTCATAATTCCTTAAAGACTCAGTTCCGTTGGAGTCTTCTTTCGAGTCGATTTCTGTGAAGATTCAGTCTTCCAGAATCTTCTCTTGTGCATACCTCTTGTTTATTCCAATAGGAGTATGATGGTTGACTATCGTCATCGGTTGTTATTCGAGAAGCGATGAGTCTAACCTAATACGACTGCTTCGAACCATTCTGCTTTGTACCCTTGCTAGTCTATTCAAGTAGACTAACCCACGAACTTTGTTCTCTGCATGTGGGCTGGTGTCATCCGTTCGATTCGACACATCAGATAGAAAGTAGCTTAGAAGGATAGAAGGACTATGGAGTCGACGGTGGTTTTCGAACGTTTGAGTTATTTCGTTAATCAGGTTGAGATCTTTGGACAATGACTTTGGTTGTAATGTATTTTATAAGACTTCCGTTGTACCCTACGTTATAAGACTTCCGCTGTATTTGGTTTAAACTTTGTGTTAGCCTATTCGGGATTGGGTTGTAATCCCGTAACTCATGTTTCCTTGACAATGTTATGTTTTGGAATTGAATGCTTTGATCATTATGTATAACTTGTATTTCATAAATTGTATTTAAATGGTAAAGCCTTGGGTGATCTCGGTAAGGAACACTAGGGTCACTGGCGATAATACCTTTCCAAAATGGTTAAGTTTTGGGGGTGTTACAGAATTGGGGTTACACCCATGGCATGGTATGTGTTAAATTAACGCAAGAAATTGTTCGATTTGTCGTCGAAGGTTCGTTCAGGATTAGTTTGCGAAGTTGGTGAATTTCTAGGATTGTTCTGGTTAAGTTTAAGGCAAGATGATTCTTGCTCATACTTATTACATATATCTTTGAGTATAATTTTTCGCATATTAATGTTCAGTAATTGATTTTTAATTATCTGTTATATTGATCTAGATTAATAGTCGTAGAATTAAATGGTGGAATGTGTGTTGGTTGGTTGTTGCCTTGTGTGATGATTAATGTTGGATTGTTATGGTTGTTAGTTGTTGTTGGTTGATTGTTTGTTTCGGTTAAAAGTAGGGCATGACTCCTTATAGCTGGGCCGGGGTGATGATAGCCTCACCCGACCACGTGGAGGGTGACCTTGGTTGGTTAAGGCCACAATTGGATGGTGAGTGTCCCATCTTAAACCTATCCATGGGTAGTGTGATTATCTAGGGTGATGATAGTCTCACCCGTTATACTCGCTGTGTGTTGATATTGGATTGAATGTGATGAAGGGATCCCCAGCGGGTCACCACAGCGAACCCATGTAGGCCCCATTCCAGGGTCACCTACAGGACCCAACCATGGCCCCGGGACGCCGTCCCCCAATCAGGTCTGCAGACCGTGAACCCCAACCTTTGACAGGACCTCTGTGAGCACCAACCCCTTCCCAGGGTGACACAAACACAAAGGCCTGCATGTTGTTGGAGAGAGTCGAACACGCGGCTCTCCCTTTACCAAGCAGCTTTCGCAGTACTTGGTACCAATTGCGCTGCAACACAATTGGTACCAAGTACTGCGAAAGCTGCTTGGTAAGGGAGAGGTCGCGTGTTCGACTCTCTCCAACAACATGCAGGCCTTTGTGTTTGTGTCACCCTGGGAAGGGGTTGGTGCTCACAGAGGTCCTGTCAAAGGTTGGGGTTCACGGTCTGCAGACCTGATTGGGGGACGGCGTCCCGGGGCCATGGTTGGGTCCTGTAGGTGACCCTGGAATGGGGCCTACATGGGTTCGCTGTGGTGACCCGCTGGGGATCCCTTCATCACATTCATCCAATATCACCACAAGCGAGATAAACGGGTGAGTACTATCATCACCTAGATAATCCCTACCCTGGATAGGTTTAGATGGGATACTCACCATCCAATGTGGCCTTAACCAACTGGTCACCTCCACGTGGTCGGGTGAGGCTATCATCACCCGGCCCAGCTATAAGGAGTCATGCCCACTTTTAACCGAAACAACAATCAACCACAACAACTAACACCATACAATCCAAAATCATCACACAAGGCAACAACCAACAACAACATTCACCATTTAATTCTACGACTATTAATCTAGATCAATATAACAGATAATTAAAATCAATTACTGAACATTAATATGCGAAAATAATTTACTCAAAGATATATGTAATAAGTATGAGCAGAATCATCTTGCCTTAAACTTAACCAGAACAATCCTAGAAATTCACCAACTTCGCAAACTAATCCTGAACGAACCTTCGACGACAAATCGAACAATTTCTTGCGTTATTTAACACATACCATGCCATGGGTGTAACCCCAATTCTGTAACACCCCCAAAACTTAACCATTTTGGAAGGTATTATCGCCAGTGACCCTAGTGTTCCTTACCGAGATCACCCAAGGCTTTACCATTTAAATACAATTTATGAAATACAATTATACATAATGATCAAAGCATTCAATTCCAAAACATAACATTGTCAAGGAAACATGAGTTACGGGATTACAACCCAATCCCGAATAGGCTAACACAAAGTTTAAACCAAATACAGCGGAAGTCTTATAACGTAGGGTACAACGGAAGTCTTATAAAATACATACAACCAAAGTCATTGTCCAAAAGATCTCAACCTGATTACGAAATAACTCAAACGTTCGAAAACCACCGTCGACTCCATAGTCCTTCTATCCTTCTAAGCTACTTTCTATCTGATGTGTCGAATCGAACGGATGACCCAGCCCACATGCAGAGAACAAAGTTCGTGGGTTAGTCTACTTGAATAGACTAGCAAGGGTACAAAGCAGAATGGTTCGAAGCAGTCGTATTAGGTTAGACTCATCGCTTCTCGAATAACAACCGATGACGATAGTCAACCATCATACTCCTATTGGAATAAACAAGAGGTATGCACAAGAGAAGATTCTGGAAGACTGAATCTTCACAGAAATCGACTCGAAAGAAGACTCCAACGGAACTGAGTCTTTAAGGAATTATGACAAATCTGGAATGTTTATAGAATCATACAACAATGATTTAAAAGTTGACTGAGATGCTTCGGTTCACGACCAACCTCATCGCATACAACGAATCCAGATTGGAAAGAGAACGTACTATGATCAAAGTCGAAACGAGTTTTCCTAGCTGTACTATAACTTAGCTGCACTACTCGCCGAAGTTTAATTAATTATGTGCGTCGAGTAGCACTTATCTATTTATATTACAAACCACATCACATTATTAGACTTTTACATGTGTACCCCACCATTGGGACGACACATCTTAGTATACGTTTTGTCGAGAGTGACGTACACCGGAAGGTTTGTGACACCAGCTAAGTGTCCTGTCTCTACACACTTGTGAAAGAGACCGATCATGATCTTAGAATAGTACCAGATGGAGACGAGCCACCCCGATACCAGATTATAAAGAAACGACCGGACGAAGTCCGAGTACATTCCTACTAACAGTGCTAACCACACAGATACAGCACAATAACAGTTATAGGATAAACCACATAAAGGCCCGAAAGGCGATCACATATAATAGAGTTGTTCTAACAGATATACAACCTATTATATGATTTTCAAAACAGTTTATAAATCACTTCCAGAAGAACACAGTAATATCGTTCCAAATTAATTAATCATTGAAATAACTGATAATCAATGTAAATATGGAAACGATGAGCAAGAGCGAACCGCCACTTGCCTTAATCCGCAGAATAGAAACAGCCTAACGACAACGACGAGATTCCGGGCTCGACACGGGTATAGCTCCGCTAGCACAACACCTTCGAGTCGACCCATAAAAGAAACCCTAAGATAGATCCGACATAACAACAGTATGAATCTAAAAACGGCGAAAGAAATCGAAAGGAAAGACGCCATGACGACACAACCAAGCCAGCCCACGAAGGCATTCTGGGCACTGGCGGCGGTCGCCGCATTCATCACGGCGGGCGCCATAAAGAACACGGCGGTCGCCGTGAAGAACTCCGATGACAGAACGAGAGAAAAATCACCCAAATGATGCGCATTTCGACCCCTTTTTGCCTTGCCTGGGTTCCAACCTCCAAAGGCAACCAAAAGGCTTCACAAGGGCTTCTGGAAACACCACCAACCGACACCAACGAAGCTTCCAAAATCCGGCGAAACTAACACTCCGATGAGGCGAAATTTGACAGAGATTCGGTGCTGGGATGGCTCAAAACCCTTCCCCCAACACCTCCTTTTATAGCCAAGCAATGGGAACATCATCACCCTAGACGAGGCCGAGCAGGGCTAGATCGGCGCGGCTAGAGCTCGTCGGCGACCAACGGTAATGACTTCTGGGTAATCACGGCGGCGCCGTAACTTGCCTACGGCGGGCCGCGGCGGGCGCCGTAATTACGGCGGTCGCCGTTCCTAGCCCTGGCGAGCCCAGTAGGAGACGACGGCCTGACACCTCGGGCCCAGCGACGGCGGGCACCGTTACTGTACGGCGGTCGCCGTGTTTTGCCTTTTCCCACCCATTCAGCTTTTGAACGAGCAAGACATTAACCCGGGATAAAAATTATCGTATGCGAACGCGTATAACATCCGAAGCATGTCGTCTGTATTTATTTTCACTGAGAAAAATATTATAGATACAGAGACATTACAGAATGTCTCAAGCTACCTGAATTAAATCCGACGTACTAAACGGGTACTCGGGAAAATTCCAAAATTCCCAAAATAACCTTACAAAAATACGGGGTATCACATCTCCCCCCCCCCCCTTAAAAGAAGTTTTGACCCGAAACTTAGGCCAAAAATAACTCGGAAAACGCCTGAGCATATCTGACTCGGTTTCCCACGTCTCCCAAGTAACTTCTTCGGTCCCTGACTTGGACCACAACACTCATACCAACGGCACGATCTTGTTGCGCAAACGCTTCTCCCGACGCTCCAAAATGCGCACGGCAACTCTTCATAAGTACCATTAGCTTGAATCTCGATGTCCTCATAACTCAGCACATGAGACTCATCTGGCACATACTTCCTGAGAAAAGAGACGGAACACATTATGCACTGGATGAGCCGATGGCGGCAACGCCAAGCGGTACGCTAGAGATCCCACTCTATTCAGAATCTCGAATGGTCCCACGTAGCGAGGGTTAAGCTTCCCACGCTTACCAACCCTGAAAACTCCCTTCGAGGGCGACACCTTGACAAAAACCTTGTCACCGACCTCAAACTCGAGCCATGCGCTTCCGATCTGCATAGGACTTCTGTCGACTCTGAGCGGTCAACATCCTCTGTCTGATTAAGGCAATGTCTGAAGCTGTCCTCTCGACTAACTCTGGCCCAAGCAGAATCTTGTCGGCGTTATCGTCCCAACAAATCGGAGATCTGCATCGCGACCATACAAAGCTTCGAACAGAGCCATCTTGATCATAGCATGCCAGCTGTTGTTGTAGGTGAACTCAATCAGACTCAAGTTGTCCTCCCAGCTAGTCGGACGATCGAGTACACAAGCTCTTAGCATATCCTCCAGAGTCTGGATGGTCCTTTCAGACTGGCCATCTGTCTTAGGATGAAACGTTGTGCTGAACCTTAACTCGGTCCCCATAGCCTTATGAAGTTCTTGCCAGAACCTTGACATGAAACGGCCATCGATCCGATACGATGGTTTTAGGGATACCATGTAAACGGACAATCTCTTTCTGGTAGACCTCTGCTAACTTCTGGTTTCCCATGTGGTATTGATGGCTATGAAATGAGCACTCTTCGTAAGCCTATCCACAATTACCCAGATAGCATCTCTCTGACTTCGAGTCTTGGGTAGCCCGGTGACGAAGTCCATGGCGATGTCCTCCCATTTCCATTCTGGCACTGGGAGAGGTAGCAACTCACCACCTGGCCTGCGGTGTTCGATCTTGACCTTCTGACAAGTTAAGCACTTTGCCACAAAGTCTGCTACATCCCACTTCATGTTTGGCCACCAAAACTTCTTCCTGAGATCCTTGTACATCTTGCTAGAACCAGGATGCACAGAATAAGCAGATGAATGAGCTTCTCTCATCACCAACTGACGAAGACTCTCTGTGTCTGGCACACAAATCTGATCCTGAAACCAAAGTGATCCATCATCCTGAACCACAAAACTGGGAGCTTTCCCGTCCATCACTTCACTGCTTAACTTCACCAAGATGATGTCATCGACTTGCTTTTCTTTGATTTGATCCAGCAGTGTAGCCTGAATTTCTAGCATACTCAGGTACCCTCTACGTTGGTCATACTAGACTTCAACGTCGCATGACTCTTGGTTTAGCTTGGTCTGAGCAGTAAGTAGAGCAACTATAGTCTCGTGCGTTGTCTTTCGGCTCAGTGCATCAGGTACTACATTAGCCTTGCCCGGATGATACAACAACTCCATGTCGTAGTCTTGAGTAACTCTAGCCAGCGGCGTTGTCTCATATTCAGCTCCTTTTGAGTAATATATACTTGAGACTTTTGTGGTCAGTGAAGACTTGACATCTTATACCGTAGAGGTAATGCCTCCAAATCTTCAGTGCAAAGACAACCGCTGCTAACTCAAGATCATGGGTCAGATAGTTTTCTTCGTAAGTCTTGAGTTGTCTAGATGCGTAAGCAATAAATCTGCCCCTCTGCATCAGTACACACCCAAACCACACTTTGAAGCATCACTATAGACCACATAATCGTCATTCCCTTCGGGAAGTGCTAACACGGGTGCCGAGGTCAGCCGTCATTTCAACTCCTGGAAACTGGCCTCGCACTTGTCATTCCAGATAAACTTCTTGTGAACCTTGCGGAGTAGATTGGTCATAGGTAGAGCGGTCTTTCGAAAACCCTCCATGAACCGTCTATAATACCCGGCAAGCCCAAGAAAACTGTGCACCTCTTCACGTTCTGGGGCTGTGTCCAATTAGCCACCGCTTCAATCTTTTGGGGATCAACCATAACCCCATTCTCATTGATCACGTGGCCTAAGAAAGCCACCTCCTTCATCCAGAATTCACACTTGGACATTTAGCATAAAGCTGATGTTGTCTAAAGACTGACAAAGCAATCCGCAGATGTTCCTCGTGGACTTCTTCACTCGGAGAGTAGATCAGAATATCGTCTATGAAGACCACTACGAACTTGTCCAAGTACTGGTGAAAACATCGATTCATCAAATCCATAAAGACAGCTGGAGCATTTGTAAGCCCAAAAGGCATCACTACGAACTCGTAATGACCATATCTGGTCCTGAACGCAGTTCTAGGAATGTCCTGCTCACGAATTCTGAGCTGGTGATAACCCGATCTCAGGTCGATCTTGGAGAAAACCTTTGCTCCCTGCAACTGGTCCAACTTGTCATCAATCCTAGGAAAGGATACTTGTTCTTGATCGTCACCTTTTCAACTCTCGGTAGTCGATACAAAGTCGGAACGATCCGTCCTTCTTTTTGACGAACAATATCGGAGCACCCCACGGTGATGCACTCGGCCTGACATAACCTTTATCAAGAAGATCTTCAAGTTGTTTCTTCAATTCTTGCATCTCAGCTGGAGCCATCCGATACGGTGATTTGGAAATCGGCGCGTACCAGGCTCAAGATCAATAAAAACTCTACGTCACGGTTCGGGGTAATCCAGAATTTCTTCCGGAAAGACATCCGAAAACTCCCTCACCACAGGAATATCAAGAACCTCAGGTCCATCCTTCGCGGGCGAATCCAAGTAGCAAAGGTACCCGACACATCCTTGTCGTAGTAGCTTAAACGCAGCCATCGCATTGATCAGCTTGCCGTTATCAGCGTCATTCCGACCTTTGAACTTGCACACGAACTGGCCCCCAGATGAACCGTCACCGTTCTTGAACTGAAGTCGATCACCGCCTTGTGATGCATCAGCCAATCCATACCAAGGATAATGTCGTATGGAGCCATGGCTATACAGATCAGATCTGCCTCAAACTCCTTACCCTGAATGGTAATTGGAAAGTCGGACAGATGCTTGGTTCCCACCAAACGTTCTCCATTAGGAAGACTAACGACGAAAGGTCGCACGAATCATTACACACTAAGTCTAACTTGCTAACACAGCTATCCGAAATAAAGGAATGCGTAGCACCAGAATCAAATAGAATGCACACTGAAGTAGAGTGAAGGTATAAATACCTTGAGCAATCGGAGCGTTGGGTCCATCTGCTTCACGCATCTCGTACAAGCATTGGCCCTGACTTCCAGAAACAGCTGGGGCCTTTCCCCTGTTCTGAGCAGTCGTCTGAACTGACGGGCTAGGAGTCTCGGCAGGCTTGAACCTAGGTCGGTTCTCTGATGAACTGACCCTTGCTGCGACTCTACTCCCTTCTGCTTCCCCTGCTTGCAGAACTTCTGTAGATGACCATCACGTCCACACCCAAAGCACGATCTCTTCTCCTTCTGACACTCATTGCTCTTGTGCCCACAACACCACAGTTATAACACTGAACTGAACTTCTGCTTTGACTGGACTGCTGCGTTGACCTCCGTGAGTCATGTCCGTCTTGCTCGGCCACTTGGCAAAGCTAGACGGTGGCGCAGGTCGCTTAATCCACCACCCTGATTTTGATTCTGATTCTGCATCGACTTCTGTCGGTTGCGCCTCTTGGTCGACTCCTCTAGAGTTACCTCCAGCTTATAGCACAATCCACATACTGCTCCAAGGTAGAGCATGTGTGGTGCACCATTAACGGCTTGATATCCGGGCTCATCCACTCGTGGAAGTACCAGATCTTTTGGGCCTCGCTGGTAATCTCGGCAGGGGCGTACTGTAAAAGATGATTGAACTTAGATGCCAACTCGGTCACTTTCAGACCATCCGTCTTTGGGTACAAGAACTCTTTATGCTTCTCCTCTCTCATAGCACGAGAAAAAGAGATCAACCATCTTGGTCTTGAACATCGACCAAGTCAACATTGGGCTCTCTGCCAAACTTGTGCTCTCCCACCACTCGCTAGCCTCCTCCTTTAGCTGAAGAGAAGCGATATGGACCTTCTCGGCCTCAGTACACTCCACGTTCCGAAACAGCCTCTCCATATGGGAGAACCAATGAGTCACTGCTACTGGCTCCCCTTTCCCGTTATAGCAATCGGGCTCATGGAAGTGATGGTCTTAAGAGCGTGACCATAGCTGTCTCTAGCCCTGACGGCATTCTCCTGAACCACAGGGTTTCCGGGCTCCACAGCATCAGGAACCGCTGGGTGAGTAGGCACTTCTTGCGCTTGAGGCGCACTGGGTCTCAATACATCTGCAATTGTCTGCATCACAATCCCGCGAATCGCCTCAACAGCTGCGGCATCAAACAGTCGGCGCTTGGGTTTGATCCTGACCTTCACGCCTATGCTGAACGCGAGACTCTGACTCGTGCTCATCCTGAACACCTCTTCCTGCTGGCCTGGGATCTTGGATAGTCCCAACACCGGCTCGAGTCGAGTTCCTCGTGCTTCTTGGGTTCACCATCTGTGTACCGATCCAATTCCAAGCATTCAATACATTAATATTATGCAATATACTTATGCAATATACCAACGTAAATAAATTACTCAGAATAGATCAACTTGGCATTTTATAGATGACCTTCGAACTTTTACACAAGCAACACATGAGTCAAATCTTCGAGCATCAAAACAGACTTGCTCGAAATCTAGAAAATCCACAGACACTAGCCGAAACACTGAAACAAAACACAAACACAACTGAAACACTAGCAAAAGAAGCTACGACACTAGGCAATGCCAAACCACACTAAGGCAATCCAAGACTCTCATGTAAGACCGCTATCCATGCAAGGTCTCTTCGGGCTTGGCTCACCCCTGCTCTGGTGATGAGCTTTGCACCCTGCTTGGTCTGGGTCACACGGCTCTGGTGACTCAGTTCCAATCTCACTGCGGAAGAGGATCGTCTATAAGAGGTCCTCCAATTCCAGCTCTCCTCTGAGCGCTAGCGATCGCCTGATCCATCTGTTGTTGTTGCTCCATATGAGAGTTCATTTCGCTCTGGCGAAGGATCTCTCTCAACTCAGCCTCTGATCTCCTCCTAATACCGTGCTCAGTGTACAGTGCCTCCCAATCAGCATCAGTCATGAGTGCATAAGCCGACACTGGTGATAGTTCTGGGCTGGGGGAATAAACTGTACCCCCGGCTCCTGACTGTCCACTAGCAAGTGCCTCAAGTTGTCTGGCTCTTGGCTCTGCTCTTCCAGGTCCATCTCGGGTCCTCCTCAGGATCATCTTCGATGGGATCCTCATCCTCGGGATCAATCTCGATCAGATCCTCATCCTCGACAGGATATATCTCTATCTGGTAATTGTCATCGTAATGCCCTAAGGTGTATCTAGATGACTCACCCACTTCCTACACTGCTTCCTCCCTGAGTGGCTCTACAGGTGCAGCTATAGTGACCACTGCATTCCTAGGTGTAAGGACAACAGACTCGGGAATCACATACTTGATGTCCTCGGGCGGCCTACTCGGGCCTCTAACCTCGAAACATCGCTGGGAACCGGAAAATCTAGCCTGCCTGGAGACGGCGGGTCCGTCTTGGCGTCCTCCGACCCTCTATCAAGAGAAAACACGCACCCATTCTATAGGATAACGAGGAAGGAGTTAGTCTTTCTAGACAGAAGCAAGCTTACTACATCAGACTATATAGAAGACACGACTATGAACGGTGTTTCAAATTCTTTTCACTTTGAAAATTCAGAGCCCTTTTAAAGCATTTTCAAAACAGGAAAAATGGTTTGTAAAATCCCCAACCCGTTTTAAAAACTTTAGCTCTGATACCACAACTATAACACCCCCAAAACTTAATCCTTTTGGAAAGTACTACCGCCAGTGACCCCATGTTCCTTACCGAGATCACCCAAGGCTTTACCATTAAATACAATTTATGAAATACAAGTGATACATAATGATCAAAGCATTCAATTCCAAACATAACATTGTCAAGGAAACATGAGTTACAGGATTACAACCCAATCCCGAATAGGCTAACACAGAGTTTAAACCAAATACAGCGGAAGTCTTATAAAGTAGGGTATAGCGGAAGTCTTATAAAATACATACAACCAAAGTCATTGTCCAAAAGATCTCATCCTGATAAACAAATAACTCAAACGTTCAAAAACCACCGTCGACTCCATAATCCTTCTATCCTTCTGAGCTACTTTCTATCTGATGTGCCGAATCGAACGGATGACACCAGCCCACATGCAGAGAACAAAGTTCGTGGGTTAGTCTACTTGAATAGACTAGCAAGGGTACAAAGCAGAATGGTTCGAAGCAGTCGTATTAGGTTAGACTCATCGCTTCTCGAATAACAACCGATGACGATAGTCAACCATGATACTCCTACTGGATAAACAAGAGTATGCACAAGAGAAGATGATGGAAGACTGAATCTTCATAGAATTGACTCGAAAGAAGACTCCAACGAACTGAGTCTTTAAGGAATTATGACAAATCTGGAATATTTACAGAATCATACAACAATGATTTAAAAGTTGACTGAGATGCTTCGGTTCACGACCAACCTCATCGCATACAGCGAATCCAGATTGGAAAGAGAACGTACTATGATCAAAGTCGAGACGAGTTTTCCTAGCTGCACTATAACTTAGATGTACTACTCGCCGAAGGTTTATTAATTATGTGCGTCGAGTAGCACTTATCTGATTTATATTACAAACCACACATCACATTATTAGACTTTTACATGTGTACCCCACATTGGACGACACATCTTAGTATACGTTTCGTCGAGAGTGACGTACACGAAGGTTTGTGACCAGCTAAGTGTCCTGTCTCTACACACTTGTGAAAGAGACCGATCATGATCTTAGAATAGTACCAGATGGAGATGAGTCACCCCGATACCATATTATAAAGAACGACCAGACGAAGTCCGAGTACATTCCTACTAACAGTGCTAACCACACAGATACAGCACAATAACAGTTACAGGATAAATCCACAATAAAGCCCGAAAGGCGATCACATA